>OY770262.1:248618107-249818107 GCA_963669355.1 Chorisops tibialis
AAGCGAAGAGAGCAGCTATATTCAAAGTACTGGCGCTCGGTTCCCTACAAGAAATTGTTGAGGAATCATAATAATAATAACAATAATTAAAAAGAAATAACAATAATAAGGTTTCTGTGAAATATAATTTACCGCATTGCTAAGCGAAGAGAGCAGCTATATTCAAAGTACTGGCGCTCGGTTCCCTACAAGAAATTGTTGAGGAATCATAATAATAATAACAATAATTAAAAAGAAATAACAATAATAAGGTTTCTGTGAAATATAATTTACCGCATTGCTAAGCGAAGAGAGCAGCTATATTCAAAGTACTGGCGCTTGGTTCCCTACAAGAAATTGTTGAGGAATCATAATAATAATAACAATAATTTAAAAGAAATAATAATAATAAGGTTTCTGTGAAATATAATTTACCGCATTGCTAAGCGAAGAGAGCAGCTATATTCAAAGTACTGGCGCTCGGTTCCCTACAAGAAATTGTTGAGGAATCATAATAATAATAACAATAATTAAAAAAAAATAATAATAATAAGGTTTCTGTGAAATATAATTTACCGCATTGCTAAGCGAAGAGAGCAGCTATATTCAAAGTACTGGCGCTCGGTTCCCTACAAGAAATTGTTGAGGAATCATAATAATAATAACAATAATTAAAAAAAAATAACAATAATAAGGTTTTTGTGAAATATAATTTACCGCATTGCTAAGCGAAGAGAGCAGCTATATTCAAAGTACTGGCGCTCGGTTCCCTACAAGAAATTGTTGAGGAATCATAATAATAATAACAATAATTAAAAAGAAATAACAATAATAAGGTTTCTGTGAAATATAATTTACCGCATTGCTAAGCGAAGAGAGCAGCTATATTCAAAGTACTGGCGCTCGGTTCCCTACAAGAAATTGTTGAGGAACCGTAATAATAATAACAATAATTAAAAAGAAATAACAATAATAAGGTTTCTGTGAAATATAATTTACCGCATTGCTAAGCGAAGAGAGCAGCTATATTCAAAGTACTGGCGCTCGGTTCCCTACAAGAAATTGTTGAGGAATCATAATAATAATAACAATAATTAAAAAGAAATAACAATAATAAGGTTTCTGTGAAATATAATTTACCGCATTGCTAAGCGAAGAGAGCAGCTATATTCAAAGTACTGGCGCTCGGTTCCCTACAAGAAATTGTTGAGGAATCATAATAATAATAACAATAATTAAAAAAAAATAACAATAATAAGGTTTTTGTGAAATATAATTTACCGCATTGCTAAGCGAAGAGAGCAGCTATATTCAAAGTACTGGCGCTCGGTTCCCTACAAGAAATTGTTGAGGAATCATAATAATAATAACAATAATTAAAAAGAAATAACAATAATAAGGTTTCTGTGAAATATAATTTACCGCATTGCTAAGCGAAGAGAGCAGCTATATTCAAAGTACTGGCGCTCGGTTCCCTACAAGAAATTGTTGAGGAATCATAATAATAATAACAATAATTAAAAAGAAATAACAATAATAAGGTTTCTGTGAAATATAATTTACCGCATTGCTAAGCGAAGAGAGCAGCTATATTCAAAGTACTGGCGCTCGGTTCCCTACAAGAAATTGTTGAGGAATCATAATAATAATAACAATAATTAAAAAGAAATAACAATAATAAGGTTTCTGTGAAATATAATTTACCGCATTGCTAAGCGAAGAGAGCAGCTATATTCAAAGTACTGGCGCTCGGTTCCCTACAAGAAATTGTTGAGGAATCATAATAATAATAACAATAATTAAAAAAAAATAATAATAATAAGGTTTTTGTGAAATATAATTTACCGCATTGCTAAGCGAAGAGAGCAGCTATATTCAAAGTACTGGCGCTCGGTTCCCTACAAGAAATTGTTGAGGAATCATAATAATAATAACAATAATTAAAAAGAAATAACAATAATAAGGTTTCTGTGAAATATAATTTACCGCATTGCTAAGCGAAGAGAGCAGCTATATTCAAAGTACTGGCGCTCGGTTCCCTACAAGAAATTGTTGAGGAATCATAATAATAATAACAATAATTAAAAAGAAATAACAATAATAAGGTTTCTGTGAAATATAATTTACCGCATTGCTAAGCGAAGAGAGCAGCTATATTCAAAGTACTGGCGCTCGGTTCCCTACAAGAAATTGTTGAGGAATCATAATAATAATAACAATAATTAAAAAGAAATAACAATAATAAGGTTTCTGTGAAATATAATTTACCGCATTGCTAAGCGAAGAGAGCAGCTATATTCAAAGTACTGGCGCTTGGTTCCCTACAAGAAATTGTTGAGGAATCATAATAATAATAACAATAATTAAAAAGAAATAATAATAATAAGGTTTCTGTGAAATATAATTTACCGCATTGCTAAGCGAAGAGAGCAGCTATATTCAAAGTACTGGCGCTCGGTTCCCTACAAGAAATTGTTGAGGAATCATAATAATAATAACAATAATTAAAAAAAAATAATAATAATAAGGTTTCTGTGAAATATAATTTACCGCATTGCTAAGCGAAGAGAGCAGCTATATTCAAAGTACTGGCGCTCGGTTCCCTACAAGAAATTGTTGAGGAATCATAATAATAATAACAATAATTAAAAAAAAATAACAATAATAAGGTTTTGTGAAATATAATTTACCGCATTGCTAAGCGAAGAGAGCAGCTATATTCAAAGTACTGGCGCTCGGTTCCCTACAAGAAATTGTTGAGGAATCATAATAATAATAACAATAATTAAAAAGAAATAACAATAATAAGGTTTCTGTGAAATATAATTTACCGCATTGCTAAGCGAAGAGAGCAGCTATATTCAAAGTACTGGCGCTCGGTTCCCTACAAGAAATTGTTGAGGAACCGTAATAATAATAACAATAATTAAAAAGAAATAACAATAATAAGGTTTCTGTGAAATATAATTTACCGCATTGCTAAGCGAAGAGAGCAGCTATATTCAAAGTACTGGCGCTCGGTTCCCTACAAGAAATTGTTGAGGAATCATAATAATAATAACAATAATTAAAAAGAAATAACAATAATAAGGTTTCTGTGAAATATAATTTACCGCATTGCTAAGCGAAGAGAGCAGCTATATTCAAAGTACTGGCGCTCGGTTCCCTACAAGAAATTGTTGAGGAATCATAATAATAATAACAATAATTAAAAAGAAATAACAATAATAAGGTTTTTGTGAAATATAATTTACCGCATTGCTAAGCGAAGAGAGCAGCTATATTCAAAGTACTGGCGCTCGGTTCCCTACAAGAAATTGTTGAGGAATCATAATAATAATAACAATAATTAAAAAGAAATAACAATAATAAGGTTTCTGTGAAATATAATTTACCGCATTGCTAAGCGAAGAGAGCAGCTATATTCAAAGTACTGGCGCTCGGTTCCCTACAAGAAATTGTTGAGGAATCATAATAATAATAACAATAATTAAAAAGAAATAACAATAATAAGGTTTCTGTGAAATATAATTTACCGCATTGCTAAGCGAAGAGAGCAGCTATATTCAAAGTACTGGCGCTCGGTTCCCTACAAGAAATTGTTGAGGAATCATAATAATAATAACAATAATTAAAAAGAAATAACAATAATAAGGTTTCTGTGAAATATAATTTACCGCATTGCTAAGCGAAGAGAGCAGCTATATTCAAAGTACTGGCGCTCGGTTCCCTACAAGAAATTGTTGAGGAATCATAATAATAATAACAATAATTAAAAAAAAATAATAATAATAAGGTTTTTGTGAAATATAATTTACCGCATTGCTAAGCGAAGAGAGCAGCTATATTCAAAGTACTGGCGCTCGGTTCCCTACAAGAAATTGTTGAGGAATCATAATAATAATAACAATAATTAAAAAGAAATAACAATAATAAGGTTTCTGTGAAATATAATTTACCGCATTGCTAAGCGAAGAGAGCAGCTATATTCAAAGTACTGGCGCTCGGTTCCCTACAAGAAATTGTTGAGGAATCATAATAATAATAACAATAATTAAAAAGAAATAACAATAATAAGGTTTCTGTGAAATATAATTTACCGCATTGCTAAGCGAAGAGAGCAGCTATATTCAAAGTACTGGCGCTCGGTTCCCTACAAGAAATTGTTGAGGAATCATAATAATAATAACAATAATTAAAAAAAAATAATAATAATAAGGTTTTTGTGAAATATAATTTACCGCATTGCTAAGCGAAGAGAGCAGCTATATTCAAAGTACTGGCGCTCGGTTCCCTACAAGAAATTGTTGAGGAATCATAATAATAATAACAATAATTAAAAAGAAATAACAATAATAAGGTTTCTGTGAAATATAATTTACCGCATTGCTAAGCGAAGAGAGCAGCTATATTCAAAGTACTGGCGCTCGGTTCCCTACAAGAAATTGTTGAGGAATCATAATAATAATAACAATAATTAAAAAGAAATAACAATAATAAGGTTTCTGTGAAATATAATTTACCGCATTGCTAAGCGAAGAGAGCAGCTATATTCAAAGTACTGGCGCTCGGTTCCCTACAAGAAATTGTTGAGGAATCATAATAATAATAACAATAATTAAAAAAAAATAATAATAATAAGGTTTTTGTGAAATATAATTTACCGCATTGCTAAGCGAAGAGAGCAGCTATATTCAAAGTACTGGCGCTCGGTTCCCTACAAGAAATTGTTGAGGAATCATAATAATAATAACAATAATTAAAAAGAAATAACAATAATAAGGTTTCTGTGAAATATAATTTACCGCATTGCTAAGCGAAGAGAGCAGCTATATTCAAAGTACTGGCGCTCGGTTCCCTACAAGAAATTGTTGAGGAATCATAATAATAATAACAATAATTAAAAAGAAATAACAATAATAAGGTTTCTGTGAAATATAATTTACCGCATTGCTAAGCGAAGAGAGCAGCTATATTCAAAGTACTGGCGCTCGGTTCCCTACAAGAAATTGTTGAGGAATCATAATAATAATAACAATAATTAAAAAGAAATAACAATAATAAGGTTTCTGTGAAATATAATTTACCGCATTGCTAAGCGAAGAGAGCAGCTATATTCAAAGTACTGGCGCTCGGTTCCCTACAAGAAATTGTTGAGGAATCATAATAATAATAACAATAATTAAAAAAAAATAATAATAATAAGGTTTTTGTGAAATATAATTTACCGCATTGCTAAGCGAAGAGAGCAGCTATATTCAAAGTACTGGCGCTCGGTTCCCTACAAGAAATTGTTGAGGAATCATAATAATAATAACAATAATTAAAAAGAAATAACAATAATAAGGTTTCTGTGAAATATAATTTACCGCATTGCTAAGCGAAGAGAGCAGCTATATTCAAAGTACTGGCGCTTGGTTCCCTACAAGAAATTGTTGAGGAATCATAATAATAATAACAATAATTAAAAAGAAATAATAATAATAAGGTTTCTGTGAAATATAATTTACCGCATTGCTAAGCGAAGAGAGCAGCTATATTCAAAGTACTGGCGCTCGGTTCCCTACAAGAAATTGTTGAGGAATCATAATAATAATAACAATAATTAAAAAAAAATAATAATAATAAGGTTTCTGTGAAATATAATTTACCGCATTGCTAAGCGAAGAGAGCAGCTATATTCAAAGTACTGGCGCTCGGTTCCCTACAAGAAATTGTTGAGGAATCATAATAATAATAACAATAATTAAAAAAAAATAACAATAATAAGGTTTTTGTGAAATATAATTTACCGCATTGCTAAGCGAAGAGAGCAGCTATATTCAAAGTACTGGCGCTCGGTTCCCTACAAGAAATTGTTGAGGAATCATAATAATAATAACAATAATTAAAAAGAAATAACAATAATAAGGTTTCTGTGAAATATAATTTACCGCATTGCTAAGCGAAGAGAGCAGCTATATTCAAAGTACTGGCGCTCGGTTCCCTACAAGAAATTGTTGAGGAATCATAATAATAATAACAATAATTAAAAAGAAATAACAATAATAAGGTTTCTGTGAAATATAATTTACCGCATTGCTAAGCGAAGAGAGCAGCTATATTCAAAGTACTGGCGCTCGGTTCCCTACAAGAAATTGTTGAGGAATCATAATAATAATAACAATAATTAAAAAGAAATAACAATAATAAGGTTTCTGTGAAATATAATTTACCGCATTGCTAAGCGAAGAGAGCAGCTATATTCAAAGTACTGGCGCTCGGTTCCCTACAAGAAATTGTTGAGGAATCATAATAATAATAACAATAATTAAAAAAAAATAATAATAATAAGGTTTTTGTGAAATATAATTTACCGCATTGCTAAGCGAAGAGAGCAGCTATATTCAAAGTACTGGCGCTCGGTTCCCTACAAGAAATTGTTGAGGAATCATAATAATAATAACAATAATTAAAAAGAAATAACAATAATAAGGTTTCTGTGAAATATAATTTACCGCATTGCTAAGCGAAGAGAGCAGCTATATTCAAAGTACTGGCGCTCGGTTCCCTACAAGAAATTGTTGAGGAATCATAATAATAATAACAATAATTAAAAAGAAATAACAATAATAAGGTTTCTGTGAAATATAATTTACCGCATTGCTAAGCGAAGAGAGCAGCTATATTCAAAGTACTGGCGCTTGGTTCCCTACAAGAAATTGTTGAGGAATCATAATAATAATAACAATAATTAAAAAGAAATAATAATAATAAGGTTTCTGTGAAATATAATTTACCGCATTGCTAAGCGAAGAGAGCAGCTATATTCAAAGTACTGGCGCTCGGTTCCCTACAAGAAATTGTTGAGGAATCATAATAATAATAACAATAATTAAAAAAAAATAATAATAATAAGGTTTCTGTGAAATATAATTTACCGCATTGCTAAGCGAAGAGAGCAGCTATATTCAAAGTACTGGCGCTCGGTTCCCTACAAGAAATTGTTGAGGAATCATAATAATAATAACAATAATTAAAAAAAAATAACAATAATAAGGTTTTTGTGAAATATAATTTACCGCATTGCTAAGCGAAGAGAGCAGCTATATTCAAAGTACTGGCGCTCGGTTCCCTACAAGAAATTGTTGAGGAATCATAATAATAATAACAATAATTAAAAAGAAATAACAATAATAAGGTTTCTGTGAAATATAATTTACCGCATTGCTAAGCGAAGAGAGCAGCTATATTCAAAGTACTGGCGCTCGGTTCCCTACAAGAAATTGTTGAGGAACCGTAATAATAATAACAATAATTAAAAAGAAATAACAATAATAAGGTTTCTGTGAAATATAATTTACCGCATTGCTAAGCGAAGAGAGCAGCTATATTCAAAGTACTGGCGCTCGGTTCCCTACAAGAAATTGTTGAGGAATCATAATAATAATAACAATAATTAAAAAGAAATAACAATAATAAGGTTTCTGTGAAATATAATTTACCGCATTGCTAAGCGAAGAGAGCAGCTATATTCAAAGTACTGGCGCTCGGTTCCCTACAAGAAATTGTTGAGGAATCATAATAATAATAACAATAATTAAAAAAAAATAATAATAATAAGGTTTTTGTGAAATATAATTTACCGCATTGCTAAGCGAAGAGAGCAGCTATATTCAAAGTACTGGCGCTCGGTTCCCTACAAGAAATTGTTGAGGAATCATAATAATAATAACAATAATTAAAAAGAAATAACAATAATAAGGTTTCTGTGAAATATAATTTACCGCATTGCTAAGCGAAGAGAGCAGCTATATTCAAAGTACTGGCGCTCGGTTCCCTACAAGAAATTGTTGAGGAATCATAATAATAATAACAATAATTAAAAAAAAATAATAATAATAAGGTTTTTGTGAAATATAATTTACCGCATTGCTAAGCGAAGAGAGCAGCTATATTCAAAGTACTGGCGCTCGGTTCCCTACAAGAAATTGTTGAGGAATCATAATAATAATAACAATAATTAAAAAAAAATAATAATAATAAGGTTTTTGTGAAATATAATTTACCGCATTGCTAAGCGAAGAGAGCAGCTATATTCAAAGTACTGGCGCTCGGTTCCCTACAAGAAATTGTTGAGGAATCATAATAATAATAACAATAATTAAAAAGAAATAACAATAATAAGGTTTCTGTGAAATATAATTTACCGCATTGCTAAGCGAAGAGAGCAGCTATATTCAAAGTACTGGCGCTCGGTTCCCTACAAGAAATTGTTGAGGAATCGTAATAATAATAACAATAATTAAAAAAAAATAACAATAATAAGGTTTTTGTGAAATATAATTTACCGCATTGCTAAGCGAAGAGAGCAGCTATATTCAAAGTACTGGCGCTCGGTTCCCTACAAGAAATTGTTGAGGAATCATAATAATAATAACAATAATTAAAAAGAAATAACAATAATAAGGTTTCTGTGAAATATAATTTACCGCATTGCTAAGCGAAGAGAGCAGCTATATTCAAAGTACTGGCGCTCGGTTCCCTACAAGAAATTGTTGAGGAATCATAATAATAATAACAATAATTAAAAAGAAATAACAATAATAAGGTTTCTGTGAAATATAATTTACCGCATTGCTAAGCGAAGAGAGCAGCTATATTCAAAGTACTGGCGCTCGGTTCCCTACAAGAAATTGTTGAGGAATCATAATAATAATAACAATAATTAAAAAGAAATAACAATAATAAGGTTTCTGTGAAATATAATTTACCGCATTGCTAAGCGAAGAGAGCAGCTATATTCAAAGTACTGGCGCTCGGTTCCCTACAAGAAATTGTTGAGGAATCATAATAATAATAACAATAATTAAAAAAAAATAATAATAATAAGGTTTTTGTGAAATATAATTTACCGCATTGCTAAGCGAAGAGAGCAGCTATATTCAAAGTACTGGCGCTCGGTTCCCTACAAGAAATTGTTGAGGAATCATAATAATAATAACAATAATTAAAAAGAAATAACAATAATAAGGTTTCTGTGAAATATAATTTACCGCATTGCTAAGCGAAGAGAGCAGCTATATTCAAAGTACTGGCGCTCGGTTCCCTACAAGAAATTGTTGAGGAATCATAATAATAATAACAATAATTAAAAAGAAATAACAATAATAAGGTTTCTGTGAAATATAATTTACCGCATTGCTAAGCGAAGAGAGCAGCTATATTCAAAGTACTGGCGCTCGGTTCCCTACAAGAAATTGTTGAGGAATCATAATAATAATAACAATAATTAAAAAAAAATAATAATAATAAGGTTTTTGTGAAATATAATTTACCGCATTGCTAAGCGAAGAGAGCAGCTATATTCAAAGTACTGGCGCTCGGTTCCCTACAAGAAATTGTTGAGGAATCATAATAATAATAACAATAATTAAAAAGAAATAACAATAATAAGGTTTCTGTGAAATATAATTTACCGCATTGCTAAGCGAAGAGAGCAGCTATATTCAAAGTACTGGCGCTCGGTTCCCTACAAGAAATTGTTGAGGAATCATAATAATAATAACAATAATTAAAAAAAAATAATAATAATAAGGTTTTTGTGAAATATAATTTACCGCATTGCTAAGCGAAGAGAGCAGCTATATTCAAAGTACTGGCGCTCGGTTCCCTACAAGAAATTGTTGAGGAATCATAATAATAATAACAATAATTAAAAAAAAATAATAATAATAAGGTTTTTGTGAAATATAATTTACCGCATTGCTAAGCGAAGAGAGCAGCTATATTCAAAGTACTGGCGCTCGGTTCCCTACAAGAAATTGTTGAGGAATCATAATAATAATAACAATAATTAAAAAGAAATAACAATAATAAGGTTTCTGTGAAATATAATTTACCGCATTGCTAAGCGAAGAGAGCAGCTATATTCAAAGTACTGGCGCTCGGTTCCCTACAAGAAATTGTTGAGGAATCGTAATAATAATAACAATAATTAAAAAAAAATAACAATAATAAGGTTTTTGTGAAATATAATTTACCGCATTGCTAAGCGAAGAGAGCAGCTATATTCAAAGTACTGGCGCTCGGTTCCCTACAAGAAATTGTTGAGGAATCATAATAATAATAACAATAATTAAAAAAAAATAATAATAATAAGGTTTTTGTGAAATATAATTTACCGCATTGCTAAGCGAAGAGAGCAGCTATATTCAAAGTACTGGCGCTCGGTTCCCTACAAGAATTGTTGAGGAATCATAATAATAATAACAATAATTAAAAAGAAATAACAATAATAAGGTTTCTGTGAAATATAATTTACCGCATTGCTAAGCGAAGAGAGCAGCTATATTCAAAGTACTGGCGCTCGGTTCCCTACAAGAAATTGTTGAGGAATCATAATAATAATAACAATAATTAAAAAAAAATAATAATAATAAGGTTTCTGTGAAATATAATTTACCGCATTGCTAAGCGAAGAGAGCAGCTATATTCAAAGTACTGGCGCTCGGTTCCCTACAAGAAATTGTTGAGGAATCATAATAATAATAACAATAATTAAAAAAAAATAATAATAATAAGGTTTCTGTGAAATATAATTTACCGCATTGCTAAGCGAAGAGAGCAGCTATATTCAAAGTACTGGCGCTCGGTTCCCTACAAGAAATTGTTGAGGAATCATAATAATAATAACAATAATTAAAAAGAAATAATAATAATAAGGTTTCTGTGAAATATAATTTACCGCATTGCTAAGCGAAGAGAGCAGCTATATTCAAAGTACTGGCGCTCGGTTCCCTACAAGAAATTGTTGAGGAATCATAATAATAATAACAATAATTAAAAAGAAATAATAATAATAAGGTTTCTGTGAAATATAATTTACCGCATTGCTAAGCGAAGAGAGCAGCTATATTCAAAGTACTGGCGCTCGGTTCCCTACAAGAAATTGTTGAGGAATCATAATAATAATAACAATAATTAAAAAGAAATAATAATAATAAGGTTTCTGTGAAATATAATTTACCGCATTGCTAAGCGAAGAGAGCAGCTATATTCAAAGTACTGGCGCTCGGTTCCCTACAAGAAATTGTTGAGGAATCATAATAATAATAACAATAATTAAAAAGAAATAATAATAATAAGGTTTCTGTGAAATATAATTTACCGCATTGCTAAGCGAAGAGAGCAGCTATATTCAAAGTACTGGCGCTCGGTTCCCTACAAGAAATTGTTGAGGAATCATAATAATAATAACAATAATTAAAAAGAAATAATAATAATAAGGTTTCTGTGAAATATAATTTACCGCATTGCTAAGCGAAGAGAGCAGCTATATTCAAAGTACTGGCGCTCGGTTCCCTACAAGAAATTGTTGAGGAATCATAATAATAATAACAATAATTAAAAAGAAATAATAATAATAAGGTTTCTGTGAAATATAATTTACCGCATTGCTAAGCGAAGAGAGCAGCTATATTCAAAGTACTGGCGCTCGGTTCCCTACAAGAAATTGTTGAGGAATCATAATAATAATAACAATAATTAAAAAGAAATAATAATAATAAGGTTTCTGTGAAATATAATTTACCGCATTGCTAAGCGAAGAGAGCAGCTATATTCAAAGTACTGGCGCTCGGTTCCCTACAAGAAATTGTTGAGGAATCATAATAATAATAACAATAATTAAAAAGAAATAATAATAATAAGGTTTCTGTGAAATATAATTTACCGCATTGCTAAGCGAAGAGAGCAGCTATATTCAAAGTACTGGCGCTCGGTTCCCTACAAGAAATTGTTGAGGAATCATAATAATAATAACAATAATTAAAAATAAAATAATAATAATAAGGTTTTTGTGAAATATAATTTACCGCATTGCTAAGCGAAGAGAGCAGCTATATTCAAAGTACTGGCGCTCGGTTCCCTACAAGAAATTGTTGAGGAATCATAATAATAATAACAATAATTAAAAAAAAATAATAATAATAAGGTTTCTGTGAAATATAATTTACCGCATTGCTAAGCGAAACTAATAATCTAAACATTAAAACTACAAAAGTGCTGACCACCAAGAAGTTAACCTGAAAATCATAAATCAGAGAACTAATCTAAACAAATTCAATCCATACAATGAAACTACGAAGCCGCTAATTTACACAAAACCAACCTATTGCCAGAAGCTGCAATATATTGATAAGTTTACGTCGGAAGTTAAATTAGAATTAATCTTAGTCTTAGCTTGAACGTTGAATAAAACGGATACCACAAAGAAAGAAGAGTTTGTTTCAATCAGAATACGTACGCCAGCAATTTTTATTTTAAGAAGAATGGTTCTTGTACATGCTATCTCACGTTTTCTGTTAGATAGAAGAAATGCGTCAAAATATCAAAGATGGCATTACATCTGTCGCAGAGGAGGCGATAGGACAACAAAAGGTTTGTGAAGAAATATGGCAAATATGATGAACCTTTTTACTGAATTTTCATATTTTTATTTAATTATCCAATGCGGAATTCAATCTTTACGGATACATCTGGCAGTGCCTACGACATATCTTAATGAAAAACTGTCAGCTGTCAAAGTGAATCATTTATTCTACAAGTAGGTGAAACGGTCGAAAATCCCTTTTTCTCGTAACTTCAACCGCAGCCTTAATTTCTTCAAGGATCCAAAAATGTCGAAGGCTCCGTACGAAAATCCCCCGTCGTACAACGAAGCGATGTATTCAACACCGCAGATGGCAACAGGTAAATCTTAGTTTTTCCACCACTCTCTCTTCCAAACGTTTCCATTGTTTCAGGTATAATACAAGAAATGCAATCGCACCAGGTCTCAGGCCCGCCGGCACCAATGATGTCGCAATATTCGATGGGCGGCGGAATGAACACGGTCCAGACGTCGCAGCCTACGATGTACTCTCCTTATCCGGGAATGGCAGCGCCTCCAAATATGTACCCACAAATGCCTTCGGCACCGCCGCACGGCTTTCAGCCATCATATGGGGCAACCGATATGCGAACAACGGTTATCACTACCGAGCCCCAAATCATTGTAATCGGCGGCTGCCCTAATTGTCGGATCGGGGTGCTCGAGGACGATTATACCTGTTGCGGTATCTGCTGTGCGATTTTTTTTTTCCCAATCGGTGTCCTGTGCTGCCTGGCCATGAAGCAAAAAAGATGCTCGAATTGCGGAGCTGAATTTTAGGGCGGTATCGTCCTCTGTTACAAATATTATTTTTTGATTGTTCGTCATTATTTGTTTTTATATATTATATGTACATATATATATCCATTCCTCTTGCAGATGCGCTCTATAGCGATCACAATACACGGGAAATCTGCACTGTGAAATACTTTTTTTAAAGCCGTAAAACATTTTTGTTAGAAATTTATTGACAAATTTTATAGTGCTAGGCATAATCTTTAGTATTAATTTTTCCCCATTGATATCGTAGAAATCTACACCTATATGTGGCATTGTTTTTATATCAAAGTATAAATAAAAAAGTGTTATAAGAATGGCAAATGCTTTTTCGTTGTGTGGTCGCAATACACATCTTATCGCAAATGCGCAGCCAACTACCTCTTATCTCAGGTTACATAACGAAAATTGAAGTCGAATTAGGGAAATTCCCATTTAGTATCTCCAACGACCTTGAGGAACCGCCAAAACTACTCGGCGCCGAGCACTGATAAACACACAGATTAGTCACCGATACATGGACGCAGGAAACATTTCCTGAAGATTTGCGCAGCAGTATCATGTGTTTAATTTATAAAAAAGGTGACAAACTCTGCTGCGAAAACTACCGAGGTATATTTTTGTTGTGTACGACTAATAAGGTCTTGACGAAAATTCTGGACAACAGAATTAAGCAGTGGCGTAGCGTAGCATATGCTAACGATAGAGATATTTGCAAGATCTCTGGAGAGTGCTAAGGAGGTATTTATAAACCTTGATTCGGTAGCAAGGGAAGTTGGACTACATATTAATGAAAACAAAACAAAAACTATGACTAGGAAAAAGACGCCAATCAGATAAAATATTACAGTAGGAGACTATAACCTAGAAAACGTAGGCAACTTTATATATCTAGGGGTGAACCTAATGAAGGATGGAAGCGAACCCATCGAAATCAAAAGAAGAATAATGATGGCAAACAAGACGTATTATTCGGTACTTTCAATAATTAAAAACAAGAACGTACACAAGAAAACAAAACTTAAGCTATGTAAAACCAAGGCCCTCTAGAAATACCTGGCCGTAATGCTGAGCTGTTTTACAGCAGCTGCAGGAAATATAGCAGGTTTTGATGACGTCAGTGATGACGTTGTGCTTTGACAGTTCTCTTGACTGACATTTCGCGGAGAACTTGGGGTAGTACGGAGTATAAGAAAAAGCAGATAACTTTACTTTAAATTAATAGTTTTTTATTCTATTTTCAGCGCAGTAGTGTATAAATGTGCGGTCGGAGGATGAGTACACTCTGAAATTCATGGTTGCCGGGAAGGAGAGCTTCTATCACTGCAACAATAACAGTAACGAATTCGACGATTTCATAAAACGAGCCGGAATGGAAAGCTTGGATTTTCTCGAATCTGAAATCAAGCGTTTCAGTGCCGCTGTCCAAAAACTGGATTGCGTCAAAACTATGGCCAAAAGGAAGGAAGAATGCTCGAAACTCGAACGTGAATGTGCGATTTCAAACTCAAAATGCACCTGAACCAGCGACAATTAGCCAGGCTGGAGAAATCGCGCGCTGAGAACTGCCAATAGATCGCCCAACTCGAAGAAATGATTGGATCTAAGCAAAAACAGTTCGTCGAAAGGCAAGCTCATATCAAAACCATTGATAATATCGTTCGAACGCAACAGATGAGCATAAGAGATCGCGACTCGAAGATGAATTCGGTCTTAGGGCTGCAGGTCATCGATGCGTCGCATAAAGTCGCCTGATCAAGCAGAAAATCGAAAAAGTCACCGATTTCAATAAATACCTGTACAAAATTTTTGCCGATCGCGAATGAATGGCCAACGTTCAAGATCTGTGCATCAATCAAAACAGTAACATCAGTGTCGAGGATCAGATCGACAAGGTCGTAACGTTTCTCGAGAACTTGAAACGTATCTGGCTGCAACAAGTGAAAGATGCGACGCAAAAGGTTTCCAAATTGGGAAATCAACTGAAGATTTCGGTATGCGAACACGACACGCTCCTGGACCAAAAACAGACGGCAATCGAGCAGCGATGTCAGGAACTTGCAGCAAACATCAATGAGCTCGACATGGAAATTATCATGACGGGCCATCGGAACAAGGAAGTCGAAAGCGACGAGCTGCCTGCGAAGGAGACCGAAGTGGAAAGATTGAAGAAGGAAAACGAAAAGATGTTGGCCAAAGTCGAAGATTAGTGCGAGGAAATTTTGCAAGCGAAGAGGGCTACGCCGTTCAAAACACCTTGAAGGAAGTTACTTTGCTGTTGAAGGATATTCCATAGTATTTAATTAGAGTTTAAGGTTTCAGCCTTTTTCCAATTAATTCTTATTTTGTCCCAAATAAACTTTGGGTTTTTTTTTCAATTTTCAATGATATTTACAACTAAATGAAATCATGCAATATTACTATAACTAGAGATGGGAAATTTGACTCTTTTCATTGAGTCGACTCATTTCAACTCACTCACTTGATTGAGTCGATCAAAAAGACTGCTTCAAAAGAGTCACAAGACTATTAGAGGCTATTTTCTTTCTAAATGAGACGGGTTCATGATAATTTTGTCTATAAATCAATATTCATCCGTCAATCATTTTGTTCATAAAAGAAAGATTTCCGATCTTGTATTACTAAATAAGTATATTGT
Organism: Chorisops tibialis; assembly: GCA_963669355.1. Classification (NCBI taxonomy): domain Eukaryota; kingdom Metazoa; phylum Arthropoda; class Insecta; order Diptera; family Stratiomyidae; genus Chorisops; species Chorisops tibialis. The sequence goes on from OY770262.1 coordinate 248,633,935, forward strand.
TTTTCAAAAAAATTTAGATGCAAAAATAAAAGACTTTTCGTAATATATATAGATTTGAAAGAAAAGATTTCCGGATTCTACACTGTTACGCTTTATTATTCGTGACGTTTCGCTCTCCGCTGAGACCTTTTACAATCCGAAAATCTTTTCTTTCAATTCAAAATGCTCTGTGAAAACATTCACCAAACCAATATATGTATATAGATATTTACAGCTTATAAACTAAAATCTTTCTACAACTAGTCATTACTCATATGAGGAAAATATGGCTTACAAACTATAATATAAAAACAAACAAAAGAGTTTTCCTAATCATCCCAAAAAACCGCAGAACAAAAAAAAATGAAATTGCGTTTGTATTACACAGCCACTTATCAAAAGTCTTCCTATGCACGTGTCCAAAGCACGCACAGCGCATCATCAACCGACACCTCAGCTCAACGCATACAATGCAGCAAAGCCACAATTCGATGTCGGCGACTCACAACATAAACCACACATACCGCTCGTACCAAGGCCCTCTAGAAATACCAGGCCGTAATGCTGAAAACGATGACGTAGAATACCAGGTTTTTCTGAACTATACCTAAGGTGTCCGAGCAAGTCGGAGCTCACCCAAGTATGAGATTTGTCAGTTTGACAATTCAATTTGACATGTCGTGGCAGTTTGTTTACGACCATGTCAGGATGTCCATCTCCATCCAGATGGATCGGGCCGACACGAAATTGTGAGCTATGCGCTCGATGCACTCTGCCAAATCGTGGCGCCCGAACAGTTCGACGAAGAAATCGATAATCCGCAAGTTACGGTCAATGTGGGCGAACAATTCACCGAGATGTTCATAAAAACGGCCGAAAATGTTTCGCTGATTCTCGGCTATCTGGAAGAGTATGATTTTCGTGTCTGCTGGGCTGCTATCAAACTATTAACGACACTGCTGGCCAACAAGACCAAGGATATTCAGGAGATCGTGCTGCTCAGTCCGATGGGTGTGTCCAAGCTGATAGATTTGCTTATCGATAGTCCCGAGGTGATAAGGAACGATGCCTTGTTGCTCATTTAGTTGAAGAAAGGAAATGCCAACATTCAAAAGATTGTTGCGTTCGATCGTCTTTTCGACGTTGTTCGCGGCGAAGGCTGCTCGGACGGTGGAATTATCGTCGAAGATTGTCTGATTCTGATGTCGAACCTACTGAAAAACAACTCGAGTAATCAACAGCCTACGTGGTCCAGCACTCTGTTTGATAAGTAGTCCGGCAGGGTCTATTGGCTCAACATTTGTTGAACATTCCCATTCGTATTTGTGTTTTCTTGCCAGGTTAGTTTTGATCTTCAGGTAGATCGCAGGTTCTTTTATTTGCCATTTTTCTTGTTTTTAGGGGCCTGACTGCGATTTCAACGTATCGGAGCGGGACTGATCGGTTTTGCTGCCATCAATCTTCAGTCCATTATGAGTCAAAAGATGCCCGTAGTATGGTACTTCAGTTAACAGAATCATGTTCTTTGACTTATTTAATTATGTTTTAAAAACTTAAATAAAATATTGAAAAAAAATCAATTTAACGTAAGCATTTTCCTTTTGGACGGCCGTATATATCAGTCAGATTTCTATTTAGAAAAAGAAAGTCTTGTTTCATCAAGACAATGATCAGTTCACACATCCGTTATCGCGGTGGCCAAAATCAATGGGTTAAAGTTTGAATTGCTTCCTAACGCACCCTATTCCCGAGATTTAGCCCCTCGGACTATTTTCTGGTTCTAAACTTGAAAAGTGGCTCGGTGGTTTTCCAACAATAAAGTGGTTGAGTCTACGGTTGATGACTTTTTTAAGAAGTCGACGATTTTCACTATAAACAGGATATCGAAGCTATTGAACATCGCTGGAAACAGTGTATCGAGCTTAAAGGAGGCCAAGCAGAGAAATTTCGTCAACAACCCAAGCTTAAAAAATCATTTGTTTTGAATTGTGTTACAGTAATATTGCATTTATTTCATTTATTCGTAAATATCATGGAAAATTGAAAAAAACACCAAGAGTTTCTTTGGGACAAAATAAGAATTAATTGAAAAAAAGGCTGAAACCTTAAACTCTAATTAACTACTATGGAATATCCTTAAACAGCAAAGTAACTTCCTCCAGGGTGTTGTGAACGGCTTCGCGTAGCCCTCTTCGGTTGCAAAATCTCCTCGCACTAATCTTCGACTTAGGCCAACATCTTTTCGTTTTCCTTTCATCTTTCCACTTCGGTCTCCTTCGCAGGCAGCTCGCCGCGTTCGACTTCCTTGTTCCGATGGCCCGTCATGATAATTTCCATGTCGAGCTCATTGATGTTTGCTGCAAGTTCCTGACATCGCTGATCGATTGCCGTCTGTTTTTGGTCCAGGAGCGTGTCGTGTTCGCACACCGAAATCTTCAGCTGATTTTTTTGCAAACCTGTTGTGTCGCATCTTTCACTTGTTGCAGCCAGATACGTTTTAGTTTCTCGAGAAACGGTACGACCTTGTTGATCTGATCCTGAAGTTACTGTTTTGATTGATGCAGAGATCTTGAACGTTGGCCATTCCTTCGCGATCGGTAAAAATGTTGTATAGGTATTTATTGAAATCGGTGACTGTTTCGATTTTCTGTTTGATAAGGCGACTTTATGCGACGCATCGATGTCATACAGCTCTAAGACCGAATTCATCTTTGTTTGAGGCTGTGAACGCGGCTGATCAGCTCGTCGCGATCTCTTATGATCATCTGTTGTGTTCGAACGATATTATGAATGGTTTTGATACCAGATTGCCGTTCGACGATCTGTTTTTGCTTAGATCCAATCATTTCTTCGAGTTGGGCGATCTATTGGCAGTTCTCAGCGCGCGATTTCTACAGCCTGGCTAATTGTCGCTGGTACAGGTGCATTTTGAGTTTGGAATCGTACATTCACGTTCGAGTTTCGAGTATTCTTCCTTCCATTTGGCCATAGTTTTGACGCGATCCAGTTTTTGGACAGCCGGCTTGATTTCAGAATTGAGGAAATTCAAGTTTGCCATGCCGGCTCGTTTTATGAAATCGTCGGACAGATCCTTTTTCAGACTGTCGAATTCGTCGATCTTATTATTGTTGCAGTGATAGAAGTCCATTGCGCTGAAAATATAATGAAAACTATTAATTTTAAATAAATTTATTATCTCTTGTACTTATCTTTTATGTTGACGCGAATCAAAAACACCGAATTTCTCCGCAAAATGTCAGTCAAGAGAACTGTCAGCCAAGAGAACTGTCAAAGTACAACGTCATCACTGACGTCATCAAAAACCTGCTATATTTCCTGCAGCTGCTGGAAAACAGCTCAGCATTACGGCCTGGTATTTCTAGAGGGCCTTGCTCGTACCAAGGCCCTCTAGAAATACCAGGCCGTAATGCTGAGCTGTTTTCCAGCAGCTGCAGGAAATATAGCAGGTTTTTGATGACGTCAGTGATGACGTTGTACTTTGACAGTTCTCTTGGCTGACAGTTCTCTTGACTGACATTTTGCGGAGAAATTCGGTGTTTTTGATTCGCGTCAACATAAAAGATAAGTACAAGAGATAATAAATTTATTTAAAATTAATAGTTTTCATTATATTTTCAGCGCAATGGACTTCTATCACTGCAACAATAATAAGATCGACGAATTCGACAGTCTGAAAAAGGATCTGTCCGACGATTTCATAAAACGAGCCGGCATGGCAAACTTGAATTTCCTCAATTCTGAAATCAAGCCGGCTGTCCAAAAACTGGATCGCGTCAAAACTATGGCCAAATGGAAGGAAGAATACTCGAAACTCGAACGTGAATGTACGATTCCAAACTCAAAATGCACCTGTACCAGCGACAATTAGCCAGGCTGTAGAAATCGCGCGCTGAGAACTGCCAATAGATCGCCCAACTCGAAGAAATGATTGGATCTAAGCAAAAACAGATCGTCGAACGGCAATCTGGTATCAAAACCATTCATAATATCGTTCGAACACAACAGATGATCATAAGAGATCGCGACGAGCTGATCAGCCGCGTTCACAGCCTCAAACAAAGATGAATTCGGTCTTAGAGCTGTATGACATCGATGCGTCGCATAAAGTCGCCTTATCAAACAGAAAATCGAAACAGTCACCGATTTCAATAAATACCTATACAACATTTTTACCGATCGCGAAGGAATGGCCAACGTTCAAGATCTCTGCATCAATCAAAACAGTAACTTCAGGATCAGATCAACAAGGTCGTACCGTTTCTCGAGAAACTAAAACGTATCTGGCTGCAACAAGTGAAAGATGCGACACAACAGGTTTGCAAAAAAATCAGCTGAAGATTTCGGTGTGCGAACACGACACGCTCCTGGACCAAAAACAGACGGCAATCGATCAGCGATGTCAGGAACTTGCAGCAAACATCAATGAGCTCGACATGGAAATTATCATGACGGGCCATCGGAACAAGGAAGTCGAACGCGGCGAGCTGCCTGCGAAGGAGACCGAAGTGGAAAGATGAAAGGAAAACGAAAAGATGTTGGCCTAAGTCGAAGATTAGTGCGAGGAGATTTTGCAACCGAAGAGGGCTACGCGAAGCCGTTCACAACACCCTGGAGGAAGTTACTTTGCTGTTTAAGGATATTCCATAGTAGTTAATTAGAGTTTAAGGTTTCAGCCTTTTTTTCAATTAATTCTTATTTTGTCCCAAAGAAACTCTTGGTGTTTTTTTCAATTTTCCATGATATTTACGAATAAATGAAATAAATGCAATATTACTGTAACACAATTCAAAACAAATGATTTTTTAAGCTTGGGTTGTTGACGAAATTTCTCTGCTTGGCCTCCTTTAAGCTCGATACACTGTTTCCAGCGATGTTCAATAGCTTCGATATCCTGTTTATAGTGAAAATCGTCGACTTCTTAAAAAAGTCATCAACCGTAGACTCAACCACTTTATTGTTGGAAAACCACCGAGCCACTTTTCAAGTTTAGAACCAGAAAATAGTCCGAGGGGCTAAATCTCGGGAATAGGGTGCGTTAGGAAGCAATTCAAACTTTAACCCATTGATTTTGGCCACCGCGATAACGGATGTGTGAACTGATCATTGTCTTGATGAAACAAGACTTTCTTTTTCTAAATAGAAATCTGACTGATATATACGGCCGTCCAAAAGGAAAATGCTTACGTTAAATTGATTTTTTTTCAATATTTTATTTAAGTTTTTAAAACATAATTAAATAAGTCAAAGAACATGATTCTGTTAACTGAAGTACCATACTACGGGCATCTTTTGACTCATAATGGACTGAAGATTGATGGCAGCAAAACCGATCAGTCCCGCTCCGATACGTTGAAATCGCAGTCAGGCCCCTAAAAACAAGAAAAATGGCAAATAAAAGAACCTGCGATCTACCTGAAGATCAAAACTAACCTGGCAAGAAAACACAAATACGAATGGGAATGTTCAACAAATGTTGAGCCAATAGACCCTGCCGGACTACTTATCAAACAGAGTGCTGGACCACGTAGGCTGTTGATTACTCGAGTTGTTTTTCAGTAGGTTCGACATCAGAATCAGACAATCTTCGACGATAATTCCACCGTCCGAGCAGCCTTCGCCGCGAACAACGTCGAAAAGACGATCGAACGCAACAATCTTTTGAATGTTGGCATTTCCTTTCTTCAACTAAATGAGCAACAAGGCATCGTTCCTTATCACCTCGGGACTATCGATAAGCAAATCTATCAGCTTGGACACACCCATCGGACTGAGCAGCACGATCTCCTGAATATCCTTGGTCTTGTTGGCCAGCAGTGTCGTTAATAGTTTGATAGCAGCCCAGCAGACACGAAAATCATACTCTTCCAGATAGCCGAGAATCAGCGAAACATTTTCGGCCGTTTTTATGAACATCTCGGTGAATTGTTCGCCCACATTGACCGTAACTTGCGGATTATCGATTTCTTCGTCGAACTGTTCGGGCGCCACGATTTGGCAGAGTGCATCGAGCGCATAGCTCACAATTTCGTGTCGGCCCGATCCATCTGGATGGAGATGGACATCCTGACATGGTCGTAAACAAACTGCCACGACATGTCAAATTGAATTGTCAAACTGACAAATCTCATACTTGGGTGAGCTCCGACTTGCTCGGACACCTTAGGTATAGTTCAGAAAAACCTGGTATTCTACGTCATCGTTTTCAGCATTACGGCCTGGTATTTCTAGAGGGCCTTGCTCGTACTCATCGGCAACTGTGTCGCAGCGTAATCGCACTTCGCACACTTTCTGTGCCATATACAAATGCATCATCGAGTTGATGTAGTGAGGTGACACAATTGTTGCAATATAACTCTTTTGAGGTGAGTCGCAACAGTCGCCTCAGTAAACTGACTGGCACATTTCAATTGACACACTCCTGAGTTGCCCATCTCTAACTATAACACAATTCAAAACAAATGATTTTTTAAGCTAGGGTTGTTGACGAAATTCCTCTGCTTGGCCTCCTTTTAGCTCGATACACTTTTTCCAGCGATGTTCTATAGTTTCGATACCCTGTTTATAGTAAAAATCGTCGTGCTCCTTAAGAGAGTCATCAACCGTAGACTCCACCTCTTTATTGTTGGAAAACAACCGAGACACTTTCCAAATTTGGAAACAGAAAATAATCAGCAGATATGTTGAAATCGTAGTCAGGCCACTGAAAACAAAAAAAAATGCCGAATAAGAAAATCTGTGACTGATCCCGACAATCAAAACTAACCTGATTGCTGCCAAGAAAATTCAAATGTGCGAAATATGAACGGGAATGTTCGCGGATCCCGCCGGATGTGATCATCAAACCCGGATAAATAGAGACTTCCACAATCTTTCCCAGTGCAGACCATGCGCGACAGTCGAATCATTCAGGGACGATAATATCCGTGCAGGACCATGTACGCCGTAACCTGAATAAGGCTCTCAGATCAACGCAAACAGGCGAGACGCGAATCCTGATAGCTCTTTGAGTAGAAACTCTTTGTGATAGCTATAAAATAGATTGGTCTCGCTCACGCATTTTGGTGTGTTTTTATATGAAGTTTGCTTAGCATCGTCTGACAGATATGTCACAATCAACACCTACAAATTCATCTTTCCTAATTCACCATTCGTGGAGTGGTGAGTATCCTGGCTTTTACTTTAGAGCGCCTTTGGCTCGTGTCAAAGCTTTGTTTTCATTTTTCTTTTTAAAGCGGTGAAAGGCAAGTATTTTAGTGGCTGCGATATTTATTTGAGGGACGATTTTACTTGAAAAATTTCTTGTTGATTTGATTCTGATGGCAAGCGCCGTACCTTCGAAAATGAAATTATTGGTGAAAAACGTACAAAATTACGCTGCAATATCCCGCCGCGGTATTTTCGGTCTTTTCAAGCGCAAGTAAGTTTCATATTTGGGTTATGTTTATATCCGGATAGGTCAGCATCAACTGTAATTCTCTTTGAATTGGCGGCAATGTCATTTGAATTTAGTCTCGTAATATTTTCAGACCGAATTTGGGAGTTTGCAACATCGTTCAGCCCGGAAACGTTTCTGCGGAACGATATGTTCCTGACATCATAGCTAAGCCGCACTATTATTTCGAGGCGTCCGAACCGGGAGACACAACCGGAACGCCTGAAATAAAGACGCCTGATGCAATTGAAAAAATGCGCCAGAGCTGTAAATTGGCGGCAAATATTCTAAAATTGTCTGGTACACTTGTTAGGGTAACTGTTAAAAAAATGATTTCGATTAAATTCTCTAGTTTTGCGCTATTTTTATAGGAAGGTATTAGTACCGATGAAATCGATGCTTTCGTTCATGATCGAATCATATCTTCTGGTGCGTATCCTTCGCCGTTACGTTATGCGGGGTTTCCCAAATCAGTGTGCACATCCGTTAATAATGTTGCATGCCACGGTATTCCTGACGATCGAAAACTGATGGATGGCGATATAATAAATATCGATATAACAGTTTTTCATAATGGCTACCACGGCGATTGTTCGAAAACTTTTCTAGTCGGAAATGTAGATGAATTGGGCGTAAGTTTAGTTCAATCGACAGAAGAATGTTTACATGGCGCAATCGAGTTATGCGGACCGGAACAACCGTTAAATTTAATCGGAAAATTTATCGATGGGTTTGCCAGAGAACGAGGATTATCATCGATGCCGGCCTTCATTGGTCATGGAATTGGAACGTACTTCCATGGTGCGCCGGAAATTTATCATTTCGGTAAGAAAAATGAGTTGAAGTTTAAGTTTTTTCTTTCAATTTGGTTCGTTATTTTAGATAACAACATGCCCGGTGTTATGAAGCCGGGAAACACATTTACTATTGAACCAATCCTTAGTCTTGGCGGACAAGAAGTGGAAATCCATGAAGACGGATGGACTGCTACGAGCGTGGATAATGCTCGAAGCGCTCAGTTCGAGCATACAGTTTTGATTACCGATGATGGCGTTAAGATTCTCACTGTACCCGATTAAAGTTTGTTTTTTGTAGAGATTATATTGAATTCTAAGTTAATAATTTGAATTGGTTTTTTTCTTTTAAGTTATTTTTGAAAGTTATGTTTTAGTACGAGCACAACCAAATCGGATTGGGAACATTATCGTATAGCATGGTTTGAATTTGGTGGCTGAGAGTGTATAGATAGGGTAGGCATCTGATTGGCGTCATAAGGCAGTGTTGTAACTATCATATACACATCAATTGTGCTCATCATACCTCCACGTGGTAGCCACCGAAAAAAAATTCTAGCACTATAATATGGCCCTCCAGTTGGAGGTTCGATCTGGATTTGAATACGATACAATAGAGAATTGTATGCCATCTTCGGCAACCCCTCATAAAATTTAAGAAGTTATAATGGGCTGGTCATGTGGAGCGGATTGATGACGGAAGAATTCCCAAACGCACAGTAAAAGGGAAAGTCAACGGACAAAGACCGGTCGGAAGCGCTGGGAGGATTCGATTGACGCACACAGCAAATCACTGCTAAGATTTTCTAACTGGAGGACGCGGTCACTGAACCGAGATGGATGGAAGCAAAGTATTCAGGAGGCCAAAGTCCGATTTGGGCTATAGCGCCATCGTAAGTAAGTAAGTATGGTTTGAATTTGTGCGACCACGGTTGAACATTTCTCCAGACGGCCCAATCTATACTAGAGCTACTCCATGCAAGAAGGAGACACACTGTATATTGAGTCTGGTAGAAATGTAACAATCGACACCTGCGAATTCACCATTCGTGGAGTGGTTTTCTTTTGCCAATTTCATCCACACTAAAGTAAATTGTTCCTTCAAAAATTTTGTTTGTGACAGCACTTTCTGCAGACTGCTCAGCAGCTGGTATTCGACCGGGACGACATCTCATCCTTGAGGGTGCTGTCATTAAATATGGTGCCTTCAACAATTACATCACGAAGATCGTGCTGATTACGCTACAGGGTCTTCCCGCACATGAGATTTTTTTTTTTTTTACGGAATGACCTGTGTTATAGGCAATTTCGGCCTTTATGTGCAATGCACAAACACAGTCATGGAGGGAAGGAATGGGATGAGGAAGGTAGAGGAAGAGGAGTGAGAACGACCGTAACGAGTGAAGAAGCTGATATATATTTTTCAGGTGTACTGGCTGCTACTGACAAATATTTGCAGATGTTATGGGGGACTGAATGATAGAAAGCGAACAGAATCCATCTACTGAGTATCTAGGCCTTCTTGAAGTGGAACTGTTTCACTTTTACACCGCTCCCCCATTTTATTGCGAATAATTTTTTTATCACCAGTAGCAACTGAAAAATTCGTGCTTAAAAAAATCCCGTCTGGAGTGGGAATCGAACCCACGACCAATTGACTGAAAAGCAAGCACGCTGCCCACTACGCCACGGAAGCCTCATCTCACAACTATTACTTTAGAATTTCATACTTCTTCTCCAATATTAATTAAACTAAGGGAGAACAAACGTGAATTGATTCGTACCTATGGGGTTGTTTTTTTTAAGGTACCGAACATAACTTAGGTGGTCACCCTATTATACTATCCATAGTTGTGTCAGAACTCTACTCTATTTCTCCTGCCCCATTCTAGGATCAAGTTGATATCTGCGTTCAGCTCCCTGCGATTGAAAGCAATAGAGTGCTTGTTTTTTTTTTTTAAGGAACCGAATACAACTTAGGGGGTCACCCTATAATGCTATGCACAGCTGTGTCGGTATAGGAATTGGAGAAAAAACTTGATCCCGCAGCAGATTTAAATTCATAGGTGTTATCTAAAGTACTGTCATCTGCAAAACTTTGGATTGGATTGAGAGTAGATGACAGAAGATCATTGATGAAAACTAAAAAAAGAGTTGTAGATAAAACAGAGCCTGAGGGACGCCGAAATTTATTGGGAAGGAGGAAGAAATAACGCCATCTAGTACTACTCGTATAGTGCTTTCAGACAGAAAACTCTCAATCCATTGAACAAGGGTAGCATTAAGACTTATGGTGCTAAGCTTAACTATGAGACATTCATGCCAAACTCTGTCAAAAGCTTTTGCAATGTCAAGTGCAAGAACTTTACCTTCGCTGTGTTTATGTATGAATATATGTATGAGTTCCAACGTTCTGTCAAGTAAACCAAAAGATCTCCCATTCAACCTTCCAGAACGGAATCCATACCAACGATCATTGATTAGATGGTTATCCTCAAGATATTGAACGAATTTGCTATTGACAGCAGTTTCCATTACTTTCGAGAGTACTGAAGTAATGGCTGTCGGGCGGTAGTTGGCGGGGTTTGATTTGCTTCCTTTCTTGGGAATTGACTGAACATTCGCAACTTTTCACATACGTGGACATACAAAGCACGCAGGGGAATGCGAAAGGTAGAAAAGAATGCGAAGAGGTTTAGCTAAAGGAGGACTTTTTAAGGGTAAAGAGGGGAATACCATCCGGACCAGCAGATTTGTGAATATTGAGCTCTTGAAGGATCCTAGAAATAAATCTCGTGCGAAAATGTATTGTGGGCAGCGAGAAACCAGAATCATTTAGAGAGGGAGGCGAAGGTGACAGTTGGAAGTTTCTCGTAAAACTTGCTGCTAGTAAGTAAGCTTTTTCGGATCAATCATGGTATTGTCGCCATCAAAAAGAGGTGGTATTGAAAAAGAAATGAAATTGTTGTTGATCGTTTTGACGAATGACCAGTAAGATCTCGAGCCTTAAGGACACTGAAGGATCTTCCGTCGAAGTTTTTGATCATGCTCAAATTTAACACGCTTGAGTATGGATTTGCAGGCGCTTGTTGATGTATTGAAGAGTTCTCTGCTGGCAAGTGTTTTATTGCCTTTAGAGGTTTGAAATGCTTGTTTCTTGATCTGAATTGCATCGAGACATTCTTTGTTGAACCAAGAGTCCTTCGACGGTCTGACTCTTTTATGGCTGGAAGGTATGCGGAGCTTCATACCTTTCAGGATAATCTCGGTGACAAGACTACAAGCTTTATCGCAGTCATTGGAATCAAAGCACAATTGCCAATTAAAGGCATTGGAGAAGTCACTTAGTTCCCCCCAATTGGCTCTTTTGAAATGCCAAATATTTCTTCGAGATGCCTTAATTGTCAGCGGTATAAGTGCTGCAACTGAAAATTATGCACGAATTAAGAAATGATCCGTATTTCTTATTGGCGATGGTGATATGACAGAAACAGAATATTTCTGAGGCTGGATAGTGAGATAAAGGTCACGAATGTTAGGAAAATGTCCTGCAATATCTGGTAGATGAGTAGGTTCATCTACCAGTTGTGTTAAACCGTTTATTGAGGCAAAAAGCTCAGTATCACGCCCCTCCTGGTCCATAGTAGAGGAATGTTTAAGCCGGGCAATGTCATGAACATTGAAATCGCCCGCGATATCGGTTTCGGCGTCAGTGCAGTGTATATTGACTGGGTAAATTCAGTTCACCATTCCTGGGCACACATACACATAACAGAAGTGCATGACATGTCTTTGGATCAGTAATTTTACCCAGATATAGTTAAATTCTGGATTGGAGCAATTCCCCAAATAGGGAACTAATTGGAAAGACACATCATCACGGATGTAGAGTGCGACTCCCCGTTGGCGAAAAATAGCTGGAATAAGGTAATATTCAGGAACAGAATAAAACTGTTCAATTCCCGGTAACACTTTACATTCACCAAGTGCTAAAATATCCGGTCTTTCGGTTTGAGCGTGATATACAGTGAGAGATAGTCAGAGTTTTGGCCCCGAACGTTAATCTGATCGATCGAGAAGGCCATGATCAATGATTTTTGTAAATGGCGAATTAAAAATTATAATGGACTATATGCAGAAAAATAAAATAAAAATTGAGCTAACTGTATCCAACACACCACAAAAAAAAAAAAAAATACCAGTTGATAACGAAAAAAAAACGTAGTATAATAATAAAGAACAAAATTAAACTATCAAAAAAATAAATAAAAACTTGCCTAGGACAATACAAAAAAATGTTCATAGGACAATACTAAAATCTATACAGGGTTTAACTTATGTGATGCATCAAACGAAAATGGAAGATAGAGGAACTTGTCCTGAGTGGAAAATCATTCTACACATACTCCCGTTTTTGCACCGTTAAGGAGATAGCGCTATTGTAAGGACGAAGGATTTTCATCGTACCTGTGATCACTGTTTGATCTATAACTTCTGCTTTACTTACCGTAACGCAATAATTTTAGACTCGTTAAAAAGGACACAAATTCTTCTTTCCATATTGCTATCAACTGTGTCAATCAGTGCTATACTTTTTGAGAAAAATTCATTTCAATGACACAAAAATAATAAAAAAATGAAAAAAAATAAAAAAAAGTATTTTTTTTCTCCAAGAAGGACCTGATTAGCCACCAAATTTTATTACATTTTCGGAAAGCCCATAAAATTTCACTACAAGTTTGCAAACAGAGTTTCTTCATAGGTTGAATTGGGATTCGTCGGTCCAGAGAATTCTTTTAAAAAACGTTGGATATTCTTCTGCTCGCAGTAACATGGTACGACAAAAGTCTCGCCGATGTACATGATCAGAAGAATATCCAGCGTTTGAGACTTTAAATGTCGTTGTTTATTTTTAACGTTACGCGGTATTTACTATTTTAATAATAAATTCATTATAAAGGCATACCAAAGAAAATATTCGTAAAATTTAATCTAATATAAATCACTATACAATATATCAAAAAAAAAAAACAGGTACGGATCCAAAAATTCATGGATCAGCAATATAATAGGAAAAAAAAGCGATAATGAAGTTCAAAATATAAAAAAATTTCCACTACCACAGGTGAAATTGGAGATCCCATTGGCGCTCCTTCCGTTTGCTTGTAGAGTTTCCCTAGAGCTGAAAAGAAAGTAATATTTAAGCCAAATTCTATTAAGTCATACCTGTTGTCCGGAATGAGTTTCCTGATGATACTTAAGGTGTCCTTAATCGGGATGTTGATGAACTAATACACAGAGCTAGATGTATAACTGAAGGAAATCTGCGCAGTCTACGAAAGAAAAAGGAACAGCTGGATCGGGCATTCACAGCAAATGGATATAAAGCGAGCGAAATAAACAAGGCGTGGAAACCGAATCATCCAAGGACATAGAACGGGAAGACACTGAAGAAGGAAAATCCTCAATCAAGACAACATTACCCCGACCCGAGAAATTTTAGGAAACCAGAAGGACAAGAAACCATTGGAGACTGAAGTAAGTACAAAGTACCTTGCGGCTCATGCGATAAAGCGTACATAGGAGAAAGGGGAAGCACAGTCCAAACAAGGATTAACGAACATCAACGATGCACACGGAAAAATCACATACAATCATCAGCGACCGCGGAACATGCAACGACAGAGGACCAGGCTACGACATATCAATGTTTTACGAGAAGCTATTGAAATTTCTAAACATCCACAGAACTTCAATCCAGACATCGGATACAAGTTATCAGCAGTTTGGCTACCTGCCTTAAAATTTGGTAAGAACAAAATCCTTAACTAATTTAACTACCTGATAAACTAATCTCAGCAGAGACCGAAACTCCATGAATAATAAAGCGTAACAGTGTAGAATCCGGAAATCTTTTCTTTCGGTATAATACATTTCTCATCCATTCCACTATATTCGGGGATCTCGATGCTTGGAACTTATCTAAAATAGCTGAAATGGACAGTAAAATTACCCTACGTATAAAATTGATGCTTTATGATCAGTCAACACTAGGGTGTAGCCTAGTGTGTAGCGTGTTGGTCTTGTAATGCGAAGGTCGTGAGTTCAAATACCGGTCGGCGCAATATATAATTTAAACACATTGCCTGCTTGGATATGCCTTGGTGACCTAATTCTACGAAAATGAAAAATTCGTAGAAAGAGGGTTGTGCGAAGGGCTAACAACCTTTCCACAATAAGTAATGAAAATGTTAAGGAACCTGCATGTCAGGAGGCCAAGGTCCGATTTGGGCTGTAGCACCATTGTAGAAGATGATCAGTCAATCCTCGACGTAAATTAATTTTTCGTCCTTCGTCTTAGTTACACAGTGTACTATCATTATGTGCTTCATATCCTTGTCGCTTTCCGTTATTTTTTGTTCTACGGCGAATAATAAAATAATTTATATTAATAAAAATAGGTTTACTGTTTAATTTAAATTATCAAAATATAAAATTAAGTTGTATTCAAGTTTGCGCCAGCTGGTTCGCCGTCGTTTTCGGTGGATGTTTTTGAATCGGGAGGAAAAGTTTAAATTCAGGCGGCAATTCGTCCTCCGAGTAAAGTCGATCGGAGAAGTAAACCCTACGAATCCGGCAATTGGCGTGGATTTGTACGCGTAACGTCTCAACATAATTTGTACCGTACGCGCGTCGCGTAAAGTCCGCCAGATTGAATTGAATTTGATTCCATCCCTCGTCCAAACGCATTGGCATCGTACAAATAAACGGCTTCACACGTGTCGTGGATTGGTAGTTGCTCGCTCGGAATCGCCGTCGTACGTTCTTATCGTCAAGGACCTGAAAACGAAGCGAATGAACTTTAAAACTTTAGGCCTTCCTTCCCCTCTCACCTGAATTTCAAATGTGAAATACTTATTCAAATTCTTTATAATCATCACGAGAAATGGCAATTTTATGCCCAGTGTTTTCTTCGGATCTGCTGGACAGGTGATATATGTAGTGCTGACATTCGTTCCAACAATTTCTAACACTAAACTTTGTATATCGTTGTCTGTAATTCGCTTTATATGCCCGTTGCGAACCTTTTTATCCCAGATTTGTAGAGGTTTGCTACCGATGCTGTAAAGAATTGATAGAAAACCCGATTGAAATGTATTTTTGAACATGTCGCTGTAGAAGTATTTGTACGCGGAAGTATCGAAAAAAGTGTAAATATCAAGAATTTTGATTGAAATGCTCGGAAAGAGCAAATGTTTATTTCCGAACAAATTTGACAGAAGGATTTGTTTGGTTCGTTTGACAGCCGGCAAGCATGGCCTGGTTGGCTACGGTCGGTATTTTACAGCAAGAGCTATTTGAGTGCGGTGAGTTTCTTAATTCAAAATCAATTTATTTATTTACTAAGTACACTGTATAACACTGAACGTAGTATACAAAATGTTTCATGCTGAATTTAAAATTTGGAGCTTTCATAATTTTTGAACAAATTTGTCTGAATTTATGGCATTTGGTGTTTTACATATTTCTGAGTCAGCTTATTTTTAAGAAAAAAAAATAATTTTTTTTTCATATCAGCACTAGAATTCCTCTTCACCTTTCACAAACAACAACAATTCTGCAAAATATTCACCACCCAAATTTTTTTTCAGTGGTGAAAAAACAATCGTGTCCAAGCAACAAAAGGTTTGTGTCCCACTCACACCAAACAACAAAAGGTTTGTGTCCCACTCACACCAAACAACAAAAGGTTTGTGTCCCCACTCACATCAAATAACAAAAAGTTTGTGTCCAACAACGAAAGGTTTGTGTCCCACTCACACCAAACAACTAAAGGTTTGTGTCCCACTCACATCAAATAACATTCTTATTCCTGCACGGTTCGATGTCGATGTGAATAGGGTAAGAATCGAGATACGTTCGTGAAATAAATCAGTGCATCTGTCAAATAACAACTTTATTTCCAAGAGAGAAAGTATGAAGTTTTGATGATTATGAATCTGCTTATCAACATCATAATGACATTGCCTTGTTACTCATATGTTCCAATTTTTTGAATTTTCAATACAAAAAATTGTATGGGAAGTGGTAGAAGGAGTGAAGCGAAGCTCATATTTTTTTAGCATTTATTGCAATTATTAAGGGAAAAATTGTGGAAAAGTTTGAAGTTTGTAATTTTCCTAGTTTCAATCAAGGAGGATATATAATAAGGAGTGACTATGAGCATACTTTGCCTTGCAAGAAAATGGGAATCAAAGTATTTCCCTCCTTTACTGGCGAAATGCTCGAAATTGTTCGAAAAAAATCGTTTCGCTATCTTTGTCTGGCACACTTAAAAATATTGCAACTAACTCTTTCCCACGTTAAATTGTTCAAAACGTAAATGGACTGCGCACCAAAACCCAGGCCATTTTTGCCTCGTCTCTGAATTCTTCCTATGATGTTATTGCTCTAACAGAAATGGGGCTAAATTGTAGTTTCTCAGACTGTGAACTTTTTAGTTCAGACTTTCAAGTCTTTCGTAGGGATCGCTATGTTTCCGATCTGAGATTAAAGGGTGGTGGACTGTTATTAGCAGTCCGAAGCTGCATTAATTGTGTAGTTGTTCCTGTCCCGAACCCTCACGGTCTGGAGATCTTGTGTGTTAAACTCGTGTTTAATAATAAGGATATTTATGTCTTTTTGACATATATTCCTCCGTCGAGTCCTTGTATTTTATACGAAAGAACAGTTGACTGTATAACTTTTGTTCATAATAATAAGAATATCTCTGACGAACTCATTTTAATGGGTGATTTTAATATTCCCAGTCTTTCTTGGTCTCTTTCTGACGATGATTCTACTCTCTTAGTTTCTGATTCTTCATCCTTGCTTGAATGTTTTTTTGTAGATAGGTTAACTTCAACTTAGCCTTGTTCGGAATTCCTATGGAAGACAGCTAGACCTAATTTTTTATTCTGACTATTGTGCATGTTCCGTGGATGAGAGCTTAACTTCAATTACTACCATTGATGTCTTGCACCCTCCTATTAACATTTTTGTTATAATTGACGAGGAGCATATTGTTAGCCCTAGTGAGAAGGAGCTTTGTTTTGATTTTAATAAAGCAGATTTTTCTCGGTTGGACTACCTTATATCTAATTTCAACTTTAATGAAATTCTTGACAATTCGGATTTTGAAGGTGCCGTAGTTGAGTTTTATTATGTTCTTTATCAATTTTTTGTTGCTACAGTTCCTTTTACCTATCGCAGGAACATCTCATCGTCGTACCCTTGGTATACTAGCGAGTTGCGCGTAATTCGTAATGCTCGTAATGCTGCCTGGAATAGGTATACTAGAACGAAGAGTGTTACTGATTTTTGTCTGTATGAGGAATATTATGACCTTTTTAAGGATTTATCTACTCGCTTATATTCTGAATATTTAATTAAAATGCAGTCGGATATCATTAGAGATCCCCGGGAGTTTTGGAAATTTGTTAATAGTAAGCGTAAATCAGATGGTTATCCAGCTTCTTTTCAATTCCTGGGCAACGATAGTAATGATCAATTTACTATTTGTAATTTTTTTGCCACATTCTTCAGTGGATCTTTTACTAGTAGTAGCTTTTTTCCTGATATGGCGTATTTTAATGACTTTAGAGATACTACTTCGACTTCTTTGTCTGATTTACCAATTTTCTATAATGATATAGTCAATCACATCTCCCGCCTTAAAGATGTGTCTTCTCCTGGCCCAGATGGTGTTCCTGCTGTTGTCCTTAAGCGTTGTTGTCTCTCTCTTGCTGAACCACTCTCTCATCTCTTTCAAAGATCCTTAAGAACGGGGATTTTTCCAAATGTGTGGAAGTCGTCCTTCATCATACCTACTCATAAGAGCGGTGCAAAATCTGCTGTTAAAAATTATCGGCCAATAGCTAAACTGTCGGCTATTCCTAAACTGTTTGAGTCTATAGTGTATGAATGCATGTCTTTTCACTGTAAATCAATAATTTCGAGTAAACAACATGGTTTTGTTAGGAATAGATCTACTGTTACTAATCTGATGGAGTTTACGAATAAATCCCTTTTGGCTATTGAGGATGGTAAGCAAGTGGATTGTGTATTCACTGATTTTAGTAAGGCCTTTGATAAATTGCCCCATTCAATAATTTTGTTAAAACTAAGATTGTTGGGTTTTCCGACATGGTTTATAAATTGGATTAAGTCTTATCTATTTAATAGAACTTACCAAGTTATCTTTCGTGATTGTACGTCTAAGCCATTTACTGCGCATTCTGGGGTCCCTCAAGGAAGTCATTTGGGACCACTTCTATTTATCCTGGCCATTAATGATGTAGCCTCTGTTTTTAAATTTTCGGAAGTACTCATCTATGCTGATGACATTAAAATCTTTAGATCTATTAGTTCTAACTCAGACAATCTTCTTCAGGAGGATTTTTTTAATTTTAGTAACTGGTGTCGCAATAATGGCCTTCGTTTGAATTTGGATAAATGTCATGTAATGTCATTTACTCGAAAATTCTTACCGTTTGAAGTAACTTACAGTCTCAATGACTGTATCTTAGATCGTGTTAATTCAGTTACTGACTTAGGCGTTACATTTGACCAAAAGATTGATTTTGGTTTACATATAAATAAGATTGTGCAAAAGGGTAACTCTATGCTGGGTTTCACCACTCGCTTATCCAAGGAATTTAACAATTCCTTTGTTAGGTTGAGTCTGTATAACACTTTTGTCAGATCTCATCTTGAGTATGCTTCTCAAGTTTGGTCTCCCTATTATGATGTGCATATTGGCAGAATTGAATCTATTCAGCGCAAATTTGTGAGAATAGCTTTATGTCACTTCAATTGGAATGACAGAGTTCGTCTTCCTCCTTATATTGACCGGCTTCAGCTACTAAATATGTCATCACTCTCGAGACGACGTGAGGTTGCTGACGTCGTTTTTGCTCACCAACTACTCACTGGGGTGGTTGATTCCTCCTCACTTTTGGGTTTGATGCAATTTGCTGTTGGTCAGTTTTTACCAAGGCATCCTAGATTGTTGCATATTTGCTTTCACTGGACTAACTATGGTATGAGTGAACCGATTTCGCGTCTTGCAAGAGAAGTTAACGAGAATATTGAGGTATTTGACTTCTCTATTGATAAAGTATGTTTGAGACGTAGACTTAACGCTAGTTGACACCAATTTATGTCAGGTTTTGTCTATTTACTGTGCTCTGTTATTAATGTGTTGGTGTAGGGATATTGATGTTTGTTTTGTCCCTTCACTAAATGATAAAAAGGATAAAATGATTTCCATCTTTTATACTTGGAATCGATTTTATGGCATTTCCTTGCATTAAGGAATTCTGATAGTGAAACAATTGTCAAATTTTCGAAAGAATTGTTTCGCTATCCTTGCTTGGCATACTTAAGCCCAAAGTAACTATCTCTGTCCCGCGTTAAATTGTCCGCTGCTAAAGTGTTTAGCTTAGACATGAACCAAAAACTAATGAAAATTGAAAAAATAAAGATTTCTGAAATAAAATAGCAAACTCCATTCTACTGAAAATTAGACTGAATATTAGCAACCAAGAAGGAATACAAATTATGGTATTTTTTTTGTAAAAGTTTGAAGCCACGTTAAGCTTGGACACAATTTTCGAAAATTTCCGAATCAAAAAGCATTCCTACATGAGACCGCCTATCAGGCACTCCGTTTTATATATCCTCCTTGGTTTTAATGAAAATCGATTAAATGCATTTGTATGGGAGGGGGTTGAAGAAAACCAAATTTTTTCCACATCAATAATATTTATAATAGTATACTTTTCTCAAAATTTAAAGCTGATAGCTTTAACGGTTTGGAGAAAAATAATTTAGTGAAAATTCCGATATTTCGTGAAATTTGTATGGGAGGTGGTAGAAAGAGTGAAGTGAAGTTGATAGCTTTCATAAAATCGGTTGCAATTGCAATAACATAAATTATGACAAAAATTGGTTCTTTTAGCTTTACTAGTTGCAATGAAAACCAAATAAATGCATTTTTAAAAATTGTGAATTTGTATGGGAGGTGGTAGAAGGAGTAAAAGGATCAGATCGATATTTTTGGACGTCAATGATATTCTCATCGTTATATTATGACCTAATTTTCAAAAGGTTTCGGAGATAAATCAATTTCTTTAAATTTCATGAAATTTGTGTGAGAGAGAGTAGAAGGTGTGGGGGGCCCGTTCACGAACTTAAAGTTACTTTTTTGCTAAAAATAATACATAAAAAATTTCAGCAAGATAGGTCAAAGCTTTCGAGAGTTATGTTGTAGACAGACGGACAGACGGTCACTCGGAATCGAGATTTTTGAGCGACAACAAATATTTCTGTCCCCTTGGCGCCTCTGTGCGGTCATTATTTCTTAGCGTTACAAACGGTAAGGCAAACACAATATACTCTCAGATTTCATCTAGAGTATAAACACTCATTGAGTTGTGATCTTCTATGACTTAGAGAAATTAAATTCAGGATTTTTAATCTTTCCTCGTAATCGTTGAAGGATATATTAAATTTAAAGTGTATCAGGCGATTAAAACGCCGTTAAACGCTTTCGATTCTTTTTCTCGAAAAAAGAGTGTAATCGAAATATATGGTTGTGTTTTTTCAAGAAAACGACATTACGGCGCACTTAGTTACATTTAAATGTAAGCCATGTGATGTAACACCAAGTCATCAGTAAATCAATATCTTTTTGCAGTTGAACGCAATCCCTTATGTTTGAAATAGTTCTGTATATTTTGAGATCATCGGAAAATAGTAGTAATCGTTATAAAAATTCCTGTGCAATATCATTTACAAA
Organism: Chorisops tibialis; assembly: GCA_963669355.1. Taxonomy (NCBI): domain Eukaryota; kingdom Metazoa; phylum Arthropoda; class Insecta; order Diptera; family Stratiomyidae; genus Chorisops; species Chorisops tibialis. The sequence goes on from OY770262.1 coordinate 248,655,002, forward strand.
TATAGCAAATATAATAGGACAGAGAATGGAACTCTGAGGCACTCCGGAGGTAGGAAATATGTCTTGAGAATAACCACATTTTGTTTACGCCCAGTTAAGTACGAATTAAACCAGTTAAGCAATGATTCTGTAACGCCAAATTTACTCATGTTTTTCAAGATAATTCTGTAAGGAATTTGATCGAAAGCTTTTTGGAAGTCAGCATAAATAATTTTTGCACATAACACGTTCAAAAATAAACGACAAGGAATTAAGAATTGAGATTGGATGATAATTTTTTATATTAGATCGTTCACCGTTCTTTCCTTTTTTTCTTTTTTTTTTACAGAATGACCTGTGTTATAGGCAATTTTGGCCTTTATGTGCAATGCACAAACACAGTCATGGAGGGAAGGAATGAGATTGGGAAGGTTGGGGAAGGGGAGTGAGAACGACCGTAGCGAGTGGAGAAGCTGGTATATTGCTCAGTTGTACTGGCTGCTGACAAATATTTGCAGATGTTATGGGGGACTGAATGATAGAAAGCGAACAAAAACCATAGCATAGGATATCCAGAAAAACGCATTCCGAGAGAGATAAGTTAAATAATTTAGATAAACGCACGCATAAATTCATAGCAAAATTTTTACATAATACTAGCAGACCCCGCGACTTCGTCCGCGCTAAAATCGCATTAATAAGCTATTTTTGAGAATGCTGTTAGTAATACAATATCTGGGGAAATATAATCTGCTCACTTTAAACCTCTTTCTAAATCAATTGCAAGTATTTTTCAAATGAAAATAAGTCGATTTGATATATTATTTTTGAATGTTAAGGATATTCTTCAATTTAAAGAGATTTACTGCTGTTGACATAATTACACTGACATCGATTTGAACAGATCTCAGTTTGTTTCCTGTCATTGGAACAACAAAAATCACTTTTATTTTAAATAGATGTTGACATTAACAACAACGATTGTTATGACTTCAAACAGAATGTTTTCAAATAATTTTTATAATCTAGATGAAATCTGAGAGTAAATTGTGTTTGCCTTGCCGTTTGTTACGCTAAGAAATAATGCTCACACAGAGTCGTTAAGGGTACAGAATTATTCGTTTCCGATCAAAAACCTCGAATCCGAGTGACCGTCTCTGTCCGTTCACGAACTTGGCATCACTTCTGAACAAAATCAGTGAGCACAAAATTTGGACTTTATAGTTCAACGCGCTGTGGAACTATAGAGCGCACGGACGGACAAACGAACAGACGATTTCGAGATTTTCGAGCAAAAATATTGACTTCTGTGTCATTCTGTTTTTCTTCGAACGTTATTTCTTAGCGTTACAAACTTGAAAGAAAACATATAATACAGTCAGATTCATTCCATCCCGCTCCCCAATAAAACCCAAAAAAATCGAATTTTAGCGAATTTTCTTGAGAAATATTTAAACCATGGATCTGTAAATCATCATATTACAAATATATCATTCGCATAACAATGCTGGTCTATGAACGAAAATTTTATCGATATCCCATCACTTCTTATGCTCCCCCCTTCGAATACCACAATTTTATAAAATTATTTTACTACTTTTCTAAATAACTATGAACTAAGAACTGTGATAGTGTACATATTCTTTAATGTATTTTAAAGAAATATAGAATTGGAAATAGTTGGCATGATTACTTACGAATCTCTACACATAAAAAAGAAATGCCGAACGAACGCTAACCAAAACACACGGCCACATTGTCATACATATACATATGCATCCGTATGCTATCTTTATACATTAAAAAAAAAAAATTCGTGCTTAGAGAAAAAAAAGAATCCCATCTGGAGTGGGAATCGAACCCATAACCTATTGACTGAAAACCAAGCACGCTGCCCACTACGCCACGGAAGCCTCATACATATACATATACATATTTTTGTATATATGTATGTATGTAATTGTATGACTATGCGGACGTGTGCTCCCATTTGTGTTGTTCTGGAATTTTTGTTTTTTTTGTGTGTTGAGATAACAAAGACTATTCCGAAGAAAAAAATTCATGCAAATCTGGTGAATAGTTGCGAACAACAAACGAAAAAATGTCTCCATACAAAATGTACTGAAAGCGAAATTTTCCAAATTTTCCGGGATAATTTGCAATTTTTGGCTCCGTTAGGATCTAAGTTGGGCTTTAACGAACACAACAAAAAAAATTTGATCCAAATCGGACGAACGGTTGCTGAGTTACACGTGTACACACGTAGACCACTTATTTTTATATACATAATATAGGTAAGATATATAAGAAGATAAGAAATAGTTCGCATGATTACTTACGAATTTCTACACATAAAAAAGAAATGCCGGAGGAACGCAAACCAAAACACACGGCCACATGGTCATACATATACATATGCATCCATATGCTATCTTTATACATAAAAAAAAATAAAAATTCGTGCTTAAAAAAATTCCGTCTGGAGTGGGATTCGAGCCCATGATCTATTAATTGAAAAGCAAGCACGCTGCCCACTACGCCGCGGATGTCTCGAATATCGAATGAAAAGTTGTGAACAACGAACGAAAAAATTTCTCCATACAAAATGTACTGAAAACGAAATTTTCCAAATTTTCCAATTTTCGTGGAAAATTTGCAATTTTTGGCTCCGTTAGTATCTAAGTTGGGCTTTAACGAACACAACAAAAAAAATTTGAGCCAAATCGGACGAACGGTTGCTGAGTGATGCGTGTACATACGTAGACCACTTATTTTTATATATAAGATATTTGGTATTCCATCCGGACCCGAATTTTTACTTAAGTCTAAGCTCTTCAACACGCTTTCCACATCAATTACACTGGAAATCTAACTAGTAGTATGATTTATCTTTTTTCCACCTGTGTTTATCACATTTTATGTTATATTCCATGATACAATGAAAGAGAGAGAGAAAAATGGCGAATTGTGCGAAGCAAACTTGCAAAGTCTGCAACAAAATAGTCAGTTTCACTGGAAACAAAGTTATTCAGTGTGATGGAAAATGCAAGAAAGCATTCCACAAAGTGTGTACAGGTCTTAGCAGGAAGGAGCTGTCTGAAGTTGAATCAGAGGACAATAAATTTTGGTTCTGCCAGATTTGTAAGTCGGATAGGCAGAAACGACGTTCCAACATGGCGCACCAAAATACTTTGGATTCGTTAGACAACAGCGATTTTGATAGTATATCAGGTAAGCGAGCTTCAAATGACATAAATTTGGAAACTTTAAGCCACAAATTGGATGAAGTTTTATCATATCAGTCTTAACTGGAAGAAAAAATTACCTTTCTCCAACGTGCAATTGAGGACTATAAATGTCTTGCTGAAGATTCACAACAAGAGAATATCGCAATCCGAAACCAAAATGTCCAACTCGAAGCGGCCGTTAATGCTTTGGAGTACAGCATCGAGAAAAAAAACAGGACCACCTTTGAAACTGCTGGTGTCCCGAAGTTGGAAAATGAAAATCTGGAATCCGTGTACAAAAATATTCTCACGTACCTCGAAATTTCACCTCGCAATAACACCTTGCTTGATGCGCGACGCTCCACTTTGGTGAGTCCTAACTCGGGTTTTCCGCCGGCTATAGTTTTTAATGTTGCCAATCGAGAACTGTGCGACCAAATTTTTGAAAAACAAAAACAGAAATATAAACAAAACAAACTAACAGCTGATTATCTTGTTAACACCACTGAAAAGCGACCGGTATACATAAACGAAAAACTGACACCACGTAATAACTTTCTATACAAAAAAGCGAGAGACCTCAAAAGATCGAGTTCTATCAAGTATGTTTGGGTAAAAAATGGTAGAGTGCTAGTAAGAAAATCTGACAATCAAAAATTATACATATAAAGCATCTCGGTCAACTTGATGCACTTAAATAATTTGGCACTCACACTACCATTTAACCCAATTTCGCATGAGAGAACCTTAAACACACTCAACTTTAGTAATACTGATTCACTAAGGCTACTTTACATAAATGCGAGAAGCCTGAATAACAAAGTTGCTGACATTGAATACATTATTAAATCGTCACCAAAGCGCATCCATGTTGTTTTAGTAGAAGAAACCTGGTTAAATACAGCCCAATCAAAACTTTTCTCTATCAATGAATACGCCAGTTATTTCACTTGCAGACCATATATATATTTTATTAAATAAACAAATATTTCTAAAAGGAGAAATTATTTTTACTTAATTATTTTTTGACTTATTCAGCAATAACAATAAGGTAGGCCTATTAAAATTTCCTTCCTTTGCGTACAAGATACTCGAGTGCATGTACTTGTTTAAAAATATTATATATAATATATTTAAATATTAAACAAAGTTGCAGTAGAAGTTTTGAAATCCCCTTGCCATTTTACCCCGTCCCATACAAAAGTATGATTTCGATTTATTGAATTAACTGATAATCTACGAATTAAGAGCTACGAACTTTAGTACGAAACCCTTTCAAAGCAAACAAAATAAAACTGCGTTAAAAACTTTACGATCTACTCACCTCCTCCCATACAAATTTTTGGTTTCGTGAATATAAAATACACCGACTTTCATAGAATTTACTTCGTCTATGAAACTAACATTCAATACAGAAAAATTTGAACGTGATTGAAGCAAATAATTAAAAAAATTTTTATCATCCACCTACTTCTTCTATCGCCCCTCCCATGCAAAAATAAACTTAAACGAATGAAATATTGATTCTATGTACTGGAGTTATTGATCGTAATCGCGATTAAGTGTTAAATAAAATGACAACAGGTCTGCCCTAAAACACCGTTCACTTAGTCTTCCCTATCCACCCCAACCTGTATATTAAGTTCCCACGTATCTTAAACTCGTCAAAAGAATAATAAAGTTACGTCCCTGTTGGCAGATTTTTATAGTTTTGAAACTCTAAAGATTGCAAGCTTTGAAGAGTTCAAATCATTGAATGCAATTCACATTCTTTTATAATATCTATCATCTATATACATAAATATAATTTTAGTGTATGCCTGTTATTTGTTTATAAATGGCTATATGTTGGTGTTTTGCTTTATTTAGACAATAACTAAGCATAAAAACACATTTTTGAAATTCTTCTCTGTCTGTCTGTCTGTATGTCCAGATTTAACTCAAAAACGACTGATCTGAGGCTTCCGTGGCGTAGTGGGCAGCGTGCTTGCTTTTCAGTCAATAGGTCGTGGGTTCGATTCCCACTCCAGACAGGGATTTTCTTAAGCATGAATTTTTCAGTTGCTACTGGCGATGAAAAATTATTCGAAATAAAATGGGCACACGGTGTAAAAGCGAAACAGTTCCACTTCAAGAACGCCTAGATACTCAGTAGATGGTTTCTGTTCGCTTTCTATCATTCAGTCCCCCATAACATCTGCAAATAATAATAATAATAATAATAATTTATTCATTCATCAAAAAATTGATTACTACATTTATAATAACAGTTATAATAATATAAATTAATAATATAATTAATTAATAATAATTAAACAGAATTAGGTACACAGAAATTTAAACTTTTTACAAAATCAAACATTATTAACATCAAGAAAGATGACTTTTTACTTGTGGGACACTTATGTGAAAATCCAATTGCGAGAAGAAGTTATTGAAATCTCTTAACATGAATAAAACTGGTTCATAAAACCCATAGTTTGTGCGATGCAGCGGAATTCTACAAAGCTCATAATTTCGTAAAGGGCGATATGGAACATTGAAATTAATCATAGACAACAATTTGTCAGAGTCAATTATACCTGTAATTACTTTAAAACCAAAAACAACTCTGGCATGTATCCGCCTTTTCTCAAGGGAATCCATAGACAGCAGATTTAAACGATCAACATATGGCGGTAACCTGAGTGGATCAGACCAGCGAAGGCCCTGAAGGACAAACCTTAAGAACCGACGTTGAACTGCTTCGATCCTATCTATGTGAATGGAATAAAATGGTGACCAGATAGGACTAGCATATTCTAGGATAGATCGGACAAATGCACAATGCAACATTTTCGTTGTAAAGAAATCATTGAATTCTTTCGATTGTCTCCTAACAAAACCGAGGATAGCGTTCGCTTAACCAGCAATGTGATTCACGTGATCATCAAAGGTAAAATTACAGTTGAATAGTACGCCCAAATCACGTACTTTGTCAGAACGAAGTAAAGAGCATTCATCTAGAACATAGTCAAAATTCATTGATATTCTCTTCTTAAAATACGAAACAGCAGTGCACTTATTAATGTTGAGATGTAAATTGTTAAGTAAGCACCAGTCATGAAAACGCGAGATATCACTTTGCAATAATAGACAATCATTGCTGCTGGAGATAATCTTAAAAATTTTCGCATCATCAGCATAGAGAAGAATGTTCGAGTTAGAGATAAACGAAATCACGTCATTGATAAAGAGAAGGAATAGAAGTGGACCCAGATGGCTACCTTGCGGAACGCCAGAAGTATTAAATATTTCAGAAGATAAGGCTCCACGAAAGTATACTTTCTGAATGCGATCATTATGATACGACTTAATCCAAAGGACGAAAATATCAGGAAAACCAAGCAGGCAGCATATTTGTCAGTAGCAGCCAGTACAGCTGAAAAATATTTATCAGCTTCTCCACTTGTTACGGTCGTTCTCACTCCTCTTCCCCTACCTTCCTAATCCCATTTCTTCCCTCCATGACTGTGTTTGTGCATTGCACATAAAGGCCGAAATTTCCTATAACATAGATCATTCTGTAAAAAAAAAAAACTAATCCCATTCTAAGGAAACTTACACAATTTGTTATGGTACGCTTGGGCTTCACCCTATATATATTATTACATTATTTAGGGTTTTTTAGAATTAACACAAGCCTCAACTATTCACATTTCCTAATTAAACACGTGTGTGAACTCAAATCACCCCCGTGAGCACTACCCGTGCTCATTATTGCGATTTTTATGCGGACAAAGTCGCTATTGTATTATATAAATATAGAAATATAGAAAAATAATCTGCTTGGGGGAGGGGATCGCGCCCCGTCCTCCCTTCCCCCGCCGTAATCATTTCTATAATTTATTGATCTTAAAATCAAACTAAATATCTTTAAATCACTAAAATACCAAATAAATTAAAATTAAATAGCAAGAATGTGGAAAAATGATTATTCCGACAGCAAAGTACTCACAAATTTAACGAAATGTCTATAAAATAAGCGATGGAATGTTCCCGCCCCATGCAATACAAGCTGCATTGCCAAGTGTTTCACGTGGATGTCGCGGACCTTGACAATGATCTTGATCTTAGGTGTATATTTTCATCACGATCTTGTATAATCCCTTGTTATACTAATCTACACATATGTACGTCGTGGTTTAATTGTTTCATCTAACAATACTTTTGATTGCATTACTCTCGTTTGATGAATATCTGGTGAGATGTGCAATCTCAAATACCAAAATTGTATCACTTGAGTGCCACCTGAAATAATTTCTTTTTTTTTTGCTTAGAATGAATCTAAGATTGATTTATTTTTGGATTAATTTAATTCGCGAATTATCCGTACTTTTCCGTTCAATTAAGGTGAATAGGGTGTGTAGAATGTTTTTCATTAGTTTCAGTCTGATTTATTGAGCTGGCAATTGGCCGAATTTAAATATCGGACATTTTCTCGAACTATTTTCTTTTGGGAAATGTTCAAAATATTTGACGAATCTTGTCCAAGTAATTAGCTTTGATCTCGAAGTATTTATTTCCATGAATTTAATGGCCGATTTGTATCACAATTTCTATTTTTGTAAACTGTTTCTAAGAAATTTAGAAAGTGCGGAATGGTTGTTGGGTGTGAAATAGGAAAATTAAGTGGAAAATACAGAACTTTGTAGGTTGTTGTTTATTACACAGCAGATGTGAACTAATCTTAAATATTGACTCAATTATGTTGGAAAAGAATTGAATCATTGAGTCTTTAGAGGTTTTTGTTTGTAGTTTTTGATGTTATTAATTTTACAAGCTGTTTTCATTATTTGATGGATTGTATTTTACGTGCAACGATATGAGTTGAAATTTTTTTTGTTGTTGGCGGTGTTCTTTACAGATTGATATTTGTTATATTGGGATTTTTACAAATCTTCATAAAAATTTATTGAGATTTTTCAAACCTTTGCATTTTAGATAAACATACTACCTACTAGCCTATATCCAAGTTAGTGCGCATCGCTCGCTAGTGGGAAATCGGCAAAGGCAGGTGCTGCGCAGGTCAATGTACTGGAAGGTGGTTAATTCTTATACATATTTATTAGACCAGCGATCACCCGCGACTTTGTCCGCGAGGAATCGCATTAATAAGCTATTTTGGAGAATGTAGTTAGTAATACATTATGCGGGACATATAATTTGCCTAGTTAAGCTCCTTCTACACACCGTGGACACCTACCCCTCTAACGAAGAATTCCCAGTCAATATCACAACCGGGATCAGTTCAACTAAAATACGCCTTGCCACTCCGCAACCCCGAACAGGCTGTGGCAACAGCGGGACTCTGTCGTAGGAAAGGGAGAGAGGATCGAAAATGCGGAGTTGGGCTTTGGATTTCATCGCAGACGAAATCAGCGTTCGCCACACGTGGCATTTATTTTTGCGATTCGGGCCGAATACCGTCGAACTTAATGACAATAAAATTGTGTAAAACACGCATTAAAGTGCTACGGATCTGTTCCCGATGGAACTGATTCGCGGAAATTCACAATATGAGACAGGCCCCTGCTCACGAGAGTGATTTGAGATCATATATGTACATATTGAAGAACGTTAAGGAAATGTAAATATGTTAATTCTAAAAAAAGTCTAAATAAAATGACATTAAACTCAAGAACATAACACAACTGCATGCGTAAAGCCCAATCATAAGATTCTATAGATGAATTATAAATTTATAATCTCAACACATTTTGTATAGGGAGAGGTAGAAGGAGTGATAGCATTGAATCAATTTGTTTCACATCATACTAGAGTAGCTATAAAAATGTTTTGTACCAAATTTCAGCTTCAAAAATTAAATAGGTATAATGAAAAAATGAGTATATTGGATTTAGTGAAATCGTGCAGTTAGTATGGGAGGTGGTAGAAGGAGTAGGCGATTTTTAGTGATTTTTTGCGAAACGTCTATAATCATCATGCAATTAATATATTTTCAATTTCAGATCATACTTTTCAAGAAAGTCATATATAGGAAAAGTTTTTAAATTTTGTCACATTGTATGGGACGGGTTAGAAGGAGGGAAGCTAAACGTTTTTTTTCGAAATAAATAATAATGCTAATTAAGGATTTATTACAAAATTTGAGCTCGATAAATTTTATAAGTACTGAGAAAATTGGTTTATAGTATTTCATGAAAATCTGCAGTTTGTATAGGAAGGGGTAGAAGGACTGCCCACATTCAAATAAGTTTAATACCATTTCTGATAGAAATAATGTATTCTAATTTTAAACCCTCCCTCTTGTAAGAAGAAGAAAATTTGATTGTTATATTTTTTTGAAAAAGAGTTATTTTGTATGGGGAGTGGGGGGGAGGTTGAAGGTTCCCTCACGCCTTCTACTCCCTGAGCATACCTATCAAACTGTGGCTTGGCTCAGGCGTTTTCGAGTTAAATCCTGATAAAAACGTGTTTTTATGCTGTTGTCCAAATAAAGTAATACACTAACTTATTGCCATTTCTAAACGAATAATGGACAGAAACTTTAATTATACTTATATGTATAGATTCTTCTACCTTCTTCAATGGCACTACAGCCCAAATCAGGCCTTGGCCACCTGACCTTCAGGTTCCTTAACAGTTTATTTTTCTTTATTTATTTATTCCTTTAACCCTTTACCTACGATTTTCCATTTCCGTGGATTGAGATAAGCAAGGTATATCCAAGTAGGCAGTGTGCAGGAATTATATATTACGTCGACAGGGATTTGAACTCACGAACTTCATATTATTAGACCGACACGCTTCCCACTAGGCTACACTCCAGATATATGCATATATTGTTACTACGCATTTAGTGTAAGCACAATGAGCAATATGTGCAAACCTTTCACAATAATCTTCAAGCCATTCAGGAAAAATATTTAAATCTCGCTCAATAATTAATTATTTTTTCACAATTTAAAATTCTGTGAAATACGTATTAGTTTGTTATTGTTATTATTTCAATCTATGGTCAAGATTCGTTTAAAAACCGAGTATCCGGTTAAAACCGCATTTTAGTTTCGACTCAGTGAACCAATAAAACACGTTACCTAAGAACTGAATAGAAATTGATGTAATTGTTAGAAAAAGTTGAGGTTTAACAAATATTTAAAGATATTCTAGAAATAATTTAGGTATAAAATTTCACATCATGTAGTACGTTGCAGGTATATTGGATTACATTTCATTTTTTAGTTTACTCGTCTTGATCGCTCTACATATGTATATGTCGATCAAATTAATATTTCGTAAGTTAGTAATACTACGATTATGTATATTAAAGATGAAAAGCTAAATAATTAATGCGTTTTACATTATTATTTTGATGACAATATATCGTGAATGAACAAGCAAGACATTGATATTCTTTTCATATTTTTTATGCGTTATTGAAGAGTCGCTGTATCAAATTCCTGTTAAGATGTTGGGGAGAATTATAATAATTCTAATCAACAAAATTAATTCAACGATTTAGTGTATTATTTTAATTAATTCATATTCACAATATTTTTACACAAATTTTTTAAATTATATTATTATTTAAATATTTTATTTTTTATGTTTATCAAAATGAATTTTCTTCGATCAACTGATATCATACAATTGTTTTTTATTTTTTTACGATAACAAACGTTACTGATTTAAATTTCGAAATTTTCGTTAAGCAAAATTAGAGTGATTTTTTAAATGAAAAAATTCATTAATGTGCTGGAGCACCACATACCCCCATCCTAGAGAAGGTTATGGACCTTCTTGATTCTACTATTAATTAAGTATGATCGGCAGAGCTTTTGTAACATAGCTTAAGCCTATCAATGGACACTGTTGTTGGTTTCTCTTTTACTTTGACTATGAAATATTTTTTATGTCTTTGTAGCACTTCAAAGGGGTTTGTAAGCTAGCTCGAACTGCATCGGTTCTGATAAAAACATGACTGCAAGTTTTGAGGTTTTTGAAAATGAAAGGGGTTTCATGTCTGTGTTTTGAAGGAGGTTGTGGCTTGGTGTTATTGATGCGATCTCGAAGAATCTCGACAAATTCGCTCGCGGTTGTATTTTGCTTTTGATCGGTTTGTTGTAAAAAATCATAAGGAAGTCTGATGTTTTGACCGTATTGCAGTTCGGCCGGTGTCGCGTTAGCATCTTCGCGAACGATCGTACGCAAACCAAGAAGGATTAAAGGAAGTCTGTCCGACCAACTGTCATTTGATTTGCATAAGATTGTTTCTTTAAAAATCCTATGTCATCTCTCAAGCATACCGTTAGCTTTAGGATTATATGCTGTAGTTCTACAACGTTTAAATCCAATCATCTTTCCTAATTCAGTAAACAATCGCGACTCGAATTGAGCGCCTTGGTCTGTAATGATTGAAACTGGTGTTCCGTATCGTGGCATGTACTCTTTGAAAAGTGTGTTAGTGACTGTTTCCGCATGAATATCGTGAATTGGGTATGCTTCTGGCCATCTGGTGAAGCGATCGATGACTGTTAGGCAGTATCTATAACCGTTTGAAATTGGCAGCGGACCAACCAGATCAACATGAATAGTACTAAATTTTTGTGATATTGATTCAAATTCACCAAGAGGGCTTATGACACGTCGTGAAACTTTGGCTTTTTGACACGCAATGCATTCTTTAGTCCAGTTGCGACTGCTTTCTTTATTGATGGCCAAATAAATTTGCTTCGCATTAGTTTTACCGTAGCCTTAATTCCCGGATGAGACAAATCGTGTACCTTACGAAAAACCTGTAAGCGCAAATTTGCAGGTATGTACGGTCTTATTTGCTGCATTGTTGTGTCACACCAAAGTGGATTTTTGGTGCGTTCAACAGTAACCGGAATGAAGTTAAGGCTTGGTATATCTTTTACTTTGATTAACTCAATATCTGTTACTTGAGCGTTAGCAATTTCACAATAATCGATGGTTGTCGGAAGATTTAATACCTCGATTCTTGACACGCATCGGCAACTATGTTGTCTCGTCGAGAAACGTGACGAATGTCCGACGTAAATTGGCTGAGATGCCTTAGTTGACGTGGTGAAGCTTTTTTCCGGATTTTGATTTAACACGAAAATTAATGGCTTATGGTCAGTAAACAAGATACAATTCCTGCCTTCGAGTATGTATTTAAAATGTTTAATTGATACATAGGCTGCCAATAATTCTCGGTCGTAAGCACTATATTTTTTCTGCGCGGAAGAGAGTTTCTTCGAGAAAAAGGCTAATGGTTTCCAGTCCCCTGTAATTCGCTGTTGCAGCACAGCTCCTAAGGCAGTGTCTGATGCGTCTACTGCCAAAGATAATGTCGAAAATGTTGATGGAAAAACTAGAGTAGTAGCATGAGCCAGTTGTTTTTTGCAACAGTTGAAGGCTTCGATTGAAGTGTTCGTCCACTGAAGCTCTGTTTTGTCGTTTTTCTTTTTACTGCCGTTTGTGAAGCTGTCCAATGTGGATTGTGTTTCAGCAGCGTGTGGGATGAAACGCCGATAGAAGTTGAGCATCCCAAGAAAACGTCTTATATCTTTAACCGTAGATGGTCGTGGGTAATTTAAAATGGCTTGAATTCGTGAAGCGATTGGTTTGAATCCGAATTCGTCAATCGTATGACCAAGGAAATCAACTGATGCTTTAAGGAATGTGCATTTACTTTGGTTAATTACTAAGTTGTGTGAGTTCAACCGTTCAAATAACTTATCCAAATGATTAAGATGTTCACTTTCCGATTTAGAAGCTATTAGGATGTCGTCAATATAAACGAAGCAAAAATCGAAATTCTTCAAAATGGAAAAGATGAAGCGTTGAAAAGTTTGCGCTGCATTGCGCATTCCAAAAGTCATCCTCATGAATTCATACAGTCCGAAAGGTGTTGTGATAGCTGTTTTTGGGATGTCCTCCTCTCGAATGGGTATCTGATGATACGCTTTTTCTAGATCTACAGTTGAAAAAACTTTACATCCTTCCAACTGTTGACTAAAGTCTTGGATGTGAGGGATCGGATAAGTATCTGGAGTAGTTATCGCATTAAGGGCTCGATAATCCCCACAGGGTCTCCAAGTACCATCTTTCTTTTTAACCATGTGCAAAGGTGATACACATGGGCTATCAGAAGGTCTGCAAATACCATGTTCGATCATGAGATCAAATTCGGCTCTTGCTATTTTTAATTTAGCTGGGTCTAGACGACGTGGTCTAGCAAAAACGGGGCGATCTTCAGTAACGATAAAATGTTGCACTGTGTTCAATCCTAAGTTACTGTAGTTTAAAGACCGACGAACGTTTTCGTATTTTGTTAAAATTTGTTCAACTTTAGAATTTACAGTTGAAGTTGATAGTACGGCCAGGGACGAAGATGGTCCTTTAACCAAAATGCCAGTTGCAGAGGTAATTTGTGAAAGCGGGTCAATAAGGCATTTATGACGAATATCCACAATTAAACCGTGATATTTTAGAAAATCCGCGCCAAGGATAGGCTTTTCGACGTCAGCTACAATGAATCTCCATTTGAAAACTCTTCGTAACTGGAGAGATATTTCGATTTCTTTATATCCATAAGTTTTGATGCTGGTCAAATTTGCCGCCGTTAAAATTAATGAATTGTCGCAAGTTCTATTAGAAAATGCTGTGATTGGGAGGACTGAAATGTCAGCGCCGGTATCGATAAGAAAACTGTAATTTGACAATTTGTCAAATATAAATAGACGACTTGAAATTGTTAAATTGTCGGTTGTCGTCATTACCGACAATTTATTTAGTTTTTTGTTGAATTAAAAGAGCAAGGTTGCCGACATTTGGTCGCGTTAATACCGAACTTTTTATGATAGAAGCATAAATCAGCATTATCACGAGATTTATTTCGGGATCGCGAACGGATCTTAAAATGTGATCGACTTTGTCTGGCAAAATGGTTTTGCCGATTAATCAAAGTTTCAATTTGCTTAGTCAATAACGACATTTGATGGCTGATTGCATTTTCGAATGCAAAACGATCAGATCCTCCATTGTTGCCATTAGAATGTGAAGCGCTACAAACATTAAAAGAGAAACCAGGAGAACTTTCAAAAACTCGATCTGCCAGAATGCTTAATTCATTTAACGGCACATTAGCAACGGCTAAAATTGATTGGACATTTTGTGGAAGTTTATTTAACCATAGTTTTTTAAAAGAGGGTCACCAACTGAATTTCCTGCCAGTGATTTCATTTTAGTTAACAAATTTGATGGTTTATCATCACCAAGATCAAGACCGTTTAATAATTTGTGTAGTTTATGATCTTCCGATTCACCAAATCTAGCGATGATCGTTGTTTTTAAATCAGTATAAGGTGTATCTGATGAAGAATTTGCAATGACGTCCAAAACCTTGTCACACTCATCTTGGGTCAACATGCTTATAGTGTGACTAAACTTTGTAGCCTCGGACGATATGCCTGCTGACCTGAATTGTATTTCCAAAGCATTGAACCATGCTGTTGGATTTCTTCTCCAAAAACAAATTTGTTGTACTGCAACAGCTGCAACATGATAATCACCTAATCCCTGAAATGGATGAGGTGCGTGCAGATCAGAAAAAGGTGGGGCATGTGGTGCCAATCCATTATTATTTTCCATACTGAGATTGAAAAATATTTTAAAATTTTAACGAAAAATGAAAACTTTCGCGTTTCGTTCGAAAAAGGGTCATTCTTTTACAAACCGTACACCTAATTGGACGACATATTTTCTATTGCTTCCAAAATTTTTCTATAGGTAGTACACATCGAATAAGCCGACACGTATGCGGGGATTTTTTTTTAAATTGTTTATTTTAAAAAATATAGATGTTTAAACATTTTGAGAATCGTTGGTTTTGCTCTTCTTAAAAAGCTATTATATTCGGTTCTATTTGTCCCACAGATTTCGTTCTTATCTCATTTTAAAGGTAATTTTGTAATCTCTTTACTACATTGTTCCAAAAAAATTGTATTGTTAAATAATTGTAGTTATTAGCAATTAAAGCACTTAAAGTCGATTTTCATACTTGCGCCCAGCCGATAAAAAATCAAACAAAATACCATCGTATTCCTTGATTGATTCTCTAAAAAAAACATTTAAAAAAAAATGGAGAAATAATGGGATCAACAGAAAAAAAATAATTTGCACCACCGGGCGCGTATGAATAATAAAAGAAAAAATTTAGGGCAAAATGAATGCATTGTTATTTGTGATTTTTCTGAGAACTACGCTTTTGTTATCACCCGTGATCTTAAGACCTAAATGATACGAGAAACGGATACATCGCCTCGGATACCGACTGATTCTACGGTAACGACTTTTGGCATTCGAAAACGGACTATGATTGGCTTCTGGAACGTTCGAACATTGAATGACGGGGGAAGAGCTGGGGTTACTCGGTCCTTGCACCGCCAATCAGTGATCAACCGTGAAACGAAGCACTATAACATCCAAATCTTGGGCTTGAGCGAGGTCAGGTGGACAGGATCAGGAGAAGAACGAACCCTAGCGGAAACACTATTCTGTACATTGGCCCTGAAAGTGAAGCCAGAAATGGCGTGGCGTTCGTCCTTACGCCGAGAGCGAGAAACAGTCTCATTAGCTGGGAACCAATCTCGTATAGGATTATCGTCGTCAGGCTCAGGACCAGTGTCAGAAACGTCACAATTCTGCAGTGCTACGCACCAACTAATACCGCAACATCTGGTGACAAAGAGGAGTTTTATAGCCAACTGAGTGCCACCTTCGAACGTGTTCCAAGAGGTGATATTATTATCATCTCGGGAGATATGAACGCCTAGGTTGGATCAGACAACACTGGACTAGAACACGTCATGGGGAGGCATGGTGACCCTTGGGTCGACCCTTCACGACCTTGGATTAAGAGACCCGAAAACGACGAATTATTTGTGGAGTTCTGTAGTACTCGGCGAATGGTCATCGGAGGGACCCTTTTTCCACACAAGAGTCATCATAAAACATCTTGGGTTTCCCCTGATGGTGTTACTCAGAACCAGATCGACCATTTGGCTTTAAGTCGCCGATGGAGAAGATGTCTCGTCGATGTGCGAGCGAAACGTGGAGCTGACGTGGAGAGCGATCACCACTTGATGGTTGTCTGCTTGAGATTGTGTACAGCAGCTATCCGACGACCACAAATTCTTCAAATGAAGCGCAAGCTTAATGTGGATAAACTCAGAGATCCCAACAAAAACTGTGAATACACCACCATTCTACGCGAAAAGTCATCCACATTGGGTGAACATGAAATGCGCACACTGGACGCCAATTGGGAGGCAACCAGAAACACTTTTCTAACTAGTGCTGAAGAATCTGTGGGATATGCGCAAAGCGGTGAGAAACCCTGGATGTCGCAAAACACATGGGACAAGGTTGGCAATCGGAAAAAAGCCAAATTGGCAATCATCTCTCAACCCGATGTCAACCAACGAACGCCCGACTTGAGGCAGAACTACCGCGATGCTCATATACAGCTTAAAAAGGCTGTTAAACGCGACAAGAGAAAGGCCATTGAAGATCTGGCAAACAAGGCAGAATCTGCGGCTTACCTTGGGGATATGGGTTCACTATTTAAAATCATGAAACACTTGACGAACAGGAATTTCACCGCCAACCACCTGGTGCGGGATGTCAACGGAACTCTCCTTAATATGAGTGAACACCAGTTGCGACGATGGAAGGAATACTTCTCTGATATTTTAAACATCTTGTCAGATGAAGATATTCCGGAAACAGAACAACTTCCAAACATCCAACCGCAACAATCCTCTATTAGGGACGATCCCCCAGATAAGGAAGAGATAGTTTCCGCCATTCGGTCAATGGCGGGAAGGAAAGCTTCAGGTATAGATGGACTACCAACCGAACTCCTCAAAGCGGACCCGGAAATAATAGCCGATATACTCCTCCCACTCTTCACTAAGGTGTGAAATGATGGAAGATATCCGACTGAATGGAAGGAGGGCGTCATTGTGAAAATTCCGAAGAAGGGCGACCTTCGGGATTGTGGCAATTGGCGTGGTATATGTCTACTTACTGCCGTATCAAAAATTATGGCTAAGGTAATTCTCAATAGGATTAGTGATGTCATCGAGAGCACTCTCGAAGTTTATCAGGCTGGATTCCGTAAAGGGTCGTCTTGTACCGACCACACAAATACCCTACGGATAATATTAGAGCAGTCAGCCGAAATGGGTTCGCCACTACATCTCATGTTTGTGGACTTCGAGAAGGCTTTCGACAGCGTTAAGCGAGATTGCTTTGCGTAGGAGAGGTATTCCAGATAAGGTCATAGCTATGATTAAAGAATCCTACGAAGATGCAAGGTGTCGCGTCTTGCATAGAGGAGAGCTGTCCGAGAGCTTTCCTGTGCGAACGGGTGTCAGACAAGGCTGCATATTATCACCAGCCCTGTTTCTGGTGGTAATAAATGACATCTTGAAAGCTGCACTGGAAGGTGGGGAAGGTCAATGGAGACTATTTAACATCTTAAGTCACCTTGATTATGCTGATGACGTGTGTTTGCTTGCACATACCCGTTCGGACTTAGAGTCAAATGTTCGCTCGTTGCATTCTAAATGCAAAGAGGCGGGACTGAAAATAAATGTGCGCAAAACCAAGTACATGCACATGGGTTCGAACGCAAGCACACCGATTGTTCTTAACGGACAGGATGTGGAAGAGGTGCAAGATTTTTGCTATCTTGGAAGCATTGTCAGCATGGACGGCGGAGCCGAAAAGGATGTTGAGGCTCGGCTAAATAAAGCTCGTCAGGCCTTCGGTATCCTTTCCCCTTTCTGGAGGTTAAGAGAGATCTCCCTTCGCACGAAGCTGCGAGTTTTTGACGCATGCGTCAAATCCGTGTTGTTATATGGTTGTACTACGTGGAAAGTGACCGTTCGGCTTACCAAGAAACTACAGACTTTCGTAAACCAATGCCTCCGGCGCATTTTAGGAATATTCTGGCCAGAAGTAATCTCCAACGACGAACTTTGGAGTACAACGCGCCAGACTAAAATAGGTATTGAGATTCAACGGCGGAAGTGGCAGTGGATCGGTCATACTTTGAGGAAACCAGAGCGAAACATCGCAAAACAAGCTCTGGATTATAACCCTCAAGGAAGACGTCGGGTTGGTCGACCATGTAACACATGGAAGCGAGCAGTTGAGCAGGAGGCCAGAGGAATAAACAAGTCTTGGCAACAGCTTAAAGCCGATGCTCAGGATCGCGCCTTGTGGAAGAGAGTTGTTTCTATCCTATGCCCCTATAGGGGGTCTTAACAGGAATTTGATTGATTGACGCTTTTGTGATCCGAAATGCTATTCAAGGCGTACATTGGAACAATGATCAGGCAACAGTGCATCCGTTTGCGATTTACAACAAAAGCAATAAACACGTACTATAAATGAAAAGCTTAGTAATGATTTTCGAATGTTTGCGTCATGACACCGTAGCCGTTCACGTATTCCAATGGCATTTCCTCAATTTTATCAAAACTAACTTACATAATATCAATAAAATCATACATTTTTCTGACAGAGCGAGTGCACAATTAGTCCAGTCGGATTAGATCAAAAAAGGTCTGTTTGGCGAAATGCCGCGACTTCGATGTTTTTTTTAACCTCATTGTTTTTTTGCGTAGATTACGTTTATTACGTTATACTAAACAGTTTCGAAAAACTAAAAATGAGGTTCGATTGCAAATACTTAGACCTTTCATTTGAATGGTATATTGTTAAATTTGGTTTTTTTAAACCTGAGATATAGACTGTTATTCAAGACGTTTGTGACAATTTTCAAAGAATCTGTGTTTTCGGAAGGAAATGAGTATCTCATAGACTGTAAAAAAGATATTCTACCAAAACTTGCAGCATTGCCTCTTAATAAATGCACTTTAAATAACTGAATCAAAATTCAGCCCAAATTTAGCCGGTTTAATAGAAATTTCACCTGATGAATTTATTAGAAAATGACTTTTCGAGTAAATTTTTTCTTAACTCCTTTTTTAAGGCAGAAGGCCTAAATGAAATTTCCAACTAACCTTTATAGTCACGTTGTATTGTGCACATTATGATAAAGAATTTTCGGGGCTTGAAGTTCAATTTGACTTACCCAGAGCCGAGATATCGAACTTTTTATTTAGATTTTAAGATTTTTTTAATAATAACGTTATTTTTACTCGTAATAAGTGCAGTTACAGCCTATTTTTTGATGAATAAATTCATATTCCTTTCAATTATTTATCCTTAAAATAAATAAAATCAGGATTTTTGGCCAACGCAGAGGAATAAAAAAGTCGGCGCGTCACTAACACACTAAATTGTTTCGTCGTGCTGCGCGCCCGGTGGTGCAAATTATTTTTTTCTGTTGATCCCGTTATTTCTCCATTTTTTTTACATGGATTTTTTAGAGAATCAATCAAGGAATACGATGGTATTTTTTTCAATTTTTTATCGACTGGGCGCAAGTATGAAAATCAACTTTAAGCGCTTTAATTGCTAATAACTACAATTATTTAACAAGACAATTTTTTTTTGGAACAATTTATTAAAAAGGTTACAAAATTATCTTTAAAATGAGATACGAACAAAATCTGTGGAACAAATAGAACCGAAGATAATAGCTTTTTAAGAAGAGCAAAACCAACGATTCTCAAAATGTTTAAACATCCATATTTTTTAAAATAAACAATTTAAAAAAAAATCCCCGCATACGTGTCGGTTTATTTCATATATATAACACATAAAAAAAAATAAAGCGATTCTAGAAACAGACGTGAATTTTTTC
The DNA here is from genome assembly GCA_963669355.1 of Chorisops tibialis. NCBI lineage: Eukaryota > Metazoa > Arthropoda > Insecta > Diptera > Stratiomyidae > Chorisops > Chorisops tibialis. The sequence continues at coordinate 248,675,060 of OY770262.1, forward strand.
GGCAAATCCGTACGGTTTGTAAACGAATGACCCAAAAATCGAATTGATGTGACAGTACAATTTGTATATTAATAAGGAAAATATCAAAAATAATTTATTATAAATAATAGAAGTGAATACTACGTACCAGCAATAATCTTGTTAGAGTTGTTAACAGTTCATTTATATCTTGTCTAATAATATTCTTGAGCTGACTCTTGTATTGATTCCTTGTATTTCAGTATTCAATCCTTGTATTTCTCAGGCGTGTCAACTGTCGGGGTCACCAATTGTTGGAGTGAATTATAATAATTCTAATCAACAAAATTAATTTAACGATTTAGTGTATTATTTTAATTAATTCATGTTCACAATATTTTTACACTAATTTTTTAAATTGTGATATTATTTAAATATTTTATTTTTTATGTTTATCAAAATGAATTTTCTTCGATCAACTGATATCATACAATTGTTTTTTATTTTTTTACGATAACAAACGTTACTGATTTAAATTTCGAAATTTTCGTTAAGCAAAATTAGGGTGATTTTTTAAATGAAAAAATTCATTAATGTGCTGGAGCACCACAAAGACTCCCTGTAGGAGCATAGGACAGAAACAGCTATCTTTCATAAGGCGCGATTCTGAGCGTCGGCCTTTAGCTGTTGTCAGGACTTATTTATTCCTCTGGCCTCCTGCTCAACTGCTCGCTTCTATGTGTTACATGATCGACCAACCCGACGTCTTCCTTGAGGATTATAATCCAGAGCCTGTTTGGCGATGTTTCGCTCTGGTTTCCTCAAAGTGTGACCGATCCACTGCCACTCAATACCCTTTTATTGTGGCCAGTTGTACTCCAAAGTTCGTCATTGGAGATTACTTCTGGCCAGAATATTCCTAAAATGCGCCGGATGCATTGGTTTACGAAAGTCTGTAGTTTCTTGGTAAGTCGAACGGTCACTTTCCACGTAGTACAACCATATAACAAAACGGATTTGACGCATGCGTCAAAACTCGCAGCTTCGTGCGAAGGGAGATCTCTCTTAACATCCAGAAAGGGGAAAGGATACCGAAGGCCTGACGAGCTTTATTTAGCCGAGCCTCAACATCCTTTTCGGCTCCGCCGTCCATGCTGACAATGCTTCCAAGATAGCAAAAATCTTGCACCTCTTCCACATCCTGTCCGTTAAGAACAATCGGTGTGCTTGCGTTTGAACCCATGTGCATGTACTTGGTTTTGCGCACATTTATTTTCAGCCCCGCCTCTTTGCATTTAGAATGCAACGAGCGAACATTTGACTCTAAGTCCGAACGGTTATGTGCAAGCAAAACCACGTCATCACCATAATCGAGGTGACTTAAGATGTTAAATAGTCTCCATTGAAGAGCTTTGCTTTCCCCACCTTCCAGTGCAGCTTTCAAGATGTCATTTATTACCACCAGAAACAGGGCTGGTGATAATATGCAGCCTTGTCTGACACCCGTTCGCACAGGGAAGCTCTCGGACAGCTCTCCTCTATGCAACACGCGACACCGTGCATCTTCGTAGGATTCTTTAATCATAGCTATGACCTTATCTGGAATACCTCTCCTACGCAAAGCATTCCATATGTAATCTCGCTTAACGCTGTCGAAAGCCTTCTCAAAGTCCACAAACATGAGATGTAGTGGCGAACCCATTTCGGCTGACTGCTCTAATATTATCCGTAGGGTATTTGTGTGGTCGGTACAAGACGACCCTTTACGGAATCCAGCATGATAAACTTCGAGAGTGCTCTCGACGACATCACTAATCCTATTGAGAATTACCTTAGCCATAATTTTTGATACGGCAGTAAGTAGACATATACCACGCCAATTGCCACAATCCCGAAGGTCGCCCTTCTTCGGAATTTTCACAATGACGCCCTCCTTCCATTCAGTCGGATATCTTCCTTCACAACTTAGTGAAGAGTGGGAGGAGTATATCGGCTGTTGTTTCTGGGTCCGCTTTGAGGAGTTCGGTTTGTAGTCCGTCTATACCTGCAGCTTTCCTTCCCGCCATTGACCGAATGGCGGAAACTATCTCTTCCTTATCTGGGAGATCGTCCCTAATAGAGGATTGTTCCGGTTGGATGTTTGGTAGTTGTTCTGTTTCCTGAATACCTTCCTCTGACAAGATGTTTAAAATATCAGAGAAGTATCCATCGCCGCAACTGGTGTTCACTCATATTAAGGAGAGTTCCGTTGATATCTCTCACCAGGTGGTTGGCGGTGAAATTCCTGTTCGTCAACTGTTTCATGATTTTGAATAGTGAACCCATATCCCCAAGGTAAGCCGCAGATTCTGCCTTGTTTGCCAGATCTTCAATGGCCTTTCTCTTGTCGCGTCTAACAGCCTTTTTGAGCTGTATATGAGCATCGCGGTAGTTCTGCCTCAAGTCGGGCGTTCGTTGGTTGACATCGGGTTGAGAGATGATTGCCAATTTGGCTTTTTTCCGATTGCCAACCTTGTCCCATGTGTCTTGCGACATCCAGGGTTTCTCACCGCTTTGCACATACCCACAGATTCTTCAGCACTAGTTAGAAAAGTGTTTCTGGTTGCCTCCCAATTGGCGTCCAGTGTGCGCATTTCATATTCACTCAATGTGGATGACTTTTCGCGTAGAATAGTGTTATATTCGCGTTTTTTGTTGGGATCTCTAAGTTTATCCACATTAAGCTTGCGCTTCATTTGAAGAATTTGTGGTCGTCGGATAGCTGCTGTACACAATCTCAAGCAGGCAACCATCAAGTGGTGATCGCTCCCCACGTCAGCTCCACGTTTCGCTCGCACATCGAGGAGACATATTCTCCATCGGCGATTTATAGCCAAATAGTCGATCTGGTTCTGAGTAACACCATCAGGGGAAACCCAAGATGTTTTATGATGACTCTTGTGTGGAAAAAGGGTCCCTCCGATGACCATTTGCCGAGTACTACAAAACTCCACAAATAATTCCCCGTTTTCTTCGTGACCCAAGGGTCACCATGCCTCCCCATGACGTGTTCTAGTCCAGTGTTGTCTCATCCAACCTAGGCGTTCATATCTCCTGAGATGATAATAATATCACCTCTTGGAACACGTTCGAAGGTGGCACTCAGTTGGCTATAAAACTCCTCTTTGTCACCAGATGTTGCGGTCTTAGTTGGTGCGTAGCACTGCAGAATTGTGACGTTTCTGACACTGGTACTGAACCTGATGACGATAATCCTATCCGAGATTGGTTCCCAGCTAATGAGACTGTTTCTCGCTCTCGGCGTAAGGACGAACGCCACGCCATTTCTGGCTTCACTTTCAGGGCCAATGTACAGAATAGTGTTTCCGCTAGGGGTTCGTTCTTCTCCTGATCTTGTCCACCTGACCTCGCTCAAGCCCAAGATTTGGATGTTATAGTGCTCCATTTCACGGTCGATCACTGATTGGCGGTGCAAGGACCGAGTAACCCCAGCTCTTCCCCCGTCATTCAATGTTCGAACGTTCCAGAAGCCAATCATAATCCGTTTTCGAATGCCAAAAGTCGTTACCGTAGAATCAGTCCGTATCCGAGGCGCTGTATCCGTTTCTCGTATCATTTAGGTCTTAAGATCACGGGTGTGTTGTCTGCCTAACGTAAATTCACTCTATCGCTTTGACATAACGATTTTGTAAAGTGTACACTGGTCAATTAAAATACGTCTCTGATAAAGGGTTGGAGGAACAAGTTCAACCTAACGTGTTGCATAGAACACATGCGTCTATGCAACACGTTTGGCCGAACTTGTTCCTCCATCCCTTTATCGGAGACGTATTTTAATCGATCAGTGTACACTTTACAAAATCGTTAACTATGTTGTTACTTCATCTTTGCATATCGAACTATCAATCCGAGTTTTTACTGCTACAAGGAATCATGATATTTTCTATCCCCCTCGAGCACTATATAATGTTTATTTTTCTTCGCCTTTTATTAGATTTCAAAGGACGCATGACCTCCTGCAGCTTGGTCTTTTCCATACGTATAGTTCGTTTTTACACATAATTAAACGCATACATAGCTTATCTTAGGTTAACGTGTCCTTTTGTAATTTATTATTTTTTTAATTAATTGTTTTTTTTTGTTAACTTATTTTGCTCTTTGTAATTACGTCCTTTTAATCGTTTACTAATTATTGTAAATTTTATTTCCACTTAAAATTTCGCACTACTTTTTATTGATGTCGGTTTTATATTATTGGAGCTATCTGTGTTAAAGCTGTAAATGAATAAATAAATTATATTTCATTCGTTTATTTATGCAAGCTTGGATTTGTATGGGAAGAGGATGGGAGATGGTGGTAGAAGAGGTCGGTGGATATTAATAATTTAATTACTTGCTTGAATCACGTTCAAAATTTTTTTGTATGGAATATTACTCAACAAACAAAATAATTCATTAAAGAATCGTTAATGAATTATATTAACGAGCGATTTGATCGTAAACGAGTCATTATCGATTCATCAAGCGGACTAAATGGAGATTCGTTAATGAATTACTTTTAACGAAACAGTAACGAATTGTGAAACACTTACAAGAAACGAGTATATAAGCAAGTAATGAGTCATTAATGTGTCGTTAATGATTTTTATTTTAATTCATTAATGAATATCGTTAACAATACATAAACGATATTATTTATGAAATATTAACGATTCATTAAAGAACTTGACTTGTAAAGCTAAACAAGAGATCTTCGAAGATCACAATTGGTTCTTGTTCTGTTTCTGTTGTTGATGATTTTGAACATTTCACGAACACACACACCCACAAGCACTCGCGGATTTCTCTCCAAACTTTAGGTTTTTCACCGATCGCGTTTGCAATATTTTGATATATCGACACGAAATAATTTTTGGCTCTGCGCATGGTAAAATTAAAACTGCTTGTACATAACAAGATCGACGTTGTGCGACCCTGCTTGGTTTCATGACGCAGTTTATTTATTTTGTATCATTTAAGATCATTATTTGCGATCGCTCGTTAAATTGTTTGCTGGGTAGTTTCATAGACGAAGCTTGGTAGAGTTTCTATGAAATTCGGTGCATTTTATTTTTATGAAAATATACATTTGTAGTAGAAGGTTAGAGGAAGTGAGGGAATCATAAAATTTGTGATGCAGTTTTATTTCTCTCTCTTGAAAGGTGTTCGTGCACAATTTCAAGTTCGTAGCTTTTAATTTGTTAGTTATTAGTTAACTTTTTGAAATTGGTCGAAATCATACTTTTGTATGGCAAGGGGGATTTAAGAACTTTTGATGTAACTTTGTTTTAAATATTTTTGAAAGGGTTTGTAAAAAATTTCAAGATATAACTTGTTTTGGTGTTATTTTATTTCTCAAAATTGGTCGGAAAAATAAAGAAAGTTCAAACTTTGTACGCGTCGTGTTTGACAAGAAAGTAAGGTTAAAATATTAATCGGGCCAAATCGCACCACCTCTTCTAACCCCTCCTACACAAAATGACATAATTTCCGATTTTGACAACAAACTGATTTTCTCGAACAGTATTGGGCTGAAATTTGGAATATCTTATTTTCATGATGACTCCAATCTGCGGTATAAAAGTTATTGAAATCCCCCTACTCCTTCCATCACCTCCTATACAAACTGCACTTTTTAATAAAATACTATAAACCAATTTACTCAGTACTTACAAAATTTATCGAGCTAAAATTTCGCACTAAATATTTATTTAGAATTATTAGTAAGTTGAAAAAAAAATTTGACTATTAGCTGCACTCCTTCTAACCAGTCCCATACAATATAACGCAATTTTACAACTTTACAAAAAGTCGATTTTCTTGAAAAGTACCTCTCATACAAACTGCACAATTCCACGAACTCCAATGCACTAGTTTTCCCAGTACCTACTAAATTTTTGAAGTTTTGATTTTGTGGAAATCATTTTGATAGCAACTCTATGATGTGAAAAAATTAGTTCAATGCCGCCAGCCCTTCTAACACCCCCCATACAAAATTTCTCGAAATCAAAAAAATTTCCCTTTCCTCTGGAGTATCGCATGATTTACGCCCAATCGTAGTCCTGTTATGTTTTTTTCACCAAACTTCTGCCTCAAGGCCATAAAATTTAATTTTTTCTAAATGAAACAAAGAATTTAGGTAATTAACATATTATTTTATTAAATTATAGACAAATGGCCTTCTTATGATGGAATAAAAAAAATGAAGTAATAATAACTAAATACAATTTTAACAAAAATCGTACAAGACAAATTAATTAGCTGTGAAAAATTAAACATCATTTTTACTGCTTAACAATTCTTAACGATAAAATACATAAAACAATGTAAATTTGTTGATGTAAAAGCCATGAAAGCGTTGATCTCTTTATACTAGCATGTTACATAAGAACAACAAAATGTGCATTAACAGACTCTGTTATAATTTTATAGAGTTATTTCACTTTATACAAACGATTGGATTGCCGATGTGCCAATATTTTTGTTTAATGTTGTGGCGTTTTGAGTCGACTCCATCTGTTAGCAGCAAACATTTTCAATCGATTTAATCAATATTTTGAATTGTTTGAAGATTGAAACGTGTGCTGTGGTTTTGATCGAAATTTTTTCATATTATATTGTTTGTTTAATAATAGGAAAGTTATTAAAATTTTTCATCAGTGCAATGTTATACCAATTTATAATTCGTCTTCTTCTTTAATTTTTTGGAATTTTTCAAATCAAACTCTAGATCTGCAGTCTTAAAATCAACATTTCACAGTCACTCACTAAACAAAGTAATATCTTTTTGAACGAAAACCCACAAAACAGCCTCTGCTTTATCGTTTGTAAAGCTTAAAAATAATGCTCGCACAGAGTCAGTCGCCAAGGGTACAAAAATATTTACAAAAATTAAAAATTAAATTCCGAATGACCGTCCGTCCGTCTGTATATCTGTATATTTACAACATAGCTTTTGAACATTTTAAGGTATTGTGCTGAAAAATGTTTATGTAATTTTTAGCAAAAATGAAATTTTAACTTCATGAACTGGCAACATCGCCACACTCATTCTTTCTCTTCCGAATTCCACGAAATTTCGAAAGTCGAAAAAATTTATTTTTCTTCCACATTATTGAAGGTATCGACTCGAAAATTTGGGTAAAGTTAAATAATCTGATTACCATTGACGTCAACAAATATTGATCTGATCCCCTTGCTTCATCTACACTCTCCCATGAAAATCCATAATTTTGAAAAATGTATTTTATCGATTTCCATTAAAACTGGAAAAGATGGAATCATGAAATTTTACCTGAATTTTTTTTCATAATAATTGCAATCAATTTTTAAAAAAATATAAACTTTATTCTATTACTTCAAGCCCCTCCCACACAACTCTTACGAAATTTCAAAATTTTCGAGAAATTATTCCTCCTTTAAACTATAGAAGTTATCGATTTGAATTTTTGAGCGTAGTATAATAATGTAGATGTGATCAACATCAAAAAACATTGTTCCGATCTGCTCATTCATATTATCATCTCCTCTTTACACCGATTTCCATTAAAACTAGGAAAATCAAAAACTTCCAATTTTGCCAAATTTTGTTTTTTAAGAAACTCAATAATTTTTAAAAAAAATCATCTACTTCGCCAGGGTCCTTATACTTCCTCCCGTAAAAATTTCCTTATTAGCAATTTAAGAAAATCATTTTTTTCGAACATATGAGAGTTTTCACTTTAAAAATTGGAATAAAACATAGCGATGAAAATGTTGATAAGCTATTTCAAAATCACCCAAAACCTTCCACTTCTTCTATCACCTCCCATACAAAGGCCACAATTTTAGAAAGACAAATTATAACAAATCTGTTACACTGACCGAACAAATGCACTTGCAAGCAATTTTTTTTCAAAATGTGTGAACTACATTTTATTTATTTATTTACAAGCACATGCACCTGTGCTTCGCACACGTATTTTGTACGAAAAGGAAGGACATTTCATAAGGCCCACATTTTTTTTATTGCGGAATAACTCAAAAAATAAATATGTAAGTAAAAATAATTTCTCCTTTTAGAAACATTTGTTTATTTAAAAAATTGTGTATAATTAGTTTTTAATAATTTCCGGTCCCTTCAAACAGGATTCATTGGTCTTATTGCTTGCTTCAAGAGTATCGATATTTTGTATCAAAGATTTATTGCCAGTGGCATTTTGAAAAGTATGTCATATTATAAATTGAACCAAGACCATCTGGAACTATTTTTTTGTTCAATAAGAACCAAATTAAGCTACAATAATAATCCGAGTGTAAAGCAATTTAAAAGTGATTAGAAAAGTTTTGTTATCCGCTGTGAATTGAGAGAACTAACTAACTAACTGACTAGGTAATTGTGTTCCTCTGCAGTCCATGAAAATCCTAAGTATTTGGAGTAGATATAACATAAGTCAGAGGTGGAAATCAACTCTATAAGCGACAATATCGCTATGATAGAAAATGAATGCAACTCCACGCAAATTTGCAAGAGTAGCAATTTCTGGTGGATCATGATTATATAGGTATATTCAACCCGAAAAAGCTTTCAGAACATACTGAACATGTAGTTAGCTAAATTGCTGGATTTGTTGTTTTAAGTTGAATAAATCACTTAAATGCCAACGAATGGGTTTCTGCATACAATTCCCTATTGTATCATATTCTCCAGATCGAGTCTTCCCTCACAGGTCCGAGGATTCTTCTGAGGACCTTTCTTTCAAAGGCGTTAAGTAGTTTTTCGGACGTCTGAGTTAATGTCCACGTTTCGCTGCCATAGTATAGCACAGGTCTTATGATGGTTTTGTATAGCTTAAATTTTGTTTTCCTGTGCACGTTCTTGTTTTTGATTGTTGGAAGTACCGAATAATAAGTCTTGTTTGTCATCATTATCCTTCTTTTGATTTCGGTGGGTTCGCTTCCATCCTTTGATAGGTTCGCCCCTAGGTAAATGAAGTTGTCTATATATGTATAGGCTATAATCTCCTACTGTAATATTTTGTCTGATTGGTGTCTTTTTCCTAGATTGCGTCATAATTTTTGTTTTGTTTTCATTAATACGTAGTCCTGTAGTGCTTACTTTATTCAACTACTTTACTTTTTATAAATTAATAAATCGTAGTAAAAGATAAAATATTTCACTTAGTTTTTTATGACATAAAAAAATAGTAGAAGTCGAAAAATAAATATCGTTGAAAAATGTTGTAAAAAAAATAAAAATTAAAAATAATTTAAAAAAGTTGATAATAATAAATAATTATATAAGTGTTATTAAATACTAAATAATATAATTTGTTTATATTAAATTAAAAATAAATTTAGTGATTTGAGTCTGACATTTTTAATTAAATATTTGACGAGATTCTAGTCACTAAATAATGGTGACCCCAACAACCAATTATACCTAGTCGTGCCATAAGTTCTGTCACACGTATATGGGCAATTTTTGTATAAATGAAAAAGAGTTTTTGACAAAGGAAAATATATTTTATTTTGGCATACTAATGGAAGTAAAATAAGCAACAAATTATTCAAAGTGGCCGCCTTTAGCCTTAACACAGCTCTTTAATCTGTTGGGCCAGTCATCGATAGCAGTACGCACTGTTTCTAGCGGAAAATTAGCTACTGCTTCTGTCAAAGATCGCTTAAGGCTCTCGATATTTGGGTGTCGTCTCGTGCACACCATGGACTCTAACTCCGCCCACAGTTTGTAGTCCAGGGGATTCAAATCTGGGCTCCCAGAAGGCCATTCCGTCTCCCTTATAAACTGTGGAATATTGGTTTCCAACCACGCTTGTGTGGTTCGAGCTTTGTGGGCTGGCGCAGAATCTTGCTGGAAAACCCAATGTCGATTGTTGAATAGCGTAGAGTTCAGCGGCTTCACACATCCCTCCAGGATGTCCGTTTGATAATTTTTCGCTGCAGTTTTTACGCCTTTTTCGCAAAAATGAAGCTCGGTGACCCCTTCGTAGCTGACACCCCACCATACCATGACTGATGCTGGATGATGTCCTCGCTGTACCCTAGTGGCAACTTGTCGGGCTTCCATGGAGCTGTGGGCATACACCTTATCATTTTGGCGGTTGAAATGTTCCTCCACCGTAAAAATTTTTTCATCGGTAAACAAAATTTCTCGATGTTTGTTGTTGCCGTACCGCCGAATGAGCTCTTTCGATCTGGTGCTCCTAATTTGCTTCAACTGCTCAGTCAGCAAATGTCCCGTTGATCGTCGAAAGGCACTCATCCCGAGGTCAGATTTTATGATGCGAGACATACTTCGGGTGGAGATGTTCATCTCTCGAGCCATGAGTCGTTGCTTACGAAGCGGATTTCGACGAATTCGACTCTCGACCGCTTTGATGGCAGCAGAAGAACGTACATCACGCGGACGTCCAGAACGAGGTCGATCTTCAATAGTCTGGATCGCGTTATATCTCTGGATCGCACGATACACAAATCTTTGCGTTATTTTTAACGGGCACAACAACTTGAAAATTTCACTCGCGGATTTTCCACACTTATGTAGTGCAATCACTGCAGTTCGGTTTTCTATTACACCCCATTCCATCTTCACACGTTAACGAACACACTTTAAATGACCATCAACTGTCAACAACATTATGACGTTATAAAACTGGCCGATATTGAAATGTCACTCATAAAATAAAGTTGTTGCCAATGTGAGAAATTATGTGACAGAACTTATGGCAGGACTAGGTAAATATTGGTGAACATGCAAACCGGACAAACAACAATTCACCATAAATATTGGTGATCCCGATATTTCAGCAAGCACAACAACAACAGCAACGACAACAACATCAACGGTAACAGCGAAAATAGAAACATCAGCAAGCACAACAATAGCAACAACAGGAAAATTGTAAATAGAAAATTAAAACAACGTAACATCAATTCTCATCCAACTTTGAAAACTACCAGCGGCATAAGAAATTTCTCAAATTATTTTTTGAAGAAAGAAAATACAAAAATTGAGTAAATTTTAATCTATTATTTAAATATTAATCTGTATTATTTAAATTTTAGTATTTATTTTTCATTTTGTAAATTTTAAATTTTTTACGATTTATTGATTTTAATATTAGTTGCGTCATGTCAAACGATAATGATTTTGAAACCTTACCTCCTTCACCTTGAGATGAATCGTTGCTAGCTAATCCTTTTTTAGGGTTAGGTGATTCAAACAACATTGCGACTATTGCAATTCAAAAGGTCTGTTTATGGAGACGAAATTCGATTGCTTGGTTTCAAGCTCTCGAGGTTCAATTCCGGTCAGCTAATATTTCGTCAGAAACAACGAAATTTAGTTACACATTAAGTATGTTGACTCAGGAAGAATGTGATAAGGTGTTGGATATTATTGAAAATTTATCCTCTACCACGCCTTATTCAGATCTGAAATTGGCTATTATTACTAGATTTGGTGAATCGGAAGATCACAAACTACAAAAATTAATTAATGGTCTTGATCTTGGAGATTATAAGCCATCTCATCTTTTAAGTAAGATGAAAGCTTTAGCTGGGTCTTCTGTTGGAGAGCCTCTTTTAAAGAAGCTTTGGTTTTAAAAATTGCCACCTAATGCTCAATCGATTTTAGCTGTAGCGAATGTTTCACTCAACGAATTAAGCATTCTAGCAGATCGAGTTATTGAAACTAATCCTAATTTTAATTGGAACGTTTCAAGTATCTCTCAACCAAAAGCTAATGAGATTAAAACTGATCGATTTAGTTTTGAAAGTTCAATTATTAATCAGATGTCCTTGTTAACTAAACAGATTGAGTTATTGACTTTGAAACAAAACCAATTCTTTAGAAGGAATCGCTCACGTTCGAGAAATAGTTCACGTTCTTTTAGTAACAATCGCGATAATTCAACATCAAATTCAAATCTCTGTTACTATCACAGAAAATTTGGAATTAATGCAACTAAATGTCGTAAACCTTGTTCCTTCAACAATTTAAAAAACTAAAAAAGTTGTCGGAAGTGGCGATGTTCGACAACAATTCTTCAAGTCGCCTATTCATTTTAGATAATTTATCTAAATTTAGTTTTTTAATTGATACTGGAGCTGATATCTCTGTTCTTCCAGTTAATCCCAAGGAAAACAGGGTTTGTGATAAATCTATTATACTCACAGCCACCAATTCTTCAAATATCAAAACTTTTGGACTTAAATTTTTAGATATTTCTCTCCAGTTACGAAGAGTATTCAATTGGAAATTTATCGTAGCTGATGTGGAAAAACCCATTCTTGGTGCAGATTTCCTTAAACATTTCGATTTAATCGTGGATATCCGACGAAAATGTATTATCGATCCACTATCACGAATTAGTTCAGCAACTGGTTCTTTAGTTAATGGACCATCTTCGCATCTCGCTGTTTTGTCAACTACACCTACAAATCCAAAAGTTGAGTTGTTATTATTATTTTATTATTTAAATAGGGGATCATGCGAGAGCACTGCGACCTTCTCGGCCTATTGTGCGTTTATTGCCCCTTCACCCTACCATATCTCAGTAGCTTTAGCTAATCTGATGATCTTTAAGGGAGCCATATTGGCTAGTTCTTCGGTAGAAAGGAACCCTTTCCCAGTAAGATTGTGTCTTTTCCTAGCTACTGCTTCACAGTGGCATAGAATGTGTTCTGTCGTTTCCGATTCTTCGAGACAAAGGCGACAGATGTCGGTTTCAGCTAAGCCCATGTTTTTGAGGTGGTGGTTTACTCCACTGTGCCCCGTCATTAGGCCGATTAGAATACTAATATCCTTCTTACTGAATTTTAGGATATCCTCCACTTTGTTCTTTTGTGGTAGGATCAGCTTTTTTGAGATTGACAAGCCTGGATGTATATTCCAGTAGATTTTATGTTCTTGTTCTACCCATTGTCTAATTATAGTGTTGAAGTACCCCTTTGGTTTTCCGCAGAAAGGTTCTGGACCAATAAAATTAGATTGAGCACCGATTTTTCCTAGGTGATCAGCCTCTTCATTTCCCTCAATTCCCATATGTCCTGGTACCCACATTAAGGTTACCTTATTCCTTTTCCCCAGGATTATAAGGTTTTGAAGGCAGTCCCATACTATCTTTGATTCATGTTTATTGGACGCAAGAGCTTTGAGAACCGCCTGACTATCCGATAGGATATAAATATATTTGTTGCGATGAGCTCTCCTTATATTTTCTTGGATGCATAGCTCCATTGCAATTAGTTCGGCTTGGAAGATTGTGGCTTCTTTACCGAGAGGTTTTGAAACCGCGAAGTTAGGCCCTTTGACTCCGGCTCCTGTCCCCTCAGATGTGCGCGATCCATCTGTATACCAGATGGTTGACCCTTCTTCTATGTCAGATAGCATGGATTGCCAGTCCTTGCGTTCCCTGATAATAACTTTGAAAGGGGTTTCAAAGTTGAATTTTGTCGGCATGGCGTCCGAAATAGTGGAAGTTAAAATCTCCATTTTTGGGTCCCTTAGGATTTTGAGGTGACCTCTAAAATCCCCTGGTTTGTAATTATTTTTCTCCTGTAAGCGTATCACCCCTTTAATAGCCTCCTTCTTTATTTGGAGATGTATAGGAGGGATGTCCAGGAACATTTCCATTGCCGCTGTAGGACAGGTTTTCATAGCACCTGTGATACCAAGACATGCTAGCCTTTGGATTTTTTGTAGCGTAAGCTGTGCTTTACGTTGTAAGATTTTAGTCCACCATACCGTTGATCCGTATGTGACTATAGGGAGAATGATTGTTCTGTAGCACCAGTAAATCATTTTGGGCTTTAGTCCCCATTTTCTGCCAAACAAGCTTTTACAGGCCCAAAACGCCTTTAGTGCTTTGGCATGAGTCCTTTCTATATGTTTATTCCAGTTGAGTTTGCTATCTAATATAATACCTAGATATTTTACCTCAGTTGTTATTATCTAAATTCGAAGGATTACAACGCACTTTAAATTATAGTTTCATAGAGTCGAGCACAGTGCGACACTTTATCGTTACTAAAGGTCGTCCAATCTTTGCTAGACTTCGTCGTTTAGATCCTGTAAACTTCAGAGCAGCTAAGGCCGAATTCAATCTTATGATTGAACGTGGTATCTGTAGACCCTCCGACAGTCCATGGGCATCACCGCTTCACATGGTTAAGAAGAAGGATGGTAGTTGGAGGCCTTGTGGTGATTATAGGGCTTTAAACGCTATAACTACCCCTGATACTTATCCTCTCCCTCATATTCAAGATTTCTGTCAACAGTTGGAAGGATGTACATTTTTTTCAACCGTTGATTTAGAAAGAGCTTATCATCAAATTCCCATTAATGAAGATGATATTCCGAAAACAGTCATTACTACGCCTTTCGGACTTTACGAGTTTGTGCGGATGACCTTTGGTCTTCGCAATGCAGCACAAACTTTTCAAAGATTCATTTTCTCAATTTTAAATGATTTTGATTTTTGTTTTGTCTATATCGATGACATTTTAGTTGCTTTTAAATCAGAAAGTGATCATTTAAATCATTTAGAGAAATTGTTCGAACGACTTAACTCTCATAATTTGGTAATTAGCCAAGCTAAATGCTCGTTCTTTAAATTTCCGGTCGATTTCCTAGGTCATTCGATTGACAAAAACGGAATCAAACCAATCGCTTCACGAATCGAAGCTATATTAGCACATCCACGTCCATCTACTATGCGACGATTTTTGGGAATGATAAATTTTTATCGCCGATTTATCCCTCACGCTGCCGAAGCACAATCAATTCTTGACAGCTTCACTATTGGTAGTAAAAAAAAGAATGATAAAACAGAATTGATTTGGACGGTTACTTCAATCGAAGCGTTTGAGCGTTGCAAAAATCAACTCGCTCAAACTACCACTTTGGCTTTTCCCTCCACTTCTTCATCTCTTTCATTACCAGTGGACGCTTCAGACACAGCTTTGGGAGCCGTTCTTCATCAACGATTTAGAAACGACTAGCAACCGGTAGCCTTTTTCTCGAAGAAACTTTCTTCAGCACAAAAGACCTACAGTGCATATGACAGAGAACTTCTAGCAGCTTATGTTGCCATTAAACATTTTAAATTTATGCTTGAAGGCAGAGACTTTATTTTGTTTACGGATCATAAGCCGTTAATTTTTGCTCTAAAACAAAATCCTGAAAAAGCTTCGCCACGTCAGCTCAGACATTTGGATTTCATTAGTCAATTTACTTCAGATATTCGTCATGTTTCCGGTCAAAACAATGTTGTTGCTGATGCTTTGTCGAGAATTGAAGCATTAAACCTTCCAACAACTATTGACTATTCCGAAATTGCTGACGCTCAACTAATTGATTCTGAATTAAATAAAGCTAAAAATTTACCTAGCTTAAAAATCATTCCGGTTGTTATCGAAGGCACCATGAATCCTCTTTGGTGCGACAATTCCTTGCATAAACTTAGACCTTACATTCCTTTAAATTTACGAACTCGCGTTTTTCGTACTGTTCATGATTTGTCGCATCCAGGAATTAAGGCTACAGTTAAACTTATGCGACAAAGATTCATTTGGCCTTCAATCAATAAAGATTGTCGTAAATGGACTAAGGAATGTATTGCCTGTCAAAAAGCAAAAATTTCTCGACACGTCGCAAGTCCTTTAGGAAATTTCAAACCAGTATCAAACAAATTTGAAACAATTCATATTGATCTGGTTGGTCCTTTACCAACTTCGAACGGTTTCAGATACTGCCTACAGTTTTGGATCGTTTCACCAGATGGCCCGAGGCTTATCCCCTTATAGATATTCGCGCAGAAACTGTTGCCTCTACTCTATTCAAAGAATATATTCCACGTTACGGAAAGCCAGTTTCTATTATTACGGATCAAGGTCCTCAATTCGAATCGCGATTATTTCACGAATTAGGAAAAATGATAGGATTTAAACGCTGCAGAACTACTGCATACAATCCTAAAGCTAACGGCATGTTGGAAACATGGCACAGAGTTTTGAAAGAAACTTTAAAATGCAAGCCAAACGAAAGTTGGTCGGATGCACTCCCTTTTACACTTCTCGGCTTACGAACAGTAATTCGAGATGATGCCAACGCGATACCCGCCGAATTACTTTACGGTCAGAACATTAGACTTCCTTATGATTTTGTTCAAAACGAGAACAAATCGAGCACAGTGTCCGGAAGTGATTATGTAGAAATTTTTCGTGATCGGATCAGCAAATCGAGTCCACGCCCCCCGTCAAGACATGGTAATGAAACTCCTTTCATTTTTCAAGATCTCAAAACATGTACCCATGTTTTCGTGAGAACAGATTCAGTTTGCACCTCTCTTCAAACTCCATATGAAGGCCCTTTCGAAGTCATTCAAAGAAACAACAAGTTTTTCGTCGTTAAGATTAAAGACAAATCAAATTCAGTGTCGATTGATCGTCTTAAACCTTGTTTTGTTAGTTCTTCTGAAGCATTAAACCCGCCAAGAATTAAAAAAAAAGTTTCTTTTGTCAACTAAATACAGAAATACGTACCATAGACATTCCTTTTTGTTTATTCTTAAATGTATATAGTATCGAAAAGATCAAAGATCTTCTCTAGGAAAGGGGTATGTAGTGCTTACTTTATTCAACTACTTTACTTTTTATAAATTAATAAATCGTAGTAAAAGATAAAATATTTCACTTAGTTTTTTATGACATAAAAAAATAGTAGAAGTCGAAAAATAAATATCGTTGAAAAATGTTGTAAAAAAATTAAAAATTAAAAATAATTTAAAAAAGTTGATAATAATAAATAATTATATAAGTGTTATTAAATACTAAATAATATAATTTGTTTATATTAAATTAAAAATAAATTTAGTGATTTGAGTCTGACATTTTTAATTAAATATTTGACAAGATTCTAGTCACTAAAGTCCAACTTCCATTGCTACCGAGTCAAGGTTTACAAATACCTCAGTAGCACTCTCCAGAGAACTTGCAAGGACATCTATATCGTCAGCATATGCTACGAGCTGTGTGGATTTGAAGCATAGTGTTCCCTTGGTGTCAACAGAAAGTTTCCGAACAACATATTCGAGTGTCAAATTGAACAACATTGGTGCGAGGCCGTCACCTTGCTTAAGGCCATTGTCTGTTTTAAAGCTAGAAGTCAGATCGTTTCCTACTCTGACTCGTGACAAAGACTCGGTCATTGTCATTCTTGTAAGCCGAACCAGTTTCGGTGGGACTCCAAACTCTAACATGATTCTATACAGTACGCGCCTGTCGATACTGTCGTGTGCTTGTTTGAAGTATTATATTCCCAGCACTTTTCCAGCACCTGTTTAACTGAGAATATCTGGTCCGTGGTCGATCGTCCAGCTTTAAATCCGCCTTGGTATTCAGCAATTACTTTGTCCACGTAGAGCTTAATTCTCTTTTCCAGAATTTTCGTCAAGATTTTATTGGACGTACAAGACAGAGATATTCCTCGGTAGTTTTCGCAGCAGAGTTTGTAACCTTATTTATAAATTGGACATATGATGCTCTTGCGCCAATCTTCAGGAAGTGTTTCCTGCATCCATATGTCCGTGACTAATTTATGTGGATTATGGGAACTTAGATCGAGTCCAAAGGAAATATAATTTGGTTTTTTGGAAACTCGCGTAAAAATTTAAAATACATTTGGTTTGCTGAAATGTCGTTTCCGGCAATTAAAATGTCTGGACTTTCATTCAGTGCAAACGATGGCAAAATTTATCATCGCTTGTTGTGCGCTTCAGAACTTATGTATTGATAGATACGACGGATGGGATGAAGATGAAAGCTATCAGGAAGAAAGAATTGATGATTACAACTACCATTCTGATAGTGAAAGAGAAGTTTTATTGAAGAGATTAGGAGAAATAAAAAGACGTAATATTACTACTATTTTACGCAATTAAAATATACGTGAATGAAATTTACATACCTCAAAATATTTTTGCTTCTTTAATAATTTATACTTACTTATACTATTAGCAATACAAATGAAAGACTGTTATTTCCAGTTGTAAATAAATAAACTGCCAACAAGTCGGGCGAAACTTTATTATTCTTGGGACAAGTTGCGGATGAGTGGAAAGTCAATATGCAGGTTAGAGTGGTTAGGGAAGACTAAGTGAAAGGGAGTTCTTGGGCAGGACTGTTAACAATATTTCATTCGTGTCTGTAAGTTTGGGTTTTTATGAGGGGAGGAGTAGGGGTAATAGTAAGGGTGGGTGGATGTTAATAGCTTTTTAATTAATTACTTGAATCACGTCCAATATTCTCTGTATAGAATGTGTTTCATAGACGAAGTTGCATAGAATTTTCATAAAATTCGGTGTATTTTACATTCATGAAACCGAACATTTGTATGGGAGGGGGTAGAGAATATAGGGGAATCGTAAAATTTGATACGCAGTTTTATTTCGCGTCTCTTGTAAGGTGCTTGTATAGAATTTCAAGTTCGTAGCTTTTAGTTTGTTGGTTATTAGTTGATTTAATAAAATTGATCGAAATCATAGTTTTGTATGGGAGGGGGTAGAAGCGCAAGCGCGATTTCAAAACTTTTAAAGCAACTTCATTTGAATTATTTTTATAAGTTTTTATGCCAAATTTGAAATTGATAGCTTTTAAGAGTTAGCTGATAACTGATTTCTTAAAAATGCTCGAAAAAATAATTTTGTATGGGAGGGGGTAGAGGAGGTAGAGGAATCGTCAAACTTGTGATGCAATTTTCTTTCATTTTTGTTGTTAGATGCTCGTACGAAATTTCAAGTTCATAGCTTTTAATTTGTTGATTATTAGTTGATTTAATGAAATTAGTCGAAATCATACTTTTGTATGGGAGGGGGTAGAAGGGCAAGCGCGATTTTAAAACTTTGAACGCAATTTCATTTTAATTATTTTTGTAAGTTGTTTTGCAAAATTTGAATTTGATAGCTTTTAATGGTTAGGTGATGATTGATTTCTTAAAAATGGTCGAAAAAATAATTTTGTAAGGGAGGGGGTAGAAGTTTTAAAGGTTTTCGACCAGTTAATATTTCGTATATTTAGGGATTTTTTTTAATTGCATTTCGAAAATTTTCAAGTTTCTTCCTTAAAATTTCACTCAAAAATTTTCAGTTTATGTGTTTTTTTCAATGCACATGAAACACCTTGTGCACGTTAGACCATGGGGGTCGGTTTATAACAATTATGGATCAAGTTATTATTATTTTTGTATGTACATTAATTAGAGGTATTCACACGCAAAATTTAAACTTTTTATCTTTCACCAGAGCCCTAAAAAAATCACTCAAAGTTTTCGACATTTTTGCTTATCACCTCCCTCCCCTTACACCTCCCAACTTAAAATTTTTACCAAAATTAACCATTATGTAGTTCTACAATCTAACAAATTTTCGATTTAACATCTGTACTATTTTTTGAGATATAAGGATTTGTAATTTTGAAAAGTGCGCCATTTTTGAAATGCTTCCCATTTCCCCCCAGTACTATTATTTCGATATGTTATATTTTTTTTGTATTTGCCTAGTATAGCGTAATATACGTTTTAAGTTTCAATTACATAACTTAAAAGATAGTTGAGATATTAATTTTTAAGTGTTTTTCTTTGCACCCCCCCCTGACCCTCCCCCTTACAATAATTAGCCACTTTCTGAGGTAATTCCGATGGAACTATATGCCACCTTGACGGTCTCTAAATATGATTTTTTTACGATAAGTAATTTCGAAAATATAATCATTTGAAAAAAAAATTCGGCTGACAATTGGTCCTTAGCCCCCCCTTTTCGCACCCCAATGGATAAAAAAATTAAATTATTTTTTAAAGTTGTCTCACAAACCCTTTTATATGTATGTTGAGTTTTAGCTTCCTAGCTGTTACCATGGTTGAGATATTTGAATTCGTATTTTTTGGTTTAAGCGCTCCCCCCGCCTCCCCCTGAACCCGTACACCCCCCAAAATGGGTATCCGCCTGAGATCCGCAACTATCTACAATCCCTCCAAAAATGAACTTTCTATCTTGAAGGGTTTGGGAGTTAATGTGCGCTGAGCGTACACGTCGGCGTACGGCGTACAGACAGACGGATTTTTTTTTTTGCATTTTTAGGCTAATTTAGTCATGAAACGCGAAAAAAAAAATTTTAAGGGTAGCAAACTTTTTTTTTTTTTTGTGTCGATCACAATACTTTATTATTATAATAATAAAGTAAAATAAAATGTACTTGAAAGACATATTGGGAGTTATCACATTGAATCTATAGGTAACGTAATTTTAAAAACATAATACACAAATAACAGGCACATATAAAAAATATTCTTGATAATTTTATTTATTGGACGAATCACTATTGCCTATTAACGTTTTAACAAGATCCATCTTTTCTCTGTGGCGCCTCTCACGATTGGCCTCTTTCTGTTTATAAATTCCCACCATTGTTTCTTGGATTGATTTTACGTGCTTGCGTTTCTCAGTTTTTTGTGGAAGCTCATTTTGTGAAGAAGAATAGGCCGAAATAGAAGCTGAGGGAATATTCGTGCTATCCTGCAGCGCCTTACTTCTCACATTCGTGCTGCTTATCTCGAATTCTGGTTCTATTGAATCGTCTATGCCGGCTATATTCCGCAATTCTTCTTCGTATTCAACCCTTATTCGTTTAGCCCCGCTCGTGAAGTTGTTCTGCATTGCAGTCTTTTTCCTTTTAAGGATCGCCCTATAACGCTGCTCGCACTGTTTCCAAGTTTTATTTCTCACATCCGACGCAATGTGGAGCCACATTTGTTTTTTATTTTTAAATTTTTTTAAAGGTCCGATTTGGCTCAATCAGTCGCAATATCGGTCCAGCAACATTTTAGACTCGCCGTCGGACCATGCTGCAAATAAACATTCCATTATTATTAATATTTATGTTCTTAAATATCACTGATATATAGGTTTCCTTACGCAGTCTGAAGCCATGTCTTAATATACATATACTTGATGAAAAATACTCACATCCATTTTTGATTTCCGGATTGTTCAACGTTAACGTTGACGACGAATCCTCGAATTCCACAGACGAATTAGCTGCATCATCGAACTGTAAGACTTTTTAGAATTTATTTTAAGAACTTTTCATCCCTTTTACGATCTGTATTTACATTCAATATCTACAAAATTTACGTTATCGCTTGACATTTCGAAAGCTGAAAAAATATGGGATGTGTGAAAAAAACCAAAATTTCTTTTTATTCCACTTAACAAGAAGCAGACAAAAACTTACCTTACTGAAGACGTGACCGCTCACCAAATAGAAATGACATTCACGAGTTAAATTTTTTAATTTGTCGTTCACTATTTCTAAATTTTTCCAAAATCTCCACAGGATCGTTTAGAGATAACAAGACAAATTAAACGGCTTTGTTTTGACAGTTTCGAAAGGCAATCAGCTGTTCAGTATGTTTCAGCCAACATGATAAAAAAAATGCAAAAAATTTGCACTTAAAGTGTTCTATTGTAAATTGACCTGACTGACGGAACTGAGAAAAATGAATGCAAAACTGCAATAATTTTGCATTTAAAGGGTAAAAACGGGTCACATTTTCTTGCCGAATAGAAATCACTATAAGTTGTCATACGTTTTGCTAAGTCAAGTTACGTCGCAGAAAGTTAATATGCCTGAGGCATAACTTTCATATGTTCAGAATGAAAAGGCTTTCTTTCACTCTCTAAACTACGAGAAAACGATTGAACACAATCGAATCAGGACGGCAAAAAAATCATTTGTACCGCATGTACACAAAACAAACGAAAAAAAAACCCGGTCATAGAGAACCAAACCAAACTAAAAGGGTCCATCGTTTTCTTTTTTTCACACGATAAATCGACTCTGGATAAAAAGCGTCGGAATTTGCAATAACCGCTGGATTTTAGAATTAGTGTATACGAACGAGACCTCTTCGGCTTTCTCGAGTTTGGCCACGGAGCCGTTAATCGAGCTGTCACTCTTCGATATTTAAAAAGTCGACGAGTGACAGCTCGTACTGAAAAGATGATAATTGCTTGCGATTTCACTAAAAATGACTTCAAACGTAATTCTCGAGAGGTTAAATTTATACTTGGCCTAAAATTTCACCGAAAAACAAAATCGATCGCAGAAAATAAGGTAAATAAACAGCCAACAAGTCGAGCGCAACTTAATTATTTTCGTGACAAGTTGAGGATGCGTGGAAAGCCAATATGCAGGTTAGAGTGGTTAGGACTGGATATCAATTTAACACTTATGTAATTGCGAATACGATCAATAGCTCCAGTATATACAGTGACCGACAAAAGTCTACATACGACCCCTATTTTCGCTACTTGCTGGCACTAATTAAAAAAGTAATGATGCAGTTTTGTTCAAGTCTATTTCAATTGATATTTAACAAAAAAATCTTTTCTCCAATATAAACTTTACAAGTTATTCATACAGAACTAAAAAATGCATTGACAAAAGTCTACATACAGCTAGGTAAATCATTCTTTATGCTACTGTGCGGTTCTGTTTTATAACGGAAAGTACCGTTTATCAAGTTTTGGCATTTGCGTTTTTTGTTTTATTGGATAAGGCCGCAGCTGTGACGATAGCTTCTCGGAAGGAAATCTCATCAGAAGTACGGAACTTGGTGGTAAAACATCGAAATGAAAGAAAATCTTTCGGAGAAATAGCCAAATTGTTGAATTTAAGTTGATCGACAGTTCAAACTATATTCAACAACTACAAAAGCAGGTTCTCTGTTGAAAACAAGCCGCTCAGTGGTCGACCGAAGAAGCTGGTTCGCAGAGATGTCTCCTTTATTTTAAAAGAAGTGAACCAAACCTAAATGCGCATGCCAAAACATTGGCGGAGGACATTGCAAAATGAACAGGAACCACGGTGCATCCAAGAACAGTTCAAAGAACATTAAATAATAATGGTTATTACAGCAGAACACCATGCAAAAAACCGCGAAAAAAATCGTAAACTTTGCTTAGAATTTGCCAAAAAGCATCTAGACAAAGGAATTGATTTTTGGAAGAAGGTTTTATTCACCGATGAATCGAAGTATAACATATTTGGAAGTGGCGACAGAGGAGCTAAAGTTTGGAGAAAGGAAAACACCGGAATGGACCCGAAACACCTAATTCCTACAGTCAAACATGGCGGTTGCAATGTGATGGTTTGGGGTGCTGTCGCAGTGTTAGGTGTAGGAAATTTGGTGTTCATTGATGGTGTCATGGATCGTTATCTCTACAAAACCATCTTGCAACACAATTTAAGGGAATCGGTCGATAAGTCGGACCTTGGATATTCCAACAAGACAATGATCCCAAACGCTCCGCTCAAATCGTGAAGGACTGGCTACTATATTATGCTCCAAGACAGCTCAATACACCCCTACAAAGTCCGGCATTGAATGTCGTTGGGAGCTTCTGGATCGAAAAATAAGAAAACACGACATTAGAAGTACTACAATGCTAAACGAAAAGCTTATTGACGAATGGGGTCAAATAACGCCGAACGAGTTAGAAAATTTGGTCGCATCAATGCCAAGACGCTTGCAGGCAGTTATAGATACCCATGGTGGGCCAACAAAATATTAACATTAAGTTTTGAAATGAAATGTAAATTCTTTAATGAAGATTTCGGTGGATCTCATGATCGTACGTAAACTTTTGTCAATGCTATTTTTTAGTTTTTTTTATGAATAGATTGTTAAGATTATATTGGAGAAAAGATTTTTTTGTTACATGTTAATAAAAATAGATTATAAACAAGACTACATCATTACTTTTTCAAATAGTGCTTTCAATAGAGCTCGTTAAGCAGCGAAAATAGGGGCCATATGTAGACTTTCGACGGCCACTGTATATCGTCGGCATATGTGGTGGACTTCAAGCGTAATGTTCCCTTGGTGTCAACGGGAAGTTTCCGAACAACATATTCGAGTGTTAAGTTGAAAAGTATTGGTGCGAGGCCGTCACCTTGCTGAAGGCCGTTATCTGTTTTAAAACTGGAAGTCAGATCATTTTCTACTCTGACTCGTGACAAAGACTCGGTCATTGTCATTTTTGTAAGCCGAACCAATTTCGGTGGGACTCCAAACTCCAACTTTTATACAGTACGCGCCTGTCGATACTGTCGTATGCTTGCTTGAAGTCAACAAATATCTGGTGCACATCATCCAAACTCCCGGCTTCCCGATGATTTCCCACTTTTGAAAATTGTGTGCGATCTTATGTCAGTAATCTCATTACCTAACAATTTAGTTTCTTGGAGTGCAATTATGTTTATATTGTGTTTGACTGCCTGTTTCAGAAGCGCTCTCACTGTTTCTGCTCTGTACAGGGATCGCACGTTCCAAGATCCGAAGGAATAGTCCATTTTTCGTTGCCGTTGATCAATCCATTCCGAGGCGGTGCTTTACGTTTCGAAACAGGAGTGGTTTTTCCGAGGATGAGTTGTTAACACATCGCCCAACCCCCAACTTCTTCTGCTTCTACAATGGCGATACAGCCCAAATCGAACCTTGGCCTCCTGACATGCAGGTTCCTTAACATTTTTCATTACTTATTGTGGAAAGATTGTTAGCCCTTCGCACAATCCTCTTTCTACGAACTTTTCATTTTCATAAATTGAGGTGACCAAGATATATCCAAGCAGACGATGTGTTGGAATTACATATTGTGACGACCCGGATTTGAACTCACGACCTTCGCATTACAAGACCAATACGCTACCCACTAAGCTACACCCTAGCCCCAAATTGGAGGGCCTTATTATTATAGTATTCGAATTATTCTGTTTCATTAGCACTCGCGCCTATCAGTTGAGCAAGTCAAGTGGCCACCACGAGGAGGTATGATGAGCACAATTGTGTGTATATGATAGTTACAACACTGGGTGTTGCCTTATGACGCCGATCAGATGCCTGCCCTATCTATACACTCCCAACAACCAAACCATCCGTATTGCATACAAATAGTGATTGTTGTTGGTATTGGCAATGAAACAATTATTCGAAATAAAATGGGCAAACGATGTAAAAGTGAAACAGTTACTCTTCTAGAAGGTCTGTATCCATCTACTGAGTGATGGCTTCTGTTCGCTTTCTATCATTCAGTCCCTTATAACATCTGCAAATATTTGTAAGTAGCAGCCAGTAAAAGTGAAAAATATGCCAGCTTCACCACGAGTAACAGTCATTTTAACTCTCTTCCCGTACCTTCCCAATCCTAATCCTTTCTTGCATGACTATGTTTGTGCATTGCACATAAAGGCCGAAATTGCTTAAGACACATGTCATCCCTTAAGAAAAATTCTTTGGAATGCGACATTTTCTCTTCTTTTCCACTGTATTAATGTATCTGTATTAATCACTATTGTAATTTTTTTTGATTGTCCCATTATCATTGCTCCGCTGATCGTAGCATCTTTAGCTCGCACTTCGTGAAACCAGCCAAACAGTAACTGCTTCTTTTTTTTGCTTATGGCTCCTAAAAGTTTTTTGTTATATGTCGACAGTGTTATCACAACGGGAAGATTTTTATGTTTGCATAAAAGCGGGGTAAAAGTAGTGTAAACATTTTTAATTCGGTACCAATTATATATGATTACTAGCAAACGCCCGCGACTTCGTCCGCATAAAAATCGCAATAATAAGTAATTTTTGAGAATGTAGTTAGTAATACATTATATGGGATATATAATCCGCTTACTTTAGTGGCTCTTTGAACACAATGTTTTGTATTTTGTTGCAATCAGAACCATAAATTATTAAGAATGATACCATGATACTCGCATTTGAATGGGAGAGGCTCGTGATCAAATCAATCCCGTGATTTGAGATCATATATGTACGTATTGAAGAGCATTTAGGACATGTGCATAATTATAGCTTGTGTTAATTAAAAAAAAAAGCCCAAATAAAATAACATTAAGCTTGAAAACCTAACAGGACTACGACTGTGCATACAGCCCAATCATACGATACCATAGATGAAATCGAAATTTTTGTGATATTATGAAATTTTGTATGCACTGAACTAATTTGTTTCACATCATGCTAGAGTAGCTATAAGAATGTTTTGTACCAAATTTAAGCTTCAAAAAATGGAGTAGATACTGAGAAACTTAGTGCATTGAATTTAATGAAATTGTGCAATTTGGATGGGAGGTGGTAGAAGGAAAGGGGAGTTTTTGGTGACATTTCGAGGAACAACTATAATCATCATACAATTGATATATTTTAAATTTCAGGTCTGTATCATTCACGTTTTTTAAGTGGTGGAAGGAGTAGGGGGTTGTGGCAACACCATTTAGTATTAAAATTACTTTGTAATAATTTTAATACTGGATGTTATCAAAGTAAACTAATTTTAATTTTGATTGTAAAAACTTTTATTTTATTCATTCAGTTTTTGAATTTGAATTGGAAAAGACATAATATAATTTAAATGTTATGAATATTGAGTTGTATACTAAAATATTAGTATAATTATATGCCCCACAAATTGGTGACTGGCTTAAAGCCAGATAAATTTGAAATGAATTTTGTGAACGTTCAGCAACAACATAACATCTTTTGCATTGTCTGATCGATACTTGCAATCTCAGCGACCTCATTCACAGTCGCCACAACATTAGCAACAACCTCAAAATCAGGTCTATCAACATTAAGTCTAACTACAGGCTCATCAACAAGTCTAACAACAAGCTCAACAATAAGAACAGCAACATCATCACCAGCAAGCCGGCACTTGAATAACAAGAATAGCAGCAACATCATGTTAGTATATGTATATTTTATTGTATTTTTAGTTATTATCTATTTTGACTAAACTAATTGAAAACACGTTACGCGAAATTTATTATCCTCGTAATAAATAATGTCGAAAGAAAATAAAAATCAGGCTGACGCATTGCAAGACTCAGTTAGAACTCAAGACATTTGCTCTCAGCAATTGTCTTCAATCAAATTACCCCCATTCTGGTCTAACAGACCAGACTTATGGTTTTTAAAAGTGGAAACACAATTCCGACTGAAAGGAATTACACAATCCACTACAAAATACCTGGTTTCAGCATTGGAATCAGAAACCATGGAACTAGTGGCAGATGTTTTGACACATCCCCCTTTAATTAATAAATATGAACATTTAAGGGAGATATTGTTAAGACGTTCTTGTGATACAGAAGAGAAACGGCTAGACGCTCTTCTACACAGAGTAGAGCTAGGTGATCTCAAGCCATCGGAACTTTTCAGACAAATGGAGAGTTTAGCTGGTGGAAATACGCTTAGTTCACCAGCAGCTGCTGCATAAACTTTGGATAAACAAGCTACCATCAGCTATTCAAGCTTGTATCATTGCAATTGAAAGTTCACATCAATTTGAAGAAATTCTTTCTATCGCTGATAAAATCAATGATTCTTCAAATTTTCCTAAGCTTTCTGCAGTAAATACAAAGCTAAACCAAACTTGTAAAATTATGTCTTCAGATAATTCTTTAGAAACACTCGTTAAAAATTTGTCTGAACGAGTTATTCAACTAGAAAATAGAAATTCGCGAAATAAAAATCGTAGTTTCTCGCAAAATCATTCAAAATTTAGATCAAAATCATAAACCGACAATAAAAAATATCTAAACAACATGTGTTGGTATCACACACGATATCAAGCAGATGCTAAGAAATGTATTCCACCTTGTGAATTCCACAACACAAAAAACTAGTACGTTTTTCCTCGACCGCGGCAACGAGGATAAATTCTAAATCCTGCCGTTTATTTGTACGTGATCAAAAATCGAAAATAAATTTTCTAATTGATACCGGATCAGAAGTATCAATTCTTCCCAAAAAATTGTTTCCCCATAGGAAAAAGAAATCAAATTTAAGATTTAACTGCAGCAAACGGTGCACACATAGCTACATATGGATCGAAACACAAACAAAGTCAAATATCAACACAATGTATTTCGAGATGGGTAAAATCTTTTTCACCTAAAATACAAACGATAGAAGGCAAATTCGGCGCAATTCTCAATGAGTTTCCTACAGTCAAGGCTCCGCCAAATTTCAACATGCCTGTTATACACAACATTGTGCATCGTATCAACACCGAAGGACAATTGCCCACATCTCGACCTAGAAGGCTGAATACTGAAAAATATAATTTAGCGAAAAAAGAGTTTGATTTAATGGTAAGCTTAGGAATATGTCGACCCTTTTCATCATCCGTTGCCTCACCTTTACACCTGGTGTCCAAGAAATGATCATCGGATTGGAGACCATGCGGCGACTATCGTCTCCTTAATTCAGTTACCATTTTCGACAAATATCCGCTCCCAAACATTCAAGACTGTTCTTTGCACCTTCACAAGTGTACAATATTTTCTAAGATCGATTTAGTAAGAGCTTACCATCAAATACCGGTTGCACCTGAAGACGTTTACAAAACGGACGTGATCACACCTTTCGGCTTATACGAATTTCTCCGTATGCCATTCGGAGTGAAGAATGGTGCTCAAACTTTTCAGAGGTTTATAGATGAAGTTCTTAAAGGTCTGGATTTCATTTTCGTCTACTTAGATGATATTCTTGTTGGTAGTAAGACTGTGGAAGAACATGGAAAGCATCTACGCCAACTTTTTATGAAATTAGCAGCTTATGGCATACATGTTAATCCAAGGAAATGTATTCTTGGTACTACAGAACTTGATTTTCTCGGTTACAAAATAAACCATCGAACTCTAGAGTAAAAGATATTTCGAATTTTCCAACTCCAAACTCCGTTAAGCAATTGCAACGTTTTTTAGGAATGGTGAATTTCTATCACCGTTTTCTCCCTGACTTAGCTGAAACTGCAATACCACTGTACGATTTGGTTAAAACAGAACCCAAAAAATGCAGTAATAAAATCATATTTATTTGGAACGAAGAGGCAAGCTCAGCGTTCGACAAGATAAAATTATCTTTAGTAAATGCCTCACTTTTGGTTTATCCAAAGCCAAACGAAAGAGTCAGCCTAATGGTTGACGCTTCAAATATTGCAGTCGGAGCTGTATTACAGCAGAAAGACGATGAAGGTTGGAAACCTTTAAGTTTTTTCTCCAAAAGACTAAGTTCCACGGAACAAAAATATTCTACTTTTGATCGTGAACTACTTGGAATCTATCTAGCTATTAAAAGATTTCGACACTTCATCGAAGGTAGAAACTTTACAGTTTTTACGGATCATAAACCGTTAACCAAGGCGATAACATCGAAAACTGAAAAATCTCCTCGGCAGATCAATCATCTTGGATATATATCACAATTCACAAATGATATACGTTATATCAAAGGTAAATACAATATTGTTGCCGATACCCTATCAAGGATGTAAGTTGATTTGTTAGATTTCGATAATATTAACTTCCAGAATATTAAATTAGAACAAGAAAGAGATGACGAGCTTCAATCACTTCTTAATCATACTGCAAAACAGCTATCGTTCAATTTGCAAAAAGTACAATTGAGTGATAATTGTGAAATTTGGTGTGAAAATTCTAATGGAACAAATCGACCATATTTACCTGAGATACTTCGTCGTACAGTATTTGATTCATTTCACTCTCTATCTCACCCAAGTATACGAAGCACCAGAAAACTTATAACTGCTAAGTATTTTTGGCCTTCGATGAACAGAGATATAAATAATTGGACGAAATGCTGTATATCATGTCAAAAGTCCAAAATAACACGTCATACCAAATCACCGCATGGAACGTTCCCAACTCCATCTGGAAGATTCGAACACGTTCATATCGATATTGTAGGACCTCTACCACCTTCTAAAGGTCATACATTTATTTTAACTATGAAAGACCGTTTTTCCTTTTGGCCTGAAGCAATACCCCTTAAAAATATCACTGCTGCAACCATTGCCCATCATCATCATCAATGGCGCAACAGCCCAAATCGGGCCCTGGCCTCCTGAAGTCGTCGCCTCCAATCGTCTCGATCCAAAGACCGCGTCCTCCAGCAGCTAAATTTTAAAATGGCTTTGCTGTCTTCATCAACCGAGTCTTCCCATCGCTTGCGTGGTTTGCCTACTGGCCGGTTACACTCGCTTTGCCTTTAAGAGCGCGTTTGGGGATTCTTCTGTCTTCCATTCACTCTACATGGCCAGCCCACTGCAGTTTACGTAGCTTGATGAACGTTGAAGCTTCTGGCTCGTCGTAGAGTTGATACAACTCATGGTTGTATCTTATTCGCCATTCCGTTCCTTCCTTCACAGGTCCCAAAATTCTTCGGAGGATCTTTCTTTCGAATGCGTTAACTGCTTTTTCCGAAGTTCGCGTTAATGTCCACGTCTCGCTGCCATAACAGAGCACAGGTCGTATAATAGTTTTATAAATCCGCAGCTTATTGTTCCTGTGCACTTTCTTGGATTTCATTATTGGAAGTACCGAATAATACGTCTTATTTGCAAGTATTATCCGTAGTTTGATTTCGTCTGTTTCATTACCGTCCTTTGCTAGATTAGCCCCAAGATATATGAAGTTGTCCACACTCTCCAAATTATATTCCGCAATTGTTATGTTTTGTCTGATTGGCGTTCTCCTTCTTGTTTGCGTCATTACTTTTGTTTTACTTTCATTAATGCGCAACCCGACTTCTTTTGCGGCGGAGTCAAGATTGACAAATACCTCCTTAGCACTAGGGAAGGATCTTGCTAGAATGTTAATGTCGTCAGCGTATGCTACTAGTTGGGTGGATTTGAATAGTAGTGTCCCGTTGGTGTCGACTGGGATTTTTCGGACGACATACTCTAGTGCCAATTTGAAAAGCATAGGAGCTAGACCATCTCCCTGCTTTAAACCACATTCCGTTCGAAAGCTGGTTGTGGAATCGGTTTGTATTCTCACTTGGGATTCAGTGTTCGTCATTGTGAGTCTTGTTAGTCGGACTAGTTTTGGAGGAATTCCAAAGTCAAGCATGATTTGGTACAGTACGCTCCTGTCGATACTGTCGTATGCTTGTTTAAAATCTACGAATATTTGGTGCACGTCTTTGTTATATTCCCAGCATTTCTCAAGCACCTGTTTCACCGAGAATATCTGGTCTGTTGTAGATCGTCCGGTTCTGAATCCGCCTTGGTATTCGCCAATTATTTGATTAGTATAGGGCTTAAGACGACGTTCAATTATTTTTTTCAGTATTTTATAAGACGTACACAACAATGATATATCTCTGTAGTTCTCACAGCAGAGTTTGTCTCCTTTCTTGTAAATTGGACATATAATGCTTTTTCGCCAATCGTCGGGTATGATTTCCTCTGTCCAAATTTTGCATATCATGCTGTGCAGTATTTCAGCGACACAATTTCCACCGTTTTTCAGAACTGGTATTTCGTCAATTCCCGGCGCTTTGTTTCGTTTTTGGTCACATAGGGCTACTTTGATTTCAGCAAGCGTGGGTGGTGTCGATGATGGTTCATGTTCGTCAGTTGAGGCTTCAATTGAAATGTTGTCTGTCGTTATCGGTGCTACTGGGATGGGATTCAAAAGATGTTCAAAATATGAAGCCCATCTCCTTTTGATTTCTTCTGTGTCGCTGATGATATTGCCCTCTGCGTCTTTGCAGAGACTGGTTTTTGGTTTATATCCCTTTTTTAAGTCTTTTACTATGGCGTATGCGTTCCGCGTTTTATTTTTTCTCATGTCGTCGTCCATTTTTTGTATCTTGTCATTATGGTACTTCCTTTGTTTTCGTCTGCAGGTCTTTTTCGCATATCGCCTAAGCTCGTCATATCTTTCTTTTTTGGCTCGTGTTGGTCGTTCAGTAAAAATTTTGTAAGCTTCGTTCTTTCTACCTATTGCGTCGCGACATTCTTGGTCGAACCAATCATTATTTTTTCGCCGTGCTTGATATCCTAATACCACTTCCGCGGAGGATTTGATGCCGTCTCGTATTTCCAGCCACGCATTCTCCACTGGCATATTTTGGATATTTTCATATATTGGTGTCAGGTGTTTATTACATGCTAACATGTAAGCCTGCGCCACCGTTTCGTCGTTAAGCTTGTCGACATTGAATTTGCGAGCTCTACTCGTTTTCGAATATCCACGACAAGCTCTTTTGCATCGATACTTAGCTCTGACTAGATAGTGATCAGAGTCACAATTCGCACCGCGGAGAGTTCGTACATCAAGTATGCTGGAAGCAGCCCTTTTCTCAATTAGAACGTGGTCTATTTGGTTGAAGGTGTGACCATCTGGTGATGCCCACGTTCATTTGTGAATATCGCGATGTGGGAAGCACGTAGAGCTTACTATCATATTTTTGCTGCTTGCGAAATCAATAAGACGTTGGCCATTGTCGTTGGTTATGGTATGGAGACTGTGCCCTCCTGTTGTTCCTCTATGAGCCTCCTCCTTTCCGACTTTTGCATTAAAATCCCCTAAAACAATTTTTAGGTCATTCGAAGGCAGTGAGTCATAGGTTGTCTCTAGGGTGGCATAAAATTCGTCTTTAGTTATATCGTCCTTGTCTTCTGTTGGTGCGTGAACGTTGATCAACCAAGTGTTGAAGAATTTAGTCTTTATTCGGATTGCACACAATCTTTCACTTACTGGTCTGAAGCTCGTGACCTGTTGTTTCCATTTTTTGTCAACGACAAAAGCGACTCCAAACTCTCTGCTTCCCGACAATTTTCCACTTGGATAGATTGTGTGTGATCTCATGTCCATGATTTCGTTACCGAGCCATTTCGTTTCTTGGATGGCAGTTATGTTGATGTTGTGTTTTGCCACTTCTTCGAGAAACTCTTTCAGAGCTCCTGTCCTAAATAAGGATCGAACATTCCAAGATCCAATAGAGTAGTCCATTTTTCGTTTGCGGGGTCGTTGCCGTTGAGTCCATCCTTTCCGAGGCTGTTCTTCAGGTTTCTGGACAGCGTTCTTTTTTCCGGTGATGCGTTGTCGGCGCCTCGCCCAACCCCCGACCTGGAGGACTGGTCCTACTTATTTATTACACCCTAGTAGAAAAAGGGTGGGAGTTTTGAGCTAAATATGACATGCTGGAGTTCTCACAGCTATGCTGCAAGTCCAACTATGTCAAACTTTTTGCCTACTTCCTGAGACGCACTGGTGTTACTGGCCATTCAGGTTAACTCCATGTTCCCTCCTCCTTTCTCAACTCGGGCTTGGGACCGTCTATGGCGGAGTTAACCATTGCCCATGTGTTTATAAATTTTTGGATAGCTAGATTTGGCGTACCAAAGACTCTAACCATTGATCAAGGAACTCAGTTTGAGTCCCTTTTATTTAAAGAAATCAATACCTTATTTGGCACACAGCGAATCCGAACAACTACTTACCATCCACAATCAAATGGTTTTATAGAACGATTTCATCGTCAACTTAAAGTAGCGATTCGAGCCTCAAATAACCCAGCTAAATGGTACGACAACCTTCCGTGGATTCTTTTAGTTAAGCTTTACGTCTGCCAGGCGAATTGATTGCTACAAATTCGACAAATGAATTGAAATTGACAAACTCATTAGCAATAGAAATTCAAGAGAGCATTAGACAAATCTGTCCCAAACCAAGTAAGCATAGAAAACAAAAAAATATTTTCGTTCCGCAAGCATTAGAAACCTGTACTCATATTTTCGTAAAAGAAGAAGGTCTGAAGCCATCACTTAGTCAGCCTTATTCCGGTCCATATCATGTTATAACAAAAAGCGATAAAACATTCAATATCAACAAAGACGGAAAAGAGCAAACGATTTCAATCGACCGAATTAAACCAGCTTTTCCTTCTAATTCGGAAATTTTCTGTGAGTCCAGAGCAATGCGAAAAGAAAAACATAACAGGGCTACAATTGCGCGTAAACCGCAATCTTACGATACTCTAGATGAAATAGAATTTTTTGTGATCCCAAGAAATTTTGTATGGGGAGTGTTAGAAGGGGTGATAGCATTGAACTAATTTTTTCCCCATCATGCTAAAATAGCTATAAAAATGTTTTATACGAAATGCTTACTCCAAAAATTGAATAGGAGCTGAAAATGAGTGTGTTAGATTTAGTGGAAATGTGCAGTTTGTATGGGAGGTGGTAGAAAGAGTGGGGGGATTTTAGTAATTTTTTCAGAAATAACTAAGAATATTATAAAATTGACATCTCTTAAATTTTAGACCAGTAACATTCATACTTTTCAAGAAAATAGAATTTTTGTGAAGTTGTGAAACTGTGTCATATTGTAGCAGTTGAAGCAGTACAGCTAATCATATATTTTTTTCTGATCTTAGTGATAATGCTAAATAAGTATTTATCACAAAATGTGAGCTCGATAAATGTTATATGTTCTGAGAAAATCGGCCTAGAGCATTTCATGAAAAACTATAGTTTGTATGGGAGGGGTTGGAAGGAGAGGGAGGACACAAATAATTTTTATACTGTATATTCAAATCATTATGAAAGTAATATATCCCGAAATTCAGACTAATAGCTTTCATACTTTTCGAGCAAATCCATTTATAGTCGAATTGCGAAATTGTGCCATTTTGTATGGGAGGGGGTAGAAGGGGCGAAGCTAATCGTCTAATTTTTTTCAGCCTTACTAACAATTTTAAATGAATATTTAGTGCACAATTTCAGCTCGCTAAATTTTATACGCACTGAGTAAATTGGCTTATAGTAATTCATGACAAGTACAGTTTGTATGGGAGGTGGTAGAAGGAGGAAAAGGACACGCCTAATTTTTATACGGTAGATTGATATTATCATAAAAGTAATATATTCTATATTTCAGGCCAATAGCTTTTATACTTTTCGAGCAAATCCGTTTATTGTCAAATTGCGCATTTGTGTCATTTTGTATGGGAGGGTGTAGAAGGGGTGGAGCGATTTGGCCCGTTCACGAACTTGACCATACTTTTTTGCTAAAAATGACACACAAAATTTTTAGCACTATAGCTCATAGCTTTCCAGAGTTATGCTGTAGACAGACGCACAGACGGACAGACGGACAGACGGACAGACAGACAGACGGTCACTCGGAAACGAGGTTTTTTGAGCGACAACAAATATTTCTGTACCCTTGGCAGCTCTGTGCGAGCGTTATTTCTTAGCGTTACAAACGGTAAGGCAAACACAATATACTCTCAGATTTCATCTAGAGTATAAAAAGGTATTTCAATTTGAATAGATACAATACAATATATATACATATGTATATCATTGAATTATTATAATTGTTATCTTATTATTAGTAACATTATTTTTCTTCTGTTTAATTATATTGTAAACTCTCATTTGGAGGGGGAGTACTGTGGCAGCACCATTTAGTATTAAAATTACTTTGTAATAATTTTAATACTGAATGTTATCAAAGTAAACTAATTTTAATTTTGATTGTAAAAACTTTTATTTTATTCATTCAGTTTTTGAATTTGAATTGAAAAAGGCATAATATAATTTAAATGTTATTAATATTGAGTTGTATATTTATTTTAAAATATTAGTATAATTATATGCCCCACAGGGGTTTTAAGTGACTTTGTGAGAAGCAACTGTAAATAATTTACAATTGACATATTTTAAATTTCAGATCAGTAACATTTACAGTTTTCAAGAAAATCGAATTTAAGTAAAGTCGTGGAATTGTGTCACATTGTATGGGAGGGGGTAGAAGGAATGAAGCTAAGAATAAAGTACAACATTTAAGTTCGATGAAAGTTACACGTACTGCGAAAATTGGTGAATAGCCTTTCCTGAAAAAGTGGAGTTTGTATGGGAGATGATGGAAGGAGTAAAGGGATTCAAATAATTTGTATACCATAGATCACATTTCCGATAAAAATAGTATGTTCTAAATTTCAAATGATTTGCTCCAATGGTTTTGAAGAAAATTTGATTAGTATATATTTTTGAAAATGAATCATTTTGTATGGGAGGTGGTGGAAGGCGTGGGGTATTGAAATAAGACCACACGCAGATTACATCTCGGTACACATCTAATAAACTGTGAAAGTTTCATTACAATGGGCTTAGCCGTTTGTGCGTGAAAACCGGAAAGACAGACAGACAGACAGAGAAAATTTTTAAAAACGTTTGTTTCTGCTTAGTTATTGCTAAAATAAAGCAAAAAACTTATTTATAGCCATTTATAAACAAATAACAGACAGACACTACAATTATATTTATATGTATAGATAAGAGGTTAATGATTGTAAACGAGTTCCATTTGTGCGGTTCAAAATCAATGCAAAACACAGGTACATATGCATTTGAAATTCTGTGATTATAAAGGATTTTTCCTTTCATGCAGGTTGTATATATCCGGGTTTTAGTGTACTCCATTAAGTCAATATTGCGCTCCTTTCTGGAGAAATGGGCATGTTGATTGAATCTAAAGGAAGACTTAAAGTATGTTCTACGGAACTCAATATTTAATTTTTTTTATTTTTATTTTTCCAAGCACAAACTTATTAGAAAGGCAATAATTAACACAAACCCATAAAAATCCTTCGAAAGAATGCAGTAAGTATAATACTGCATCGACTTCATCACACTTGCAAATATGTAATTGTATACATATGAGAGAAAAGAACAAATCAAGAAAGCAAAACCTAATCAGCATAATATAATGCAACAAAGTCGATCGGCCTTCACATAAACCATTCCGTTTAATTACGTATAGTAATTAATCTTCGTCACCGGATATTCCGCAAAAAATAATTAATAGCAGTGAAATACTACAATGAGGCATAAGAAAAGAACACTTCGCATTTGACGAGGGAATCCCTCATAGCACTGGTTTTTTGCTGACCAACAGCGCTGATCAATGAATGAATCGCACACATCAGAAAACTAAACACAGTTTACACTATCGTAAAACTACGTCATCGCATTCAAGTTTGGTTCTCCCAACTACTCCTCATTCATTTCTTATTCAAAAGTTTGATCGTATTTTTTTGCACCTTACAAAACAAGAGTTAATATAGTATAACCTATATGAATTTACGTAAAAAAAAAAATGCTTTCATTTCGAGCCAACCTGACGTATTTTTCTTAAAAGATCTCTAGCCAAAAGCTTAGTTATTCTACTTTACAGTCACATAACATAACTGCGAGATAACTTTTCGATTGATCGAGTTTCGCGGTTTACGAGTATCGTCAAACTACAATGTCAATGCGCACAGCGCTCTGCTCAAACATATATGTACGTACGATCATTTCGTTTAAACGCGAATTTTATAAAATCACAAACCATAAGCATGATCCCACTCGAGGTGGTGGCTGATCTACACATTATAAAAGGCAAAGTCTTGGACCAAAGCCGAACAGTTCGAGCGCCAAAAGGCTTAACGATCGGTTGAGTGCGAGAGAGATCTGCAATTTATAGTGAGCACCTTCTTTAAGTTTTAATAATTTCTTTTCTCGAAAAAAGTTCAATTACAGTGAGTGTGATCTGCAGTTTACAAGATCAATTTTAAAGTGTAATAATAAAATTAATAAATTTTGCGTATTTACTTTCAAAATAAATTATTAAAATTATTTAACGGTCGTTATGCCCGCCAACGGTGAATTAAACGTTGATCAGATCGTGATTGAAGATCATCATATTTCGAGTGGTACAGAAAGTGTCTCAGAAGATGAAGATCATCATTTCGTGAATGATTCTTCGAATAAATACAAGACTAATATGGGAGCAATGTCGAATGGAATTAGTGATCTTCAACTACAGCAGCAGCAACAATTTCAAGAAGATAATCCCAGATTTTGCAGTCTCCCTGTACGATCAATACACGAAAAATTCTTACGTGAAGCGATCGAAACAATTCTAACAAAGGCAGTTTTCAATGCTACCGATCGTAAGAATAAGGTCCTTGAATGGCATAGCCCTGAGGAAATGCAATCGATTTTCGATTATGACTTGAAATCAACACCTGATAGTGATGAGAAATTGATCGAATTGATTTCGGATACGATTAAGTATTCGGTTAAAACTGGACATCCGTATTTTGTTAATCAATTATTTTCGGGTGTCGATCCGTACGCTTTGGCCGGACAATGGTTGACCGATGCTTTGAATCCAAGCGTTTATACGTACGAAGTTTCGCCTGTGTTTATCCTGATGGAAGAAGTTGTATTGAAGGAGATGCGCCGAATTGTTGGTTTCCCGAATGATGGAGAAGGCGATGGTATCTTTTGTCCTGGTGGATCGATTGCAAATGGATATGCAATTAGTTGTGCACGATATAAATTCATGCCAGATATTAAGGTAAGTGGGCAGTAAAATTTGAAATCAATTTTCGGTTGTATTCATAGATTTTAGAAAATCGACTGTTAGATTTCTTTTTTTTGATTTTTTGGGTTTGTGGTATTTTGGGTTGTGCCAGAGTGTTTATTTTCTACTGTGGATGGCAAATAATAGTGAAGAGGTGGTGATTAGCCTTAATAATAAAATGATCGACACTAGAATGTCCCATTTTTGTGCTTACAAAAGAAGGAACTTTGCATAGTTCATAATATTAAAATTTTTTTTTGACTTGTGTTTGTTGGACTTATAACTAAGAATTTTTGATCATATTGTCCTATCTCTAAAATATTATATTGTGCAATATGCCTAAAGTCGCGTAAATATTTTCCTAAAACTTTGATTTTTATAACCGATTTAATATTCCAGAAAATTGTGTTTTGTTATAACGATGTTAGAACTTTGTTAGAAATTTGGCAATCAATTTCATGACGAACATAGTCTGAACAATTGCTGAATTTCTCAGTGCTAGCACAAAATTGCCACAAATTTTTGTACTTTGATGATGATGCAATGGCGCTATAGCCCATATCGAGTCTTGGCCTCCCGGATGCACCTCCTTCAGTGTTCTCGGACCAACGCGTCCTCTAGTTTGAAAAATCGAAAAGCGATCTGAATCCACCCATCGCTTCCGTCGCTTGCCCCGAGCTTTGCCCTTGATCACTCGTTTTAGAATTCGTTCCTCGTGCATTCGCTCCACGTGGCTAACCCATTGAAGCTTGCGGAGTTTGATCACGATAGATGCTGGTGGTCGTCAAATAGCTGATACAGCACATGGTTGTATCGAATTCGCCACTCATCCCCTTCCTTAACTGCTCCGTACACCTTCCGAAGAATTTTTCGCTCAAACGTACCGATTAAATTCTTCGACACTCGCGTCAAGAACCACGTTTCGCATCCATATAGCAGTACAGGACGAATTAATATCTTGTAGATGCGTAGTTTATTGTTTCGATGGACCTTCCTCGATTTCATTATGGGGAGCAGCGCATAAAATGCTTTGTTAGCTGCCGTGATTCTTCTTTGAATTTCATGTCGCTCATTGCCGGCTGCCAGGTATACAAATTCATCCACCTGCTCGAAGTTGTATTCGCCTATAGTAATGTTCTGTCTCTCTGGGACAGTCCTTCGTGTCTGGGTCATGTATTTAGTTTTCGTTTCATTGATACTGAGCCCTACTTCACCCGCTGCCGACTTCAAACCCCTGGAATACTCACTCAACACAAGGTATTGATCGGGCCAGAATATCCACGTTGTCTGCGTGCGCTACCAAATGTGCGGATTTTACGAGTAGCATACATCTGGTGTCCACTCAGGTTATTAAATTTGCCTTCCTGCCGACATAATCGAGTACAAAGTTGAAGAGCACGAGGGCGAGACCGTCTCCTTGTTTGAGATCTGACTCCATTGGGAAGCTTTGAGTCAACTCGTTTTGGATTTGTACTTGGCACTCATTGCTCTCCATCGTGGCTTTTATTAACCGAACTAGTTTCGGTGGGACATCTAGTTCAATCGCTATTATGTACTACAATACATTTTGCTAGAACCTATTTTACTGAGAATAACTGGTCCGTTGTCGACCGTGAAGCCACCTTGGTATTCTCCGATGATGTTGTTAGCGTATTCACTGAGTATTCGTTGGATAATTATACTCTAGATGAAATCTGAGAGTATTAAAAGTTTGCTCTAAAGTTTGTAACGCCATCAAATAAGGC
This sequence comes from Chorisops tibialis, assembly GCA_963669355.1. Taxonomy (NCBI): domain Eukaryota; kingdom Metazoa; phylum Arthropoda; class Insecta; order Diptera; family Stratiomyidae; genus Chorisops; species Chorisops tibialis. The sequence goes on from OY770262.1 coordinate 248,715,109, forward strand.
TCGGAGAAAAAAATGAATGATACAGAAGTTCATATAATCACTCAAAAATCTCTAAGCCGGATGTCCGTCCGTGCGTGCGCTCTCTAGCTTGAGAACGCGTTGAGCTAGAAAGTTCGAGTTTCGTACACGTCATTTTTGACAAAAAAGTAAGATCAAGTTGGTGAACGGACCAAATCACTCCACCACTTCTACCACCTCCCATACAAAATGATGCAGTTTCGCAATTCAACAATAAACGGATTTGCTCGAAAAGTATAAGTTAAATTGATCTGGAATTTAAAGTATATTACTTTTAGGATGACTTCAATGTACTACTATATATAAATTATTCATGTCCTTCCTTTCCTTCCACCACTTCCCATACAAATCGCACTTTTTCATGAAATGCTCTAAACCTATTTACTCAGTGCGAGGAGGTAGAAGGAGTGAAGCTAATCGTATTTTTTTTTTGTTTTGTCGTACTAATAATTCTAAATAAATATTTAGTGCACAATTTCAGCTCGATCAATTGTATGATCAATTGTATGATCGAGCTGAAATTGTGCACTAAATATTTATTTAGAATTATTAGTACGACAAAACAAAAAAAAAATACGATTAGCTTCACTCCTTCTACCTCCTCCCATTCAATCTGAAACAATTTCACAATTTTACAAAAAAACAATTTTCCTGCAAAGTATGTATGCTACTGATCTGCAATTTAAAACGTATCAAAAGCATGATGTTTATATTTATTTCTGAAAGAGTCATTAAGAACTCGTCACAGCTTGCAATTTTAGACTTACCCAGTAATTCACTGTGACCACCGCCAGTCACCTCAAAAAGAGCACCCGCAGAGGCTTCCGTTTCATTTAACGAATACTAGTTTTGATTTTACTACAAAATTCCAAAACGTAATGATTTCCGAAATCGTGATAGTTGCTTCGAGAAAAGTCTGTCATAATCAAGAATATATATTTGTAGCATTACGTAAAGCACAAGAACAAGATCAATATTTCAATTAATGTAGCACCCAAAATTCATTTAAAGATGTTGGATCGAATTCAGCGTTTTGCGCTTCAACTTATTGGAGATGATACCATAACAGCATCTTTAGATTCCCTTGAACATTGCAGAAATGTCGGAGTACTCACCCACTACTATAGATATTTCAATGGCCGCTGTAGCCATGAAATTAGTCGTCTTATCCTCCCCTTATACAAGTTCACGGTTGAAGCACTTAAATCACGTACGGTGACATTTAGGCAGTCGTTCATACCTCGAGCATCCCAAATGTGGAATGCACTACCCTCGGCCGCTTTTCCTATTGATTACAACATCGCGCACAATTTAAAGGCAACATTCACTGATTTCTTTTATCCTGTCCATCCTTATTCAATTAATGTTTATTTTCATTGTTTCATCCCTTCCTAAGCCGACTAGACTGTACGCTACAGTATTAGGGTGACCACTAAGTTCAACTTGGTGCCATAAAAAAAAATCAGTCTGTTCAAAATTCAGTAAGATTTTCGTAATTACGATCATGATCTTCATTAGTACTATCAAGCGGGTGATGGTGATCTTAATGTCGACGATTAAGTTCATGATATTCTTGATCTTGATTTGATCATTAATAAATCTTTAAAATCTACTTGAATTCATCTCGAACAAGCTCTTATTCAATCTGATTAAGATGTTAAAGAATTATTAAAAAATTTATTTAATGCTATTGAAAATCTGACCTAATACAACCACAGTTTTAATATTGATAGTCTTTCCATCTTTATTAACTTGTATTCTATTATAGTTAAACTTGCGAATTATGCTCAATTAATTGAATTCTTTTTTCATTCCAGTCAAAAGGCTTATGTTCCGGACCACGTCTTGTCCTTTTCACGTCAGAAGATTCACACTATTCCGTACAAAAATTAGCATCATTTATGGGTCTCGGATCGGACAATGTCTATAAAATTAAAACCGATTCAGTTGGAAAATTGTCACCTGAACATCTCGAGGAAGAAATTCTCCGAGCTAAATCCGAAGGAGCTCTACCATTTATGGTTTCTGCTACAGCTGGAACAACAGTTCTCGGTGCATTCGATCCACTCCAAGCGATCGCAGATCTTTGCCAAAAATACAAACTTTGGATGCACGTTGATGCCGCTTGGGGTGGTGGTGCATTGATGTCGCCAAAATATCGTCAACTTTTGAATGGAATCGAAAGGTAAGTTAATGAGTTTTGCTTAGAATATTTTTATCAAGAAGCTAATAGTTAATAAAGCTGTGAACCTTCTATCTTTTTTTAATGTTTAGAATAGCCTTCAATTAATATATTTTGTCAGGTAATTACCCAAAAATAATTAGGTACAGAGTTCTTATACGATACAGGAACTAATTTGCCAGCTTCTCGTTAAAAGGCAATGATATTTGTTTCTGACTAAAAAACGATCTTTCCATTTTAAGAAACGATCTTGCTAGTTTATTTCCATCGTACCTATCTGTATAATTTTCCTAACAAAAAGACAAGGTTAATATATATAATTAGCTTTGCCGTAATTCTAGTGCATCTTAATTTATTTAAGTGCAATCTCAGCTTGGAGTGTACTCTCGCATAAGTGAGTTACGATCACCAGTAGCAGTTTCTCCAAACACATTGGACTTGATAGATCGGAAGAATGTAATTAACATTATTTGTGTGCACGGAAGTATAATTGCCTCGTATATATTACTGCATATGGCGTACGCTAGTTGTATTTAACTCGGAGCGAAACATTAGGCAATCATCGACCTTTAACTCAATCAGGTACCCGATCTCAAGGAGAGCTGGAGTGTGCCATGATCGTTAAAATGTGAAATTTTTTTTTTTTCGCAAAAAACTACTTGTAATTATTCTTTGAATTCATTACGATAATGGCTAAATACAATACTGGTGGCTGGACTTATCTATTACCATATTAATTAGATTCAGTCTCGTAAGTGATCTTTTACGGTAAAACAATAAACGACCTTGTTCCGATCTAGTCTAGTAGTCAAAATACTATACACTATGATGCTATCCAAAATTACTGATGTGAAAAACTATACTCGATTATTTTAAGAATTATTTGGTGACATTTCAAATACTTAACGAATCATTAGATCGTGCTGGATCGAGTTTTCTGGTGAACTATCACTTGCATGAAGGCAAACGTGTTGTGATCGCTCAAAATTATCGTTTTGATCATCAGTTACTTTATTATTCTATTAATTAAGTATTATGGTCCACACAGAAAAAAAAATTTTGCTACCCTGAAATTTGGTTTTTTCGCGATTCATAACTAAATTAGTCTAAAAAAGAAATCAGTTTATCTGTACACCGTATACATGGACTCACATATCCGAGATCCTTAGAAATAGTAAGTTCATTGATTGTGTAAATCAAATCCATTACCTAAATATTGTGGAGTGTTAGGTGGAAAGGCGAGGCAGGTGAAAGCTAAAGCCAAAAAATACACTTGGCAATATCTCTAGTACGAATGGAGATAGAAAGCTGAAACTCGACATTCAAATATATTGTTTTATGGGGAACAAATTTAAAATAAATTGAAAAAATATAACTTGTTCACATAACAGTAGCGGGTGCAAATGGGGGCATTAACAAAATTGTGAATTTTTCAAAATTAAAAAGCATTATATCTCAGTACAGATACTAATTTGAAATTTCGACAGATTTTTCAGCTATATGATCTATGATTTTGGTAAAATTTTTAAGTGTGCGCCAAAATGTCAAAAACTTTGCGTATTTTTTCTAGAGCTCTTGTACAAGAGAAAAAGTTGTAATTTTGCAAGTGCATACTTATGAGGCATTGAGATTCAGCGACAGAAGTGGCAGTGGATCGGCCGCATTTTAAGGAAACCAGACCGAAATATCGCCAAACAGGCTCTGGATTAAAATCGTCAAGAAAGACGTCGGGTTGATCGACCATGAACACATGGAAGCGAATAGTTGAGCAGGATGCCAGAGGAATAAACAAATTCTGGCAACAGCTAAAGGCCGATGCTCATGGTAGCGCTTTGTGGAAGAGAGTTGTTTCTGTCCTATGCCCCTATAGGGGATCTTTATAGGAATTTGATTGATTGATTGAGATTGTGAATCATGATAAAAGTATTACATTCCAAATTTCATATCAATAGCATTTACACTTTTCGAGCAAATCGGTTCATTATGAAATTTGGAAATTGTGTAATTTTGTAGGGAAGGAGTAGAAGGGGTGGAGCGGTTTGGCTCGTTCACGGACTTAACCTTACTTTTTTGTAGAAAACGCCGTGTACAAAATTTGAGCGCCCGAGCTCAACATATTCTCAAGCTTGAGAGGACACGGACGGACGTACGGACAGACATGCAGTTTTGAGATTTTTGAGTGATTATATGAACTTTTATATCATTAATTTCTCCGAGCCTTATTTCTTAGCGTTACAAGCTTTGTGGCAAACTTATAATACTCTAGGATTTCATCTAGAGTATAATTGGGGGACGCGGTCTTTGGATCAAGACAATTGGAGACGATAACTTCAGGAAATTAACGACTATATAGCTCTACAATCTGACAAATTTGCGATTTGATATTTGTACTTAATTTTGAGATATAACGATTTGTAATTTTGCGCCATTTTTGAAATGCTCCCCATTTCCCCCCACTCCTATTATATCAACATGTTATATTTTTTTCGTATTTTCATAGTATGGCTTAATATATATTTCAAGTTTCAATTACATAGCTTAAGAGATAGTTGAGATATTCATTTTTAAGTGTTTTTCTTTGCAGCCCCCTTGGCCCTTTCCCATACAATAATTAGCCACTCTCTAAGCTGATTTTGGTGCAACTATATGCCACCTTAATGGTCCCAAAATATGAATTTTTTAGGATAAGTAATTTCGAAGATATAATCATTTAAAAAAAAATCGGCCGACAATTTGCTTTTAGCCCCCCTTTTCGGACGCCAATGAATAAAAAAAATTAAATTGTTCTCGTAGTTTGTTCCACAACCCTCCCTATATCTCTACTGATTTTCAACTTCCTATCTGCATTCGTGTTGGAGACATTAGCAAGTGTAGTTTTTGACTCTTTCCCTCGTCCCGCCTGCCCCTTCCACCTAACACCCCCCAAAATTTAGAAAATAGAGCTCACTTACCTAGTCAACAATCCACCCAAAAACAAACATTGCACCTTTAATGGTCTTGGAGATATGAGTCCATATGTACGTAGCTAGGGTGTAGTCTAGTGGATAGCGTGTTGGTCTCGTAATGCGAAGGTCGTGAGTTCAAGTCCCGGTCGACGCAATATATAATTCCACCACATTGCCTGCTTGGATATGCCTTGGTCACCTCGATCTACGAAAACTAAAAAAAAAAATTAAAAATTCGTAGGAAGAGGGTTGTGCGAAGGGCTAACAACCCTTCCACAATAAGTAATGAAAAATGTTAAGGAACCTGAATGTCAGGAGGCCAAGGTCCGATTTGGGCTATAGTGCCACTGTAGAAGAAGAAGAAGAAGATATACGGCGTACGGCGGAACGGATTTTGCATTTTTAGACTAATTTAGTCATGAAACGCGAAAAAACAAAATTCCGGGGTAGCAAATTTCTTTTTCTGTGTCGATCACAATACTTTATTATTAGAATAATAAAGTAAAATAATAATGTGAAACAGAACTGTTATGAACGGAAGGGGAACCCTAACTTGTGCGAGGTGTTCCATGTGTGTTGAAAAAAAACCACAAAAACTCAAAATTTTTAATTGAGATTTTCAGCTACAAATTTGAAAATTTGTGAAATTTATTAAAAAATTGCTTAAAAGATTAAGACATCAACTAGTCGAATACTTTCAAGACCCCCTCTCATACAAAAGTATGATTTCGACCAATTTCAATAAATCATATATGTAATAACACATTAAAAGCTACGAATTTCAAATTTTGTCAGAGCACCTCTCATAAGAAACTTAATAAAACTGCATCACAATGTTTGCGATTCCCTCTCCTCCTCCACCCCTTCCCATACAAATGGTTTCAAGAATATGAACTATACCGAATTTCATGGAATTTATTTCGTCTACGAAACTTAAATTCTATAAAGAGAATTTTGAACGTGATTCAAGCAATGAATTAACAAATTATTAACATTTTCTCACCCCTTAAGTCGATCCCCTCATACAAACCCGCTTGCATAAGTAATCGAATGATAAACGTACTGGAGTTATTGATCGTAATCGCAAATAAATGGTAAATACTGGAGAACAGCCCTGCCCTAGAACCCCCATTCACTTAGTCTTCCCTATCTCAAATGGTGAAGCACACGCTAATTTCAACTCTTTTCAGCCAAACGGAATAAAGTGTAGTCAAGTCTCTCTAGATTAATCATAAGTTGAGTTAAGTTAAATTTGAATTTGATTTAGTTTTAAGTAATTAGCAAGTTCAACTCACAAGGTTTTTCGACTACATTTTTCTTGGATTGTTAAATATAGCAAAAACCCTCAGTTAAAATCAGCAAATGCTTACAAAATCTCTTTTGTTGCTAAGATCTTGTTATCTGTTCTCTAGAATTAGTACCTCTGTATTATACAAACTGATTTATTTACAACGGAATAAATTAATTTGAAAAATTAATTATTTATTATTATTCTATAGAAATGTTACCATTTAATAAATTTTCATTAAGAAATAATTTTTAACATTTAACGTTTTTTTTTATTCCCAGATCCGACTCGGTGACATGGAACCCACATAAATTACTAACAGCACCGCAACAATGCTCGACATTCCTCACACGACATAAAGGTGTCTTGGCCGATTGTCATTCCACGAATGCAACCTATCTATTCCAGAAGGATAAATTCTACGATACCAAATACGATACGGGCGATAAACATATTCAGTGCGGTCGTCGAGCCGATGTCCTTAAATTTTGGCTAATGTGGCGTGCAAAAGGATCACACGGTTTCGAGGAGCATATCGATAGGGTGTTCGACAATGCCGAATACCTCACCGCACAGCTTAAGGAACGTCCCGGTTTCGAAATGGTCCTGAATGATCCGCAATGTACGAATATCTGTTTCTGGTATATACCGCCAAGTCTAAGAAATCTTCCACGTAACGAGGACTTCAAGGAACGATTGCACCGCGTTGCACCCAAGATTAAGGAACGCATGATGAAGGAAGGTTCAATGATGATCACGTATCAGCCGTTAAGGAGTAAACCGAATTTCTTTAGATTTGTTCTGCAAAATTCAGCACTCGATAAGCATGACATGGATCATATAATTACGGAAATCGAAAGGCTCGGTGCGGATTTGTAAGATTAAGATTGAGATTGAATAATCTAAATTTTATTGTAAATTCTTTGTGTGATGATTGAAGCGATCGGTATTTTGTCTTATGGAGTGGACGAAAGAATGAATTTTAAGCTTAAAAATAATTTATTTCAATGTTTTTTAAATTATATACAGAAAATTTATACTGAATATTGAAGAAGAAGATTTAAAGTTTTACTATATTATTAAGTGAAGATATGAAAATTAAAATGAGGCGATATGGTGATATCTATTTGTAGGAAATTTATATTAATAAATAAATTATCGTATATATTTATGTAGTTTGGAAATAAAATTATGAATACATGCGTTTCTGCAGATGCTTTTGATCTCTCCTTCTACCTTCCTATACAAATTTAAATTTATTCGTTTCATAACTAATTAAGCCAAAAAATGCAATAAGAAACATAACAGGCGTAAAGCACAATCGTCCGATACTCTAGATGAAAGAGAATTTTTTTATTTTAAGAAACTTTGTAGGGGAAGTGGTAGAGGGGGTGACAACATTGAACTATTTTCTTCTCATCACGCTAGAGTTGCTATCAAAATGTTTTATACAAAATTTAGGATTCAAAAATTTAATATGTACTAAGAAAATTGTTGTATTGGATTTTGTGAAATTGTGCAGTTTGTATGGTAGAAGGAGATGCGAGTTCTTAAAGACTTTTTCAGAAATAACTAAAAACATCATGCTTTTGATAGGTTTTAACTTGTAGATCAGTAGCATTAATACTTTTCAGGAAAATCCGCTTTTTTGTAAAGTTGTGATATTGTGTCAGATTATATGGGAGGGGGTAGAAGGGGTAAAGCTAGTAGTCTAATATTGTTTTGGCCTTACTAACAATTCTAAAGAAATATTAAGTGTATAATTTCAGCTCGATTAATTTTATACGCACTGAGAAATGGAAGGTCTTAAATAATTTTTATATAGTAGATTGAAACCATGGGAAGGGGAAAAATAAAACATTAGGTTTTGAGAATTTTCATTTTTTTTCCGATCGTTATTTCTTGGCGTTACAAACTTATAGTAAACTTATAATACTCTTAGATTTGATCTAGAGTATAAAAATGCATAAAAGTTTTAAACATTAATTGATTGAATAACTTTAAAATTTTTACCCCCACCAATACAGAAGCATTTTTTCAATTATTTTTATGAAATCAATTGTCCCATTAAAAGCTATCAACTTAAAATTTTGTGCTAGCACTTTTAAAAGTATTTGATATAAATTTGCAACAAAAATTTTGAAATCTCCCTGCCCTTTTACCTCCTCCCATAAAAAAGTGTGATTTCGAACAATAAATCAACTAATAACCAAAAAATTACAAACTACGAACTTGAAATTTTTCCCTCTCCTCCTCTAATCTTTGCTATACAAATGTTGAGTGCACTTCGATAATGATTTGTTTATACATAATAATTTTCCAAAGTTTTAAATAATGTTAACAGTCGGCGTGCGTACTTATTTAAACGCAATTCAGAAAATCGCAAAAATATTCAAAAATTTATCGGCCCAAAAGGGGTGTAGAAAGATCAAGCCCTTAGTACGGCGTGCTATGCTCAGTTTATATTTGAATCCTAAATGGAAGATGTTGGAATTATACCAGCTATGCCCCAGTTCAACTATATTCAGTCAGATTATTTTTCCTGACACGTACTAGTGTTTCTGGTCTACCGAGCTTGGGACTATCCTTGTTTGTTTTAGTTGAAATTTCGCACTAGTACTTTTAAAAATATTTAAAAACATAACAGGGCTACGATTGCGCGTAAAACGCAATCTTAAGATACTCTAGATGAAATAGAATTTTTAGCGATTCCAAGAAATTTTGTATGGGGACTGTTAGAAGGGGTGATATCATTGAGCTAATTTTTTCCCAATCATGCTAAAGTAGCTATACAAATATTTTATACAAAATGCTTACTCCAAAAATTGAATAGGAGCTGAGAAAATTAGTGTGTTAGATTTAATGAAAATGTGCAGTTTGTATGGGAGGTGGTAGAAAGGGTGGGAGGATTTTAGTGATTTTTTCAGAAATAACTAAGAATATCATAAAATTGACATCTCTTAAATTTTAGACTAGTAACATTCATACTTTTCAAGAAAATAGATTTTTTGTGAAGTTGGGAAACTGTGTCATATTGTATGGGAGAAGGTAGAAGGGGTGAAGCTAATCAAATATTTTTTTCTGATCTTAGTGATAATACTACTTAAGTATTTATTATAAAATATGAGCTCGAAAAATTTTATATGTTCTGAGAAAATCGGCTTTGAGCATTCCATTAAAAAGTGTAGTTTTTATGGGAGGGGGTGTACGGAGAGGGAGGACGCAAAAATGTTTTTTATGGTAGATTGAAATCATTATGAAAGTAATATATCTCGAAATTCAGACTAATACATATTATACTTTTCGAGCAAATCCATTTATTGTCGAATTGCGAAATTGTGTCATTTGGTATGGGAGGGGGTAGAAGGGGTGAAGCTAATCGTCTAATTTTTTTTGGCCTTACTAACAATTTTAAATAAATATTCGACACACAATTTCAGCCCGCTTAATTTTATACGCACTGAGTAAATTGGCTTAGAGTAATTCATGCCAAGTAGAGTTTGTATGGGAGGTGGTAGAAGGAGGAGGAGGACACGCATAATTTTTATACGGTAGATTGATATTATTATAAAAGTAACATATTCCAAATTTCAGGCCAATAACTTTTATATTTTTCGTGCAAATCCGTTTATTGTCAAATTGCGCAATTGTGTCATTTTGTATGGGAGGGGGTAGAATGGGTGGAGCGATTTGGCCCGTTCACGAACTTGACCTTACTTTTTTGTCAAAAACGACGTGTACGAAATTTGAGCTCTCTAGCTCAACGCGTTTTCAAGCTAGAGAGCGAACAGACGGACGGACAGACGGACAGACGGACAGACGGACAGACGGACGGACGGACAGACGGACGGACGGACATCCGGTTTTGAGATTTTTGAGTGATAATATTAACTTCTGTATCATTCATTTTTTTCTCCGAGCCTTATTTCTTGGCGTTACAAACCTCAGAGCAAACTTATAATACTCTCAGATTCCATCTAGAGTATAATAAAATTGTGTCAAACATATTGAAAGCTCCATATCTTTTCTACTGGCTCCCATACAAAAGTACAATTTCGATCATTTTATTAATTATGATCAGCACATTAAGAGATACCAACCTAAAATTCCCTACGAACTTTTTTCAAAATAATTCGAACAAATTTTACTATCTCTCTACCTCTTTTACCCCTAACACACAAATTGATGTTTATCATGAATTTCAATTACACCGAATTTCTTGGAACCTAATAAAACTATGAAAATGAAAGTTTTGACCATGATTTAAGTGTCAGATTAAAACATAACAGGACTAAGATTGGGCGTAAAGCCCAATCGTGCGATACTCTAAATAAAATAAAAAATTTTTGATTTTAAGAAATTTTGTAGGGGAACACTAAAGTTGCTATCAAAATGTTTTATACAAAATTTAGGATTCAAAAAGAAATTATTAGTACTGAGAAAATTAGTGTATTAGATTTAGTGAAATTGTGCAGTTTGTATGGGAGGTGGTAGAAGGAGGGGCGATTTTTAAGACTTTTTCAGAAATAACTATAAAAATCATGCTTTTGATATGTTTTAAATTGTGGATCAGTAGCATTCGTACTTTTCAGAAAAATCCAATTTTTTAAAGTTGTGAAATGTGTCAGATTGAATGGGGGGATGGGGGGGGGGGAAAGGGGTAAAGCTAATAGTCTAATTTGTTTTTGCCTTACTAATAACTCTAAATAAATATTAAGTGCACAATTTCAGCTCGCTAAATTGTAAACGCACTGTGCAAATTGGTTTAGAGTATTTCATGAAAAAGTACAGTTTTACAATTGGTGGAAGGGGAGGACTTAAATAATTTTTATGCAGTAATCATCATAAAAGTAATATGTTCCAAATTTCAGATCAATAGCGTCTATACTTTTCGTGCAAATCCGTTTATTATCGAATTGCAAAATTGCGTATTTCTTATGGTAGGGAGTAGAAGGGGTAAAGCTAATCGTCTAATTCTAAATTAGTTATTCCCACTTGGAAAAAGAAGCATTCTGCATGCATGAAAGTAACATTCTTCAGAAGTAAAGAATGCATGCCTGTCCGTATCCCCATTCGTTTCCTTTTTGCATTAGCATGTCCGCTTTAAGAAGACCTGCCATTTAACTTCGCACGAAGTGATTCAGAATGGATGCCAAGTTAGGAATAAAGAAGTCTTCTCTTCAGCTTCGCACGAAGTGATTCAGAATGGATGCCAAGTTAGGAATAAAGAAGTCTTCTCTTTAGCTTCGCACGAAGTAATTCAGAATGGATGCCAAGTTAGGAATAAAGAAGTCTTCTCTTTAGCTTCGCACGAAGTGATTCAGAATGGATGCCAACTTATATCTGCGGTTGGCAAGTTCGGAATCTTTCTTTTTAAGAAAAGCTAAGAGTATATTTTTTTCTATGGATAACAATAAGCTTTTGTACATTTATCTAAAATGTCTTCAATGTAAAGTATAGAAATCTTATACCTGAAGAAAAAATAAATAAAAAAGCTTGGAACTGAAGTTTGGAACATATACGTTTAATAAAGGATAAGATAAGAAAACAATTTTTTTTTTAATTGATAGTAACAAATTCATGTTATATAATTAACAACAAATTTATTTTGCGGATTTTAATTTGTACGTATTTTTATAAAATCTATTTTTGGCAAGTTTGAAGCCAAGCTTCATTTCGTCTTCGTATTCGCTATGGCCGAGTTTTTCATTTTTGACAGCATCTGTGTGAAAAAGAACATATGGAAACAATAAGTATATTTTAGATTGTTTAAAGTTAAAAATATTTACCTTAAACAAGGTTTGAAAATAGCTTGTAATTTTTTAAACCCATTTTGTTTTTGCGGCCATCCCAATTTAGTTTTAGTAAGATATCCTCTGAAAAGAACTGGGAGAAGCATTTGTTTAATTTTGCTTTCCCAACTATTCCTCTGATATAATTAATCTGAAAGTACATATATAATAATACAAATATAATATTAAAAAATAATTACGAATTCGCTATACAAGTTCTTCTCGCGGCAAATTTTCTATTTCCGCTTCAACTTTATTTAATTGTTCCTCATTGCATATCAGAAAGATATTAAAGTTTTGAGTTTCTGGGAAGATCTTAGAACCAATCCGCTCAAGAAGTAAAATTTGTAGATTCAACTGGTTTTCTTGCTTTTACAGCATATTTTTCATCGTTTTTATCTCAACCGATTGCGATTGTATTTGATTTTGTAAATAATAGACTAAATAAAATAACAATATTAGTCATAACGTTATAATTTCTTGCAAATGATTTGTTACTCGTATTCATTAAAATGTTTTTCCTTTCGCAGGATGCAATATTTTCAAGGGAATTAGTAGCTATTACTATAGAAAATAAATTGAGAAACATTTTAACATATTTTCTGTGTGATCAAATCTTACTGGTATGTTGCTCTACGTCTTCATATTTCAAGTCTGCTGTTGCGTTACTTCTAAATATTGCTCGCGGCACGAATTGCGTATTTTTTTCGACATTTTCTGTAAGCCAAAAAAAGGTACACATACAATCAGGAGAGGTTTGGAACAATCGATTAATTTATTTACGTCAAATTACATTATGGTGTAGTACAGGAATAAGTACAAGCTTATTCTCAAATGGTAAACATACAATTTTATGGAGGATATTATCAACTTCAAATTTCGTTTCCTCATTGCTGAGATCGCTAGCAATACAAATTCCGAGATTTCGGAAAGATTCGAATGGCTTTTCAAAAAAATTTCTAACAGTAAGAAATTTGTTGCCAATGACGTAGTCTTTTCCATCGGTGTCCTTGAAAAATCCTTTAATTTTGATTGGTGTCAGCGAGTTGGTGAAACATAAATTATTAGGAGCAGAATCAGATAAATTGAAAAATTCGCTTTTACAATTTCTATAAATGGGCAAAGATGTACTAGCCAATTTTTTACTCGATATTCGTCGAGGGCCTGTCTGCTTTTCGATTGTTTTTACTTCAGATCGTTCTATAATTCGGTTATGAAGCTGTTCCAAGATCTTAGAAGGTCGTCGGCAATCCTTTTTCAACACCTGCATAAAGTTCTCAAATTTATATGCGGAGAAATTGTCTACACTACCATATAATTTTATAGAATGGGTTAAATGCAGCAAATTGTGTACATTATGGCTCACTTTATCGATTCCGTATAAAACTGAAAAATCTCGTACAAAAGTTTGCAACATTTTTTGTGCACAATCTACATTTTTTTTGCAATTTACAGGGCAAGAAATTAACCTGTATGCGCAATGGAATAGCAAAAAATTATTAAATAAATGGGGTCAATAATATTTTTCAACACAACAATTCCTGTGTATAAAATGAATTGGCGAAACTCCGTTGCCTTCCACCTATGAATTTCATCGAAACCTCTGGGTTTCCTACAAAACTCAATAGGTATGAACCGTTTCATTATTAATATGTCTTTGTTCAAATTTAATTTTTGTTCAGCATTCAATTTTGCGCAGTTATGTTTACCTTCCCAAATAAAAGTTAATATTTTCTTCACAACTCCTAAGTCAATAAGATGCATTACATCTAAAGGCATTTGAGTAACCATTTTGATTTCTACTTCTTCTAAAATGTTCTTATTAGTTTGGAAATAATTTAAGTGATGCGTTCTGTCAACTCGGTTCTTAAAATCAACATCTGTTCTCAATTGATACTGATACTTGATGATACTGTGCTGTACGCTAAACGCTTATTAATTTTTTTGGCTTTTTGAATGCATTTAGAACATCCACTTGCAGCAGTGTGACCAACAGTGCCCGCCAAAAAGGCTCGAGCTGGAGCATCTGCAGTAAATAATCTTATTTGCAGTTTCCAATATTTTTTACCTATAATAATTCCATTCTGGGAGATGTATTGTAATTCATCAACAAATTTGCTCAAATATTCATTTACGTTTGCTGGTTTTGTGGGACCAATATATGCTCCAATCAAAAATGGTGCAATGGTACGACATTCCGATATCGCCCCTAATATCGGCCATAAAGTCATCCTCGAACTTTTAAACAGAGGTAAGCCGTCAATCCCAATATCTTTTAAAATTTCGTCGTTTGACATATGTGGAAATGTACCAATTAATTTGAGCGCTTTTTCTATCCCGAAATAGAAATATTGTCCTGGTGATACTTCAGAGATCTGAATTTGACTATATTTAGTCTCCAGTAAAGTTTTCGAGGATGTTGGCACATTAATACCTTCTGCGGATAAAATTTTTAAAAGGGCATCGCAAGCCGTTCTTGGTATTCTATATTGAATACACCAGTCTGCTAAATTGTCAGATAAACTCTTTTCTAGATTCTTCTCTACTGCTATTTGAATATCGAATATCCTACTTTCAAGTTGAATTTGCGAACTACCAGCTGTTTCATGTTGTGCGGGTTCGGTATGATTTTTAATTTTGTTGTATATTTTATTCGAAGCTTCTTTTTTTTTGCTACGAGCCTTCTCATATGCCTCTTGCTTATACCGGCTACTTTTGAATTCATCTGCATGAAATATTTTCAAAATAAACCTATATTATATTTTTTTTAAGTAAAAATATTGAGTACTCACCATAAATATACTTACTTGCTTCTTTTTTTCTTTCTTTATTTTCAATTAACAAAAATAAAACTACACTTCACTGATAATAAATGACCTTCAAATTTCAATTAAGTTGAATTCATAATTATATAATTTCAATATATGCACTGAAAGATGATACCAAAGACTATCAATACTATTGATAGTCTTTGATGATACTCAGCCTACTAATTATTGATTTAGACAAATTGACTGCGTGCTTATTTGTCACCGAAAATATTCTTCTTGATTCCTTCCCTAGAAGGAATCGTGAATCGTAATTTTGACCGTTAGAAATATTCTTCTTTATATCTTCCCAAGAAGGGATATTGTATGCCTGCCGGATGAATGCCGCGAGAAGGCCTTCTGAAATTTCCATCTGGGTTAGTGCACAATTTGTGCTCGATAAATTTTATGCGTACTGAGTAAATTGGCTTAGAGCATTTCATGAAAAAGTGCATTTTGTAGGGAGGGGGTGGAAGAAGAAGAAGGACGCAAATAATTTTTATACGGTACATTAAATATATTATAAAAGTAATATGTTCCAAATTTCAAACTACAAGTTTTTATATTTTTCGAGCAAATCCACTTAATGTCGAATTGCGAAATTGTGTCATTTTGTATGAGTGGGGATAGAAGGGGTGAAGCTAATTATCTATTTTTTTCGTCTTAATAATAATTCTAAATAAATATTTAGTGCACAATTTCAGCTCGGTAAATTTTATACGCACTAAGTAAATGGATTTAGAGGATTTCATGAAAAGGAACAGTTTGTATGGGAGGTGGTGTAAAGAGGGGGTGACGCGCCAAATTTTTATAGGGTAGATTGAAATCATCATAAAATTAATATATTCCAATTTTCAAGCAAATAGCTGTAGTGACCCTACAATATTAATAATATACGAATAATAATTTTTATTATGAATTGAAATAAGAACGTATTTTGGTTACAACCTGCATATTTAATTTTCAATCCGCACTGTATAATATATCAAAATTCTAGGTATATAATATTTTTCACTCAATATAATTATAATATTTTGATTTTGTAAGTAGGCTATAAAAACAGATAAAAAATAACAGATTCATTCGAGAATGTTTTGATCAGATAAAAGCGCTGTGTTTTATGTCCGAAAATAATAATTAAATAAAAAGCAATAATAATTAAATAAAAAGCAATTTATAAATAACGATTAGAGTTTTTGTAAAAATTTTTAACTCTAACATTGGTGACCCCGAACAATTTAACGTTGCAATGCAGGAGTGCAGCAGTCAATCGTCTCAAGAAAAATTTTTTTCTCAAGAGAAAAAGTGCCGTTCTTGCGAATTCGGCATACTGAATCGGCGAAACGCAGCGACCAGCGGCAGCATCCAAGCGTAAATTTACAGCATACATTTGTGCAAACGCAAGAGTACCGAACAACGGAAGAGAAAAAAAAAAAGAAGAAACATCCAAGGCAGCAACAAAAACTTAGGAAATATTATAAACACCAATTATAATTTTTTCATATCAAAATTATTATATAATTTTCATGTAAGTACCTAAAATTTTGGTATAACAATATATTTTATCAATCAGTGCGTATCGAAAAAAAAAAAAAAAAAAAATATTTTATCAGTCAGTCAAAAAGATTAATTCATATTATTCGGATATATTTATATATATAAAAAAAAGTGAAAACTAAAAGGGATGAACGGTTTCTTTTTGTAATAGTGATTGATTGTTAAAGGCAACTAATATTTCATTTGTGTGTGTGTGTGTTTTTATATATAACGAGTTTTGTGTTAATATTAATAATTTTCTTATATACGACGAGTTTTCTGTTTGTCGGTAATTTTCCTTTTCGGATTTTTGATTTTTCCTTTCTCTCACTCTTGATTTCACATCATGGGAATCGAAGACGAAGAGATAAATCAGCCGAATGTTAAAGACATAAGGCAATCATCAAACGAGAATTCACTGAACCCACATTGCAGCAATGCGTATGGGAATGAATTAAGCCCTATGCATGTGCGCTTACCCACTTTCTGGCCTAATAGCCTTATAACATGGTTCATTCAAGTTGAATCACAGTTTGCAATAAGCAGAATAACTAGCGATGCTTCTAAATACAACTACGTTGTGGCAGCCTTACCACACGACGTTGCGGAATCGCTTACTGATATTCTTGAGAATCCGCCAAAGGATAATACGTATCCATATTTAAAAAAAGCAATCATAGATCGCCATTCACTCAGCATTGAGTCAAGAATTAAAAAATTAATTTCAGTGGAAGAAATGGGTGATAAAAAACCATCTGAATTCTACCGCACAATGAAACTATTGGCAGGAAATTCAGGAACAGTTGGGGAAGAGTTAGTGAAAAAACTTTGGGTAGCGAGATTACCCAACTTAATCAATATAGCGCTGATCCCCCAAATGAGTAACGATATGCGGTGTATTCTCGATACAGCTGACAAAATTTGGGAGGCAATGAAAAATAATGATAATGTTGTATCAGCTATTAAAATACGCCCAGAAAAACACTTTAATGACTCCAATTCTGAAAAAATTGAAAAATTGGAGCGAGAAATTCAAGAGTTGAAACAATTAATAACGAATAAATGTAACCTTAGAACTTCAAGGTCGCCCACAAGAGGTAGAAATTCAACTGGTTCGTCTAACAATAGATCCAGGTCAAGGGGAAACAAATACAATCCAAACGGATCTCTGTGTTGGTACCATTTCAAATATGGAAGTGATGCCAAAAAATGTATAACGCCATGCACATTTAAAAATTCTACCCCATCAACATCCGTTTCAACAAACTAAATAATCCCACTATTCAAGCGGCTGATAGTGGGATGTTATTAAAAAGTCGCCGCCTATTCGTCAAAGACAAAAATAGTAATTTAAATTTCCTGATTGACACAGGTGCCGATCGTTCTGTAGTTCCACGTAAATTTTGCGCAAATACTACAAGCAATAACGCTGAGTTGTGCCTGTTCGCCGCGAACGGAACAACCATAAATACATTCGGAACTCGACTGATGCAAATAGATTTAGGTCTTAGACGAACATTCTTACACGTTTTTATCATAGCCAAAGTAAACCAACCCATTATAGGCGCGGATTTCTTGGAAAAATTCGCATTAAACGTTGATCTTAAAGGCAAACGATTGATAGATAGTAAAACGACTTTGCACATAAGCGCGAAGTCTTCTAATACAAATACCCCAACTCCAACAAACTACTCAATAGACAATCCATTCGGTGAATTACTTCGAAAATATCCTTCGTTAACCGCATCTCCGGATTTTACGCTATCGACAAAACATAGCGTAGTACATCATATATTAACAGAAGGCCATTTACCATACTCCAAACCTCGTCGACTTGAGCCAGCAAAATACAAAGCCGCCAAGTTGGAATTTCAGCATATGGCGAACATGGGAATTTGCAGACCATCCTTTTCCCCAGTATCTTCACCGCTGCATTTGGTAGCCAAAAGAGGTAGTGACGAGTTACGACCATGCGGTGATTACCGTAGACTAAATGCCGTCACAATACCTGATCGTTACCCAATACCTCATATACAAGATTTTACCATGAGGCTTGCAGGATGTTCTATTTTCTCTAAAATAGATTTATTTAGGGCATATCACCAAATTCCAGTTGCGGTAGAGGACATTCATAAATCCGCAATCACGACTCCTTTTGGTTTATATGAGTTTCCAAGAATGAGTTTCGGATTACGTAACGCCGGTCAGACTTTCCAGCGTTTTATGAATGAAGTCGTGCTAGGACTCGATTTCGTTTTCGTCTACATTGACGATATATTGATAGCTAGTAAAGATATCACTGAGCACAAAAATCATTTAAAACTCCTTTTTGAAAGGTTATCAAAATACGGTTTAACAATAAAACCAAATAAATGTATTTTTGGAGCGCCAACACTTGATTTTCTTAGCCACACCATTTCCAAAGATGGAATCACTCCATCAGCGGACAGAGCTAAAGTCATACAAGACTACCCGTCACCTAAATCCATCAAACAAACACAAAAGTTCATTGGAATGGTTAATTATTACCATCGTTTTGTTCCACATTTGGCCGAATTTCTTGCACCAATATATTCGCACATCACTACATTGCAAAGCCAAATCAAATCAAAAGTAAAACCAACATTTTCCTGGCCTGATGAATGCGAGATATCTTTTAAAAAAATTAAAGACGCGATGTGCAAAGCCGTTTTACTCGTTCACCCTGCCGAGGGCGCGGAGATTAGCATAACGACAGATGCCTCTAACCACGCTGTCGGAGCTGTACTACAGCAGTATCACAACAAAAAATGCCAGCCTTTAACATTTTTCTCTGGGAAATTTTCATCAGCAGAAAAGAATTATTCCACGTTTGACCGTGAACTCCTAGCTATATTTCTAGCCATAAAACATTTCAAATACTTTGTAGAAGGAAGGTCATTCGTCATTTACTCAGATCATAAGCCATTGGTATATGCTATCAAATCAAAAAATGATAGAAGTCCTAGACAGACACGTCATCTGGAATATATTGCACAATTTACAACGGATATCCGCCATGTTAAAGGAAAGGACAATATCGTAGCCGATTGCCTTTCGAGAATAGGTACGGATATTTCTTCGATAAATATTCATTTGGATCACGCCACTTTCGTCAAGCACCAATCATCTGACACCGATTTGCAGAGATTGCTTAATGATCCGAAACGGCAAGATTCTCAAGTAAAAATGGAACAAGTTCTTACTCCACTATCTGACGACAAGCTCTGGTGCGAAACGAGTACCGGAAAGCCTCGACCATTTGTTCCGCAGGCACTTAGACAACATGTTTTTCATAAGCTTCATTCTCTGTCACACCCAGGCATAAAAGCCACAAGAAAGTTAATCTCAGCTCGATATTTTTGGACGAATATGACAAAAGACATTAAAGCGTGGACTCAATCATGCATCCCATGCCAAAAAAGTAAAGTTAATAGACACACAAAGTCAACACCCGGGAGATTTGAAACACCCGCTGGTAGATTTGACCACATCCATATGGATCTAGTTGGTCCACTTCCCACATCGGATGGAAACTCCTACATCTTAACAATTATCGATCGTTTCACCCGTTGGCCCGAAGCAATCCCTATACCAAACATGTCAGCCGAAACCGTCGCGAAAACTTTCGTAACGCATTACATTTCACGGTTCGGTGTTCCTTTAACACTTACAACCGACCAAGGTTCGCAATTCGAATCAAAACTATTCCGCGAGTTATCAAACTTAATTGGCACTAACAAACTAAGAACCACCGCTTACCACCCACAGTCTAATGGGATGGTAGAACGTCTGCATAGACAAATCAAGGCATCACTCATGGCAAGGTGTAACACCATGCACTGGAGCAACGAGCTACCAATGGTGATGCTTGGTTTAAGAGTAGCCGTCAAAGAGGACCTAAAATGCTCCCCATCTGAAATGGTTTATGGGCAAGCTCTTAGAATCCCTGGCGAATTTTTCGAAAATTCCAATTCATTGAACTTAACAGAAAACTTTATAGAAAGGTTACGTAGTAATATGAGAGATATTAAAGCAACAGAACCACGTTCTTGCAGCAACTCCAGAGACTTTATACCGAAGTCACTGGACACTTGCACCCATGCATTCGTTAGAGTTGACAAAGTCAAGCCACCCTTGAATCCACCCTATGAAGGACCTTTTCCGATAATCAGAAGATTCCGAAAACATTTTGTAATAAATATCAACGGTCGTAATAAATCCATTTCGATCGACCGATTGAAACCGACATTTGGAATAGCCACAACAAATATCCTTAAGGAAAACAAGCACAAACACGAAGGAAATAAAAAAGTAAAATTTGCTAGTCAACTCGTCAATACGCGGTATATAGAATAAACTTCATTTTTGTTTTTATTATTAACAATTAACTTTATTAGCTATATTTTAATTTAAAAAAAAAATATTTTAATGCTAATAGTTTGACAATTTAATAACCGTTTCACTAGAAAGGGGGTACTGTAGTGACCCTACAATATTAATAATATACGAATAATAATTTTTATTATGAATTGAAATAAGAACGTATTTTGGTTACAACCTGCATATTTAATTTTCAATCCGCACTGTATAATATATCAAAATTCTAGGTATATAATATTTTTCACTCAATATAATTATAATATTTTGATTTTGTAAGTAGGCTATAAAAACAGATAAAAAATAACAGATTCATTCGAGAATGTTTTGATCAGATAAAAGCGCTGTGTTTTATGTCCGAAAATAATAATTAAATAAAAAGCAATAATAATTAAATAAAAAGCAATTTATAAATAACGATTAGAGTTTTTGTAAAAATTATTAACTCTAACATAGCTTTTATACTTTTTGAGCAAATCCGTTTATCGTCAAATTGCAAAATTGTGTATGGGAGAGGGTGGAAGGGGTGGAGTTATTTGGCCCGTTCACGAACTTGACTTTGAGTCAAAAATGACTTGTACAAAATTCGAACTATCTAGCTTCACTCGTTCTCAAGCTAGAGAGCGCACAGACAGACAGACAGACATCTGGTTTTGAGATTTTTGAGTGATTACATGAACTTCTCTGTCATTAATTTTTTTCTCCGAGCCTTATTTCTCAGTGTTACAAACTTTAGAGCAAACTTATAATGCTCTCAGATTTTATCTAGAGTATAAAAATTGTTAGCATGCACCACCCTACATCACACACAGTTTAACCTGCATACTTTGCACCATCCAAATATTCTATTTTAGAGAGCAATGAGTAGTACAATTTTTTCACAATGTGATGAATAATATAACGACACATGAATATTATCATGACATATTTACATCCATCATATTAAAACCATACAACCTTTAATAACCTTAATTAATTTATTATTGCAACATTTATTAATTATTTAACATACAACGTCAATAATAAATACCATCTTTCTGGACTCCACCCACTTAAATAAAACATTTCGCAGTAATGCATCATAATATATCCCTATGGAATATTTCTGAATTCTTGTTTTTCAGTTCCCTTATATTTAATTCAGTAAACGATTGTATGAATCCATTTTCGTAAACGTAAATGTCAGTCATTTTGATAAAATGTCGAATATAAAACATGAATAGAAAGGCTGTGTTTATAAATATGAAGCATGAAGAATGATAAGATAGGTAGTATTTATGTTTGGGAAGCAAAAATTGAAAATTTATTCTCGTATGTTTTCATGATTTCTTGATATGGAAAATCAATTTACAGTCTGTCAAGAATGAGTTTTCACATAGGAAAAAAATTCAATTTTTGATCTTTCTAATTATAAAATATTACTTTTTATTTACGTAAATGATTTTTTTTTTAAATTATAGTTATTTACATTATTTCTAACTGATATATAGAAAAAAAAGTACAATTTCAATGCAAAACATAAAAGAATTATGATTGGGCGTAAAGCCCAATCATATGATACTCTAGATGAAATGAGAAATAGTTCAATGTACCGGAAAATATGCCACCTCCAATTCTTTTAAATAATTAATAGTGACTTTTATATGGGAGGTGGTAGAAGGAGAGGAGGAAGGTTTGTAACTTTTCAATATGACACCTAATGTGGTATGCAAAATATTTCGTGCTGAATTTAAGGTTTGTAGCTTTCATTATTTTCAATTGGACATAGTTTTCCTGAAATTGAGGCATTTGTATGGGAGGTGGCAAAGGAAGTGGAGCGTTTAAGATGATTTTGAAACTGCTTATCATCATCCTTATCACCACGCTTTGATTCAATTTCAAATTCTATAGTTCTAATATATTCGAAGAAGAAATGCTTTATAATACAGATATTTGTATGGGAGGAGGTAGAAGGAGTGAAGAGGAGCTGATAATTTTTTTTGGCATTTATTGCAATTATTAAAAAACAAGTTCTGGCAAAATTTTAAGTTTGTACTTTTTCTAGTTTTAATGGAAATCGATATAATACATTTACCAAAATTATGCATTTGTATGGGAGGGGGTAGAAGGATTTTACGGATCAAAACACATTTCTCGTCATTGATATTTCTATTTTTATACTTTATGCAAAATATGAAGTTGATAGCTTTAACAGTTTCGAAGAAAAATAATTTAGTTTAAATTTCAAAATTTCGTGAAATTTGTATGTGAGGAGGTAGAAGTAGTGAGGTGAAGTTGATATTTTTTTCAAAGCTGATTGGAATTATAATAAAATTAATTCTGGCAAAAATTCGTTTTCCTAACTTTCATTGAAACTATGAAAATCGAAAAACTGCATTTTTCAAAATTATGCATTTGTATGGGAGGAGGAAGAAGGAGTGAAGAGATCGGCTCAATATTTTGTGACGGGAATGATATGTACATCATTATACTTTAACCTAAATTCAAAGTCAACAGCTTAAATAGTTTCAAAGAAAAATCAATTTTTGAAAATTTCGGAATTTCATGAAATTTGTATGGGAGGGGGTAGAAGGAGTTGGGGGATGTGGCCCGTTCTCGAACTTAAAGTTACTTTTTTGCTAAAAATGACACACAACAAATTTCAGCACGATAGCTCAAAGCGTTCGAGAGTTATGCTGTAGACAGGCGGACAGACGGACAGACAGCAAATCGGATTCGAAGTTTTTGAGCGACAACAAATATTTCTGTACCCTTGGCAGCTCTGTGCGAGCGTTATTTCTTTGCGTTACAAACGGTTAGGCAAACACAATATACTCTCAGATTTCATCTAGAGTATAATTAGCAGCTGGGAGGACACGGTCTTTGGATCGAGACGATTGGAGGCGACGACTTCAGGAGGCCAGGGCCCGATTTGGGCTGTCGCGCCATTGATGATGATGTTGAAGTCGGGCTAAGCTTTATTATTCTTGCAGATGCGTGAAAAGTCAATATGCTGGTTAGAGTGGTTAGGGAAGACTAAGTGAAAGAGGGTTCTTTGGTAGGGCAGTAGTCGTTCGTTTATTTATGCAAGTTTGAGCTCTTATGAGGGGAGTTGTGAGGGGTGGTAGTAATGGTGGGTGGATGTTAATAGTTTTTTAATTAACTGCTTGAATCACATCCAATGTTCACTGTATAGAATGTGTTTCATAGACGAAGTTGGATAGAATTTTCATAAAATTCGGTGTATTTTACATTCACGAAACCGCACATTTGTATGGGAGGGGGTAGAGAAGGAAGGGGAATCGTAAAATTTGATATGTAGTTTTATTTCGCTTCTCTTGTAGCTTTTAGTTTGTTGGTTATTAGTTGATTTAATGAAATTGGTCGAAATCATAGTTTTGTATGGGAGGGGATAGAAGGGCAAGCGCGATTTCAAAAACTTTAACGTA
Organism: Chorisops tibialis; assembly: GCA_963669355.1. NCBI lineage: Eukaryota > Metazoa > Arthropoda > Insecta > Diptera > Stratiomyidae > Chorisops > Chorisops tibialis. The sequence goes on from OY770262.1 coordinate 248,739,503, forward strand.
ATTTCATTTCAATTATTTTTATAAGTTTTTAGGAAAAATTTGAAATTGATAGCTTTTAAGAGTTAGCGTATAACTGATTTCTTAAAAATGCTCGAAAAAATAATTTTGTATGGGAGGAGGTAGAAGTTTTAAAGGTTTTCGACCAGTTAATATTTCGTATATTTAGGGATTTTTTTTAAATGCATTTCGCAAATTTTTAAGTTTCTACCTTAAAATTTCACTTAAAAATTTTCAGTTTACGTGTTTTTTTCAATGCACATGAAACACCTTGTGCACGTTAGACCGGGGGAGTCAGTTTATAACAATTATGGAACAAGTTATTATTATTTTTCTATGTACATCAAATAGACGTATCTACATGCAAAATTTAAACTTTGAATCTTTCACCAGAGCCCTAAAAAATCACTCAAAATTACACCTCTCATCTTAAAATTTTTACGAAAACTAACCATTTTGTAGTTCTACAATCTGACAAATTTTCGATTCGATATCTGTACTCTTTTTTGATATATAAGGATTTGTAATTTTGAAAAGTGCGCCATTTTTGAAATGCTCCCCATTTCCTCCCACTACTATTATTTCAACACGTTATATTTTTTTGTATTTCCCTAGTATAGCTTAATACACGTTTCAATTACATAGCTTAAGATATAGTTGAGATACTCATTTTTAAGTGTTTTTCCTTGCACCCCCCTGACTCTCCCCCCTTACAATAATTAGCCACTCTCTAAGCTGATTCCGATGCAACTATATGCCACCTTAATGGTCCCAAAATACGATTTTTTTACGATAAGTAATTTCGAAGATAGGGTCTAGCCTAGTGGATAATGTGTTGGTCTTGTAATGCGAAGGTCGTGAGTTCAAATCTCGGTCGACACAATATATAATTCCAGCACATTGCCTGCTTGGGTATACCTTGGTTACCTTAATCTACGAAAAATGAAAATTTCGTAGAAAGAGGGTTGTGCGAAGGGCTAACAACCCTTCCACAATATGTAATGAAAAATGTTAAGGAACCTGAATGTCAGGAGGCCAAGGTCCGATTTGGGCTGTAGCGCCATTGTAGAAGTAGAATTTCGAAGATATAATCATTTGAAAAACAATTCGGCCGACAATTTGTTTTTAGCCCCCCTTTTCGGACGCCAATGGATAAAAAAATTAAATGATTTTTAAAGTTTGTGCCACAACCTTTTCTATATCTCTACTGATTTTCAACTTTTTATCTGCATTCGTGGTGGAGATATTAGCAAGTGTAGTTTTCGACTTTTTCCCCTCCCCCGCGTCCCCCTTCCACCTAACACCCCGAAAATTTAGGAAATAGAGCTCTTACCCAATCAACAATCTACCCACTTCAAAATGAATATATCAACTATCTCTTAAGCTATGTAATTGACACTTGAAACATATATTAAGCTACCATATTCTGGGAAAATACGAAAAAAATATAATATATTGAAATAATAGTAGTGGGGGAAAATAGAGAGCATTTCAAAAATGGCGCACTTTTCAAAATTACAAATCCTTAGATCTTAAAAAAGAGTACAGATATCAAATTGAAAATTTGTCAGATTGTAGAACTACATAGTTGTTAATTTTGGTAAAAATTTTAAGGGAGGGAGGTGTTAAGCAAAAATGTCGAAAATTTTGAGTGATTTTTTTAGTACTCTGGTGAAAGACACAAAGTTTGAATTTAGCATGAGGATACATTATTTTTGCGACCATTTTCAAGAAATCAATTATCACCTATCTATTAAAAGATATCAATTAAATTATAAAATAATAATAACATTTTGGTTAAGAACTTTTAAAACTAGTTGAAATAAAATTGCGTCAAAGGTTTTGAGATCGGGCCTGTCCTTCAACGACAAAAAAATATGATTTCGATCATTATTAAGAAATCAATTATCACCTAACTATTTAAAGCTATCAATTTAAAATTTTGCTTAAGAGCTTTTAAAAATAGTTGAAACAAAATTGCGTTAAAAGTCTTGAAATCGCTCTTGCACTGCTACCCCTTCCCAAACAAAAGTATGAGTTCGACCAATTACATTAAATACACTAATAACTAACAAATTAAAAGCTACGAACTTGGAATTTTGCACAAGCACCTTACAAGAGAAATGAAATAAAACTGCATCCCAAATTTTACGATTCCCCTACCTTCTCTACACCATCCCATACAAATGTTTGGTTTCATGAATGTAAAATACACCGAATTTAATGAAAATTCTATGCAACTTCGTCTACGAAACACATTCTACACAGAGAATATTGGACGTGATTCAAGCAATCAATTAAAAAGCTATTAATATCCACCCACCTTTACTATTACCCCTCCTCCTTCCCTCATAAAAACCCAAACTTGAAGAAATGAATGAAATATTGTTAAATTGACAACAGCCCTGCCCAAGAACTCCCTTTCACTTAGTCGTCCCTAACCACTCTAACCTGCATATTGACTTTCCACTCATTCGTAAGTTGTCCCAAGAATAATAAAGTTTCGCCCGACTTGTTGGCAGTTTATTTATTATATTTGCAATAAATTTACAAAAAAAATACCAACTTTACTCTCCTCCTTCTACCCCACTACAAATTTCACGAAATTTCAATTAAATTATTTTTCTTCGAAATTGTCATAGCTATCAACAAAATATAATAATAGAAATAACATTACCGTCGAAAATTTTGCTTTGATCCATAAGCTCCTTCTAACTCCCCCTTACAAATACATGTTTTTGCTAAAAGCATTATTTTGATTTTCATTAAAACTAGAAAAAGTAAAAACATACAATATTTTCCAGAATTTGTCTCTAAATAATTACAAACATTCTACCTCTTCCCATACAAATTTCTAAATTAGAAATTCAAGATAACTATTTCTCATTCGAACATACGAGAGCTATCTAATTTAAAATTGGAACAAAGCTAGGATGTTGATTAGCAGTTTCAAAATCATCCAAACGTTACATTTCCTCTTCCACCTCCCTTACAAACGCTCCAATTTCAGAAAAATAATATCTAATTTCCTTGAAAATCATGAAAGCTACAAACTTTAAATTCACCATGAAACATTTTGCTTATCACGATCGATGTCATATACAAAAATTAGAAACCTTCCCTCTCTGCTTCTACCACCTCCCATACAAAACTCACTTTTCGAAATAATTTAATATGACTCATTTTTCGAAACATTAATCCCATTTCATCTAGAGTATCGCATGATTTACGCCAAATCATATTTCTTTTATGATCTTTTTGCGTTTTTAGGTTAGTGTAGCTATGAAACTAAAAAAAACAAATTTCAGCGTGGAGTTTTTCTTCCAATTTGTAGCTTTTTATTTAAATCGTTACTCAAAGCATAATTGTTATTCTTTACTTCATTTTGTACAATTAATTACGTTCCATTACTGGCCGCACTGTCTGGCAAAATTGAAAAGGGTGCACCCAAATCCTCTTGTAGATAGACTACTCGTATTTACTTATCTGTACCGAGTCCATTATACTTGAAAATGGTGCTGATAATAAGTTAATATTTCACTGTTAATTCGCTCGTAAAATAACCATATGGTCGCTGTTATGTGCTGCTCTTGTTGCTGTGTAAATTTAACCTAAATGGCTTTTTTCCCTATTGACTTGCAATAAATTTAATTCCTCATTCAATTAGCCACGATAGTGATGACATTTTCTGTGAAGAGTTAAATTGCTGAACAGCAGACCGAACATAATATATTATATGAAGACTAGACAGGAGCGACCTTTAAATTAAATTGCCATGACTCCATAAAAACGCCAATAAATTATAATTGTTAAAAAACTAACATTTTTATGCTATCTCAACCAAATTTTCCAAGCCCTATATCTGTCTCAGCAATATATTACCGGGGGAAAAGGGACAGAGTTTTAGGAAACTTTCTTGGTAGTTTGGTTGGTTGGGATGGCGTATTGTGAACGCGGCATTTCAGGTTGCGGGAGGTAGGAAATAAGAAGGAAGCATTAATAAATGCGTTGTTTTTTGATTTAAAAGAAACAAGCCTCCTGGAGAACCATCATCACATCGCCCAATATGTTTAATTGACACGTTGAGAAAGATCCTTGAGCGAATTATAAACAACAGACTGTTTGTACTAGCAGAGGAAAAAGGAGCACTGTCAGACCACCAGTTCGGATTTAGGAAATCGCGTTCAACTATTGACGCCATAAAAGTGGTAGTCGAATCTGTAGCTGAGGCGATACAAGGAGAAAGATGGCGACGGGGGACAAAGAAATATTGTGCAGTAGTGATACTGGACATTTGTTTTTGACTTGTTGAGAATAATTTCAAACTACTTCACCAACACGAGTTGAAGTACCATACTCATGAGGGGGTAAGATACTACAACGTCACCGCGGGAGTCCCACAAGTATCAGTACTGGGTCCTTTCCTGTGGAATATCATGTACGATGGAGTTCTTCGATTATCGTCGCCGCAATCGTAAAATTAATCGGGTCCGCTGACGACATCGCCATTGTTACCGTGGCCAAGCACATTCACGAAATGGAGTCAGCAACAAACGAAGCAGTATAAAATATTAAAGACTGGCTAGAGTCCGCTGATTTAGAACTAGCTGACCACAAAACGGCGGTTGTTCTAATAACAAGTCGAAAGAAAATTGAATATGCGAACATTCAGGTCGGCAATCAAACCATCAGATCCAAGGAAGCAATTAAATATCTAGGAGTTGTGCTCGATAATAGAATACAATAAAAATTAAAAGTTTGCGTGGACTTCGCGAACCAAAAAGGCTTTACAAATGCAGGCAGCTCTTTCTCGAATACTGCCAAATATAGGTAGACCTGGATATGCCAGAAGGATTCTACTTTCCAGAGAGAGCGACAAAGGAAAAAGATGTCATCAAAGTATAGGCTCTGCGCGATAAGAGTTATCAGCGGTTGCCGAAACAATATCGGATGAAGCAGCCTGTGTCATAGCTGGAATGATATCCATTGACATTCTCGAGAATGAGATGCCAAGGATCTATGAAATAAGAGCCGCGATCCAAAAAGAGGCAGCTGTTGCCAGGAAAATAAAAGAAGGGGACATACAAATGTTTGGTTGCGTTAATGTAAAATACACCGAATTTTATGAAAATTCTATGCAATTTCGTCTATGAAACTGGCATTCTATACAGAGAATATTGGATGTGATTCAAGCAAAAATTATTAACATCCACCCTCCCTTACTATCACCTTCAATAGACGAATGAAATATTGATTATATGTACTGGTGCTATTGATCGTATTCGTAATTAAGTGTTAAATTGACAACCGCGCTGCCCGGGAATCCCCTTTCACTTAGTTTTCCCTAACCATTCTAACCTGCATACTGAAGAATAATAAAGTTGTGCCCGACTTGTTGACAGTTTATTTGAATATATTTGACTTTTTATCAATAGTTGACAGTACAAACTAATGACAATGTATTATACTTATATATATTGCGTTTATAGTTATTCTCCGGGTTGTTTAAAGCTAACTAATGGTAGCTACACCGATCAGGTGCTGCTAATTGTTTTTGTTTGCTATTCTTTCTCTCTAATCTCTCACAAACAATTAAAAAATAACGATATTTCACTAAATAAATTGCAAAAATGAGCATATTTTGATTGCATTTATAGTTTTGCTCCACAGCGAGGAGAAATGAGGCGCATTTCTAAACCGCTATATCCCAGTATATTTCTTAAATATTTTACAAATGAAAACGCTTTCCGAACGAACAGTGTTTCGTTTGAACTGCGACAAACAACAAATGAAATGAAACGGAAGGGAATGAAATGAAACGTAACGGAATGGAATGATACGGAACGAAATGAAACGAAAAAGGAACGGAACGAAATGAAACGGAATGGAATGAGGTGGAACGAATTGAAACGGAACAGAATGAACTGAAATGTATCTACAGATAAAAGTATCAATAACTTACAGTATTCGGCCATTTCTGTGGTAAGACCAATCCATGATCCTATATACTTGCGTGGAGGAATTTATATATCGTTTATATTGGCCGGAGGTCCAGCTGATGAAATTGAAGCGAGAAGATCAACTTATTACTGTTAATAATGTTAGCTAAAAAACATAAGAGGACTACGATTGGGCGTGAAATTGGTTTCGAGCATTTCACGAAAAAGTGCAGTTTGCTTGGGAGGGGGTGGAAGGAGAGAGAGAACGCAACTAATTTTTATAAATTGAAATTATCATGAAAGTAATGTATCCCAAATTTTCGACTAATAGCTTTCATACTTTTCGAGCAAATCCGTTTATTATCGAATTGCGAAATTGTGTCATTTTGTTTGTGAGGGGGTAGAAGGAGTGAAGCTAATCGTCCAATTTGTTTTGACCTCACTAACAATCTATATAAATATAATTGTAGTGTCTGTCTGTTATTTGCTTATAAATGGCTATAAATAAGTTTTTTGCTTCATTTTAGCAATAACTAAGCAGAATCAAACGTTTTTAAAAAATTTCTCTGTCTGTCTGTCTGTCGGTCTTTCCGGCTTTCACGCAAAAACAGCTGCACCGATTGCAATGAAACTTTCACAGATTATTAGGTCTGCCTCGGGGAGTAATCTGCCTTAGGTTTTATTTTTCTCCCCTCACACCTTCTACCCCCTCCCATACAAAGTGACTCATTTTCAAAAACTTATAATAATCAAATTTTCATGGAAACTATGAAAGCTATTAATCTGAAATTTAAAAGATATTATTTCTATTATAAATGCAATCTTCAAGTATATAAATAGTTGGAATCCCCCAACTCCTTCCACCACCTCCCATACAAACTAAACTTTTTCATGAAATACTATACTCCAATTTTCTCAGTACGTATAACTTTCATCGAGCTAAGATTTTGTATTAAATCCTTAATTAGCATTGTTATTAATGTCAGGAAAAACTAACCAATTAGCTTTACTTCTTCTACCCCCTCCCATACAATCTGACACAAATCCACGACTTTGCGAAAATTCGATTTTCTTGAAAAGTGTGAATGCTACTGTTCTGAAATATAAAATATATGAATTGAATGATAATTGTAGTTGCTTCTCAAAAAATAACTAAAAACCCTCCACTCCTTGCACCACCTCCTATACAAACTGCACTTTATCATGAAATATTCTAAAACAATTTTCTCTGTACGTATCTTTGATCGAGCTAAAATTTTGTACTAAATCTTTAATTAGCATGATTATTATTATCGGGAAAAAATTAACCGATTAGCTTTACTCCTTCTACCCCCTCCCATACAATGTGGCACAATTCCACGACTTTGCAAAAACTCGATTTTCTTGAAAAGTGTGAATCTAACTGATCTAAAATTTAAAACACATCAATTGCATGGTGATTATAGTTGTTTCTAGAAAAATTACCAAAAACCCCCCTCCTTCTACCACCTCCCATACAAACTGCACTTTTTCATGAAGTTCTCTAAATCAATTTTCTCAGTACGTATAACTTTGATCAAACTAAAATTTTCTGATGAATTCCCAATTAGTATTATTATTATTATCGGGAAAAATTAACCGATTAGCTCCACTCCTTCTACCCCCTCCCTTACAATATGATACAATTTCACGACTTTGCAAAAACTCGATTTTCTTGAAAAGTGTGAATCTGAAATTTAAAAGATATCAATTGCATGGTGATGATAGTTGTATCTAGAAAAATTACCAAAAACCCCCCACTCCTTCTACCACCTCCCATACAAATTGCACAATTTCACTAAATCCAATGCACTAAGTTTCTCAAGTTACCTATTCAGTTTTTCAAGCTTAAATTTGGTGCAAAATATTTTTTTAGCTACTCTAGCATGGTGTGAAAAAAATTAATTTAGTACTGTCATCCCTTCTGTCTTTGTGGATAGGGAATTCAAATCACACGTCATCGACTTCAAGCCAATTAACAAACAGATTTGTGCGATCTGCATCAAAGCGAAATTTTTCAAAATATGGCAATAAATGTACATGCCCCGACGGAAGAAAAAGATGAGGAAACGAAAGATGACTTTTATACGAGCCTTGAAAGGCTATTCGACTCATTGCCCTCAAACGACGTTAAAATAATACTTGGCGACCTCAACGCTAAGGTCGGGAGCGAATAGACTCATCGTGGAACAACTGGAGGGCATAGCCTCCACGACGAAAGTAACGACAACGGCCAGCGCCTGATAGACTTTGCATGCAGCAGAGACATACTTAGTTATAAGTTCGACATGCTTCCCACATCGACGCATCCATAAAAGAACATCGGCATCACCAGATGGCAATACCTTTAACCAAATAGACCATGTCCTTATACAGCGGAGATGGGCCTCCAGCATCATTGACGTTCGAACATTCAGAGAAGCAAATTGTGACTCGGACCACTACTTGGTCAAATCCAAATATCGATGTCGTATGTCAAAGGCGTATCAAACAAAGACCAGCCCTCTTCGTAAGTTCGACATCGAAAAGCTCCAAACGGCGTCAGTTGCGGAAAATTACGCAGCAGCACTTGAAAGAGAGCTCACTCCGATTCTGCAGGATGTCGGGGATCCAAACAGCGGAAACATATGTAAATCCTACAGGTTTGCATGTAAACAACCCGTCAATTTCGAGTGAATTCATCTATACATCTAGCGTTGGCTGTAGTTCTACCTCACTCATTAATAATTTATCGAATCTTACAATTCTTTATCAAAATGTACATGGTCTCAGAACCAAGTTGAATGACTTCCTGGTGTCCACTCTTGAAAGTATGCCTGACGTTCTATGTGTTACTGAATCCTGGTTGAACCCTTCTGTGCTTGACTCCGAATTTTCCCCAAATTGCTACACAGTTTTTAGGCATGACCGTGATCTTCTACGCTCGATCAAAAAGGACGGAGGTGGAGTACTCATTGTCATTAAAAACACCTTGCCATCGTCACGTTGTTCCGACTTCGATGCTTTTCCTATTGAGCACCTTCTTCTTAAAATTAAGGTCTCTCGTGGTCGATACCTCTATATTTGTTGTGTTTATATCCCATGCTGCTGCGATGTGGGAACTATCGATAAGTTCTTTGACAACCTTTCTGATTTCGCCAACTCTGCTGGTCCTAACTCCACTTTTCTTATTTGTGGGGACTTCAATCTTCCTGATTTAAAGTGGAATGCGGATTGGACACGCCCTGCACTGCCTTTGTCTACCGCAGACTTATGTGTCGATCATTTTATGAGCCTATGTTCATTAACTCAACATAATAAATACACTAATCATCGTGGTAAGATTTTAGACCTAATTTTGTCCAATGTTAGTGATTCCCAAATCAGTGTTGTCACCACCATTGGATTAGTGCCACCCGACCCTTATCATCCTCCTCTCCAGATTAATGTGCAGATTGAATTATCGAATCCCTCTCTTAATAGTGCGATCAAAAAATACAACTACTACAAGGGTAATTATGAACAAATCTGTCGTGAAATTAGTAATGTCGATTGGGTCGAACTCTTTAATAACAAAAGCTCTAATGAATCTTCTACTCAACTTTATTTAATTCTTGAGGACATAATTCATCGGAATGTTCCCTATCGAGGGACTTCTAAACTAGAATATCCAGAATGGTTTACCCACTCGGTTATTAAAGCTCTTCATAAGAAAAAACTTCTACATAAAAAGTATAAGCGTACTTCCCTCTTATCTGATTATAATAAGTTTTCCTCCCAGCGTAAACAGGTGAAATCGGCTATCAAGAAAACTTTCTCTGAATACATTTCTCAGCTTGAGGAGTCTCTGTCACGTAGTGATACCAAACCATTCTGGTCACACGTTAGAAAGCGTAGCAAAAAGCATTATTTTCCTTCCCAACTGAAGTTTGGGGATATTACAACTTCCACTCCGCATGAAATGTGTGAGCTTTTTGTCAAATACTTTTCCTCTGTGTTTACCTTTTCCAACAAAGACCTATCATATGACTTTTTTATCCCACCACAGAATCACATCAGTGAGTTGTCCTTTAGCGAGAGTGATGTTATCTCCATTATCAACTCCCTAAATCCAAAGACTAGTGGCGGTCCTGATGGGATTCCTAATCTCTTTGTAAAATTTGCCTCTTCGGAGCTCTCGGTGCCGCTTTCTCTTTTGTTCAATAAATCACTTGAGGAAGGCTGTTTTCCTGCTTGCTGGAAGTTAGCTAATGTTGTTCCCATTTTAAAGAAAGGAGACACCGAAAATGTTGCCAACTATCGCCCAATTTCTACCTTAAACTGCTTCGGTAAACTTTTTGAAAGATTAGTCCACAATGCGGTCTGGGAGAAACTTAACCACTTAATATCACCCGTCCAGCATGGATTCGTTAAAGGAAGGTCAACTACCACGAATTTATGTGAATTCACTGACTTCGTAGCACAATCCTTAGATCAACACAACACTGTTCATGCCATATACACTGATTTTTCGAAAGCCTTTGATACTGTCAATAGAAAAATTCTTATTGCAAAACTTGATAGGTACGGTGTCACTGGCTCTCTCCTGAATTGGTTTGATTCTTACCTCACTGATCATCGTCTGCGAATAACGTTCAATGGACATTCTTCAGCTGAGTTTCTCTCTAACTCTGGTGTTCCACAGGGATCTATTCTTGGTCCACTGCTATTTACGCTCTTCATTAACGATCTGCCCCAGTTCCTATCATCAAATTGTCTCTTATACGCAGACGACCTCAAAATGTTCCGTGAAATTTCTTCTTATTCTGACTGCTTGGACCTCCAGACTGACTTGTCGACTTTGTCCAGTTGGTGTTATAACAATGATATTTGTCTGAACATTGAGAAGTGTTTTGCTATGGAGTTTTCGTATAAGACTACCTCTCCTGTCCTCACTTACTCTATTAACGGAACCACCCTTGTAGCAGTATCTACATTAAAGGATCTAGGAGTGACTTTCGATCGCAAGCTTAAATTCGTTAATCATTATTCTGAGATTACAAAGAAGGCATACAGACTTGCTGGGTTCGTCCTCCGTACGACAGTCCAGTTTAACCGCCCAAGAGCAGCAGCCTTGCTATTTTCCACTCTCGTCCGTGGTGTCTTAGAATACTGCTCTATTGTATGGAACCCTCACCATGCTTGCCATGTTACGGCCGTCGAATCCGTCCAGCGTAAATTTACTCGCACCCTTTTCTACAGACTAAAAAAGCCTCATATCAGCTACAATGATAGACTTATACTTTACAACTACTTGCTTAATACCTACCGACCTGAATTTCCGGCAGGCAACAGTCTCAACCAGGAATTCAGATATTTTCTATCTTCCTCGAGCCTCACTCGATATTTACTACCATTCCCCGATGTTGAGAATGCAAAGGAACCGCGATCAACTTCAACTTGGATCTTTAACTACTTCTTTTGTTTTATTTAAAAATAGAGTAAAAACTATAATCTTTAATGTTTGAAATCTTATTATCACTGCTCTTGTATTTTTGCTTTTGTATAATTGAAAATGTTATCTTTTTGTTCAAAGCGATTAATAAATAAATAAATGACATACCGCCTGTGAACCAAGTTTGGATGGATGTAAAGGCAACCATAAAGACCGTTGCGGAACAAGTGGTTGGGTATTAAGCTCGGCGCAAAAGAAATGACTGGTTCGACGACGAATGCCAAGATGCGTTAGATAAGAAAAATCAGGCGTACAGACAGTTTCTCTAAAGGAATACCAGAACGAAGAGAGAAAAATACGAAAATCTCCGACGAGTAGCAAATAAGGTCATTAGATGTAAGAAAAGAAAATATTATGACGACCAATTGAGAAATATCGATGACAATCTTGCGAGCAATAAAAGAAGACAAGCCTACAAAGTAGTGAAAAGCCTAAGACGTGGATATCAGCCTAAGACAACCCTCTGTAAAGACAGAAATGGCACTATCATTGCCGAGGATAGTCAGATTAAGGAAAGATGGGCGTCATACTTTAAAGAACTCCTTAATCCCGCACACGGCTCCCGAACATCGGAGCTGATAGGTCTCCAAACCTCCGACGAATGCCCACTGGATCCTCCAACGTTGGAAGAAGTCGAATTTGCCATCAGAAGCCAGAAAAGCAATAAAGCGCCGGGCATCGACGAAATTCCAGCGGAATTAATTAAATATGGCGGAAGCTGCACCCGAAATGCTATCCATAAAGTGATTCAGTACATCTGGAATCAGGAGCAAATACCGGAGGAGTGGTGCCAATGCATTATTTGCTCTATTCACAAAAAGGGAGACAAACTGCAGTGCGAAAACTACAGAGGTATCTCACTACTTTGCACGTCATACAAGATACTGACAAAAATATTAGAAAATAAGATTAAAATTTACGCTGACAATGTGATTGGGGAGTACCAAGGCGGTTTTAGAGCTGGTCGATCAACGACTGATCAACTTTTTACGGTCAAGCAGGTGCTTGAAAAAAGCTGGGAATTCAACATCGACGTTCACCAGGTTTTTGTGGACTTTAAACAAGCATACGACAGTATTGATCGAAACGTACTGTACAAAATAATGCTGCATTTTGGCATCCCAGCAAAACTAGTCCGACTGACCAAAATGACGATGACATCAACAACATCACAAGTCAGAGTCAACAACCAACTAACTGATGCCTTTGACACAAATGTCGGACTAAAACAGGGTGATGGGCTGGCCCCTCTGCTTTTTAACCTAGCTTTAGAATACGTCATCAGAAAGTTACGCGTCGACACAAGAGGTACGCTGCTTTATAAATCCAGCCAGATAGTGGGTTATGCGGACGATATCAACATATTATCATGCTCTTTCACATCCGCAAAAGAAATTCTACTAAGCCTCGATCAAGCAGCAAAAGAAGTTGGCCTGAAAATCAATGAAACAAAAACGAAAATAATGACACAAACAAGGAAAAGGACCCCCAATAGACAAAACATTACAATTGACGAATATAATTTGGAAAATATATTTAGGCACAAAATTGACAAAGAGTGGAAATGAAACGAACGAAATAAAAAGACGAATCCAGCTCGCAAATAAAACGTATTATTCAGTCTTAGCTATTCTTAAGGCCAGCTGCGTACACAGGAAGACCAAACTCCAAGTCTACAAATCAATAGTAAGACCTGTGCTTTGCTACGGATACAAAACATGGACCCTTACACAAGCATCCGCAAATATGTTGAACGCTTTCGAAAGATGGGTCCTGAGACGAATAATTGGAGCGAAACGTGATGGTGACCGATGGCGAACTAGATACAACAGTGAGCTGTATGATATATTTGACGAACCGGAGGTTTCCACTGTCATCAGACTGCGGAAGCTGCAATAGGCTGGCCATGTACAAAGGATGGACGAAACTCGAATACCTAAAAAGGTATTCGAGGGAAAAACGGAGGGCCGGAGGCCAGTGGGAAAACCCAGGAAACGCTGGTCCGACTCTGTTGACGAAGACTGTTCATCGCTGCTCGGATTTCAAAATTGGAGGACGCGGTCACTGGACCGAGATCGCTGGAGACTTCGGCTACGGGAAGCCAAGGCCCGAAAGGGGCTGTAGCGCTGCGACGACGATCCCTTCTGTCACTCCCCACACAAAAATTCTTAAGATTACAAAAATTTTGATTTCATCGGTAGTATCATATAATGGGGCTTTACGCACAATCGAAGTCCTGTTATGTTTTTAAGCTTAATGTCATTTTATTTGGGCTTTTTTCAATTAACACATGCTACAACTATTCACATGTCCTTAACACGTATACATATGATTTCGAATCACGGGTTTGATTTGATCACGAGCCTGTCCCATACAAATGCGAGTATCATGGTTTCATTCTTAATAATTTATGGTTCTGATTCCAACAAAATACAAAGCATTGTGTTCAAAGAGCAATTAAACTAAGCAGATTATAAATCGCACATAATGTATTACTAACTACATACATTCTCAAAAAATGTTATTATTGCGATTCCTGAGCGGACAAAGTCGCGGGCGATCGCTAGTTCTAAATAAATATTTAGTGTACAATTTCAGCTCGCCAAATCTTATACGCATTAAGTAAATTGGCTTAGAATATTTCATGAAAAAGTACAGTTTGTATGGGAGGTGGTGGAAGGAGGAGGAGCACATGCATAATTTCTATACAGTATATTGAAATTGTCATAAAAGTAATATGTTCCAAATTTCAAAGCAATAGCTTTTATAGTTTTTGAGCAAATCCGTTTATTGTTAAATTGCGAAATTGTGTCATTTTGTAAGGGAGGGGGTAGAAGGGGTGGAGCGATTTGGCCCGTTCACGAACTTGATCTTACTTTTTTGTCAAAAACGACGTGTACGAAATTTGAACTTTCTAGCTCAACGCGTTCTCAAGCTAGAGAACGAAAGGATGGACGGATGGATGGACATCGTAAAGCGCAATCTTACGAGACTCTAGATGAAATAGAATTTTTCGTGATCCCAAAAATTTTTTGTGAGGAGTGGTAGAAGGGGTGATAGCATTGAGCTAATTTTTTTCCGTCATGCTAAAGTAGCTATAAAAATCTATTGTGCGAAATTCTGATTCCGAAAATTGAATAGGAACTGAGAAAATTAGTATGTCAGATTTAGTGAAAATGTGCAGTTTGTATGGGAGGTGGTAGAAGGAGTGGGGGGATTTTAGTGATTTTTTCGGAAATAACTAAGAATATCATATAATTGACATATGTTAAATTTCAGACTAGTAACATTCATATTTTTCAAGAAAACCGTTTTTTTGTGAAGTTGTGAAATTGTGTCATATTGTATTGGAGGGGGTAGAAGCAGTGAAGCTAATCAAATAATTTTTTCTGATCTTAGTGATAATGCTAATTAAGTATTCAGTACAAAATATAAACTCGATAAATATTATATGTTCTGGGAAAATCGGCTTAGAGTATTTCATGAAAAAGTGCAGTTTGTATGGGAGGTGGAAGCAGTGGGGGGATTCAAATGATTTCACTAATAGCACCCTCACCATAAGTTCCAACAATCATTCGGCGCGCAGATTTTTTAATTGAAGGCAAAAAGTAAAACATACTGCAAATAACACTTATTTGGCTCAAGCTTCGACATATTCGCGCTCAAAAAAGTAAATGACGCCGATAAAATTTCACAAATGTAATGATGAAGAGTTATTGACAAATGCCTGAGTTTACCATGTGATGTTTCTGATCCGCCATTGTTGATCAGCATTTACCTGCTGGCGCTATCTATTGGGAAATGGGTTTTGATCTGTACTCCTGATACAATTTCAATTCAATACTGAAGTTTTATGTACAGTGCAACTATTAAAATTCTAGTTAATTGCCAAAAGATGGACATCCCATATCTCATTCTTTGTATTCTCTTGAAATTAGGTCAATTATTTTTAATCTGCGCTGAAAAGGAAAAGAATAATGTAGATTTATCAATACTATTGAGACTTTTTTGAAGAGGACCTTGAACAGAAACGATGAGGTATTAAGGAAATCTACACCCCAAAACGACACATACCATTACGTAGATAATGATATATCTTAACTAATATCTCGACTTCCCATCTTTGACTCGAACTATAACCGCCCATTTCCCAGTCTTCTTCTTGTATCTCCTTAGAACCTGGTGACTGGTGACCTGTTTTTGCGACATCTTTAGTTGCGAACTTCTGAGAAATCGACGAGCTTTAATGTGGGCAGGACGTAAACATGAGGAATCTGTGTCGGTAAACAGACGACAAGACCTGTTCGTACATTGACCTTTTAGCACACATCTACACGGTAGCCAAGTAGTTAACATTTCCAAATAATCCCCAATATTGGAGCGATAGCTACCTTGCTAGAAAAAAACGATACTCGTAGTGACCGACCGATACGCCGAATCTCGTAGCATGACGAAAAGCTTATCACATGCGTACTGCGAACAAGCACAGGGATTCCCCGAATTTCTTTCCTATGATTCTAATGGAACTTATCGTACTGTGAATTTGTTGCCTCCTGATTATGCGGGAGGAAAAAAACTACGTTTCGAAAGCTTTCGCAGCATTGTAAGTGGGGTATATCCCCGATGAGGGTTGATTTCTTTCCGATTCGAACTTATGAACGGGACCCAGCTCCCCAGAGTGGAAATTTCATGTTCGTTTCGCACATTTTCCGAAAAAAATATTCCTTCAAAAGCACACGACTCCTTCAGGTTAGTCTTTCAAGAGCGGATCGGTTGCAAAAGTCTAGTCTATCAAGCTTTGAGTCGCCCTTAGTTAGGTAGTACGGATTTTATGTTGTTCGAAAAATCCTTTTCGGGAATAGTTAATGGAAAAAAATAGAAAACTGCAAGAAGGAAATTACTGAAGTTGATTCTATTAGTCAGCCGCAAATCACTGCTTAGTCGGTTCGATATCCTTTTAACGTGTCAAATTTTCCGGATAATCTGATGGTTTTCGAGGAATTTCCTTAAGTGCGTATATTGTCCGGATTTCAGGAATCAGGTTTGTTTTTTCGGGCGGGCGAAGAAAAATTCAATTTATTTGAATCGGAAGTAATTCATTAAGGACGTTTTTTTCCGGTTGGGTGGAGTCGCGCGGTATTATCTACTATCTCGAATAGAACCGCAAATTCTTTTGTTACTTAGTCCTTCGGCTAAGCCACAGATTGTGGTGGTCACGTTTAGTGCGACCAGGTGAATGTGAAAGAAAAGAAAACCATTTTACGTTATTATTTCAGTGTATCGATTCACGAATAATGTGATTAAATCCTTTCAAGTTGGTTTGCTTTCACTGCACACCTGGGGAAACACGAAATATATATTACCCTTCGATTGGATTAGCTCGGCTGTCGTTATTTCTGCAGTGCAAAGTGGGATTTATATATTTATAAATTGCGGTATCGTACACATCCTTTAAAGACACACAATCGTGGTTATCTCGAGAACGGAGGCGACTGAACACCGTCAGGATTCCGGTAAGTGAAGCGCATTATCGATTTTCCTGTTTCTGAAAGGAGCGAGTTTTCCTCGATGGCATATTTGGATTCCTTTGTTGTTTTCGCATAAAGGCTGGACCTCTCCTGACCTAAATCCAAGAAACCCTGTGTTTGGGTTGTTTTCTGTACATCAAGAGCATAAGGCTTATTACAGATATGATATGATCCTTTGAAAGCCAAAATATGCGTTTTACACTGTTCCTGGTTGTGTTATTAATTTAAATATAATCTTGATTACGCAGCCCTAATTGAATGCATTTCGCAACGATGGATAATATTTCGTTTGCCTACGATACACCAAAGTCTGGAAGGCTAACTTGGTCAACTTTTCCGGTGATTCGACTTGTTTGGTTTAATTATTCATTAACCTAGACATATTGTGATTTATTGGTCTGAAAGGACATGGTTCTGTACTTTGCTTGGGGTTGAATTTTATTTTTTTTATTTATTTTGGTTTTATTGGAGTCAATTTGAAGGTATTGAGCAAATTTATGTTTATAGTGCAATTAAGTTCTGGCAGTGTAAATGACAATTTGAGTTGAATTTATCTGAGAAAATTATTGCAGGATTCAATATGAAGTACTGGTTTCCATACTATGTACCGATGGATTTCAATCGTAAAGCATATTGCATATTCATTCATTAGTTAGTGAAGTGCACAGTAAATAAGGTTATATATTCGTATTATGGGGCGATGCAAAAAGAACTAAATTCGAAATGTTAAAATGATCCAAACACCATCAAAATTAGTATTACCTAGATGAAACCGGAAAGCAACAACAGAAGTATAGCAATGCTATCAGCTATACCGAAATTATTTGAAAAACATAACAGGGCTACGATTGGACGTAAAGCCCAATCATGCGACTCTAGATGAAAGAGATTTTTTTTTTATTTTAAGAAATTTTGTATGGGGAGTGGTAAAAGGGGTGACTGCATTGAACTAATTTTTTCTTATCATGCTAGAGTTGCTATCAAAATGTTTTACACAAAATTTAGGATTCGAAAATTTGATAAGTACTGAGAAATACATTAAATATTGAATGTAGTGGAATTGTGCAGTTTGTATGGGAGGTGGAGTTCTTTTGATAGGTTTTAAATTGCAGATCAGTAGCATTCGACAACTCGAATAATTTTTATACGGTAGAAATTTCGGATCAATAGTTTTAATACTTTTCGAGAAAATCCGTTTATTGTCGAATTGCTAAATTGTTTGATTTTGTATGATAGGTGGTAGAAGGGGTGAAGGTAATCGTCTAATTTTTTTAAGTTTTACTAATAATTCTGAATGAGTATTTAGTTCTGAATTTCAGCTCGATAAGTTTCATACGTACTGAGTAAATTGGTTTAGAAAAAAATGCAGTTTGTATGGGAGGTGATGGAAGGAGTTGATGGATTTGAATAATTTTTATAACGTATAATGAAATCGCCATAATAATAGGTTTTATACTTTTTGAGAGAATGCGTTTATTGTCCAATTCCGAAATTCTGTTATTTTGTATGGGAGGGGGTGGAAAAGGTGGAGCGACATGGCCTGATCACGAACTTGATCTTATTTTTTTACGTCAAGTCCCTGTTATTATATGGTTGAGGATGTAACGCAGTGGTGTGGCGTCCATTCAAGCAAGCGACGCCTTGCTTTACTTACAATTTATATCTCTATTGTGTTAAAAGCTATTCAATTTAGTTAACAAATAATATTTGAAATTATTTTCAACAACATTTACATTAAAAATGTATCAGCACAAGGCTGAGCACAAGAACCACCCACAAATACTGCTTATATGACCCACACGGTATATCCATACAAAAATCTGCGCGCTCCGCCAAAAAGCATCATCTGCCATAAAAAGTGCGGAAGCATCGTTTTCTCATTCCTATGTCATCCTCTCCATATTCCATTGTTACAAGTACTGCTAACAATTGAAATTTCGTTATTGACATAAATAAACTGCCAACAAGTTGAGCGGAACTGTACTATTCTTGGGACAAGTTGAGAAAGCGTGGAAAGCTAATATACAGGTTAGATTGGTTAGGGAAGACTAAGTGAAAGGGGGTTCTAGGGCAGAGCAGTACATAGAATCAATATTTCATTCGTTTATTTATGCAAGAAGTTGCATAGAATTTTCATAAAATTCGGTGTATTTTACATTCACGAAACCAAACATTTGTATGTGATGCAATCTTGTTTCGATTCTCTTGTAAGTTGATTTATTGAAATTGGTTGAATCATACCTTTAAAATGCGATGGAGTAGGAGGACAGGCGCAATCTCAAAACTCTTGACACACTTTCGTTCCAACTATTTTTAAAAGTTCTTGTGCATAATTTCTAGTTGATAGCTTTTAATAGTTAGGTGTTAATTGATTTCTTAAAAATGGTTGATAAAATAATTTTGAGTGGGAGGGGATAGAAGTTAGACCTCTTAATAGGGATTTTTTAAATGCATTTTGCAAATTTTCAAATTTTTACCTTAAAATTTCATTCGAAATCTTTCAGTTTTTGTGTTTATACTCTAGATGAAATCTGAGAGTATATTGTGTTTGCCTTACCGTTTGTAACGCTAAGAAATAACGCTAAGAAATAACGCTTGCACAGAGCCGCCAAGGATACAGAAATATTTGTTGTCGCGCAAAAACATCGATTCCGAGTGACCGTCTGTCCGTCTGTCTGTCTGTGCGTCTGTCTACAGCATAACTCTCGAAAGTTTTGAGCTATAGTGCTAAAAATTTTTGTACGTCATTTTTAGCAAAAAAGTAAGGTCAAGTTCGTGAACGGGCCAAATCGCTCCACCCCTTCTACCCCCTCCCATACAAAATGACACAAATGCGCAATTTGACAATAAACAGATTTGCTCGAAAAGTATAAAAGCTATTGGCCTGAAATTCGGAATACATTATTTTTATGATAACATCAATCTACCGTATAAAAATTATGCGTGTCCTCTCCCTCCTTCTACCACCTCCCATACAAACTGTACTTGTCATGAATTACTCTTAGCCAATTTCCTCAGTGCGTATAAAACTTAGCGAGCTGAAATTGTGCACTAAATATTTATTTAAAATTGTTAGTAAGGCTAAAAAAAATTAGACGATTAGCTTCACCCCCTCCCATACAAAATGGCACAATTTCGCAATTCGACTATAAATGGATTTGCTCGAAAAGTATAAAAGCTATTAGTCTCAATTTCGGGATATATTACTTTCATATTGATTTCAATGAACAGTATAAAAATTATTTGCGTCCTCTCTCTCCTTCCAACCTCTCCCATACAAACTACACTTTTTCATGAAATGCTCTAACCCGATTTTCTCAGAACATGTAACATTTATCGAGCTCACATTTTGTGATAAATACTTATTTAGCATTATCACTAAGGTCAGAAAAAAATATTTGATTAGCTTTACTGCTTCTACCCCCCTCCCATACAATATGACACAGTTTCACAACTTCACAAAAAATCTATTTTCTTGAAAAGTATGAATATTACTGGTCTAAAATTTAAGAGATCTCAATTTTATGATATTCTTAGTTATTTCTGAAAAAAATCACTAAAATCCCCCCCACTCTTTCTACCACCTCCCATACAAACTGCACATTTTCACTAAATCTAACACACTAATTTTCTCAGCTCCTTTCAGTTTTTGGAGCAAGCATTTTGTATAAAACATTTTTATAGCTACTTTAGCATGATGGGGAAAAAATTAGTTCAATGCTATTACCCCTTCTAATATTCCCCATACAAAATTTCTTGGGATCACAAAAAATTCTATTTCATCTAGAGTATCGTAAGATTGCGCGTTACGCGCAATCGTAGCCCTGTTATGTTTTTATACTCTAGATGAAATCTGAGAGTATATTGTCTTTGCCTTACCGTTTGTAACGCTAAGAAATAATGCTCGCACAGAGCCGCCAAGGGTACAGAAATATTAGTTGTCGCTCAAAAACTTCGATTCCGAATTCCTGTCTGTCAGTCTGTCTACAGCATAACTTTCGAACGCTTTGAGCTATAGTGCTGAAATTTGTTGTGTGTCATTTTTAGCAAAAAAGAAACTTTAAGTTCGTGAATGGGCCACATCCCCCTACTCCTTCTACCCCCTCCCGTACAAATTTCACGAAATTCCGAAATTTTCAGAAATTGATTTTTCTTTGCAACTATTTAAGCTATCGATTTGAAGTTTGGGTCAAAGTATTATGATATAGATGTCATTAATATGACGGAATATTGATCCGATCCCGTCACTCCTTCTACCCCCTCCCATACAAATGCATAATTTTGAAAAATGCAGTTTTTCGATTTTCATTGAAACTAGCTAAGTTATAAAAACGAATTTTTGTCAAAATTAATTTTATTATAATTGCAATCAGAATTGAAAAAATTATCAACTTCACCTCACTCCTTCTACCCCCTCCCATACAAATTTCACGAAATTTTGAAATTTAAATTAAATTATTTTTCTTCGAAACTGTTAAAGCTATCAACTTGATATTTTGCATACAGTATAAAAATAGAAATATAAATAACGAGAAAAAAATATGTTTTGATCCGTACACTCCTTCTAGCCCCTCCCATACAAATGTATAATTTTTGTTAAGTGCATTATATCGATTTCCATTAAAACTAGAAAAAGTATAAACTTAAAATTTTGCCAGAAGTTGTTTTTTAATAATTGCAAATTTTTTTTTTTTAAGGCACCGAGTATAATTTAGGGGTCACCCTTTAATGCATTGCACAGTTAAGTCGGTAGAGGAAGTGGATTAAAATTTGAAGCAATTATGGAAATTCGGATGGATAGAGAAGGAAATGACGGTGAACATTATTCTTGAAGGACTGGAGGTTATACCTGTTCGGAAAAACGCTAGCCAGCAATGCGTTCCAGAGTCTGGATGTTCGGGAAATGAATGACCGCCTAAATTTCACTGTACGGGTAGATAAAAGTTTCACTGTGTACTGGTGCGCATGTTCCGCTTGTCGAGTATGACGTGGAAAAGTGTAAAGTGGAGGAATAAGTGCGCATAGTTCCTAACTGAATTTACTATGGAAGTATCGATAGTAAATGCTGAGTACTCCGACATTTCTACGATGCTCGAGGGAGTCAATAGAAGCCGTAATGGTTTCATCTCCAATTAGTCGGAACGCCTGTTTTTGGATTCGGTCGAGCAGCGCAAGGTGAGCTTTGGGAGCCCCAGCCCAAATATGCGAGTTGTACTCTAAGCGAGGTCGTATGTAGGCCTTGTAGATGGTAGCTAAGTCGTGAGGCGTAAAGTATTTTTTGCATATACAAAGAATACCTAGGCGTTTGGAAGCGTCAAGGGCAACTTCGAAGATGTGTTGACTCCAATTGAGATGGTTATTGAGCTTTACGCCTAAAAGAATAAACTCTTCGGAAGAGCAGAGTTGTACACCATTAAGGACTACATTAGAAGACGACGCTGGAACATCACGTTTGAGGGATAGATGACAGGCCTGTGTCTTAGTGGCATTGAACTGTACTCTATTTTTCCTGCCCCATTCCAGGATTAAATCGAGATCTGAGTTCAGCGAACGGAATAACTCTCTGCGACTGGAAGCAATAGAATGATTGTTTGATTCCGCAACAGAGTCAAATTCATAGGTGTTATCCAAGGTACTGTCATCCGCGAAACAGTGGATTGGATTGAGAGTAGAAGACAAGAGATCATTAATAAATACTAAGAACAGGGTCGGCGATAAGAGGGACACCGGAATTGATTGGGAATGAAGAAGAAGTAACGCCATCTAATACTAATCGTATAGTGCGTTTAGACAAGAAACTCTCAATCCATTGAATGAGGGTAGCATCTAGGCCAATGGCCGTGAGCTTAACAAGAAGGCATTCATGCCAAACTCTGTCAAAAGCTTTCGCAATGTCAAGCGCAAGAACTTGACCTTCGCCGTATTTATGCAAGCAAGAGTTCCAGCGTTCCGTTAGATAAACCAAGAGATCTCCCGTCGATTTTCCAGAGCGGAAACCGTATTGGCGGTCGTGAATAAGCTGTTTATCCTCGAGATATTTAACGATTTTGGGATTGACAGCAGTTTCCATCACTTTCGAGAGCACTGAAGTAATGGCTATTGGGCGGTAGTTGGCGGGGTTCGCTTTGCTTCCTTTCTTGGGAATTGGCTGAACATTCGCAACTTTCCACAATTGTGGAGCCAATTGTGCCCACATGCAAATTTAAACTTTTTATCTTACACCTGAGTAAAAAAAAAATCACTCAAAATTTCCGACATTTTTGATTATCATCTCCTTCCCATTAACTTAAAATTTTACCGAAATTAAAGGTTATGTTGTTCTATAATCTGATAAAATTTTAATTTGATATCTGCACACAGTTTTGAAATATAACGGGTTGAAATTTTGGAATGTGCACCATTTTTTAAATGCTCCCCATTTTCCGCCACTACTATTGTGTCCAAATGATATATTGTTTTCGACTTTCGCTAGTGAAGTTTAGTATACGTTTTAAGTTTCAATTACATAGGTTAAAAGATAGTCGAGATATTTATTTTAAGTGTTTTTCTTTGCACCCCTCCCATGGCCCTCCTCTTACAATAATTAGCCTCCTTAATGGTCCCAAAATATGAATTATTTATGGTAAGTAATTTTGAAGATATAATCATTAAAAAAAAACGGCCGACGATTTGTTTTAAGCCCCTCCCCCCTTTTCGGACACGAATGAAATAAAAATTCAATTATTTTTTGAGTTTGTCTGATAAACCCCTCTATAGATTTTCAGTTTCCTAGCTAGAACCATGATTGAAATATTCGAGTTCTCTGTTATCGGTCTTAGCGCTCCTCCCCCCGCCTCTCCCTTAACTCTTGATGATGATGCAATGGCGCTACTGCCCATATCGAGCGTTGGTCTTCCAGATGTACCTCCTCCAGTTGTCTCGGTCCAACGACCGCGTCCTCCAGTTGGAAAAATCAAGAAGCGATCAGCAATCTGCGTCGACTGAGTCCTCCCATCACTTTCGTGGCTTACCCTGTGGTCAGTTGCCTTGAGCTTTGGCCTTGAGCACTCGTTTTAGGATTCGTTCCTCGTGCATGCGCTCCACATGGCCAGCACATTGTAGCTTGCGCAGTTTGATCACGGTAGATGCTGGTGGGTCGTCAAATAGTTGATACAGCTCATGGTTGCATCGAGTTCGTCAATCATCTCCTTCCTTAACTGCTCCGTACACCTTCCAAAGAATTTTTCGCTCAAACGTTTCGATTAACTTCTCCGACACCCGCGTCAAGGTCCACGTTTCGCACCCATATAGCAGCACAGGTCGATTTAATATCTTGTAGATGCGTAATTTATTGTTTCGATGGACCTTCCTTGATTTCATTATGCGAAGAACCGCATAAAATGCTTTGTAAGCTGTAGTGGTTCTTCTTTGAATTTTATTTCGTTCATTGCTTTCCTTTGTGGGAAGGGCTCACAGATATATGAATTCATCCACCTGCTCGAAGTTGTATTCGCCCATAGTAATGTTCTGCCTCTCTGGCACAGTCTTTCGTGTCTGGGTCATGTATTTAGTTTTCGCTTCATTGACTCTGAGCCCTACTCTACCTGCTGCCAACTCCAACTCCTGGAATACCTCCGTAACATAAAGTGTTGATCGGGCCAGAATATCCACGTCGTCTGCATACTCCACCAACTGTGCGGATCTTACGAGTAGCGTACCTCTGGTGTTCACTGAGGTTACTGAAGTTGCTTTCCTGACGACATACTCGAGCACTAAGTTGAAGAGCATGGGGGCGAGACCGTCTCCTTGTTTCAGATCTGACTCCATTGGGAAGCTTTGAGTCAACTCGCTTTTGATTTTTACTTGGCATTCATTGTTTTCCATCGTGGCTTTTATTAACCAAACTAGTTTCGATGGGACACCTAGCTCAGTCGTTATTCTGTACAAAGCATTACGGTTGACACTATCGTATGCTTGATAAAAATCAACGAACAGTTGGTTCACATTAATATCATATTCCTAGCATTTCGCTAGCACCTGTTTTACTGAAAATAATTGGTCCGTTGTCGATCGTCCGGATCTAAAGCCACCTTGATATTCTCTGATGATGTTGTTAGCGTATTCACTGAGTCTTCGTTCGATAATTTTTGTTTAAATTTTGTAACACATACACAACAATGAAATTCCTCTGTAATTTTCGCAACGCAGATGATCACCCTTTTTGTATACAGGACATATAATGATTTTCCGCCAGTCTTCGGGTAATATTTCCCTTAAGGGCTTACCCGGGTCTTTTGAGTGAAAAAATACGATATTTTTGGGGATATTTTTCTCTGTTCGGTGATAAGGTATATTAGCGCATTCAAGTATATTTAATTAAGGGGTTATACTAGTCTGGAAAAAAAATTTTTTCTAAAATTTTTTTTGGCTTAAATGATATCAAAGAATAATATCATAAAGCAATTTTCGGTGAAAAGTGACTGAAAATAATTTTTTTATCCTGTTTTTGTAAGTGCTTTAGAGCGCACATGCATGCGTCATAAAACTTTAAACGTGTTTTTCTCGAAACTGGGGTTTTCGAACTGGCGTTGCTTGGAACTCAGCCAATTTTCATCAGATTTACTTGAAATTTTAACTGTCGCTTCTCAGATAGATAATCTGTGGAAGTACACGGGGTTTTTTTGATTGATAAAAAATTACGTTTGTTATAAACAATTTACGGTCGATTTTTGCCCCAAAAATCGAAAAAAAAAATTGAAATTGATGCCAATTTGCGAATTTTCAAAAATAATAAATTATCCCCTTTGGAAGTACCCAAAGAAGAAGTAATATATTTTAAGAAAAAAAAATGATTTTGGTCTAGGTGCCATAGGAGTGCTGAAACCGATTACGCAGTTTGCCGCCTCGGCAAAAACATGGTTTTAACTAATATAGTTTCACGGCACCATTTTGTATAAAAAATTGACAAAAAAAATTGTGTGTATGCCTAAATATATGTCTAATTATAGTTCAAAATTTCATTTGAATCCATTCATTAGTAACCGAGAATAAAGATCCATTTTTCAGCACGCCAGACTAGTATAACCCCTTAAGTATATTTTGAAGTTTATTTCGCCCAAGTTACAAATAAACATTATAGGAGTACGATTGGGCATAAAGCCCAATCGTGCGATAGTCTAGATGAAAGAGAAATTTTTGTATCTTAAGAAATTTTGTAGGGGAAGTGGTAGAGGGGGTGACGACATTGAACTAATTTTTTCACATGACGGTAAGGTTGCTATCAAAATGTTTTATACAAAATTTAGGATTTAAAAATTTAATAGGTACTGAGAAAATTAGTGTATTGGATAGTGCAGTTTGTATGGGAGGTGATAGAAGGAGGGGCGAGTTTTAATGACTTTTCAGAAATAACTATAAATATCATGCTTTTGGCATGTCTTAAATTGCAGATCAGTAGCATTCATACTTTCCATGAAAATCGACTTTTTATAAAGTTGTGAAATTGTGTCATTTTGTATGGGAGGGGGTAGAAGGGGTAAAGCTAATCGCCTAATTTTTTTTTGGTTTTACTAATAATGCTAAATAAATATTTAGTGCACAATTTCAGCTCGGTCAATTTTATACGCACTGAGTAAATTAGGTTAGAGCATTTCATGAAAAAGTGCAGTTTGTATGGGAGGTGGTGGAAGGAAGGGGAGGACTCAAATAACTTTTGTACAGTAGATTTATATCATCATTTAAGTAATATCTTCCAAATTTCAGATCAATAGCATTTATATTTTTCGAGCAAATCTGTTTATTATGAAATTACGAAATTGTGTCATTTTGTATGGGAGGGGGTAGAAGAGGTACAGCTAATCGTCTCATTTTTTTTGGTCTTAATAATAATTTTAAATAAATATTTCGTGCACAATTTCATCTCAATAACTATTATACGCACTGAGTAAATTGGTTTAGAGCATTTCATGAAAAAGTGCAGTTTGTATGGGAGGTGGTGGAAGGAGGGGGAAGACACAAATTATTTTTATAGAGTAGATTGGAATCATCATAAAAGTATTATGTTCCAAATTTCAAATCAATGTCATTTGTATTTTTCGAGCAAATCCGTTTATTGTCAGATTGCGAAATTGTGTCATTTTGTGTGGGAGGGGGTAGAAGGGGTGGAGCGATTTGGTTCGTTCACGAACTTGACCTTACTTTTTTGTTAAAAACGACGTATACAAAATTTGAACTTTCTAGCTCCTCGCGTTCTCAAGCTAGAGAGGACACGGACGGACAGACAGACAGACGGACAGACGGACGGACGGACATCCGGTTTGAGATTTTTGAGTGATTATATGAACTTCTGTATCATTCATTTTTTTCTCCGAGCCTTATTTCTTGGCGTTACAAACTTTGTGGCAAACTTATAATACTCTCAGATTTCATCTAGAGTATAAAAATATGCCGATGGCAGCCATTTTGCGAACTCGCTGCTTGAAAAAGTCGCTTCGCGGTGCCCCTCGTGAGTCGATGAAGAATTATCTGAAAGCAAAAACGCAAAAACATTTCTTTTCTGGACATGTTTTGCCTCCCCCAATGATTCCAGATTATTTTTTTTTGTTTTTTCATTTTTGAATTTTTGGGAACGTTTAAAAGCAAAAATCGTGTTTTCCGGTACTGATAGTCGGCCATTTTGTATTTGTAAAATCGGTACAACAAAACAAATGGAGCAAATGACATCGTTGGGGGGAGGCAATATGTGTGAAGAAAGTGTGTGCAAAATTTCAAAACGATCGGTTACATATTCGCCGAGTTACAGTGGGCACCGGCTTTGAAAAGAATATTTCGAGAAAAACGCGTTTAAAGTTTTACAAGCATTTATAGTGCCTAAGCCAGTGACACATAAAGAAGACTGGCCCGAACATCTAAAGAACCCGAAACCGGGACAAAGCTGGCTCGAGGACAAAAGCCGCTCCGAGAAAGGCCAGCCGCTGCGCCGCCGACGAGTCGTATACCTGCGATCCGCTCGGTGGTCTCCGAGTCGGACCGTTCAAAAAATCATATCTCAGTTTTGCTCGGAATGACGTGCAATTTTGACACAATACTCCTGACTATTTTTGACCCGAGTAAGCCCTTAACCCTTACACCATTTTAAACATTACATGGTCTGAAAAATTGCAATTGATGAAAAGCGATCGTTAAGCTTACTAAGAAGCTGGAAACTTTTGTGTATCAAAGCCTCTGATTAATTTTTGGGACATTCTGGTCAAATGACATCTCTAACGATAAACTTCGGAACACATCTGAAAGCATTGAGATTCAAAGGCGATAGTGGATCAGTCACACTTTGAGGAAAATATTTTCAGAAAAGCTCATGAGTATAGCCCACAAGGAAAATGTCGGGTTAGTCGACCATGTAGTATGGAAGTGAGCAGTTGAACAGAAGGTCAGAAAAGTAATAAAGAAGTCCTGGCGACAAATAAATCCCTATGTCTTGTATCGCATCTTGGGGGGTCCAATATAGTTGGAATGCGTTAAATAAAGTATTTATACAATTAAAGCTCCAGATTTCCGCTGTCAACGCAACAAGCCCCCAAATCTGGTTGGAAATTCCTGATTTGTGTCGTAAGAGAACTTGAAAGATTAATGTTTCGCTTTTCGTAATTGGTCTTATTCTTTTTAGTAAAAAAATATCTAGCTGATTAATTTACATTTCATCCTGTATATGACTTAAAATTGCACCCCAGAATTCAACCACTGGATTTGCTTACTTACTTACGATGGCGCTACAGGCCAAATCTTTGGCCTCCTGTTATTTTTTTTTTCAGGTTTCGAAACGAGTGTGGTTTTTCCGAAGATGTGTTGTTAACACATCGTCCAACCCCCAACTTGTAGGCTCATATTATTATAGTGCTAGAATTTTTCTGTTTCATTAGCACTAGCACCTATCAGTTCAGCAAGTGAAGTCCAGATGCACAAGACCAGTACCCAGTGGCTACCACATGGAGGTATGATGAGCACAATTGATGTCTATATGATAGTTACAACACTGGGTGTCGCCTTATGACGCCGATCAGATGCCTACCCTATCTATACATACCCAGCCACCCGGATTGCTGTATTTGCGGTTTCGCTTAATAAATTCACCCTTCGCTCCGGACCTTCACAAGGCCTTAGTGCTCCATGCTGCATGAAAGTTAATCTTAAAATTGGACAAACGATCAACATAATCCTTCAATCCTTAGTAATGTGTTAAAACATTTTATCTTCTCTTGCGATTTGCGAAAAGTCAAATAAATTTGGTGAAATTTATGTCCATTAACAACATATCACCGCAAAAATAGCTCAATCATGCACTGTGGCAATCGGATAAAAAATTTAAATCACCGTCCTTGTTTATTAGTCGTATCACTCACTTAAGAAGACACCTCCTCATCTTATTAGGACTCCTCCTATGCCATACACAACGTGGAAACGATGAATTTCCTATCATGGAGAAGACCAGTCGTCGGTAATGGCGTCATTGTTCCGTCAAGAATACTTTAGCAGCACTCTTCATCCCCTCCTCCACGCCTACCTCTTCTTCTTCCGTTTTAATTGCAAGATTTTCACAAATCCTGGAGTTCTTTTTCTCATGTGCTGTACTATCGTGGTCGTTCTTGCTAGAACTATAAGTACGAGTACATTCCTTGAATTGGACACCTCCCATGTACTGTGAAAAAACCATAAATGGGCTTTTAACGTACGTAAATGCCATACGTTATGCCGGTCTTGCGACAATGTCATATATGGCTAAGAGACATCGTACTCTCCTTCAAAGAAAAAAAGACTAAAGATAAAAAAAATGAAATGATAAAAGGGAAAGTCAAGTCAGTCGTGACACGAATATCCGAGACATCCATAGAATCCGTGGTAATGACTTGCGAACGTTAAGTGACTCTATTGTGCTTTTGTTGTATCGCGCGTTTGCAGGCTGCGTATATTTTCCTCAAAGTAAAAATAAAGAATAAAATTCATGTCAGGTTTAAGTCAGTGGTAATTATTTGGATAAATGAGGAAAATCTGGAAAAGCTACTGTCAAATTAGATTTTTTCGGGGGTTCCACTAAAGCCCTTTAATCCTTTTATAAATTGATGCCTTTAGCAGAGCCTCTGGAATATCGCTGTAGACGTTTCTTCGAGCAGATATTCAATTATGCAAATATTCATTTCAACTCACCTCAATACAGAAAGTATATTAAAAAAAAACTTTTAGAATAAATTGAACGACTTTTACCTAGAAAAATATAGCAAATATGAATTCACGTTATGCCCAATCATTTCCAGCACCGCTAGATGAAATAGGAAATAATTAAATGCACCTGAAAATATGCCATCCCAATTTGTTTGAAATAGTGAATAGTGATTTTTGTATGAGAGGTGGTAGAAATGGAAAGGGAGGTTTAAAAAAGTTATCTTGACTTTCCGTGAAATTTGTATGATATATAGTTGGTGAAAGGAATCGGACGAAGTTGATATTTATTTTTAACATTTAGCTAATTTTAACATTTATTGTTATTATTATAAAATAAATTCTGGCAAAAACTGATTTTATCTTTAGTCTTAATGATGATTTTTCAAAATTAAAATTGTGAATTGCGTGCTAGGAGGTAGAATTAGTGAGCGGATTCTAAGAAAATTTTTTGACTTTAATTTTAAATCGTTATATACTTTGCTCAAATTTCAAAACGAAAGCTTTAACTTTTATGGGTTCTTCTCTTATTTTTGATCTTAACTATCATTAAAATTAACGTGGCTTTTTTATTTACTAGTTTTTTGCTTACACATTTTTATTCTGTGTTCCTTTTCATAATATGGTATTTCAATATTCCCATGAAAAGAATTAAAATATTGCTGGTACTTTTCTTTGTGCAAAAATATCCCTATTGAAGGTCTTCATGGTTAATAATGAACATTCAAAATAACGTATAGCACAACTTATTCTTTTTATTAAATATTCAATATTATTACTTAGATTGTCGTTGCAAGAAGGGGTAATTCTTAGTGATACATTTGTATTTGTGCAAGCAGTGTTGATTTCAGATTTTTTCACTAGGGGAGTCAAGTATTTTTTCAAATAAAAATTACACGCAAGAATGTTTTTTCATAGAACCATTTCCAGACTAATAAAATTATATTACAAAATAAATATATTACATTATAAAATATTTACTCTGTATACCATAATTCAAATTAAACTGTTCGTAGTAGGAACGAACTTAATACTAAGGACATGTATGTGGTATAACCCATGTGTGTCAACTTGTACCAGATTTATACCAAGAAAAATAATTGATATGAGCCTCGTATAAATAGTGTAGTAGTGTAGTATAGAAAATGTAGTAAATATACCTGGTACAAGGAATATTTATGCCCACCCTGCCCATAAATTTCAGGGAAATTTACGTAGAAACTGTCAGATTTAATCCATCAATTCCTGTTAAGACCCCTATAGGGGGGTCGTATAGACGCGACACCTTGCGTCTTCGTAGGATTCTTTAATCATATCTATGACTTTATCTGGAATACCTCTCCTACGCAAAGCATTCCATATGTAATTTCGCTTAACGCTGAAAGCCTTCTGGATGTCCACAAACATGAGATGTAGTGGCGAACCCATTTCGGCTGGCTGCTCTAATATTATCCGTAGGGTATTTGTGTGGTCGGTACAAGACGACCCTTTACGGAATCCAGCCTGATAAACTTCGAGAGTGCTCTCGACGACATCACTAATCCTATTGAGAATTACCTTAGCCATAATTTTTGATACGGTAATAAGTAGACATATACCACGCCAATTGCTACAATCCTGAAGGTCGCCCTTCTTCGGAATTTTTACAATGACGCCCTCCTTCCATTCAGTCGGATATCTTCCTTCATTCTACACTTCAGTAAAGAGTGGGAGTAGTATATCCGCTGTTATTTCCGGGTCCGCTTTGAGTACTTCGGTTGGTAGTCCATCTACACCTGGAGCTTCTCTTCCCACCATAGACCGGATGGCGGAAACTATCTCTTCCTTATCTGGGGGATCGTCCCTAAAAAGGATTGTTGCGGTTGGATGTTTGGTAGTTGTTCTGTTTCTGGAATATCTTCCTCTGACAAGATGTTTAAAATATCAGAGAAGTGTTCCTTCCATTGCCGCAACTGGTGTTCACTCATATTAGGGAGAGTTCCGTTCACATCTCTCACCAGCTGGTTGGCGGTGAAATTCCTGTTCGTCAACTGTTTCATGATTTTAAATAGTGAACCCATATCCCCAAGGCAAGCCGCAGATTCTGCCTTGTTGGCTAGATTTTCAATGGCCTTTCTCTGGTCGCGTGTAACAGCCTTTTCAAGCTGTATATGAGCATCGCGGTAGTTCTGCCTCAGGTTGGGCGTTGGTTGGCTGACATCGTGTTGAGTGATGATTGCCAATTTGGCTTTTTTCCGATTGCCAACCTTGTCCCATGTGACTTGCAACATCCAGGGTTTCTCACCGCTTTGCGCATATCCCACAGATTCTTCAGCACTAGTTAGAAAAGTGTTTCTGGTTGCCTCCCAATTGGCGTCCAGTGTGCGCATTTCATGTTCACCCAATGTGGATGACTTTTCGCGTAGAATAGTGGTGTATTCGAGTTTTTTGTTGGGATCTCTGAGTTTATCCACATTAAGCTTGCGCTTCATTTGAAGAATATGTGGTCGTCGGATAGCTGCTGTACACAATCTCAAGCAGGCAACCATCGGGTGGTGATCGCTCCCCACGTCAGCTCTACGTTTCGCTCGCACATCGAGGAGTCATCTTCTCCACCGGCGACTTATAGCCAAATGGTCGATCTGCTTCTGAGTAAGCCATCAGGGTAAACCCAAGATGTTTTATGATAACTCTTGTGTGGAAAAAGGGTCCCATCGATGACCATTTGCCGAGTACTACAAAACTTCACATATAACTCGCCGTTTTCGTGTCTCTTAATCCTAGGTCGTGACGCGTCGACCCAAAGGCGTTCATATCTCCTGAGATGATAATAATATCACCTCTTGGAACACGTTCAAAGATGGCACTCAGTTGGCTATAAAACTCCTCTTTGTCACCAGGTGTTGCGGTATTAGTTGGTGCGTAGCACTGTATGCGACGTTTCTGACACTGGTCCTGAGCCTGACGACGATAATCCTATCCGAAATTGGTTCCCAGCTGATGAGACTGTTTCTCGCTCTCGGTGTAAGGACGAACGCCACGCCATTTTTGGCTTCTTTCTCAGGGCCAACGCACAGAATGGTGTTTCCGCTAGGCGTTCTTCTGATTCTGTCTACCTGACCTCGCTCAAGTCCAAGATTTGGATGATCTTCTTCTACAATGGTGCTACAGCCCAAATCGAACCTTGGCCTCCTGATATTCAGTTTCCTTAACATTTTTTATTACTTATTGTGGAAGGGTTGTTAGCCCTTCGCACAACACTCTTTCTACGAATTTTTCATTTTCGTAGATTGAGGTGACCAAGATATATCCAAGCAGGCAATGTGCCGAAATTATATATTGCGTCGACCGGGATTTGAACTCACGACCTTCGCATTACAAGACCAACACACTACCTACTAGGCTATACCCTAGCTGATACTGCTCCATTTCACGGTCGATCACTGATTGGCGCTGCAAGGACCGTGTGACCCACGCCCTTCCCCCGTCATTCAATGTTCGAACGTTCCAGAAGCCAATCGTAGTCCGTTTTCGAATGCCAAAAGTCGTTACCGCAGAATCAGTCCGTATCCGAGGCGCTGTATCCGTTTTACGTGTTAGTTAGGGTTTAATGAGGTTTAGTGAGTGTCCATTTGCCATTTTTAGGGCAAGCAGGACTCGCTGTGGGTGAATTCTAAAGCCCCCATCCCACATGGGGATAGTTAGCTCAGGTCCGTGGAGTTGCTAGTCTCCAAAGATATTTGCAGAAATTGGTAAAACCTCATCCTGCAACTACCCCATTGCAGGAATAAGATTTAATAACGTTGTGTTATTTAAATTTGTCATTTTCGAATAAAAATGAGCGAGGCTGTCAAAAATAAAAATTCGGAGAGATCTCGATTTCGGAAATTGCTGGGGAAAACAGTAATTTTGTAATTTATAATCTCGAAAGTAGTATGTATAGTTACTCCATGAGACAATAGATGCGCTTTCGGCAAAGGTGAACCCCAATATTTGGAGCGAAATTTAAAAAAGTGTCGGCCTTTATTTTTTTCTCAATACCAAGAACTGTGCAACGTTTTTAATACTTGACTAAAATGTCACAAACAGAAATTTTGAATAATTTATCTTAGGGTGGATGAAATTGACAAAAGAAAACCACTAAGCTCACCACTCCACGAATGGTGAATTGGGGAAGGTGAATTCGCAGGTGTTGATTGTTATATTTCTGCCAGACTCTGATACAGTGTGTCTCCTTCTTGCATGGAGTGACTCTAGTAGTATGTAGCCCTAACTTTCTTTACTTTACTACGATATTATAATATATATAATAATTAATTTTATTATATTTATTTATAGTATTATATTATTTAGCGCTTAAGCCGAAAAATACGAATTCAAATACCTCAACTATGGTTACAGCTAGAAAGCTAAAAATCAACATACATATAGAAAGGTTTGTGGGACAACTTTTAAAAATAAATTAATTTTTTTTATCCATTGGGGTGCAAAAAGGGGGGCTAAAAACCAATTGTCGGCCGATTTTTTTTCCAAATGATTATATCTTTGAAATTACTTACCGTAAAAAAATTAAATTTGGGACCATTAAGGTGACATATACGTCAGATCCACTAGAATCAGTTTAGATAGAAGCTAATTATTGTAAAAGAGAGGGTCAGGGGAGTGCAAAGGAAAACCCTTAAAAATCAATATCTATTTATTAAGCTATGTACTTGAATCTTGGAATCTATATTAAGCTAGACTAGAGAAATACGAAAAAAATATAACATTTGGACAAAATAGTAGTGGGGGGAAATGGGGAGCATTTCAAAACTGGTGCACTTTCCAAAATTTCAAACCGTTATATTTCAAAAGTGAGTGCAGATATCAAATTCAAATTTTGTCAAATTGTAGAACTACGTGGTTTTTTAAATTTGGTAAAAATTTTACGTTGGGTGGTGTAAGGGGAGGGAGGTGGTAACCAAAAATGTCGAAAATTTTGAGTGATTTTTTTAAGGGCTCTGGTGAAAGATACAAAGTTTAAATTTTCCAGGTGGATACATCTATTTGTTGTACATACAGAAAAAATAATAAAAATTCCACAATTGTTATGCACCGACCCCCCTGGTCTACCGTGCACAGGGTGTTTCATGTGCAATGAAAAAACCACATAAACTGAAAATTTTGGAATGAAATTTGAAGGTAGAAACTTGAAAATTTGCGAAATGCATTAAAAAAATCTAAAAGAATGAAGTATCAACTAGTCGAATACCTTGAAAGCTTCTTCCCTCTCCCATACAAAATTATTTTTTCGACCATTTTTAAGAAATTAATTATCACCTAACTAGTAAAAGCTATCAATTTGAAATTTTGCACAAAATCTTCTGAAAATAGTTGAAACGAAACTGTGTCAAAATTTTTGAGATCACACTTGCCGTTCCACCCCCTCCCATACAAAAGTATCATTTCGACTTATTTCTCTGAATCAACTAATAACCAACAAATTAAAAGCTACGAACTTGAAATTTTGTACGAGCCACTTACAAGAGAAATGAAATAAAACTGCATCATAAATTTTACATTTCCCTTACCTCCTCTACCCCCATACAAATTATTGGTTTCGTGAATGTAAAATTCACCGAATTTTATAAAAATTCTAAGCAACTTACTCTATAAAACTGACATTGTATGCAGAAAATATTGGACGTAATTGAAGCAATCAATTGAAAAATTATTGACATCCACCCACCCTTAATATCACTCCTCCCTTATAAAAACCCAAACTTACATAAACGAATGAAATATTAATTACATGTGCTAGAGCTATTAATCGTTTTCGCAATTAAGTGTTAAATTGAAAGCATCCCTGCCCTAAAGGGGGTCCACTTGTGAATGGGGGTTCCACTTGTGAAATGGGGTTCCACTTACTCTTCCTTAACCACTCTAACTTGCATATTGACTTTCCATGCATCTTCAACTTTTCACAAAAAATAATAAAGTTGCACCCGACTTGTTGGCAGCTTATTTAAATGGATTCTCATTTGAAATTAACAAAATTTTACAGAACAGGTTCAATTTTCAATTTAGAATCAGAATGATAACAACATAAGTAATTACTTATATTTTCGGTTAAGAATGTAGGATCAATAATATTTCAAATGTTCCCGGATTAACATAGTTTAGTACTGTTATAGATCTGGCAATGATCTCTCTCAAATCTGCCAGAACTATTTAGAATATTCTTCC
This sequence comes from Chorisops tibialis, assembly GCA_963669355.1. Taxonomy (NCBI): domain Eukaryota; kingdom Metazoa; phylum Arthropoda; class Insecta; order Diptera; family Stratiomyidae; genus Chorisops; species Chorisops tibialis. The sequence goes on from OY770262.1 coordinate 248,775,853, forward strand.
AACATGTAGAGGGCTTCTAGTAACTTCTCAAAGACACAAACAATGACACCCGACGCCATCTAGTAACTTCCAGAATAGTCCAGACGCAGCAGAAAAACATACACCAGAGAAGGTTCGAGACTCGGATAAATCCATTATAAATAGCCAGAGCTCACGACAAGGAATGAGTTACTCAGTGACAGTTTCATGGAAAACACCTATCGGTGTAAGTAAGCGAAAGTGATAGATTGGCAGTGTTCCTGGGTTGTGCGAATTAAGTTTTTAGAGCGAATTTAGTGAAGTGATCGGGAAATTGTGTATAAAGTGCAATAAATAAATTATATTCATTGTTTTTAAAACGAATTGAGTTTTCTTTGGAATCTGGCGAACCCCTAGCTCGCAACAGTACTAATCGGACTTCCGACTAACTTAGTTTTAATCGTTTATACCAAAATTTAATTCTTATCAACCGCCAAGAAGTATTAACTTAAACGTGACAAATGACTAATTTGGAGGTCTCCAATAGGGAAGCAACCAGAAACACGTTTCTAACTAGTGCTGAAGAATCTGTGGGATATGAGCAAAGCGGCGAGAAACCTTCGATGTCGCAAGACACATGAAGCAAGGTTAGCTATCGGAAAAAAGCCAAATTGGCAATCATCTCCCAATCCAATGTCAACTAAAGAACTTCCGACTTGAGACGGAACTACCGCGATGCTCGTATACAGCTTAAAGAAATTGTTAGACGCGACAAGAGAAAGGTAGAATCTGCGACTAACCTTATTGATATGGGTTCACTATTTAAAATTATGAACAGTTGACGAACACGAATTTTATCGTCAACCATCTGGTGAGAGATGTCAATGGAACTCTCTTATATGAGTGAACATACTTCTATGTTATTTTATACAACTTTTCAGAGGAAAATATTCCAAAAACTTCGAGAAGGCTTTCGACTGCGTTAAGCGAGTTTACATATGTAATGCTTTGCATAGGAAAGGCTACATATTATAACCAGAATTGTTTCTGGTGGTAATAAATTACATCTTGAAAGCTGCACTGGAAGGGGAGAAATATAAAGGTCTTCAATGGAGACTATTTAACATCTTAAGTCGCCTTGATTATGCTGATGACGTGTGTTTGCTTTCACATAGGTTCGAACACAAGCACACCGATTGTTCTTAACGGACAAGATGCGGAAGAGGTGCAAGATTTTTGCTATCTCGGAAGCATTGCCAGCACAGACGGCTGAGCCGACAAGAATATTGAGGCTCGTATAAATAAAGCTCGTCAGACCTTCCGTACAATTTCCCCTTTCTGGAGGTTAAGAGAGATCTCCCTTCGCACAAAGCTGCGAGTTTTTGACGCATGCGACAAATTCGTGTTGTTATATGGTTCTACTACGTGGAAAGTGACCATTCGAATTACCAAGAAACTGCAAACTTTCGTGAACTAATACCTCATACGCATTTCAGGGATATTCTGGCCAGAAGTGATCTCCAACGACGATATTTAGAGTATAACTGGACTGACTAAAATAGGCATTCAGATTCAAAGGTGGAAGTGGCAGTGGATCGGTTACACTTTGAGGAAACCAGAGCGAAACATCGCCAAACAGCCTCTGGATTATAATCCTTCAGAAAGGCTTCGAGTTGGACGACCATGCAGCACATGGAAGCGAGTAGTTGAACAGGAAGCCAGAGGAATAAAGAAGGCCTGACAACAGCTAAAGACCGATGCTCAAGATCGCGCCTTGTGGAAGAGAGCCTTTTCTATCCTATGTCTCCATAGGAAGTCTTAACAGGAATTTGATTGAATACTTCATTTACACGATTGACAGTATTAACAAGCTGACTTTACGGGTAGGCTTTCACGCAAATTTTCCATTAGTATTCACAGTGGTCCGCAAGTTTCTCAACCCCTTAAGCTTTCGCTTCGCTGAATAAAAAAAAATTAGAAATCATCGCTCGAGCCGAGTACTTGGCACCGAAAAACATCGAACTCATTTCGCTTCGGTACCTCATTGTGCCCCGGGTACACCTACCTATTAAATTTTTGAATCTTAAATTTTGTATAAAACATTCTCAAAGCTAATCTCACATGTGGTGGGAAAAAACTAGTTCAATGATGTCACGTTCTCTACCACTCCGCAACAGAATTTCTTAGGATCACAAAAATATCTATTTCATCTAGAGTAATTGCACCTTATAGCATTATAAGCAAAGCTTTATTCATTAGTATGGCATTTTGTATGTTATCATTAGAAATTTGTGGTTGCAATTGTTGCTGTATAGCACTTATCAGTGACTATCAGTATGAAATTTTTCGCATAAAGTTTGTTGTCCTGAAAAGAAAAAGGAAAAAACCGTCTCGTTTTAAATAAAATTGAACTTAAAAAAAATTGTTGAAAAAGACGTTAAGTTGCATATGGTTGCAACTATACAGGGTGTTTGGTACTCCGTACATAACCTTGTAAGGGGTTATTCCTGGATATATTTTGAGCAAAAAATTGTTCTACGGAGATGGTCCATTTTCAATATCCGCGGAGATACAGGGTGACCAAGAAAAGTGTTTCGGACCTGTACCCTCACCCACTCAAAACGATATATCTTGGAAACTAATAATCGCATTTCAAACTGTTATAGCTTGTTTTTTAGGGAATCAAATTACCTTTCATTTGGTGTAATAGTCCGTATTGTACCTGTACCCAATTCTGAGGTATTTGCTTCAGACCACAAATTTTTGATACTTTGACCCTCAAAATTCTGCGATCAATGTAGTTTTTCTCAAAAAAACGCATTATAAAAATGTCATTTTAATGTTGTTGTTTTATGTGCCATAATATTGCCTACAAAAGATGCATACATACTTATGACTTAGGTTTTCCCGTTTTCCAGGTAATAAGCGAAAATACATATGGCTTAAAAATAAAATATGCCATAAACCAACCCTCGTTCTAAAAAAACTACCTGAAATGTTGTTAAACTGAAATATTCTTTGTGTCCTTTAATTACTATTTAAATTATCGATGAATGTCCTTTAAGTAGTATTTAAATTATCGAGGAAATGAATTAAATTAAAATGAGTTTCAACACAACGACGCTGTCCGACGCTTGGCATTGCAGTTGAACGTCTCTACGTGGAAAGTTTGGAGTGTCCTCAAAGCAGAGCGGTTGCATTCCTACCACCACACACCAGTGCAGGAGCTGGTACCCATTGATTTGCCCAAAAGGATGGAGTTTTGCAATTGGCTCCTTGAACGACAAATAAGTGACGAGAATTTTATGAACAACATTCTTTGGACTGATGAGTCCCAATTCACTAGGGACGGTATCACAAACTTCCACAACTTACACACATGGGCTGAGAGCAATCCACATACAAGAAGAGAGGCATCATTTCAGCACAGATTCAGTGTCAATTTATGGGCAGGTGTGATTGGCAACGATTTTATTGGTCCTATTAGGCTACCGCCAATTACTTGCAGTTTTTGACAAATGATCTACAAGAGTTATTGGATGATGTGCCACTGCAACGATTGGCTTCCATGTTTTACCAACACGATGGTGCTCCAGCTCATTACGGCCGACAAATCAGAGATTGGTTAAATTCCAATTATAGCAATCGCTGGATCGGTAGAAATGGACCGATACACTGGCCTGCAAGATCTCCTGATTTAACTATTATGGATTTCTTTGTATGGGGACGGATGAAGGACCTTGTCTACGCAACGGAAGTAGTAACGTTGCAGGATCTAAACACCAGAATCGATGCGGCAGCAACAGAAGTAAGGCAGCAGTTGAGGAGTATGAACACAAAGAGAACACTGGCAAAACGAGCTTTAGCGTGCATTCAAAATGAAGGTAGCCATTTTGAACATTTATTGTAATTAAGGAAATTTGAAATAAAACGTAAAAACCATTCTTAAGTTCTTTTAGTTCAAGCGGAGAGTGTTGATCAACCTATTCTTGCTTTTTTGACAAAAGTGCTACATTATTGGAATGATAATTTCTTCTAAACTATAAAACTTATACAATGCAAGTGTATGCATCTTTTGTAGGCAATAATATGGCACATAAGAAAACAACATTAAAATGACATTTTTATAATGGGTTTTTTAGAGAAAAACTACATTGATCCTAGAATTTTGAGGGTCAAAGTGTCAAAAATTTGTGTTCTGAAGCAAATATCTCAGAATTGGATACAGTTACAATGCAACAGCAAATGAAAGGTAATTTGATTCCCTTAAAAAACAAGCTATAACACTTTGAATTGTGATTATTAGTTTTCAAGATATTGCGTTTTGAGTGAGTGAGGGTACAGGTCCGAAGGACTTTTCTTGATCACCCTGTATCTCCGTGGATATTGAAAATTGACCATCTCCGTAGAACAATTTTTTGCTCAAAATATATCCAGGAATAACCCCTTACAAGGTTATGCACGGAGTACCAAACACCCTGTATAGGTAGCTTGAAGAATAATTTGAAAAGCAAATGAATGTATTGTAAAGTTTTCTGGTTCCTAAGTTAAAGACTGGTCTAGAAGCGACAAAACAAAAATTAGTTGAAAGCAAAATTAATGTAGTTGTGTAGATAAGGTACAATTGGTGAATGTATAAAGCCAATATGCAATATAATTTCCCCATCCCTTTACAGGAATTTCAGGAAAGTTGCAGCAGCCATTACAAAAGAAATAAACCAATTCTTTTCGAAATTTTTTTAAGCTTCCATTTTGCTTCACTATAATCACGAACTAACATTATTGTACCAATCTAAAATTCAGGAACACCTTTATTTTTTCGCGTATATCGATAATAATTGGTTTGGGAGCATGGCAGGATTACTTACATACATATATCGATTTTCGTTTGAATGTCGTGTCCAAAAATTAATTTGGCCGGGTTTTCACACGTCGCCGTATGAACCATTTTACGATAATGTAGTAAAAGTTTATTCAGTTCATCAGAACGAGAATGTTGTTAAACTTTCATAGCCCGTAGTGATTTCTTTAAGGTTTCAGCTAACCGATTGGTGGCAGGATGGTATGCTGCTGTAAGCTTACGTGTTATACCACATCCTGCGACCATTAAAAAATAGCATGTCCGATTAAATGGTCCCGCAAAATCTATATGAAATTGTTCAAATGAATATTTGGCGTTTTCCCAATGGTGAGTAGCAACTTTAGGAGCATTCTTTTGAAATTATTGGCATTCATAGCAATTACTAACCAAACGTTTTTATCGATATTGTGCCATCATCATTAACTTCTTGCTAAATTTTTCATTTTTACGACACCGAAGTGTGCAGTATGAAGTTCATTCAAAACTTTTACTAGTAACGACAATCTTTTTGTAGTACTACGGTTTGATCTATTTACAGTGGCTCACAGCTTATTTCGTGCAGCTACAAATTTGAAACTTGTTACGCTGTTATTGGAAAACTATGTAAAATATTGACAAGATTTAAATGCCATGTTTAAAACAAATATTTATTGCTTAAGTTAGGAACATCAAAATTATCACAATTGTTGCTTGCAATACTTAATTAACAAAAATTATGAAAATACTGCTTAATTCTATGTCACAGCTTATTTCATGCACTTAAACTTAGGCTACAGAAAAAGTTAAATTTTATACAAAATTCAGTATTTGGTGTGGTAGCCCTTTCCATTTATTACATCTTTAAGTCTCTTTGGCATAGAACCCACAAGTTTTTGGGTAGTTTCTGGGGTAATTTTCGACCACTCCTCCAAAATAGTTTTTTTCAATTGTTCTATGTTGGAAATACTATGTTTCCGAATATTATTTTCCAAAATTGCCCACAAATTTTCTATTACATTAATATCTGGCCTCTGTGTCGGCGGGGACATAACATGCGTTCAGTTCCAAATCAGCCAATATTGCACAATATTAGACTTATGCTTAGGGTCGTTGTCTTGGTAGAAACGGAATATGTTTAGAATTTCAAGATTCGCAGCACTCTGGAGCAAATTTTTTTTCAAAATGTTGAGGTACATGGTTTTATCTTTGTTACCTTCAATGAACTTCAAATTTCCAATCTCGGCTGCCGACATATAGGTCCAACCCATTACGCTTCCGCCGCCATGCTTCACTGTAGCTTTTAAATTTTCATTTTGTAGCTCAGTATTAGGTTTCCGCCATACTTATGCCATGCCATCAGAGTCAAAGATATTAAATAAAAACTCGTCTGAGAATATGACGCTGTTTCAGAAGTCCGAATTTTTGTTGGCGTACTCTCTAGCAAAGGCAAGGCCACTCAGCTGGTTTTTTCTGCTTATGAATGGCTTTTTTCTAGCTACTCGACCATTAAAGTTGTGGTCACGGAGCACGCGGCGGACAGTTTCTGCACTACATGACTTACCTGTATCTCCGCGACTAGTTTTGGAGCCGTTTACTTTGTATTCGCCTTGATTTTACGTACAATAAATCGTTCGCTCCTGGTGCGCTTCTGCCCTTATCTTGAATACGATTTTCATGAACGAAGCGTTCAATGATACTCTGCACTGTGGTGGGACTTAAATTAATAAATTGAGCAATTTTTCGCTGGGATAGCCCGTTTTTTAAATGACTTATCACTAATTCTCGCTGCTCAATTGCCGTGCGACGAACCATTTTTTCAAAAAGCACTTCTTATCCTTTACACGTAAAATATCACACTAAATATTGACTACAGCTTGTTGCCAATTCTTCAAAACAAGTACAGAAAGAGAAAGTCCCATTATACAGCGTGACGCGATCTGATAGAAGTGGAGACAAATATCAGCATGAAATAAGCTGTGGCCTGCGTTTCTGCTGCACCATCGGTCTTTTCAGTCTTAAGAGTGTCAGAATTTATTTTTGTAATTTTTTTTTTATTTATTGTAATCCAAAAGCATGTTTATACTCTAGATGGAATCTGAGAGGATTATAAGTTTGCTCTAAGGTTTGTAACGCCAAGAAATAAGGCTTGGAGAAAAAACTGAATGATACAGAAGTTAATATTATCACTCAGAAATCTCAAAACCGGATGTCCGTCTGTCCGTCCGGCCGTCCGTCCGTCTGTTCGCTCTCTAGCTTGAGAACGCGTTGAGCTAGATTGTTCAAATTTTGTACACGTCGTTTTTGACAAAAAAGTAAGGTCAAGTTCGTGAACAGGCCAAATCGCTCTTCCCCTTCTACCCCCTCCCATACAAAATGACACAATTGCGCAATTTGACAATTAAAGGATTTGCTCAAAAAGTATAAAAACTATTGGCCTGAAATTTGGAATATATTATTTTTCTGATAATATCAATCTACCGTATACAAATTATGCGTGTCCTCTCCCTCCTTCTACCACCTCCCATACAAACTGTACTTGTCATGAATTACTATAAGCCAATTTACTCAGTGTGTATAAAATTTAGCGGGCTGAAATTGTGCACCATATATTTATTTAAAATTGTTAGTATGACCAAAAAAAATTAGACGATTAGCTTCACCCCTTCTACCCCCTCCCATACAAAATGACCCAATTTCGCAATTTGACAATAAATGGATTTAATCGAAAAGTATAAAAGGTATTAGTCTGAATTTTGGGATTTAAAATTAATAAAAAACCAAAAAATTTAGCCGATTTTTGGATCGAAATTAAAAAAGCTTGGTATGCAATTCCGAGAGAACGTTGTATGAACCTGGTATAGAGTCTACCGAGTAGATGCGCTGTTGTCATTAAAAATAAGGGATATCCGACAAAATACTAAATTCATATTTAGAAATTTGTTCTTTGTTATTTTGTTTTTCCTTATAATAAACAGTTTTTCATTTTGTGCTAAATTCGTGTCCAGCTTGTTTTCATCTTATTCACAATTAAACTGAAATAAAAAACATAAAAGAATTATGATTGGGCGTAAAGCCCAATCATATGATACTCTAGATGAAATGAGAAAGAGTTCAATGTACCGGAAAATATGTCACCTCCAATTCTTTTAAATAATTAATAGTGACTTTTATATGGGAGGTGGTAGAAGGAGAGGAGGAAGGTTTGTAATTTTTGGATATGACACCTAATGTGGTATGCAAAATATTTCGTGCTGAATTTAAGGTTTGCAGCTTTCATTATTTTCAATTGGACATAGTTTTCCTGAAATTGAGGCATTTGTATGGGAGGTGGCAGTAGGAGAAATGCTTTTTTTGAATTTAAAATACAGATATTTGTATGGGAGGGGGTAGAAGGAGTGAAGAGGAGCTGATAATTTTTTTTAGCATTTATTGCAATTATTAAAAAACAAACTCTGGCAAAATTTTAAGTTTATACTTTTTCTAGTTTTAATGGAAATCGATATAATGCACTTAACAAAAATTATGCATTTGTATGGGAGGGAGTAGAAGGAGTGTACGGATCAAAACAAATTTTTTTCTCGTTATTGATATTTCTATTTTTATACTTTATGCAAAATATCAAGTTGATAGCTTTAACAGTTTCGAAGAAAAATAATTTAATTTAAATTTCAAAATTTCGTGAAATTTGTATGGGAGGGGGTAGAAGGAGTGAGGTGAAGTACATAATTTTTTTCAATTCTGATTGGAATTATAATAAAATTAATTCTGGCAAAAATTTGTTTTTATAACTTTGCTAGTTTCAATGAAAATCGAAAGATTGCATTTTTCAAAATTATGCATTTGTATGGGAGGGGGTAGAAGGAGTGACAGGATCAGATCAATATTGTGTCATATTAATGATATTTATATCATACTACTTTGACCTAAATTTACAATTGTTAGCTTAAATAGTTTCAAAGGAAAATCAATTTCTGGAAATTTCGGAATTTCGTGAAATTTGTATGGGAGGGGGTAGAAGGAGTGGGGGGATGTGGCCCGTTCACGAACTTAAAGTTTCTTTTTAGCTAAAAATGACACACAAAAAATTTCAGCACGATAGCTCAAAGCGTTCGAGAGTTATGCTGTAGACAGACGGACAGACGGACAGACAGACAGACGGACAGACGGACAGACGGACAGACAGCAACTCGGAATCGAAGTTTTTGAGCGACAACAAATATTTCTGTACCCTTGGCGGCTCTGTGCGAGCATTATTTCTTAGCGTTACAAACGGTAAGGCAAACACAATATACTCTCAGATTCCATCTAGAGTATAAAGAGTGGGAAGAAAATAACCAAATGAAAAAAAGGGACATAATCATCGCATCGTAAGCAAAGCTCAAGAAATAAAATTGGACTGAAAAGCATAAAACAGTAGAAAATATTTGCATGAAAGTTACAGATTTGCGAAATTCGTGGCCACCACTGTAAGTTAGTGTTTTGCTTTATTTGGACAATAACTAAGCAAAAACACACCTTTATACTCTAGATGAAATCTGAGAGTATTATAAGTTTGCCGCAAAGTTTGTAACGCTAAGAAATAACGCTCGGAGAAAAATATGAATGATACAAAAGTTCATATAATCACTCAAAAATCTCAAAACCGGATGTCCGTCCATCTGTCCGTCCGTCCGTCCGTCTGTCCGTCCGTCCGTTCGTCTGTCCGTCCGTGTCCTCTCTAGCTTGAGAACGCGTTGATGTAGAAAGTTCAAATTTTGTACACGTCATTCCTAACAAAAAAGTAAGGTCAAGTTCGTAAACGGGCCAAATCGCACCACTTCTTCTACCCCCTCCCATACAAAATGACACAACTGCGCAATTTGACAATCAACGGATTTGCTCGAAAACTACAAAAGCTGTTGGCCTGAAAATTGGAATATATTACTTTTATGATAATATCAATCTACCGTGTAAAAATTATGCAGGTCCTCTCCCTCCTTCTACCACCTCCCATACAAACTGTACTTATCATGAATTACTCTAAGCCAATTTACTCAGTGCGTATAAAATTTAGCAGGCTGAAACTGTGCACTAAATATTTATTTAAAATTGTTAGTAAGGCCAAAAAAAATTAGACGATTAGCTTCATCCCTTCTACCCCCTCCCATACAAAATGACACAATTTCGCAATTCGACAATAAATGGATTTGCTCGAAAACTATAGAAGCTATTAGTCTGAATTTTGAAGTATTACTTTCACATTAATTTCAATCTACATTATAAAAATTATTGGCGTCCTCCCTCTCCTTCCACCCCCTCCCATACAAACTACACTTTTTCATGAAATACTCTAGGCCAATTTTCTCAGAACATATAACATTTATCGAACTCAAATTTTGTAATAAATACTTAATTAGCATTATCACTAAGATCGGAAAAAAATAATTGATTATCTTCACTGCTTCTACCCCCTCCCATACAATATGACACAGTTTCACAACACCACAAAAAATCTATTTTCTTGAAAAGTATGAACGGTGCTAGTCTAAAATTTAAGAGATATCAACTTAATGATATTTTTAGTTATTTCTGAAAAAATCACTAAAATCCCCCTACTATTTCTACCACCTCCCATACAAACTGCACATTTTCACTAAATCTAACACACTAATTTTCTCAGTTTCCATTCAATTTTTGGAGTAAGCATTTTGTATAAATCAATTTTTATAGCTACTTTAGCATGATGGCGAAAACATTAGTTCAATGCTATCACCCCTTCTAACAAAATTTCTTGGGATCATAAAAAATTCTATTCCATCTAGAGTATCGTAAGATTATGCATTACGCGCAATCGTAGCCCTGTTATGTTTAAAATTGTTCTCTGTCTGCCTGGCTGTCTTTCCGGCATTAACGTAAAAACGGCTGAACCGATTGTAATGAAACTTTCACAGACTATTAGGTGTGCCTCGAGATGTAATCTGCGTTTGGTCTTATTTCAATAACCCTCACGCCTTCTACCACCTCCCATACATAATGACTAATTTTTAAAAATATGTGATAATCGAATTTCCTTGAAAATCATAGCAGCGAATAATTTGAAATTTAGCATATATCATTTTACTTTATTATTTTAATAATAAAGTATTGTGATCGACTTGGGAAAAAAAAAAAATTTGCTACCCTGAAATTTTGTTTTTTCGCGTTTCGTGACTAAATTAGCCTAAAAATGCAAAAAAAAAAAATCCGTCTGTCTGTACGCCGTCCGCCGTACGCCGTCCGCCGTACGCCGTCCGCCGTACGCCGGTGTGTACGCTCAGAGCACATTAACTCCCAAACCCTTCGAGATAGAAAGCTCATTTTTGGAGGGATTGTAGGTAGTTGCGGATCTCAGAAGGACACTCATTTTTGGAGGTGTAAGGGTTCAGGGGGAGGCGGGGGGAGCACTTAAACCGAAAACTAAGAATTCAAATATCTCAATCATGGTTACAGCTAGGAAGCTAAAAATCAATATACATATAAAAGGGTTTATGGGACAACTTTTAAAATTAATCTAATTTTTTTATCCATTGGGGTGCAAAAAGGGGGGGCTAAAAACCAATTGTCGGCCGAATTTTTTTTTCAAATGATTATATCTTCGAAATTACTTAGCATAAAAAATTTATAATTTTAGACCATCAAGGTGGCATACAGATTCACTGGAATCAGCTTACGTAGAGGCTAATTATTCTAAGGGGGAGAGTCAGGGGGGGTGCAAGGAAAAACACTTAAAAATCAATATCTCGGCTATTTGTTGAGCTATGCAATTGAAACTTGGTACTTATATTAAGCTATACTAAAGAAATACAAAAAAAATATAATATTTGGACTAAATAGTAGTGGGGGAAAATGGGGAGCATTGAACTTTCCAAAATTTTAAACCATTATATCTCAAAATTCAGCGCAGATATCACATCAAAAATTTGTCAGATCATAGAACTATATAGTTTTTAATTTTGGTAAGAAAATTAAGTAAGGGGGTGTAAGGGGAGGGAGGTGGAAAGCAAAAATGTTGAAAATTTTGAGTAATTTTTTTAGGGCTCTGGTAAAAGATACAGAGTCTAAATTTTGCAGGTCAATATATCAATTTATTGTACATACATAAAAAATAATAAAAATTCTACAATTGTTATGCACCGACCCCCCTGGTCTAACGTGCACAAGGTGTTTCATGTGAAATGAAAAAACACATAAGCTGAAAATTTTTGAATGAAATTTTAAGGTAGAAACTTGAAAATTTGCGAAATACATTTAAAAAAAATCCCTAAAAGAATGAATTATTAACTGGTCGAAAATCTTTAAAACTTCTACCCCCTCCCATACAAAATTATTTTTTCGACCATTTTCAAAAAATCAATTACCACCTAACTATTAAAAGCTATCAATTTGAAATTTTGCATAAGAACTTACAAAAATAATTGAAATGAAATTACGTTAAAAGTTTTGAAATCGCGCTTACCCTTCTACCCCCTCCCATACAAAAGTATGATTTCGACCAATTTCATTAAATCAACTAATAACAAACAATTTGCAAGCTATGAACTTGAAATTTTGTACGAGCACCTTACAACTAAAAAGAAAGAAAATTGCATCACAAGTCTTACGATTCCCCTACCTCCTCTACCCCCTCCCATACAAAATTATTTTTTCGAGCATTTTTATGAAATAAGTTATCAGCTAACTCTTAAAAGTTATCAATTTCAAATTTTGCAATGAAACTTATAAAAATAATTCAAATGAAATTGCTTTCAAAATTTTCAAATCGCGCTTGCCCTTCTACCCCCTCCCATACAAAACTATGATTTCGACCAATTTCATAAATCATCTAATAGCCAACAAACTAAAAGCTATGAACTTGAAATTTTATAAAAGCACCTTAAAAGAGAAGAGAAATAAAACTGCATATCCAAATTTACGATTCCCCTACCTACTCTACCCCCTCCCATACAAATGTTCGGTTTCGTGAATGTAAAATACACCGAATTTTATGAAAATTCTATGCAACTTCGTCTATGAAACACATTCTACACAGAGAATATTGGACGTGATTCAAGCAATTAATTAAAAAGCTATTAACATCCACCCACCCTTACTATTACCCCTCCTCCTTCCCTCCATAAAAACCCAAACTTGTAGAAACGAATGAAATATTGTTAAATAGACAACAGCCCTGCTCAAGAACTCCCTTTCACTTAGTCTTCCCTAACCACTCTTACTTGCATATTGACTTTCCACACATCCGCAACATGTCCCAAGAATAATAAAGTTTCGCCCGACTTGTTGGCAGTTTATTTACTATAAATATGATCGATGGTATACAATTTACTTGAATCCCCCCACTCCTTCCACCACCTAAAATACAAACTTTTTCATAAAATGCTATAAACCAATTTTCTCAGTACAGTAGTCCCTCGACTTACGTCGGAGTTAGGTTCCGAGAATTTGCGACGTAACTCGAGGGTAGGAGCAACCTCAGGCGATAAATGTATAAACTTAAGTTTTTTGAATATGACTGTATTTATTTTTTAAGTTTGTACATAATTCATTTTTTTAAAGAAAGTCGTGGGTTTTCGTCTACATAAGTTTTATTTTCGTATACAATTGCGTATGTCGGCTGTTACTTGCAGCTTTCATCAAGTGGCTGTACACGACTACACGTCAAATTACAAATAGTAATGAAGACAACAAGTAGCAAACGGAAAACGTATTTATAAAACTTACGAAGAAGAAAATAGACGGCTTTCTTTAAATATAAATACATATTTGACATAAAGCACTAAAAAGCAACACATTAATTGTTATCATCTTTAGAAGAAATAGCCTCTATTTCTACTGTTTGTGGGTTGACTGGTTTACTGGCGAAGAAGGTCGAAATTCGTGTTTGGGACAAAGTTTATTTTCTCTTTTCTTGGAGCAACTGCTTGTAATCGTTGACAGAAGTGTAGACTTCATTTCAAATTTCTGCACATCTTAATTCTTCGGGATCATTTCCTTTGAAGATTTTTAACGCTTTATCTAAATGTTCGAATGCTTCGGCCAAATCTTTTGATCGAAGTGTTTTTTTCTTGTTTGCACTTTGGTCCTTTGATATTGCTTGTGTTTCATTCTCATTTGCCAGAATTTGATCAAGCTCCTCATTACTTAGTAGCTCATCTCCGCAGCTCAATAATTTTTGAATGTCGGTTTGATCAACTGTTGTAAATCCTATTTGTCTAGCTAATTCAAGAATATTCTTTTCAATGAGTTCTTTATCAAATTCATTAGTTGTACTTGTTACACAATCAGGCCATTTTTTTCCACACCTTGTTCATATTTTCGGATGAAACTTCTAGCCATGATTCATTTATATTGCTAATTGCCTTTGCAATATCATACTTGCTCCAAAATTTTTTAATTGACATTTCACTGTTGTCCCCCGACTCAATAGCTTCAATTAATTGGTGAAATGTACACCACAAATAATATACCTTAAAGGATGCTATAACACCTTGATCCATTGGTTGAAGGGACGGACGACGTAATTTCAAGGGTTTGGTCTCAAAGTAATGAACGACGTAAGTCGAAAAAACGTATAACAAGGCAGACGTAAGTCAAGGGATTACTGTACGTGTAACTTTCAACGAGCTAAAATGTTGCAGTAAATCCTTAATTAGCATTATCATTAATATTGGAAAAAAAATAATCGATTAGCTTTACTCCTTCTACCCCCTCCTATACAATGTGGGACAATGTCACATCTTTTGCAAAATTCAATTTTCTTGAAAAGCATGAAAGCTACTGATCTGAAATTTAAAACATATCAATTGCATGGTAATTATAGTTGTTTCTCGAAAAATCACCAAAAACCCTTCACTCCTTCTACCACCTCCCATATGAATCGCGTAATCTTATCAAATCCAATGCACTAAGTTCCTTAGTACCTGTTCAATTTTTGAAGCTTAATTTTGGTACGAAACATTTTTATAGCTATTCTAGCATGATGTAAACCAAATTAGTTCAGTGCTGTTACTCCTTCTACCACTCCCCATACAAAATTCCTTCGATCTCATCTATAGTATTGTATGATTTGCCTTTACGTAGTCCTTTTATGTTTTTAAGCTTAAAGTTATTTTATTTTGGCTTTTAAGTAACACAAGCTACAACAATTCACATGTCCTTAATGCCCTTCAATACGTATATGATCTCAGATCACGGAATTGATTTGATCACGAGTCACAAATGCGAGTATCGTGATGTCATTCTTAATAATTTATGGTTCTGATTCCAAAAAATACAAAGCATTCTCTTGAAAGGGCCATTAGACTAATCAGACTACCTAGTCGTGCCATAAGTTCTGTCACACGTATATGGGCAATTTTTGTATAAATGAAAGAGAGTTTTTGACAAAGGAAAATATATTTTATTTTGGCATACTAATGGAAGTAAAATAAGCAACAAATTATTCAAAGTGGCCGCCTTTAGCCTTAACACAGCTCTTTAATCTGTTGGGCCAGTCATCGATAGCAGTACGCACTGTTTCTAGCGGAAAATTAGCTACTGCTTCTGTCAAAGATCGCTTAAGGCTCTCGATATTTGGGTGTCGTCTCGTGCACACCATGGACTCTAACTCCGCCCACAGTTTGTAGTCCAGGGGATTCAAATCTGGGCTCCCAGAAGGCCATTCCGTCGCCCTTATAAACTGTGGAATATTGGTTTCCAACCACGCTTGTGTGGTTCGAGCTTTGTGGGCTGGCGCAGAATCTTGCTGGAAAACCCAATGTCGATTGTTGAATAGCTTAGAGTTCAGCGGCTTCACACATCCCTCCAGGATGTCCGTTTGATAATTTTTCGCTGCAGTTTTTACGCCTTTTTCGCAAAAATGAAGCTCGGTGACCCCTTCGTAGCTGACACCCCACCATACCATGACTGATGCTGGATGATGTCCTCGCTGTACCCTAGTGGCAACTTCTCGGGCTTCTATGGAGCTGTGGGCATACACCTTATCATTTTGGCGGTTGAAATGTTCCTCCACCGTAAAAATTTTTTCATCGGTAAACAAAATTTCTCGATGTTTGTTGTTGCCGTACCGCCGAAGGAGCTCTTTCGATCTGGTGCTCCTAATTTGCTTCAACTGCTCAGTCAGCAAATGTCCCGTTGATCCTCGAAAGGCACTCATCCCGAGGTCAGATTTTATGATGCTTCGGGTGGAGATGTTCATCTCTCGAGCCATGATTCGTTGTTTACGAAGCGGATTTCGACGAATTCGACTCTCGACCGCTTTGATGGCAGCAGAAGAACGTACATCACGCGGACGTCCAGAACGAGGTCGATCTTCAATAGTCTGGATCGCGTTATATCTCTGGATCGCACGATACACAAATCTTTGCGTTATTTTTAACGGGCACAACAACTTGAAAATTTCACTCGCGGATTTTCCACACTTATGTAGTGCAATCACTGCAGTTCGGTTTTCTATTACACCCCATTCCATCTTCACACGTTAACGAACACACTTTAAATGACCATCAACTGTCAACAACATTATGACGTTTATAAAACTGGCCGATATTGAAATGTCACTCATAAAATAAAGTTGTTGCCAATGTGAGAAATTATGTGACAGAACTTATGGCAGGACTAGGTATATGTCCCGCATAATGAATTAGTAACTACATTTTCAAAAATTGCTTATTATTGCGGATTCTTACGCGGACGTAGTCGCGGGCGACCGCTAGTACAAGACACAAAACATCTTTTGAGCTAATTCCAGCACACCTTGAACTAAATTTTCAATCTCCTCTTTTACCTTTGGTAAGATAGCAAATGGAACTGAACGTCCCTTCTAATAAGTTTCAGATGTATAGAAGTCTTACTTTCATCTAGAATACCGTAAGATTGGGCTTTATGCGCAATCGTAGCCTTGTTATGTTTATTTCAGATACCGAATTTGATTGAGTTGAATTGTATAGGCAGTTGGCATCTTTTTCGGATAACTCCATAGACACTGCAACATCCACCGCTTTAGAAAATTCCAGGTGTCGAACTTCTTGAGGCTCCTCGAGTGACAACTTATCGCATAAGATGTCATAGGCTTCAGGACTTATAGAATGTAAGAGGTATTCTGCCTTGAGGTTCTCGGAACGTTTAATAGGGTAAAGTCTATTGTACTTCTAGTGTTTTCACCCATCTCTGTCGTTGTGACGTCGTTTCGTTATAAATCCACCGTGAATGAAGTTTATTTTTGCTCAGCACCATTCTGTTATTTTACGCATTGCTCGTCGCCATTCTTTGTGTTTTCACTTGTATTGAAAAAGCTCACTTCTATCGGGTTTAAATTTTTATTTTTGTAAAGATTATATGACACTTGTAGCAGAGAAATAAACATGTTCCACGCGGAGTTAGGTCGGAAAAGAGGTAGATGCGGAATCTCTATTCTCCTACTTAATCGTAGGGGACTATACATAGAATTATGGAATGTGCAACATGTTATCATCGAACTGGGATCAAGCAATGATAATTTCGAACAAGCCACAAGAGTTAGCATGCAACATTTTTATGAATTGTCGTTTAAAATATTCATCGTAAGAAAAAGAAGTATTTTCGAAAATTTTCCAACGGCCAAGTTGATTAATAATGAAAATATTTCCCATGTGCTGGAAAAGACTTGGAAAATAATTAAAATTCTTTGGTCTGACATTACGGCCATCATGTGGAAAATTTATATATCCTTGAGGAATTCAACATAGCTGGCAAGATGCCAATCGAAGTGGTAAGGACAGGAGGCTTATCGAACCTTTAACCTACACAAATTTTTTTTTGCACAGTAGAAAAATTAATGGCAATATTGAAAGAGCTATACACGTATCAAGATTGAAAAGCCTAAACAGTATTTTGTAAGCAACAGTTTATTTCATGGCTGTTCGAACTTTTTGGAGAATTTACGTCCTTTTGTTGATGTAAACATGAATACAATTTATTAGCAGCCATGTTCTTGTGTAGAATTGGACATATTTCGTTTGAGACGCGTACTATTGTGGTCTATTGCTTGCAAAGGACTGAACACAAAATCTTTTTCAAATTTTTAGTCCTTGACCTAATTTAGGAGCGTAATATACCAGGGGTGTATATATGAAACCGGAATTATTTGCAAAAAAAAAACACTTATTGGTTGGAAATGAAAAGGAGTATTTTATTCAAAGTATAGCCCTTCGCTAGCTATACATTTTCCCCATCTCTCTGGTAATGTGTGGATGCCTCGCCAAAAAAACTGTTGGTGTTTTGATGAAAACCAGTCATCGAGCCATATTCGTACATTTTCGTAGGAAGTGAAGCGCTGCTCAGCAAGTGCGTGTCCCATCGATGCAAGCAAATGGTAATCAGACAAAGCCAAGTCTGGTGAGTAAGCGGCATGGGAAAGAATTTCCCAACTGAACGACTCTATCATTTCCTTGACCAGTCTTGCTGTGTGTGATGGTGCATTGTCATGAAGCAAAATCACTTTGTTTTTTCTCTGCTGGTATTCTGGGCGTTTTTCACTCAAAGCTTGATTCAATGCAATCATTTGTTGTCGGTAGCGTTCAGTGTTAACGGTTTCACCAGGCTTCAGCAGCTCATAATAAATCACACCCTTCTGATCCCACCAAACGTAGAGCATTGATATCCGGCCATAGCGATTTGGTCTTGCAGTTGATGTCGGTGGTTGGCCTGGAGTTACCCATGATTTTTTCCGGTTCGGATTCTCAAAATAAATCCACTTTTCATCGCCAGTCAAAATTTGATGGAGAAATGACTTTCTTTTGTATCTGGCGAGCAGCATTTCGGAAGTGGTTTTTTTCCTGCTGTCTTTCGTTGAGATCATGTGGGACCCATTTTCCCATCTTGTGGATCTTTCCCATGTCTTTCAAACATATGGCGACGGCTGCTCATGTTACGTTTAACTGATCTGCCAGTTGTTGTTGCGTTTGAGCGTCGTCCTCATCCAGCAATGCTTGCTGTCTTCAAACTTTTTCGGTGGTTTTCCACGGTCTTCGTTTCAAAATTTCCACTTTTGAATTTTTTAAACCAGCAAAGCACTGTGATTTACCAAGAGCTTGATCACAGTAAGCATCGACAGATAAGCATTCGATGCGATTCAGCAGCAGTTTTCTTCAATGGTAACAGGAAATTAAAGCTGCCCGCAAATCGTAGTTTCGCGGTACAAAGTTCGACATGTTCACTATTATTAAAAACTATTCTGTCGTATGAAACTTGAAGTGTTATGAGTTGACAATCTTCGTCCGATGTCAAAACAAGAAAATGGCGCCAGTGACGCGTGTTCACAATAACCACATTGACCAGTGAGGCCCTCTATGATCAAATTCCGGTTTCATATTTACACCCCTGGTATAATTATATGCTACCCATTCGACTAGATATCTATATATCTTTACATATAAATATAATTTTAGTTCTATTCTACAATGGCACTATAGCCCAAATCGGGACTTAGCCTTCTGACCTTCAGGTTCTTTCACATTTTCATTACTTATTGTGGAAGGGTTGTTAGCCCTTCGCACAACCTTCTATCAACGAATTTTCATTTTCGTAGATTGAGGTAACTAAGGTTTATCGAAGCAGGTCGTGTGCTGGAGTTAAGCGTCGACCGTGATTTGAACTCACGATCTTCGCTATGTAAACTAACACGCAACCCATTAGGCTATACCTCAGCTAGATAGATATAATTGTATTGTCTGTCTGTTATTTGTTTATAAATGGTTATAAGTTAGTGTTTTGCTTTATTTTAAAAATAACTAAGCATAAAAACAGCTAGGGTGTAGCCTAGTGGGTAGTGCGTTGGTCTACAATGCGAAGGTCGTGAGTTCAAATTACGAAAATGAAAAATTCGAAAATAGAGGGTTGTGCGAAGGTCTAACAATCCTTCCACAATAAATTATGAAAAAAAAAATGTTAAGGAATCTGAAGGTCAGGAGGCCAAAGCCCAATTTGGGCTGTAGTTCCATTGAAGAAGAAAAGCATAAAAATACGTTTTTGAAATTGTTGGCCGTTTTTCCCGCATAAGCGACGGAACTGATTGTAATGAAACTTGCACAGTTTGTAAGATATGCTCCGAGATGATGCACAACTAAGTCGTGGAAGTACAAACATTTGTTTCCCCGAAAAGAACAGGTGTTCTTTTCTCCTATCTGCAGCAAAAATGGTTTTTATTTAGACATTTTTCGTGTGCTTGCTATAGGAATAAAACAAGAGCCTCCTACTTGCTTCTAGGGAAGCACTTTTTCTTGTTTCCAGAGAGGAGCTAAAGAAGTGCTTCATTTCACTTCAAAACTCGTTTCTCAGGAAGCGCTTTTCTGTTGCTTTCAGATGTTTAAATTTTTGTATACATACATATATCAATTCTATGCGATGTTGTTTTTTTTCCGCAAAAATTTCGATTATTCGACCGCCGGACGCCGGTGTGTACGCACAACGCACATTAACTCTTAAACCCTTCAAGATAGAAAGTTCATTTTCGGGAGGATTGTTGATAGTTGCGGATCTCAGGCGGATACCCATTTAAGGGGGTGTACGAGTTCAAGGAGAGGCGGGAGAGCGCTTAAGCTGAAAAATACGAATTCAAATATCTCAACCATGGTAACAGCTAGGAAGCTAAAACTCAACACACATATAGAAGGGTTTGTGGGTCAACTAAAAATAATTTAATTTTTTTATCCATTGGGGTGCGATAAGGGAGGGCTAAGAACTAATTGTCCGCCAAATTTTTTTTTTTTCAAATGATTATATCTTCGAAATTACTTACCATGAAAAATCGATATTTTGAGACCATTAAGGTGACATACATCCACTAGAATCTGTTTAGATAAAAGCTAATTATTGTAAGGGGGAGGGCCAGGGGGGTTTGCAAAGAAAAACACTTAAAAATCAATATCTCGGCTATTTATTAAGCTATGTAAGTTAATATTAGAATCTATATTAAGCTATATTAGAAAAATACGAGAAAAATATAACATTTGGACAAAATATTAGTGGGGGGAAATGGGGAGCATTTCAAAAATGATGCACTTTTCGAAATTTCAAACCGTTATAATTCAAAATTGAGTGCATATATCAAATTCAAATTTTGTCAAATTGTAGAACAAGGTAGTTTTTAAATTTGGTAAAACTTTTACGTCGGGGAGTGTAAGGGGAGGGAGGTGATAGCCAAAAATGTCGAAAATTTGGAGTGATTTTTTAAGGGCTCTGGTGAAAGATAAAAAATTTTAATTTTCCGTGTGGATACATCTGTTTGTTGTACATACAGAAAAAATAATAAAAATTCCGTGCACAAAGTGTTTCATGTGCAATGAAAAAACCACTTAAACTGAAAATTTTTGAATGAAATTTGAAGGTAGGAACCTGAAAATTTGCGAAATGCATTCAAAAAAAAATCTTTAAATATACGAAGTATTAACTGGTCCAATACCTTTAAAACTTCTACCCCTCCCATACAAAATTATTTTTTCGACCATTTTCAAGAAATCAATTATCACCTAACTATTAAAAGCTATCAATTTGCAATTCTACATACAAACTTACAAAAATAATTGAAATGAAATTACGTTAAAAGTTTTGAAATCGCGCTTGCCCTTCTACCCCCTCCCATTCAAAACTATGATTTCGACCAATTTCATTAAATCAACTAATAACCAACAGACTAAAAGTTACGAACTTGAAATTTTATACAAGCACCTTACAAGAGAAGCAAAATAAAACTACATATCAAATTTTACGATTCCCCTACCTCCTCTACCCCCTCCCATACAAATGTTTGGTTTCGTGAATGTAAAATACACCGAATCCTATGAAAATTCTATGCAACTTCGTCTATGAAACTGACATTCTATACAGAGAATATTGGACGTAATTCAAGCAATCAATTAAAAACTATTAACATCCACCGACCCATTCTATCACCCCTCAACCCTCCTCTCACAAAACTCAAACTTGCATAAATAAACGAACGAAATATTGATTATATATACTGGAGCTTTTGAACGTTTCCACAAAGTGTTAAATTGATAACTGCCCTGCCCAAGAACCCCCTTTCACTTAGTCTTCCCTAACCACTCTAACCTGCATATTGACTTTCCACGCATCCGCAACTTGCTCCAAGAATAATAAAGTTTCGCCCGACTTGTTGGCAGTTTATTTGTAAAGTTATGAAATGGTGTCAGGAGGGGTTAGAGTGAGTGAAGTTAATCGTATAATTTTTTTTGGTCTTACTAATAATCTATACATATAAATATAATTGTAGTGTCTGTCTGTTATTTGCTTATAAATGGCTATAAGTTAGTTTTTTGAGCTACTTTAGCACTAACTAAGCATAAAAACACATTTTTGTCTGTCTGTCTGTCTGTCTGTCTGTCTGTCTGTACGACCGCTTTTCACGCACAAACGGCTGAACCGATTGTAATGAAACTTGCACAGTTTGTTAGGTGTCCATCGGAATGAAATCTGCTTTTGGTTTCATTTCACTACCCTCACTCCTTCTACCCCCTCCCATACAAAGTGATTAATTTTCAAAATATATATTAATCAAATTTTCTTGGAAACTATAAAAGCTATGAGTTCGAAATTTGGAATATATTACTTCTATTATAAATGCAGTCTTTTGGTATACAAATTTTCTGAGTTTCCTCACTCCTTTCACCACCTCCCATACAAACTACACTTTTTCATGAATTACTTTACACCAAATTTCTCAGTACGTGTAACTTCCACAGAGCCAAACTGTTGTAATAAATCCTTAATTAATATTATTATTAATATCAGGAAAAAATTAACCGATTAGCTTCACTCCTTCTACCCCCTCCCATACAATGTGACACAGTTTCACGGCTTCACAAGAATTTGATTTTTTTGAAAAATCTGAATGTTACTGATCTGAAATTTAAAATATAGCAATTGCATGATTATTATAGTTATTTTACAAAAAATCACCAAAAACCTCCTTCTCCTTCCACCACCTCCCATATAAACCGCACTTTTTCATGAAATACTCTAAGCGAATTTTCTCAGTACATTTAAATTTCATCGAGGTAAAAATTTAAACTTAATCATTAATTAGCATTATTATTAACAGCGGGAAGAAAATTAACCGAGTAGCTTCACTCCTTCTACCCCCTCCCATACAATGAGGCACATTACACGACTATGTAACAATTCGATTTTCTTGAAAAGTGTGAATGATACAGATCTGAAATTTAAAGTATATCAATTGCATGGTAGTTATAGTTGTTTCTCGAAAAATCACCAAAAACCCCCCACTCCTTCTACCCCCTCCCATACAAATTGCACAATTTGATTAAATTCAATGCACTAAGTTTCTCAGTACCTACTCAATTTTTGAAGCTTAAATTTGGTACAAAACATTTTTATAGCTATTCTAGCATGATGTGAAATAAATTAGTTCACTGCTGTCACCCCTTCTACCACTCCCCATACAAAATTTCTTAACACCGCCAAAATTTCGATTTCATCATGATTGGGCTTTACGCACAATCGTAGTCCTGTTATGTTTTTAAGCTTAATGTTATTTTATTTGATTATTTTTTTTTTAAATAACACCAGCTACAATTATTCACATATCCTTAACGCTCTTCAACACATATATGATCTCGAATCACGGGTTTGATTTGATCACGAGCCTGTCCCATAAAAATGAAAGTATCATGGTTTCATTCTTAATAATTCATGGTTCTGATTCCAACAATATGCAAACCATTTTCTTCAAAGAGCCATTAAGGTAAGCAGACTATATATCCCACATAATGTATTACTAACTACACTCTCAAAAATTACTTATTATTGCTATTTTTACGCGGACGAAGTCGCGGGCGTTTTCTAGTTTTAAATAAATGTCTTGTCACAATTCCAGCTCGATAAATTTTACACGCACTGAGTTTGGGCATTTCACGAAAAAGTGCAGTTTATATGAGAGGTGGTGGAAGGAAGAAGAAGACTCAAATAATGTTTATGTAGTAGATTGAAATCATCGTAAAAGTAATGTACTCAAATGTATTCAAATTTGACATCAATAGCTTTTAAACTTTTCGAGCCAATCCGTTTATTGTCAAATTGCGGGAATGGGGTCATTTTGTATGGGAGGGGGTAGAAGGGGTGGAGGAATTTGGCCCGTTCACGAACTTGACCTTACTTTATTGTCAAAAACGACATGCATAAAATTTGAACTTTTAGCTCAACGCGTTCTCAAACTAGAGCTGACACAGACGGACGGATGGACGGTCATCCGGTTTTGAGATTTTTGAGTGATTATATGAACTTCTGTGTCATTGATTTATTTCTCCGAGTCTTAGCGCTAGAAACTTTGTGGCAAACTTAATATAGGGAAAATATTAACACTTTCTCACAAAATATTTCAAAATGTTTGTTTATAACATTTTGTGCTAGTACCTTCGAAAGCAACCAACTAATCACATTGCATTAAACTAGCTCCATCACCAAAGTTTTGATTTAAGGATATTCGAAGAAGAAATTAAGGTTCCCGTGGCGTAGTGGGCAGCGTGCTTGTTGCACAGTTAATAGGTCCGTGGGTTCGATTCCCAGTCCAGACAGTGGAATTTTTTTAAGCACGAATTTTCACTTGCTATTGGCGATGAAAAATTATTCGAAATAAAATGGGCCAACGATGTTAATGGGAAACAGTTCCACTTCAAGAAGGTTTATGTACCCAGTAGATGATTTCTGTTCGCTTTCTATCATTCGATCCCCATAAAATTTGCAAATATTTGTCAGTAGCAGTCAGTACAATTGAAAAATATACCAGCTTCTCCACTCGTTACGGTTGTTCTCACTTCCCTTCCCCTAACTTTCCAATCCCATTCCTTGCCTATAACACAGTTCATTCTGTAAAAAAAAGGCTTCAGCAAAAATGATTTTTTTATTCAACACTACTTTTTCACTTAGAGAAGCGATTTCGTGCATACGCCCCATTTAGTATTATTTTGGATACCTACCATTAACCATTGACAAGTAATTTGGAAACGCTAGCATTGTAAAAATATTTACATACTTGGTAGAAGTCTTCTGAAAATTGTTCATTGTAATTCGTCATTGAGCAACAAGTTGAGTCTGACGACCATAGAAATTGGTGCACCCACTAAATTAGGCATTCTTGCCTGCTTCTATAACAAATTTAGTCTGACACACTTTAGTCATACATACCCTAAATCGGTATACATGATAATTTTCTGAAATTAACAGCCCATAATTACTGTAGTCTGCTACATTGAGCTATTCAATTATTCATTTCTTGGAACTCAGTATTATTTTTATTGCAAATATCCTGTGGATGAAGCAATGATGATGTAAAAATTCGCGTATTGCAAAATTAAAATCGTGACTTGTTTCTTAATTTTAAATCGATTAAAAAGAGCTATGAAAATGGTTCTGATACTCATTCTACCTCCGAAATAGCTGCGTGATCGGAACTCGAAAAGGTTGTTGAAAACGTGCCAATATTACCACATTTATCAAGTTTTGAATGAGTGTATTAGAAAGATTCCCAGCACGGACCATTTAATGGTTCTGGCGCAGGATTCGGCAAAAGTTTAGAGCTCTGGAGAGCTTTCTCTCTTATTGCGGACTTATTATAAACATACCATATTGTGCTCGAAGTGAATTCAAGTTTTCGTTGTAATTAACTGAGTTTATTGCTACCTCATTGCTGAAATTCAATGAATATGAAATTATACTTCAAAAATTATTTGTTGAAAGGATTAAGACTTCCAGTTGGGACTTTTAAGGGGCTTCAAGGTTAAAAACATAAAATGGTACCGTAGAAGTATATTGTGAAAATCGGGGCATTTAGTTTTAAACTTTAGGTGTCAAGAAATTCGATATATAATTCGTTTTAAAGAGAAAGATATTCGGGAGTATTTGATCTTTTCCGCCGAGACAAAAAAAATTGTTGTACACGAAATGTAAAATGTTATATTTGATACTGATTATACATTGTGGCAAAAAAGTAACAGCAATCTATACATATAAATATAATTGTAGTGTCTGTCTGTTATTTGCTTATAAATGGCTTTGACTTAGTTTTTTGCGTTAATTGGACAATAACTAAGCAGAAACACAAGTTTTTAAAAAATTTCTCTGTCTGTCTTTCCAGCTTTCACGTAAAAACGGCTGAACCGATTGTAATTAAACTTTCACAGAATATTAGGTGTGCATCGACAAGTGATCTGCCTTACGATTTATTTTACTCCCCTCACGCCTTCTACCACCTCCCATACAAAGTGACACATTTTCAAAAATTTATAATAATCAAATTTTCTTGGAAACTATAAAAGAGAAATTTAAAATGTATTATTTCTATTATAAATGCAATCTTTGAGTATACAATTTTCTTGAATCCTTTACTCCTTCCACCACCTCCCATACAAACTACACTTTTTCATAAATACTATACATCAATTTTCTCAGTATGTATAACTTTCATCGAGCTAAAATTTTGCATTAAATCCCTACTTAGCATTATTATTAATATCGGGAACAAATAATCGATTAGCTCTACTACGTCTACCCCCTCCGATACAAAGTGACACAATTCCATGGCTTTGTAACAACTCGATTTTCTTGAAAAGTGTGAATGTTACTGATCTGAAATTTAAAATATATCAATTTCATGATTATTATAGTTGTTTCACCTCACCACCTCCCATACAAATTGCACAATTTCACTAAATCCAATGCACTAAATTTCTCAGTACCTATTCAATTTGTCAAGCTTATATTTGGTGAAAACATTTTTATAGCTACTCTAGCATGATGTGAAATAAATTAGTTCAGTGCAGTCACCCCTTCCATCACTCCCCACACAAAAATTCTTAAGGTCACAGAAATTTCGATTTCATCTATACCTAGTCCTGCCATAAGTTCTGTCACATAATTTCTCACATTGGCAACAACTTTATTTTATGAGTGACATTTCAATATCGGCCAGTTTTATAAACGTCATAATGTTGTTGACAGTTGATGGTCATTTAAAGTGTGTTCGTTAACGTGTGAAGATGGAATGGGGTGTAATAGAAAACCGAACTGCAGTGATTGCACTACATAAGTGTGGAAAATCCGCGAGTGAAATTTTCAAGTTGTGCCCGTTAAAAATAACGCAAAGATTTGTGTATCGTGCGATCCAGAGATATAACGCGATCCAGACTATTGAAGATCGACCTCGTTCTGGACGTCCGCGTGATGTACGTTCTTCTGGTGCCATCAAAGCGGTCGAGAGTCGAATTCGTCGAAATCCGCTTCGTAAACAACGAATCATGGCTCGAGAGATGAACATCTCCACCCGAAGTATGTCTCGCATCATAAAATCTGACCTCGGGATGAGTGCCTTTCGACGATCAACGGGACATTTGCTGACTGAGCAGTTGAAGCAAATTAGGAGCACCAGATCGAAAGAGCTCCTTCGGCGGTACGGCAACAACAAACATCGAGAAATTTTATTTACCGATGAAAAAATTTTTACGGTGGAGGAACATTTCAACCGCCAAAATGATAAGGTGTATGCCCACAGCTCCGCAGAAGCCCGAGAAGTTGCCACTAGGGTACAGCGAAGACATCATCCAGCATCAGTCATGGTATGGTGGGGTGTCAGCTACGAAGGGGTCACCGAGCATCATTTTTGCGAAAAAGGCGTAAAAACTGCAGCGAAAAATTATCAAACGGACATCCTGGAGAGATGTGTGAAGCCGCTGAACTCTACGCTATTCAACAATCGACATTGGGTTTTCCAGCAAGATTCTGCGCCAGCCCACAAAGCTCGAACCACACAAGCGTGGTTGGAAACCAATATTCCACAGTTTATAAGGGCGACGTAATGGCCTTCTGGGAGCCCAGATTTGAATCCCCTGGACTACAAACTGTGGGCGGAGTTAGAGTCCATGGTGTGCACGAGACGACACCCAAATATCGAGAGCCTTAAGCGATCTTTGACAGAAGCAGTAGCTAATTTTCCGCTAGAAACAGTGCGTACTGCTATCGATGACTGGCCCAACAGATTAAAGAGCTGTGTTAAGGCTAAAGGCGGCCACTTTGAATAATTTGTTGCTTATTTTACTTCCATTAGTATGCCAAAATAAAATATATTTTCCTTTGTCAAAAACTCTTTTTCATTTATACAAAAATTGCCCATATACGTGTGACAGAACTTATGGCACGACTAGGTAGTATCGTATGCAGAGTACAATTCACCGAGTAGGACCACTCGTATACTTGCCCGGGTTAACACGTTTGTCACGTGCTACCTCTTCAAATTCAGGTTTTTATTTTTGGTGAAACGTGTTCCGCCGACCGCGACACTTATTATCTCTCATTCTCGTACATGGCGTTCTTACAGCTTTTGCTCGCGTCGTATTCAACTTGGACGGCGGGTGCGCGGGTCATGATCGGCGGGTGGTCGACGATTCTCTTTCCGCTCAATGTTTTCGATATTGTTCGCTTGCTCTTGTCTAATAAAAAAAAAAACTTTGCGAGAATGAAATGGAAAGATCAGATTAAATGTTCACTGTAAGCTTGAGAAAGAGGAAGCACACGTATCGGAGATGAAACACGAGTGTGTTTTCGGCAATTTTCGGAGCCGGGTCGTATTTTTAGCTGAGTTGTCCTACTATGTGTATACTATGATCGTATGATTGGGCTTTACGCACAATCGTAGTCCTGGTATGTTTTTAAGCTTAAGACCCCGTGTATACCGACAGACTATTTCAATTTCAGTCAGTTTTGCATTAACTTCAAAGCAAGAGAGTCATAAGATATTTACTCTCAGCAATGAGCGGAAGATTTGTTCGTACCCCTTGTCAAGTAAATTCGTGCTGGCGGGGAAACTTTTCGTTGAATGATTTTGTTGCTTCGCAGCGGGAAGATGGGAAGGAACGTGGAAGAAGATAATCATGAAAACATAAGTAAACGAAGAAAAAAGAAAAAGATGGACAAATCCTGACACTATTTCGTGTGTTTTGAATTTCGTCTGAATTTACCTGCTAGTTTGAAATAGAGCAACAAAAAATTCCTATGATCATCTGTTCGTAAGTCAGCATTTAGGTAGGCGTACAAATAGGTGATATATTGTAGAATCAAAGGAACATTTTTAATTTTGCTCACATTTTGAGGCATTTGTAATGATTAGGTTAATGCATATACATACATATGTACATGTATGCAGATTATGTAATGGAGAAATGAAAAAAGTTATAATAGGGCTTATTTCGTTTTGAGAGCTCGTTCAATTACTTTATTATTCTAATAATTGAGTATTGTGATCGATACAAAAAAAATACCACCCTCAAATTTGGTTTTTTTTCGCGTTTCATGACTAAAGCCTGAAATTACAAAAAAAAAAACCACAACAGGACAACGAGCGCATAAAGCTCGATCATTTATTTATTTATTTATTTAAGGACTTGATGAACAGAAAGTAAAATATTCCAATTATACAAGAGGTCCAAAACAAATATAAGTGAATTACAATATTAATAATAGAAAAAATGAAAGTTAAATAGAAATTCAATATATGTACAAAGTTATTTAATAGAAAACTTGAATTTTAAATATACCTTGAAAGATTGTAGACTGAAGGCAAGATTGATTGAACATTCGAGGCAGCCTGAGTAAGGAAGAGTGAAAATATACGTTCAGCCGCGCATGTGGTACAACGAATAGAGTATGTGATCTAGTATTACTTATATTAGAACGCAATTGAAGTTCACGTTGAAGATTAGTATTGAAAACGAAATTTACTTTAAATAAAAATAACATGTCAAAATAAATTCTTCTGTCCTTTAAACTAGTTAGGCCAAGTAATTGTAATCGACTCTTGTAGCAAGTGTCAGATAAGTTCAGTTTTCGGAAAACAGATTTGGTAAAACGTCGTTGTACTGATTCCAATGCAGTCTCAAGATATAGGTAGTGAGGGTTCCAGACAACAGAACAATACTCTAGACGAGACCGAACCAAACTATTAAACAAATTCGTATAAACATGCATATTATGGAAAGTACTTTAGGTAAAATATAAATTGTCGTAACTTTAGGAATTTTTCTAATAGCGGAAGGGCTGACGGCATTGAACTAATTTTTATTTTTTCACATCATAGAGTTGCTATCAAAATGCTTTATACAAAGCATACACAATTATAATATAAATTAATTTAAACAGATTGCGCTAAAAAATAAATATACTTCAAATAATATGAAATCACTAATGGTTAATTAATCAAAAATAAATTCAATAAATAATTTCTTAAAAGGCAATACATATATGTACAAATAATGAGAAAATAATTATGAATTTGTAACAACTTTTATTGCATACGTAGTTACTAAGTAAATAAACTGCCAACAAGTCGGGCGAAACTTTATTATTCTTGGGACAAGTTGCGGATGAATGGAAAGTCAATATACAGGTTAGAGTGGTTAGGGAAGGCTACGTGAAAGGGAGTTCTTGGGCAGGGCTGTTGTCAATTTAACAATATTTCGTTCGTTTCTGCAAGTTTAGGTTTTTATGAGGGGAGGAGGAGGGGTAATAGTAAGGGTGGGTGGATGTTAATAGCTTTTTAACTAATTGCTTGAATCACGTCCAATATTCTCTGTATAGAATGTGTTTCATAGACGAAGTTGCATAGAATTTTCATAAAATTCGGTGTATTTTACATTCACGAAACCGAACATTTGTATGGGAGGGGGTAGAGAAGGTAGGGGAATCGTAAAATTTTATATGTAGTTTTATTTTGCTTCTATTGAAAGGTGCTTGTATAAAATTTCAAGTTCGTAGCTTTTAGTTTATTGGTTATTAGTTGATTTAATGAAATTGGTCGAAATCATGGTTTTGTATGGGAGGGGGTAGAAGGGCAAGCGCGATTTCAAAATTTTTAAAGCAACTTCATTTGAATTATTTTTGTAAGTTTTGTGCAAAATTTCAAATTGATAGCTTTTAAAAGTTAGGTGATAATTGATTTCTTAAAAATGATCGAAAAAATAATTTTGTATGGGAGGGGGTAGAAGTTTTAAAGGTTTTCGACCAGTTAATATTTGGTATATTTAGAGATTTTTTTTAAATGCATTTTGCAAATTTTCAAGCTTCTACCTTAAAATTTCACTCAAAAATTTTCAGTTTATGTGTTTTTTTCAATGCACATGAAACACCTTATGCACGTTATAACAATTATGGATCAAGTTATTATTATTTTTCTATGTACATCAAATAGACGTATTCACATGCAAAATTTAAACTTTGTATCTTTCAACAGGATCCTAAAAAAATCACTGAAAATTTTCGACATTTTTGCTTATCACCTCTCTCCCCTTACACCTCACAACTTAAAATTTTTACCAAAATTAACCATTATGTAGTTCTACAATCTGACAAATTTTTGATTTGATATCTGTACCCTTTTTATAGATGTAAGGATTCGTAATTTTGAAAAGTGCGCCATTTTTTAAATGCACCCCATTTCCCCCCCCCCCCCCTACTATTATTTCAACATGTTATATTTGTTTTGTATTTTCCTAGTATAGCTTAATAGAAGTTTGAAGTTTCAATTACATAGCTTAAGAGATAGTTGAGATATTCATTTTTAAGTGTTTTTCTTTGCAACCCCCCTGACCCTCCTCCTTACAATAATTAACCACTCTCTAAGCTGATTCCAAAGGAATTATATGTCACACTGACGGTCTCAAAATATGAATTTTTTACGATAAGTAATTTCAAGGATATAATCATTTGAAAAAACAATTCGGCCAACAATTTGTTTTTAGCCCCCCTTTTCGGACACCAATGGATAAAAAAATTAAATTATTTTTAGAAGTTGTCCCACAAACCCTTCTATATGTGTGTTGAGTTTTAGGTTCCTAGCTGTTACCAAGGTTGAGATATTTGAATTCGTATTTTTTGGCTTAAGCGCTCCCCCTGCCTCCTCCTGAACCCGTACACCCCCCAAAATGTGTATCCGCCTGAGATCCGCAACTATCTACAATCCTTCTAAAAATTAACTTTCTATCTTGAAGGGTTTGGGAGTTAATGTGCGCTGAGCGTACACGTCGGCGTACGGCGGACGGCGTACAGACAGACGGATTTTTATACTCTAGATGAAATCTGAGAGTATATTGTGTTTGCCTTACCGTTTGTAACGCTAAGAAATAATGCTCGCACAGAACCGCCAAGGGTACAAAAATATTTGTTGTCGCTCAAAAACTTCGATTCCGAGTTGCTGTCTGTCCGTCTGTCCGTCTGTCTACAGCATAACTCTCGAACGCTTTGAGCTATCGTGCTGAAATTTGTTGTGTGTCATTTTTAGCAAAAAAGAAACTTTAAGTTCGTGAACGGGCCACATCCCCCCACCCCTTCTACCCCCTCCCATACAAATTTCACGAAATTTCGAAATTTTCAGAAATTGATTTTTCTTAGAAACCATTTAAGCTATCGATTTGAAATTTGGGTTCAAGTATTACTATATAGATACCATTAATATGACTGAATATAAATCCGATCTCATCACTCCTTCTACCCCCTCCCATACAAATGCATAATTTTGAAAAATGCAGTTCTTCGATTTTCATCGAAACTAGTAAAGTTATAAAAACGAATTTTTGCCAGAATTCATTTTATTAGAATTCCAATCAGCTTTGAAAAAATTATCAACTTCACCTCACCCCTTCTACCCCCTCCCATACAAATTTCACGAAATTTTGAAATTTAAATTAAATTATTTTTCTTCGAAACTGTTAAAGTTATCAATTTGATATTTCGCATAAAGTATAAAAATAGAAATATCAATAACAGGAAAAAAAATTATTTTCATCCTTACACTCCTTCTACCCCCTCCCATACAAATGCATAATTTTTGTTAAATGCATTATATCGATTTCCATTAAAACTATAAAAATTACAAACTTAAAATTTTTCCAGAATTTGTTTTTTAATAGTTGCAATAAATGTTGGAAAAAATTATCCGCTCAGCTTCCCTCCTTCTACCCCCTCCCATATAAATATTTGTATTATAAATTCAAGAAAAGCATTTCTCCTTCAAATATATGAGAGCCGCCGACTTTGAAATTGAATCAAAGCATAGTGATAAGGATGATGACAAGCAGTTTCAAAATCATCTAAAACGTTCCACTTCCTCTGCCACCTCCCATACAAATGCCCCAATTTCTGGAAAACTATGTCCAATTTCTTTAAAAATAATGAAAACTAAAAATTTTAAATTCAGTATGAGACACTTTACACGCCATTTTCGGTGTCACATAGGAGAAATACAAACCTCCCCCTCTACTTCTACCACCTCCCATGCAAAGTCTGTTCTCACTATTCGAAAGAATTTGAGATGACATATTTATATCAAAGTCATTTCCATCTCATCTAGAGTATCATATGATTGGGCTTTAAGCCCAATCATAATTCTGTTATGTTTTGTACTCTAGATGAAATCTGAGAGTATTATAAGTTTGCTCTAAAGTTTGTAACGCCAAGAAATAAGGCTCGGAGAAAAAAATGATGAATACAGAAATTAATATTATCACTCAAAAATCTCAAAACCGGATGTCCGTCCGTCCGTCTGTGCGCGCTCTAGCTTGAGAACGCGTTGAGCTAGAAAGCTCAAATTTTTTACACGTCGTTTTTGACAAGAAAGTAAGGTCAAGTTCGTCAATGGGCCAAATCGCTCCACCTCTTCTACCCCCTCCCATACAAAATGACACAAATGCGCAATTTGACAATAAACGGATTTGCTCGAAAAGTATAAAAGGTATTGGCCTGAAATTTGGAACATATTACTTTTATGATAATATCAATCTACCGTATATTATAAATTATATAAAATTATTCGTGTCCGCCTCCTCCTTCTACCACCTCTCATACAAACTGTACTTATCATGAATTACTCTAAGCCAATTTACTCAGTGCGTATAAAATTTAGCGAGCTGAAATTGTGCACTAAATATTTATTTAAAATTGTTAGTAAGGCTGAAAAAAATTAGACGATTAGCTTCACCCCTTCTACCCCCTCCCATACAAAATGACACAATTTCGCAATTCGACTATAAATAGATTTGCTCGAAAAGTATAAAAGTCTTTAGTCTGAATTTCGGGACTTATTACTTTTATAATAATTTCAATATACTGTGTAAAAATTATTTGCGTCCTCCCTCTCCTTCCAACCCCTCCCATACAAACTGCACTTTTTCATGAAATGAACATATAACATTTATCGAGCTCATATTTCGTAATAAATACTTATTTAGCATTATCACTAAGATCAGAAAAAAATTTTTGATTAGCTTTACTGCTTCTACCCCCTCCCATACAATATGACGCAGTTTCACAACTTCACAAAAAATCTATTTTCTTGAAAAGTATGAATGCTACCAGTCTCAAATTTAAGAAATGTCAATTTTATGATATTCTTAGTTATTTCTGAAAAAATCACTAAAATCCCCCCACTCTTTCTACCACCTCCCATACAAACTGCACATTTTCACTAAATCTAACACACTAATTTTCTCAGCTCCTATTCAATTTTTGGTGTAAGCATTTTGTATAAAACATTTTTATAGTTACTTTAGCATGATGGGGAAGAAAATAGTTCAATGCTATCACCCCTTCTAACACTCCTCATACAAAATTTCATGGGATCACGAAAAACTCTATTTCATCTAGAGTACCGTAAGATTGCGCTTTACGCGCAATCGTAGCCCTGTTATGTTTTTTTTGCGTTTTTCGGCTAATTTAGTCATGAAACGCGAAAAAAACAAAATTTCAGGGTAGCAAATTTTTTTTTTTTTCCAAGTCGATCACAATACTTTATTATTAAAATAATAAAGTAATAGAAAATGTAGTGCCAGAAGGGCCAACATATATTTGTAATGAAGTGGGGTGCAATTCGAAATTTATAAATTTAGTTTTTTATTATAACGTTCAACAATTTTCGTCTGCTCACAAAATTTGAGACAAATTCTTTGTTCCATGTTTTTATCCATCTTAAAAATCACTGTGGACTACTGAGGTGTACCGATTAAACCAGCTGCTGTAAACAAACTGACTAGCAGACCACTCTAATTTTTGGAATAATAATTAAGGACAGTCCTACCTGCTTACCAAATAAAAAAATTTGAAATGTCATTTCCCAGAGTAATGTTAATTACAAAGCCTCGATACTTTATTGTCACAATGTACATTGCTTAGACTAATGGTCTTTGTATTTTCATTATTACTATTTATGCTTTTTGCAGTTTGTTTCTGTAAAATGGAATTTAGTACCATTCTATTCGAGCTTATTCAATTCTGCTCAATTCTATTCGGTACTCTATTCTGCCCGTTATTCTTCTGTATTATTCGAATCTTTTTGATAACATTAGACAGATATTGGATGAATCTCGGTTCCACGCGTTGGTACTACATATGTATTTCATTCTGTTCTATACTAAAACAAATCTATTCTACGATTCCTTTAATCACACCCTATAAGAAATTCTGGAGTTAGAAGTATTACAATATTATAGTCTGTCTAAATAGTCAAAACACAATTTACAGAAACCAAATCTAAAACAAAATCTACAAATCCCCCGCAAGGGGGTAGTTGTAGTATGAGGTTTTACCAATTCCTGCAACTATCTTTGGAGTTAGCGACTCCACGGACCTGAGCTAACTATCCCCCTCTGGGATGGGGGCTGTAGAATTCACCCACAGCCAGTCCTGCTTGCCCTAAAAATGGCAAATGGACACTCACTGGATCATGGGCTTATCACCCGTGATCTTAAGACCTAAATGATACGAGAAACGGATACATCGCCTCGGATACGGACTGATTCTACGGTAACGACTTTTGGCATTCGAAAACGGACTATGATTGGCTTCTGGAACGTTCGAACATTGAATGACGGGGGAAGAGCTGGGGTTACTCGGTCCTTGCACCGCCAATCAGTGATCGACCGTGAAATGGAGCACTATAACATCCAAATCTTGGGCTTGAGCGAGGTCAGGTGGACAGGATCAGGAGAAGAACGAACCCCTAGCGGAAACACTATTCTGTACATTGGCCCTGAAAGTGAAGCCAGAAATGGCGTGGCGTTCGTCCTTACGCCGAGAGCGAGAAACAGCCTCATTAGCTGGGAACCAATCTCGGATAGGATTATCGTCGTCAGGCTCAGGACCAGTGTCAGAAACGTCACAATTCTGCAGTGCTACGCACCAACTAATACCGCAACATCTGGTGACAAAGAGGAGTTTTATAGTCAACTGAGTGCCACCTTCGAACGTGTTCCAAGAGGTGATATTATTATCATCTCGGGAGATATGAACGCCCAGGTTGGATCAGACAACACTGGACTAGAACACGTCATGGGGAGGCATGGTGACCCTTGGGTCGACCCTTCACGACCTTGGATTAAGAGACCCGAAAACGGCGAATTATTTGTGGAGTTCTGTAGTACTCGGCAAATGGTCATCGGAGGGACCCTTTTTCCACACAAGAGTCATCATAAAACATCTTGGGTTTCCCCTGATGGTGTTACTCAGAACCAGATCGACCATTTGGCTATAAGTCGCCGATGGAGAAGATGTCTCCTCGATGTGCGAGCGAAACGTGGAGCTGACGTGGGGAGCGATCACCACTTGATGGTTGCCTGCTTGAGATTGTGTACAGCAGCTATCCGACGACCACAAATTCTTCAAATGAAGCGCAAGCTTAATGTGGATAAACTCAGAGATCCCAACAAAAAACTCGAATACACCACCATTCTACGCGAAAAGTCATCCACATTGGGTGAACATGAAATGCGCACACTGGACGCCAATTGGGAGGCAACCAGAAACACTTTTCTAACTAGTGCTGAAGAATCTGTGGGATATGCGCAAAGCGGTGAGAAACCCTGGATGTCGCAAGACACATGGGACAAGGTTGACAATCGGAAAAAAGCCAAATTGGCAATCATCTCTCAACCCGATGTCAACCAACGAACGCCCGACTTGAGGCAGAACTACCGCGATGCTCATATACAGCTTAAAAAGGCTGTTAGACGCGACAAGAGAAAGGCCATTGAAGATCTGGCAAACAAGGCAGAATCTGCGGCTTACCTTGGGGATATGGGTTCACTATTTAAAATCATGAAACAGTTGACGAACAGGAATTTCACCGCCAACCACCTGGTGAGAGATGTCAACGGAACTCTCCTTAACACCAGTTGCGACGATGGAAGGAATACTTCTCTGATATTTTAAACATCTTGTCAGATGAAGATATTCCGGAAACAGAACAACTTCCAAACATCCAACCGCAACAATCCTCTATTAGGGACGATCCCCCAGATAAGGAAGAGATAGTTTCCGCCATTCGGTCAATGGCGGGAAGGAAAGCTCCAGGTATAGACGGACTACCAACCGAACTCCTCAAAGCGGACCCGGAAATAACAGCCGATATACTCCTCCCACTCTTCACTAAGGTGTGGAATGATGGAAGATATCCGACTGAATGGAAGGAGGGCGTCATTGTGAAAATTCCGAAGAAGGGCGACCTTCGGGATTGTGGCAATTGGCGTGGTATATGTCTACTTACTGCCGTATCAAAAATTATGGCTAAGGTAATTCTCAATAGGATTAGTGATGTCGTCGAGAGCACTCTCGAAGTTTATCAGGCTGGATTCCGTAAAGGGTCGTCTTGTACCGACCACACAAATACCCTACGGATAATATTAGAGCAGTCAGCCGAAATGGGTTCGCCACTACATCTCATGTTTGTGGACTTCGAGAAGGCTTTCGACAGCGTTAAGCGAGATTACATATGGAATGCTTTGCGTAGGAGAGGTATTCCAAATAAGGTCATAGCTATGATTAAACAATCCTACGAAGATGCAAGGTGTCGCGTCTTGCATAGAGGAGAGCTGTCCGAGAGCTTTCCTGTGCGAACGGGTGTCAGACAAGGCTGCATATTATCACCAGCCCTGTTTCTGGTGGTAATAAATGACATCTTGAAAGCTGCACTGGAAGGTGGGGAAGGTAAAGGTCTTCAATGGAGACTATTTAACATCTTAAGTCACCTTGATTATGCTGATGACGTGTGTTTGCTTGCACATACCCGTTCGGACTTAGAGTCAAATGTTCGCTCGTTGCATTCTAAATGCAAAGAGGCGGGACTGAAAATAAATGTGCGTAAAACCAAGTACATGCACATGGGTTCGAACGCAAGCACACCGATTGTTCTTAATGGACAGGATGTGGAAGAGGTGCAAGATTTTTGCTATCTCGGAAGCATTGTCAGCATGGACGGCGGAGCCGAAAAGGATGTTGAGGCTCGGCTAAATAAAGCTCGTCAGGCCTTCGGTATCCTTTCCCCTTTCTGGAGGTTAAGAGAGATCTCCCTTCGCACGAAGCTGCGAGTTTTTGACGCATGCGTCAAATCCGTGTTGTTATATGGTTGTACTACGTGGAAAGTGACCGTTCGACTTACCAAGAAACTACAGACTTTCGTAAACCAATGCCTCCGACGCATTTTAGGAATATTCTGGCCAGAAGTGATCTCCAACGACGAACTTTGGAGTACAACTCGCCAGACTAAATAGGTATTGAGATTCAACGGCGAAAGTGGCAGTGGATCGGTCATACTTTGAGGAAACCAGAGCAAAACATCGCAAAACAGGCTCTGGATTATAACCCTCAAGGAAGACTTCGGGTTGGTCATGTAACACATGGAAGCGAGCAGTTGAGCAGGAGGCCAGAGGAATAAACAAGTCCTGGCAACAGCTTAAAGCCGATGCTCAGGATCGCGCCTTGTGGAAGAGAGTTGTTTCTGTCCTATGCCCCTATAGGGGGTCTTAACAGGAATTTGATTGATTGAAATCTAAAACAGTTTTCCAGGTGATGTGTTACACTTTACTTTTGAACAATTCTAGCACTACGGAATTGACAAGGAGCCCAACGTATGTGAACTAATGGTGTCAGCTTAGGGCAATAGGCATGAAATATGTATGTTATATGTGTATACATTTCTTGTAAGTTATTCCAGCCTTCTACTGCTTTTACTTTACTTTTATTTTGCGACACTAGTATTGTGGTTTGGTTGACTTTACAAAAGCGATGTTTCCAGCGTCGGTTCTGTGTACCTGGAATCCCTTTAAGAACTATTCTACAATATAAGTGCAATGCATCACATTTACATTTCATTAAATTCTTTCGCATGAGTAAAAATTCACGTACATATGTACAGGATCTTCTAGTCTTGTGCTCTGGACTCCATCACTCTCTTCTCACAGAATCACTAGATATGGATTTGACTGAAGGCAGAAAATATGCATAATGTAAAGCTTCAATACAGCTGTAATATACTCGTTTATTTGAAGTTAAGACACTTTTTGTTTGGATACGAAGTTTGAGTAAATTTGCCTTGAGTAAGACTTTATTGAATTCCTGAAAGTCTGTAAAAGTTGTTTCCTTTACGAAGTTCGTCAATTATCTGCTCAAGTAGAATTTCTAAAAACAATTTAACTTCTTTACTCAATTTTGTTCTCAATTTGCGTGTTACTTAACATTGTTGCAAGTTTAGCATAAAAATTCAGTAATTTACGAGTTTATTAATTACTACGAAGATTCATAAAGGGTAAAATTATACTCAGTTAAATTCATGCCTTTATATCGTCGGTATTTTGAGGAAACGTCTCGTGTGGATTGAGTCCAATTTTTCAGGAAGTACAAAAAACTGTTTGGAATGAATTTAGCTGAATGGTTCTTCTTTATTATACTCTAAATGAAATCTGAGAGTATATTGTGTTTGCCTTACCGTTTGTAACGCTAAGAAATAATGATCGAACAGAGTCGCCAAGGATATAGAAATATTTGTTGTCGGTCAAAAACCTCGAGTGATCGTCTATCAGTCTGTCTGTCCGTCTGTCTGCAACATAACTCTCGAAAGCTTTGGTCTACCTTGCTGAAATTTTTTATATATCATTTTTAGTAAAAAAGTAACTTTAAGTTCGTGAACGGGCCAAATCCCCCCACCCATACCGATTTCATGAAATTTCGAAATTTAAAAAAATTGATTTTTCTCCGAAACCATTGACTTGAAAATTAGGTCATAGTATAACGATGTGAATATCATTGACGTCAAAAAATATTGATCTGTTCCTTTTACTCCTTCTTTCACCTCTCATACCAATGCACAATTTTCAAAAATGCACTTATTCGGTTTTCATTGCAACTAGTAAACCCGAAAGAACAAATTTTTGTCATAATTAATGTTATTACAATTGCAACCGATTTTTTGAAAGCTATCAGCTTGACCTCACTCTTTCTACCCCCTCCCATACAAATTTCACGGTATTTCGAAATTTCAATTAAATCATTTTTCTTCAAAATCGTTAAAGCTATCAACTTTAAATTTTGAGAAAAGTATACTTTTATAAAAATCGAAAAATTTGGTTTTGATTCCAATACTCCTTCAACCCCTCCCATACAAATGGACTATTTTCGGCAAATGCACTTAATTGATTTTCATTGAAACTAGGAAAATTACAATCTTTAAACTTTACCAGGATTTGTTCCTTAATAATTGCAATAAATGCTAAAAAATATGAACTTCGCTTCACCCCTTCTACCACCTCCCATACAATTTTTTGTATTGAAAATTCAAGAAATGTATTTCTCCTTCGAACATGTGAGTTTTTATTTCATCTAGAGTATCATATGATTGGGCTTTACGCCCAATCATAATTCTATTATATTTTATTTATTTTTATTTGTTTTTTTTTTTTGTGGTTTCTTTGTTAAACTTTGAATGTAGGAGGCTTCATAAGAAGAACGGGTTGGGAACTTAGAATTTTTTGATACCATGTTCCATTTTAAACAAAAAACATAACAGAATTATGATTGGGCTTAAAGCCCAATCATATGATACTCTAGATGAGATGGAAATGACAATGACAAACTCTTTCGAATAGTGAATAGAGATTTTTGCAAGGGAGGTGGAAGAAGTAGAGGGGAAGGTTTGAATTTTTCGTATATGATACCGAACATGGCATGCAAAATGTTTTTGCTGAATTTAAAGTTTTTAGTTTTCATTATTTTTAAAGAAATTGGTCATAATTTTCCTGAAATTGGGGCATTTGTATGGGAGGTGGCAGAGGAAGTGGAGCATTTAAGATGATTTTGAAAATGCTTATCATCATCCTTATCACCATGCTTTGATTCAATTTCAAAGTCGATAGCTCTCATATGTATACTTGAAGGAGAAATGCTTTTATTGAATTTATAATACAGATATTTATATGGAAGGTGGTAGAAGGAGTGAAGCGGAGCTGATAATTTTTTCTTACACTTATTTCAATTATTAAGAAACAAATTCTGGCAAAATTTGAAGTTTGTGATTTTTCTAGTTTGAGTGGAAATTGATAAAATGCATTTAACAAAAATTATGCATTTGTATGGGAGGGGGTAGAAGGAGTGTACGGATCAAAACAATTTTTTTTTCGCATTATTGATATTTCTATTTGTATACATTATACAAAATATCAAGTTGATAACTTTAACAGTTTCGAAGAAAAATAATTTAATCTAAATTTCAAAATTTTGTAAAATTCGTATGGGAGGGGGTAGAAGGGGTAAGGTGAAGTTGATAATTATTTTTTAAACAAATTGCAATTATAGTAGAATTAATTCTGACAAAATTTCGTTTTTTCAGCTTTACTAGTTTCAATGAAAATCGAAAATATGTATTTTTCAAAATTGTCTATTTGTATGGGAGGGGGTAGAAGGAGTAAAGGGATCGGGTCAATATATATTCCGTCGCACTAATGACATCTATATCATAATACTTTGACCTAAATTTCAAGTCGATAGCTAAAATACTTTCAAAGAAAATCAATTTCTTAATTTTTCGAAATTTCATGAAATTTGTATGGGAGGGGGTAGAAGGAGTGGGGGAATGTGGCCCATTCACGAACTTAAAGTTACTTTTTTGCTAAAAATGACACACAAAAATTTTTAGCACTACAGCTCAAAGCTTTCGAGAGTTATGCTGTAGACAGACGCACAGACAGACAGACGGTCACTCGGAATCGAGGTTTTTGAGCGACAACAAATATTTCTGTACCCTTGGCGTTATTTCTTAGCGTTACAAACGGTAAGGCAAACACAATATACTCTCAGATTTCATCATCAATTCTCGTTTTTTTTTCTAAAATTTGGAGGTGACCTCTAAGATCCCCCGATTTGCATTTGTTATCCCTCGGTATGCGTAACACCGCTTTGACAGCCTCCTTTTTATACTCTAGATGGAATCTGAGAGTATTATAAGTTTGCTCTAAGGTTTGTAACGCCAAGAAATAAGGCTCGGAGAAAAAAATGAATGATACAGAAGTTAATATTATCACTCAAAAATCTCAAAACCGGATGTCCGTCCGTCCGTCCGTCCGTCTGTCCGTCTGTCCGTCTGTCCGTCCGTCTGTTCGCTCTCTAGCTTGAGAACGCGTTGATCTATTTCGTACACGTCGTTTTTGACAAAAAAGTAAGGTCAAGTTCGTGAACGGGCCAAATCGCTCCACCCATTCTACCCCCTCCCATACAAAATGACACAATTGCGCAATTTGACAATAAACGGATTTGCACGAAAAATATATAAGTTATTGGCCTGAAATTTGGAATATGTTACTTTTATAATAATATCAATCTACCGTATAAAAATTATGCGTGTCCTCCTCCTCCTTCTACCACCTCCCATACAAACTGTACTTGGCATGAATTACTCTAAGCCAATTTACTCAGTGCGTATAAAATTAAGCGGGCTGAAATTGTGCGTCGAATATTTATTTAAAATTTTTAGTAAGGCCAAAAAAAATTAGACGATTAGCTTCGCCCCTTCTACCCCCTCCCATACCAAATGACACAATTTCGCAATTCGACAATAAATGGATTTGCTCGAAAAGTATAATATGTATTAGTCTGAATTTCGAGATATATTACTTTCATAATGATTTCAATCTACCATAAAAAACATTTTTGCGTCCTCCCTCTCCTTACACCCCCTCCCATAAAAACTACACTTTTTAATGGAATGCTCAAAGCCGATTTTCTCAGAACATATAACATTTATCGAGCTCACATTTTGTAATAAATACTTATCTAGCATTATCACAAAGATCAGAAAAAAAAATTTGATTACCTTCACTGCTTCTACCCCCTCCCATACAATATGTCACAGTGTCACAACTTCACAAAAAATTTTTTTTCTTGAAAAGTATGAATGTTACTAGTCTAAAATTTAAGAGATGTCAATTTTATGATATTCTTAGTTATTTCTGAAAAAATCACTGAAATCCCCCCGCTCTTTCTACCACCTCCCATACAAACTGCACATCTTCACTAAATCTAACACACTAATTTTCTCAGCTCCTATTCAATTTTTGGAGTAAGCATTTTGTATAAAATATTTGTATAGCTACTTTAGCATGATTGGGAAAAAATTAGCTCAATGATATCACCCCTTCTAACAGTCCCCATACAAAATCTCTTGGAATCGCTAAAAATTCTATTTCATCTAGAGTATCTTAAGATTGCGTTTTACGCGCAATCGTAGCCCTGTTATGTTTTATTTGGAGATGTATCGGAAGGATGTTTAAGAATATTTCCGTTGCCGCAGTAGGGCAGGTTTTCATTGCAGCTGTGATACAGAGACAAGTTAGTCTTTGAATTTTTTTAATATAAGCTGCGCTTTTCAGTGTATTAATTTAGTCCACCAGACTGTTGATCCGTGATTATTGGGAGGATGATTATTCTGTAGCACCAGTAGATCACCTTGGGCTGTAGTCCCCATCATCTGCCAAATAAGCTTTTGCAGGTCCAAGATGCCTTTAATGCATTGTCGTCAGGCCAGTTGAGTTTGTTATCAAGTATCATACCTAAATATTTTACCTCATCTGAAAAGGGTATTGGCGTTACATTTATAGAAGGAGGTGTTATGTAAATTTTCCTTTTCGGTCTTACTTGGGTTGATGTTCAAGTTCTTCGACTAACACCAGTTCATTATGACTATAATCAATATAATATCAATGTCATCGGCATATCCTATTACCTCACAGCCTTCTTCTGTTAGACAGTCTAGATGCTCATCTACTACGATTGACCAAAGAAGTGGACAAAATACTCCTCCCTGGGGACAGCCCCTATATATCTGTGAAGTCAATGTGCTATCACCAAGGTTCGTGGTTGTCCATTGGCTCCTTAGCATGGCATGTATCCATTTTGTCGTGGCCGACTCAAATCCTCTTTTCCTAGCTGCCGCTAATATGGCATCAAGTGGAGTATTGTTGGAAGCACCTTCAATATCTAGGAATGCACAAAGATCAATTTCTTTGTAGTCTTTAGCCTTTTCTATTTGTCTAGCTAGACCGTGAAGGGTTGACTATGTTGATTTGCCTTTCTGGTAAGCATGTTGATTCTTATTAAGACATACTTTACTAGGTCCCGTTCTTATGTGAAGGTTCACTAGTTTCTCCATCGTTTTGACGAAGAAGGAGGTGAAACTTATAGGGCGATATGACGAAATACGAAAACTACGCAATATGATATGTACTTGCATGTGCACATCGTGTTGGGTCTTGTGGAAAAGGAAATGTATAAGCACTCTTAAAGGTTTGGTAATTTATGGGATATCGTATCACAATGTAGCAAATAGAATCGAGAATAAGATTTAGAATGGGATTGAATTGATAAGATTGAGACGTATTTAGACTTGAAGATAATGATATGATTGAGAATTGGTTAATTAATTGGGACATGGTAAGTAAAAGGAGGTGGATTTATAACATCTACAGAAGCCTTTCGGGACATTCTAAATTAGAAAATTTTGAATGATATTTCAAAGGTATAGCACGTAACTTCACTTAAACCTGTTAGCGCCTCTGTAATTAAATATCATAAATATTTGTGCTAAATTGTCCCCTGAATTCATGGTAGAGGATATCAAAATGTCAAAGTTTTGATTTTACGTTCAGAAAAATCGTTACCATCCCCAAAAATACCTAACAGACTACCGTTGCTATGTAAAATGG
The DNA here is from genome assembly GCA_963669355.1 of Chorisops tibialis. Lineage (NCBI taxonomy): Eukaryota > Metazoa > Arthropoda > Insecta > Diptera > Stratiomyidae > Chorisops > Chorisops tibialis. The sequence continues at coordinate 248,820,736 of OY770262.1, forward strand.
TGATTCAATTCAAGTGGCGAGTTTATTATTATTTAAATTGCATATAATTTTACTAATTTTTTATGAGATATGGTGTGACGTTTCATTATGATTTCAACTCACGAACAGCTGACGTCAGACCGTACCACGTATGAGTAGTGCATCAGCCATTCTAGTACACTATACCACATTTACAATACCAGGTATTGTATACCAGCAGTGTATCATTGGTATAACCCTGAGTAATTTTACAATCGATTTTCACAAAGCTATATTCCTAGAAACTACTTAGGGAAAATTACTTTAATATCTCATACATATAATACCAAAACGTGTAATTACTCCAAAAAAGACAAACATTGCTATAATGAGGACGCAGATAAACGAATTTTTTTCCTGCGACGAACTGTGTCCTTATATCCTACAGCCAAATTTTCTTATCCAATGAAAATATGACGCTAATGGATAGAGGTGTTGTGGGGCTGTATGGATTTCCAGCCCACAGTGAACTTTATATAATTGAATAAATTCTACGAATTTCATTTTGAAACTGTTACGGAAACCGACAAATTACTTGGAAAATATAATTTTCTTATAAGCCTGTGGCTAGATGAAGAAGCAAAAAGCCCTTTACCTCTTTATGCTAACTACCTTGCTAAAATCCATTTTATGCCATTTTTCTTGCTTGTTTACAAGCACATTTCCACCGCGCTCCTGATACCCTTGAAATGGGGGTTTTTCCGCTATTTCTTTTTGTCTTTATTGACATAATACTCGTTTTCATCGTTCAGGGAAACACTCGTGATATTGATTAGCTGACGGTTTTACTAACTCTCTGAAAATCCGACACAATTAGGTTAGAATTTTCACTTTAGAGAAAATTACATTTTAAATGGGTTCTAAGCTGTGAACAATCTGCTTAAAATCCTTTGACACTAATCCACCTTTCCTAATTGCTTAAAATTTTCGATTTATTTATTTAATAGCATGCTGTGGATTTCGTTCTGTACATCGAGTAGCAGATCCCTAGTGTTATGCTTATAGTTAGCACTGGGAAAGAACGCTTCTCGTCAACTTCACATTTTTTTTTCATTATAAACACCATTCATAATCATGTATACTACTCTTAGTTAAAAGGAATATGTATTCTGGAGAGGCATGATTATGATTTAATGATGTACAGAGAATCCTTAATATGTTTTGGATTACGTTTGGAAATTTTCTTTTAAAAATTCGAGATTATGATTACTTTGAAAGGAGTTAATTTTGACATTGTGAATTCTTAGTTTCGAATATTATCTCGTACTGCACTGCTATTAGTTGGTAGTTATTATTTAGATTATTTGTTGTCGGAAGAGGGATTTGAAAACGGCCACGACTAGATGGATACATGCCATGCTAAGGAGCCGAATGACAACCATGGATCTAGGTGATAGCACATTGACTGCACAGACCTATAGAGGCTGTCCCCAAGGTGGGGTACTATCTCCACTTCTTTGGTCAATTATAGTAGATGAACTCCTAGATCGTCTAACAGAACAGGGATACGAGGCTATAGGACATGCCGATGACCTCGTCATTATCATTAGAGGCAAACATGATTTAATTATATCGGAACGAATACAAACAGCCTTAGAAGTGATAATGAACTGGTGTCAGTCTAAGAACTTGAACATCAACCCAAGTAAGACTGAGTTAGTACCATTTACAAATAGAAGAAAAATGTACATCATACCCCCTTCAATAAATGGTACAATAATACCCTTTTCAGATGAGGTAAAATATCTAGGTGTCATACTAGATAGCAAACTCAACTGGAATAAACATATAGAATAGACTCATGCCAAAGCACTAAAGGCATTTTGGGCCTGTAAAAGCTTATTTGGCGGAAAATGGGGAATAAAACCCAAAATGATTTACTGGTGCTACAGAACAATCATTCTTCCAATAGTCACATACGGATCAACGATATGGTGGAGTAAAACTTTACAAAGAAAAGCACAGCTTACGCTACAAAAACTCCAAAGGCTAGCTTGTCTTGGTATCACAGGAACTACGAAAACCTGTCCCACAGCGGCAATGGAAATGTTCCTTAACATCCCTCCGATACATCTACAAATAAAAAAGGAAGCTATCAAAGGGGTGTTACGCATACAGAGGGAAAACAAGTACAAACCAGGGGATTTTAGAGGCCACCTCAAAATCCTAAGAAACACTAAATTGGAGGTTCTAACCTCCACATTATCGGACGCTATGCCGACAAAATTTAACTTTGAAACCCTCTTCAAAGTTATAATCAGAGAACGCAAGGACTGGCAATCCACGCTACCTGAAATGGAAGAGGGATCAACATCTGGTATACAGATGGTTCGCGCACCTCTGAGGGGACAGGAGCCGGAGTCAAAGATCCTAACTTCTCGGTTTCAAAACCACTCGGCAAAGAAGCCAAAATCTTCCAGGCTGAACTGATTGCAGTGGAGCTATGTATCCAAGAGAATATAAGGAGAGCTCATCGCAACAAATCAATTTATATCCTATCGGATAGTCAGGCGGTTCTCAAAGCCCTAGCATCCAATAAACACGGATCGAGGTTAGTTTGGGACTGTCTTCAAGACCTAACCATCCTGGGGAAAAGGAACGACGTAACGTGAATGTGGGTACCAGGACATATGGGAATTGAGGGAAACGAAGAGGCTGATCGCCTTGCAAAAAATGGCGCGGAAAAAAACTTTATTGGTCCAGAGCCATTCTGCGGAAAATCAAAAGGGCATCAAAGCTCGATACTTAAAAAGTGGGTTGAACAAGAACACAAAATCTACTGGAATAGACTTCCAGGCTTATCAACCTCAAAAAAACTAATCATACCACAAAAAAACAAAATGGAGGATATCCTGAAATTTTAGAAAGAGCGATATTAGTACTCTAATCGTCCTAATGACGGGGCACAGTGGAGTGAACCACCACCTCAAAAATATGGGCTTAGCTGAAACCGACATCTGCCGCCTCTGTCTCGATGACGCAGAAACGACAATATTATATCCTATGCCACTGTGAAGCAATGGCAAGGAAAAGGCATAATCTTCTGGGGAAAGGTTTCATTTCCACCGAGGAACTAGCCAACATGGCTCCCTTACAAATACTCAGATTAGCTAAAGCTATTGAGTTATGGTAGGGTATAGGGGCAATAATCGCACAATAGGCCAAAAATGCCGCAGTGCTCTCACGTGTTCCCCTAACATAGATAAATAAATAATAACCGATGTCAACCAACGAACGCTCGACCTGAGGCAGACCTAGCTCGATGCTCATATACAGCTTAAAAAGGCTGTTAGACGCAAAAAAAAAACGGGCACTGAAGATCTGGCCAACAAGACAGAATCTGCAGCTTACCTTGAGGATATTTAAGATCATGAAACAGTTAACGAACAGGAATTTCACCGCCAACCACCTGGTGTGAGATGTCAACGGAACTCTCCTTAATATGAGTGAACACCAGCTGCGGCGATGGAAGGAATACTTCTCTGATATTTTTAACATCTTCTCAAAGGAAGATTCCAGAAACAGAAAAACTACCAAACATCCAACCGCAACAATCATCTATTAAAGACGATCCCCCAGATAAGGAAGAGATAGTTTTCGCCATTCGGCCAATGGCGGGAAGGAAAGCCCCGGGTATAGACGGACTACCAATCGAATTCCTCAAAGCGGACCCGGAAATAACAGCCGATATACTCCTCCCACTCTTTACTGAGATGTGGAATGAAGGAAGATATCCGACTGAATGGAAGGAGAGCGCCATTGTGAAAATCCCGAAGAAGAGCAATCTTCGGGATTGTGGCAATTGGCGTGATATATTTCTAGTTACTGCCGTATCAAAAATCATGGCTATGGTAATTCTCAATAGGATTAGTGATGTTGTGGAGTGCACTCTTGAGGTTTATCAAGCTGGATTACGTAAAGGGTCGTCTTGTACCGACCATACAATTACCCTACAGATAACATTGGAGCAGTCAAACGAAATGGGTTCGCCACTACATCTCATGTTTGTGGACTTCAAGAAGGCTTTTGACAACGTTAAGCGAGATTACATATGGAATGCTTTGCGTAGGAGAGGTATTTCAGATAAGGTCATAGCTATGATTAAAGAATCTTACGAAGATCGCGTCTTGCATAGAGGAGAGCTTTCCGAGATCTGCACTATGCGAAAGGGTGTCAACCAAGACTGCATATTATCACCAGCCCTGTTTCTAGTGGTAATAAATGGCTTCTTGAAAGCTGCACTGGAAGGTTAGGAAGATAAAGGTCTTCAATAGCCGTGTTTTTTTGCGGACGAGAGTAGAGCAGGTTAAGATAGTCCTCAAAAAAACGATCCAGAGTAGAAGTTTAATACTAAAGTATGGAACTGGTAAGTTGTTGCACCTGGAAACAATTTGTCAGTTCTACTTCGAATTGTCAGTTGTCAACAACAGGTAATTTCTGTAAAATATTGCGAATTTCCCGCGATAATTCAAGACTTTTCCTTACAGATCCAATAATGAGTGCCAATAGGAAAGTTTTTTTATTGGAACTATTAGAATCAAGTGATTCGGATGACTCCAATCGTAAGCGCATTGTGTTTCAGGCAGCTGCAGCACTTTTCGACAAATTCAAATTTCATTGCTGCCAACGGCTGGGAGATGAAAGTCCCAAGTTCTGAAAACTTCTGAGCCCTCTATCAATGAGCACAGGAACTATTTATCCAGAGCAGGTTAGCTACACCAGTGGTCTAACCGGGGTAGCTAACCTACTCTGGATAGATGATTTGTTGTTGCTTTCAATGTAGTTACGCTAACCTGCTCTGGATAGAGCCGCAAAAAAACACGGCTAATGGAGACTATTTAACATCTTAAGTCACCTTGATTATGCTGATGACGTGTGTTTGCTTGCACATAACCGTTCGGACTTAGAGTCAAATGTTCGCTCGTTGCATTTTAAATGGAAAGAGGCGGGACTGAAATTAAATGTGCGTAAAACCAAGTACATGTACATGGGTTCAAACGCAAGCACACCGATTGTTCATAAGGGACAAGATGTTGAAGAGGTGCAAGATTTTGGTTATCTCGGAAAGATTGTCAGCATGAACGGCGGAGCCAAAAAGATATTGAGGCTCGTCTAAATAAAACTCGTCAGGCCTTCGGTATCATTTGCCCTTTCTGGAGGTTAAGAGAGGTCTCTCTTCGCACGAAGCTGCGAGTTTTTGACGCATACGTCAAATCCGTATTGTTATATGGTTGTACTACGTGGAAAGTGACCGTCCGACTGACCAACTACAAACTACTACAGACTTTCGTGGAGCCTCCGACGCATTTTAGGAATATTCTGGCCAGAAGTGATCTCCAACGACGGAGTTTGGAGTACAACTGGCCAGGCTAAAATAGGTATTGAGATTCAAAGGCGGAAGTGGCAGTTGATCGGTCATACTTTGAGGAAACCAGAGCGAAACATCGCCAAACAGGCTCTGGATTATAATCCTCAAGGAAGACGTCGAGTTGGTCGACCATGTAACACATGGAAGAGAGCAGTTGAGCAGGAGGCCAGAGGAGTAAACAGGATCGCGCCTTGTGGAAGAGATTTGTTTCTGCCCAGTGTCTCTATAGGGAGTCGTAACAGGAATTTGATTGATTGATTACGGATAAAGAAATATTTAGGAACATAAATAAACTAACAACGCCAAATATTCATTACAAAATTAGTACTCGACGAATTTTATGACAACTAAAATAAATTTTCTGGAATTAAACTCAAATAATGGTATACAATTCTTTTTCAATTACGCCACAGCCATAATTGTGTTCGGATATAAACGTTAAGCAAACGGATGGTTTGCTGATACTTTGCTTAACCCTTGATTTCTCAATTCCGACTTCCAACAATTCGCCATGGACCAAGGTACAAGTAATAAATAGAACCAAGGTACAATGATGTTATCTAGCACCGTAAAGCATTGTATTTTAACACACAGTAGCTGTCAATCTATTTCATAACAAGAGGATTCAAAACAGGGCAAACAAGCAAGACGCAGAATAAACAACAGAGGAAAAAGTCAGAAGTTTTTGCAAATTACTTCAAAAACAATAACCCTTAAAAAATTTACTTTTGACGCTGAAAAACTTATTCTTCTTTCTGTGCGCAGTAGCTCGCTACTGCGAAAGGATAACATACATTGAAAATTTACTAAAATCAAATGGCGAAAATTTTGTAAAAGCCATTTTTTCAAAACGTTGTTAAATTCGTCAAAACAACAATAGGACCATGATACATGGCATTCCTCTACTAACGAAATATGAGAAAAATTTAACTTTTAGTCATAATACATATAAAATGTTTGCTAGTTCATTGAGCTACACGATCTAAGCAATTTTTTATTTTTTTACGATTAAGGGTTGTAAAGGGAAGCAAGTTAGCCAAAATTTGGAAAAGTTTCACTAATTTTTAAGGGATTTGGTTAAATTCTCAAAGTTGAAATTTTACGGGTGCACACATATGTACATAAAGAAAAAACAATAATTGTAACCAAAACTGTTATGCACCCAAGTCGGACCCTGACGTTCATACGGTGTTTCACTTGTGTTGGAAAAAACAGAAGAACGCAAAATTATTGATTGATTTATAAAGCAAGATTCTTAAAAATTTTGTGAATTCAAAAAAAAAAAGAAAATGCATAAGATTTCAAGATACTTCCTTCCCTGCAAAAGTATTATTTCGACCAGTTTCAGTAAATCAATTATCTCCAACAAAATGAAAGCTATTATCTAGAAATTTTTTACAAACACTTTCAAGCAAAGCTGCATCAAATGTTTTGCAGTTCCTCTACTTATTCTACCCCCAACCATACAAAAGTGTAATTTTGACTAATTTCAGTAAATCAACTAATAGCCAGCAAATTAAAATCTAGAAATTTAAAATTATCTACAAACACCTTTCGAAAGAAATGAAAGAAAAATAAATCACAAATTTTACGATGCTACTCTTCTACCCTATCCCATACAGATATATAGTTCTATGAATCTATAGTAATAAAATGCAAATCTTGCCAATATTTCTATATTTTTATGTATGTGCGGTCTCTATACAAATCTAGAACACGCAGAGGCCTGGAAATTTGAGATTAAAAGCCCACAAGTTTGAACTGCTAGGGTGTAGCCTAGTGGGTAGCATGGTAGTCTACAATGCAAAGGTCATGAGTTCAAATCCCGGCCGACGCATAATTTCAGCACATTGCCTGCTTGGATATACCTTGGTCACCTCAATCTACGAAAATGAAAACTTCGTAGAAAGAGGGTTGTGCGAAGGTCGACCCTTCAACAATAAATAATGAAATGTGTTAAGGAACCAGATGGTCAGGAGGGCCAAGACCCGATTTGGGCTGTAGTCCCTTTGTAGTAGCACAAGAAGAAGTTTGAACTGATGCAAGTTCGTTATCGGGCCAAATCTCTCCACACCTTCTACTCCTTCCCATACAAAATTGCACAATTTTTTCTCGAAAAGTATGAAAGCTATTGATCTGAAATTTAGAATTATTATATCTATAACGATTTCAATCGTCGGTATAAAATTTATTCGAATCCCCTACTCCTTCTACCGCCTCCCATACAAACTGCACTTTTCATGAAATTACTCAGTACGCATAAGATTTATCGAGCTGAAATTGTGCACTAAATACTTATTTGGAATTATTAATAACAGAAAAAAACATAACAGGGCTACGATTGCGCGTAAAGCGCAATCTTACAATACTCTAGATGAGATAGAATTTTTAGTGATCCCAAAAAATTTTGTATGGGGAGTATTAGAAGGGATGATAGCATTGAACTAATTTTTTTCTCATCATGCTAAAGTAACTATGAAAAAATTTATACAAAATGCTTACTCCAAAAACTGAATGGGAACTGAGAAAATTAGTGAGTTAGATTTTGTGAAAATGTGCAGTTTGTATGGGAGGTGGTAGAAAGAGTGGGGGGATTCTAGTGATTTTTTCAAAAATAACTAGGAATATTATAAAATATATGTCCCTTAAATTTCAGACTAGTGCCATTCATACTTTTTAAGAAAATCGTTTTTTTGTAAAGTTGTGAAACTGTGTCATATTGTATGGGAGGGGGTAGAAGCAGTGAAGCTAATCAAATATTTTTTTCTGATCTTAGTGAAAATGCTAATTATGTATTTCTTACAAAATATGAGCTTGATAAATGTTATATGTTCTGAGAAAATCGACTTAGAGCATTTCATGAAAAAGTGTAGTTTGTATGGGAGGGGGTAGAAGGGGAGGGACGACGCAAATAATTTTTCTACGGTAGATTGAAATAATTATGAGTGTAATATATCCCAAAATTCAGGCTAATAGCTTTTATAGTTTTCGATTAAATCCATTTATTATCAATTTGCAAAATTGTGTCATTTTGTATGGGAGGGGGTAGAAGGGGTGAAGCTAATCGTATAATTTTTTTTGGTCTTACTAAAAATTTGAAACAAATATTTGGTACACAATTTCAGCCTGCTAAATTTTATACGCACTGAGTAAATTGGCTTAGAGTAATTCAAGACAAGTACAGTTTGTATGGGAGGTGGTAGAAGGAGGGGGAGGACACGCATAATTTTCATACGGTAGATTGGTATTATCATATAAGTAATATATTCCAAATTTCATTCCAATAGCTTTTATACTTTTCGAGCAAACCCGTTTATTGTGAAATTGCGCAATTGTGTCATTTTGTATGGGAGGGGGTAGAAGGGGTGGAGCGATTTGGCCCGTTCACGAACTTGACCTTACTTTTTTGTTAAAAACGACGTATACAAAATTTGAACTTTCTAGCTCAACGCGTTCTCAAGCTAGAGAGGACACGGACGGACGGACAGACAGACAGACAGACAGACAGACAGACGGACGGACGGACGGACGGACATCCGGTTTTGAGATTTTTGAGTGATTATATGAACTTCTGTATCATTCATTTTTTTCTCCGAGCCTTATTTCTTGGCGTTACAAACTTTGTGGCAAACTTATAATACTCTCAGATTTCATCTAGAGTATAAAAATTAAACGATTAGCTTCCCCCCCTCCACCCCATCTCCATCTTAATATGACACAATTTCACAACTTTATAAAATATCGATTTTCCTGGAAAGAATGAGTGCAAATGATCTGCAATTTAAAGCATGTCAGTTCGTCGTCGTCGTCGCAGCGCTACAGCCCCTTTTGGGCCTTGGCTTCCCGTAGCCGAGGTCTCCAGCGATCTCGGTCCAGTGACCGCGTCCTCCAATTTTGAAATCCGAGCAGCGATGAACAGTCTTCGTCAACAGAGTCGGACCAGCGTTTCCTGGGTTTTCCCACTGGCCTCCGGCCCTTCGTTTTTTTTAGGTATTCGAGTTTCGTCCATCCTTTATGGCCAGCCCATTGCAGCTTCCGCAGTCTGATGATAGTGGAAACCTCCGGTTCGTCGAATATATCATACAGCTCACTGTTGTATCTAATTCGCCATCGGTCATCATCACGTTTCGCTCCAATTATTCGTCTCAGGACCCGTCTTTCGAAAGCGTTCAACTTATTTGCGGATGCTTGTGTAAGGGTCCATGTTTCGCATCCGTAGCAAAGCACAGGTCTTACTATTGATTTGTAGACTTGGAGTTTGGTCTTCCTGTGTACGCAGCTGGCCTTAAAAATAGCTAAGACTGAATAATACGTTTTATTTGCGAGCTGGATTCGTCTTTTTATTCCATTCGTTTCATTTCCACTTTTTGTCAATTCTGTGCCTAAATATATGAATTCGTTCACATTTTCCAAATTATATTCGTCAATTGTAATGTTTTGTCTATTGGGGGTCCTTTTCCTTGCTTGTGTCATTATTTTCGTTTTTGTTTCATTGATTTTCAAGCCAACTTCTTTTGCTGCTTGATCGAGGCTTAGTAGAATTTCTTTTGCGGATGTGAAAGAGCGTGATAATATGTTGATATCGTCCGCATAACCCACTATCTGGCTGGATTTATAAAGCAGCGTACCTCTTGTGTCAACGGGTAACTTTCTGACGACGTATTATAAAGCTAGGTTAAAAAGCAGAGGGGCCAGCCCATCACCCTGTTTTAGTCCGACATTTGTGTCAAAGGCATCAGTTAGTTGGTTGTTGACTCTGACTTGTGATGTTGTTAATGTCATCGTCATTTTGGTCAGTCGGACTAGTTTTGTTGGGATGCCAAAATGCAGCATTATTTTGCACAGTACGTTTCGATCAATACTGTCGTATGCTTGTTCAAAGTCCACAAAAACCTGGTGAACGTCGATGTTGAATTCCCAGCATTTTTCAAGCACCTGATCAGTCGTTGATCGACCTGCTCTAAAACCGCCTTGGCACTCCCCAATCGCATTGTCAGCGTAAATTTTAATCTTATTTTCTAATATTTTTGTCAGTATCTTATATGACGTGCAAAGTAGTGAGATACATCTGTAGTTTTCGCACTGCAGTTTGTCTCCTTTTTTGTGGATAGGGCAAATAATGCATTTGGTATTTGCTCCTGATTCCAGATGTACTGAATCACTTTATGGATGGCATTTCGGGTGCAGCTTCCGCCATATTTAATTAATTCCGCTGGAATTTCGTCGATGCCCGGTGCTTTATTGCTTTTCTGGCTTCTGATGGCAAATTCGACTTCTTTCAACGTTAGAAGTTCCAGTGAGCATTCGTCGGAGGTTTGGAGACCTATCAGCTCCGATGTTCGGGAGCCGTGTGCGGGATTAAGGAGTTTTTTAAAGTATGACGCCCATCTTTCCTTAATCTGACTATCCTTGGCGATGATAGTGCCATTTCTGTCTATACAGAGGGTTGTCTGAGGCTGATATCCACGTCTTAGGCTTTTCACTACTTTGTAGGCTTGTCTTGTTTTATTGCTCGCAAGATTGTCATCGATATTTCTCAATTGGTCGTCATAATATTTTCTTTTCTTACATCTAATGACCTTATTTGCTACTCGTCGGAGATTTTCGTATTTTTCTCTCTTCGTTCTGGTATTCCTTTCGAGAAACTGTCTGTACGCCTAATTTTTCTTATCTAACGCATCTTGGCATTCGTCGTCGAACCAGTCATTTCTTTTGCGCCGAGCTTCATACCCAACCACTTGTTCCGCAACGGTCTTTATGGTTGCCTTTATATCCATCCAAACTTGGTTCACAGGCTTCGGTATGTCATCCTGCAGAATCGGAGTGAGCTCTCTTTCAAGTGCTGCTGCGTAATTTTCTGCAACTGACGCCGTTTGGAGCTTTTCGATGTCGAACTTACGAAGAGAGCTGGTCTTTGTTTGATACGCCTTTGACATACGACATCGATATTTGGATTTGACCAAGTAGTGGTCCGAGTCACAATTTGCTCCTCTGAATGTTCGAACGTCAATGATGCTGGAGGCCAATCTCCGCTGTATAAGGACATGGTCTATTTGGTTAAAGGTATTGCCATCTGGTGATGCCCATGTTCTTTTATGGATGCGTCGATGTGGGAAGCATGTCGAACTTATAACTAAGTATGTCTCTGCTGCATGCAAAGTCTATCAGCCGCTGCCCGTTGTCGTTACTTTCGTCGTGGAGGCTATGCCCTCCAGTTGTTCCGCGATGAGTCTCTTCGTTCCCGACCTTAGCGTTGAGGTCGCCAAGTATTATTTTAACGTCGTTTGAGAGCAATGAGTCGAATAGCCTTTCAAGGCTCGTATAAAAGGCATCTTTCGTTTCCTCATCTTTTTCTTCCGTCTGGCATGTACATTTATTAGCCATATTTTGAAGAATTTCGCTTTGATGCGGATCGCACACATCCGTTCGTTAATTCGCTTGAAATCGATGACGTGTGATTTGAATTCCCTATCCACAATAAATGCGACTCCAAATTTACGGCTTCCTGAGGGCTTACCACTTTTAAAAATGATGTGCGATCTCGCTACCAGTCCATTTCGTTTCCTGGACTGCCAACACATTTAATTTGTACTGACTGGCCTGTTGTAGTAATTCTTTAACAGCACCAGGTTTGTTTAATGATCTGATATTCCAGGATCTAAAAACATAGTCCGTTGTACGTTTGCGCGGTCGTTTCCGTTGGTCCAATCCTATTCGAGGCTTCGTCTTGGGTTCCAAAACAATGAAGATTTTTTTACGGTGACAGGGGAGTTAACCCTTCGCCCAACCTCCGCTCTGGAGGAGTGGTTATTATTGTTGTTTCCGTTATCAGGCGCGGAAAACTCGCCTTCACCCTCCTACGTTAGCAACTCTCAAGTGAGAGTTCCCAGCGGCCACCACGAGGAGGTGTAGGTAGGATTCGGTAGCAGAGCTGACGATGTTCTTACAGTAGGCTTTTCTCGGATTTTAATACTTTATTGGAAACCAGTAAACCAATGCAAACCCGAGACCTTTTACTACCATTTGACCAAGCATGTCAGTTGCATGATGTTTATAGTTAATTCCAAAAAAAGTCATAACGAACTCTCCACTCCTTCTACCACCTCCCATACAAACTGCACAATTTCACTAAATTAAATGCACAATTTTTGAAGCTTAAATTTTGTATAAAACATTTCGACAGCAACTTTAGCATGATGGGAAAAAATTGCTTCAATGCCGTCACCCCTTGTACCACTTCCCGCACAAAATTTCTGAATATCAAAAAAATTCTCTTTCATTTAGGCATGATTGGGCAGCGCCTACAGTTTCATTTTCAGGTATCAGTGTATGTTTGTGAGTGTAGTAGGGAATGCTATCTCTCATTAAAACTAAGTTTATTTAATACAAATTAATTGTCATGCCACAGCGGATCACGGGCAATGCCATGCGGGACTGGTAGTATAAAATAAACCGAATTTCATAAGATTTATTTCGTCTGATATCCCATATAGGGAATTTTGAACGTAATTCAAGCAATCAATCAAAGAATTATTAACATCCTTATAATTCTTCTATCTAAGTAGGATGCAGCCAAGTGGGTAGCGTATTCGTCTACAATATGATGGTCGTGAGTTCAAACCCCGATCAACGTTTAATTCCAGCACGCTACCTGTTCGATCATACTTTAGTCGCATCAAACAGCGAAAATGAAAAATTCGTAGATATTTGGTTGCGCAAAGGGCTAACAACCCTTCTACAATAAATAAAGAAAATGTTAAGGATCCTGAAGGCCAGGAGACCAAAGCCTGATTCCTGCTGTAGTGCCATTGTAGATTAGAATTCTTCTATCGCCTCCCTTCAATACAAATCCTCGCACAAATAATCTAACTGAAATATTGATTTTATTTAGTGGAGCTATTGATCGCAATCCCTGCTAAGTGTTTAAAAATTGACAAGAGCCATGCCCTAGCATCCTCATTCCCTTAGTCTACCCTATCTGCTATCATCCTAGTATGCATACTGACTTTCCACACATCCTCAACTTGAAAAATAAAGTTTACCATGATTTGTTGGCAGATATTCTTAAGATCAAGGTTTAACCAATCTGAAACACGTCCATGTTTCTCGTCTGCTGCTTGCAAAAAAGGTAGACACTGATCCAAGTTCTTTGATGTTGAAATACTTCCTTCTCGTATTAATTTTATGTGAAGTTTGTTATGATGTAATTGGCTTCGTTCGATTCCCACATAACATATGAACTGCGTACAGATTACGGACAAAATGGACCTATTCTGAGGTGATGGAGGGTAATTAAGGTAACCTAAAATTCAAACTAGTCTAGGGTTTAGACTAGTGTGTAGCGTGTTGATCTACAATGCGAAGGTCGTGAGTTCAAATCCCGGTCGAGGCATAATTCCAGCATACTGCCTGCTTGGGTATATCTTGGTCACCTCAATCTACGAAAATGAAAAATTAGTAGATAGAGGGTTGTGCGCAGTTCTAACAACTATTCCACAATAAATGACGGAAAATGTTAAGGAGCCTAAAGGTCAGGAGGTCAAGGTCCCATTTGGGCTGTAGTGCCATTGAAAAAAAAAATAAAAATAATAAAACTGAGACAGCACTCTATTTATCAGGCCCTTCACACCCCATTTGGCTATCATTTTACCAGTGTCTGCTAGTCGTTTCTAATATTTATCATGTTTTCACTTAAAGGAAATGGTTTAAATAAAATAAAATTAAATTGGATTGAAATAAGTTAAATTAGAATAAGTTAAATGAATATGAATCAATCTGTTGTGGCGAACAAATAATTTAAGCAATGAACTAGAAATTTCGTACGAACAATTGATAAGACAGATATATAAAACTTGAATCACACAATTTTTTATTCCCCTCCCTTCTCTATTGGCAGCTATTTTCTATTTTTTTATTAATTTCTTCTATTTCTTCGTCTATCACATCTTAACGTACCTTCGAAAGATAAATTTGAAATTATGTCTTTCTTTGTGAAAATGATTTGTATAGTTTATTCAACAATCCATGGCCATTATGTTTATGACCGAATGACATCCAATAAGAATGATGATGATGGTTGGTTGACACCGGAAAACCTAAATTCAGTACCTCTTTTCGTGCGGAAATTGTTGAAAAACATAACAGAATTATGATTGGGCGGAAAACCCAATCATACAATACTCTAGATGAAATGGGAAAGAATTTAATGTACCGGAAAATTTCAAGTTCTTAAAAGAGTAATTAAAAACTTTTGCATGGGAGGTGTTAGATGCAGAAGGTGAGGTGAAAGACTTTTGACGATTTTAAAACTGTTTATCAACATCCTAATCATATTGCTTTGTTACAGTTTTAAAGTCGATAGCTCCCAAATGTTCGAAGGAAAATTACTTTATTTTTATAGTACAAAAATTTGTATGGGAGTAGCGAAGATGATATTTATTTTAGCAATTATTGCAATTATTAAGACACCGATTCTGACCAAATTTTAAGTTTTTACTTTTTCTAGTTTCTATGTAAATCGATTACATGCATTTACAAACATAACACAACATAACAGGGCTACGATTGCGCGTAAAGCGCAATCTTACGATACTCTAGATGAAATAGAATTTTTTGTGATCCCAAGAAATTTTGTATGGGGAGTGTTAGAAGGGGTGATAGTATTGAACTAATTTTTCCCCATCATGCTAATCAACCAATCAGTCAAATTCCTGTTAAGACCCCCTATAGGGGCATAGGACAGAAACAACTCTCTTCCACAAGACGCGATCCTTAGCATCGGCCTTAAGCTGTTGCCAGGACTTATTTATTCCTCTGGCCTCCTGCTAGCTCAACTGCTCGCTTCTATGTGTTATATGGTCGACCAACCCGACGTCTTCCTTGAGGATTATAATCCAGAGCCTGCTTGGCGATGTATCGCTCTGGTTTCCACAAAGTATGACCGATCCACTGCCACTTCAGCCTTTGAATCTCAATACCTATTTTAGTCTGGCCAGTTGTACTCCAAAGTTCGTCGTTGGAGATCACTTCTGGCCAGAATATTCCTAAAATGCGTCGGAAGCATTGGTTCACGAAAGTCTGTAGTTTCTTTGTAAGTCGAACGGTCAATTTCCACGTAGTACAACCATGTAACAACACGGATTTGACGCATGCGTCAAAAGCTCGCAGCTTCGTGCGAAGGGAGATCTCTCTTAACCTCTAGAAATGGGAAAGGATACCGAAGGCCTGACGAGCTTTATTTAGCCGAGCCTCAACATCCTTTTCGGCTCCGCCGTCCATGCTGACAATGCTTCCGAGATAGCAAAAATCTTGCACCTCTTCCAAATCTTGTCCGTTAAGAACAATCAGTGTGCTTGCGTTCGAACCCATGTACATGTACTTGGTTTTACGCACATTTATTTTCAATCCCGCCTCTTGCATTTAGAATGCAACGGGCGAACATTTGACTCTAAGTCCGAACGGGTATGTGCAAGCAAACACACGTCATCAGCATAATCAAGGTGACTTAAGATGTTAAATAGTGTCCATTGAAGACCTTTACCTTCCCCACCTTCCAGTGCAGCTGTCAAGACGTCATTTATTACCACCAGAAACAGGGCTGGTGATAATATGCAGCCTTGTCTGACACCCGTTCGCACAGGGAAGCTCTCGGTCAGCTCTCCTCTATGCAAGACGTGACACCTTGCATCTTCGTAGGATTCTTTAATCATAGCTATGACCTTATCTGGAATACCTCTCCTACGCAAAGAATTCCATATATATTCTCGCTTAACGCTGTCGAAAGCCTCCTCGAAATCCACAAACATGAGATGTAGTGGCGAACCCATTTCGGCTGACTGCTCTAATATTATCCGCAGGGTATTTGTGTGGTCGATACAAGACGACCCTTTACGGAATCCAGCCTGATAAACTTCGAGAGTGCTCTCGACGACATCACTAATCCCATTGAGAATTACCTTAGCCATAATTTTTTGATACGGCAGTAAGTAGACATATACCACGCCAATAGCCACAATCGCGAAGGTCGCCCTTCTTCAGTATTTTCACAAAGACGCCCTCCTTCCATTCAGTCGGAAATCTTCCTTCATTCCACACCTCAGCAAAGAGTGGGAGAAGTATATCGGCTGTTATTTCCGGGTCCGCTTTGAGGAGTTCGGTTTGTAGTCCGTCTATACCTGGAGCTTTCCTTCCCGTCATTGACCGAATGGCGGAAACTATCTCTTCCTTATCTGGGGGATCGTCTCTAATAGAGGATTGTTGCGGTTGGATGTTTGGTAGTTGTTCTGTTTCTGGAATATCTTTCTCCGACAAGATGTTTGAAATATCAGAGAAGTATTCCTTCCATCGCCGCAACTGGTGTTCACTCATATTAAGGAGAGTTCCGTTGACATCTCTCACCAGGTGGTTGGCGGTGAAATTCCTGTTCGTCAACTGTATCATGATTTTGAATAGTGAACCCATATCCCTAAGGTAAGCCGCAGATTCTGCCTTGTTTGCCAGATCTTCAATGGCCTTTCTCTTGTCGCGTCTAACAGCATTTTTAAGCTGTATATGAGCATCGTGGTAGTTCTGCCTCAGGTCGAGCATTCGTTGGTTGGCATCGGGTTGAGAGATGATTGCCAATTTGGCTTTTTTCCAATCGCCAACCTTATCCTTGTTCCATGTGTCTTCCGACATCCACGGTTTCTCACCGCTTTGCACATATCCCACAGATTCTTCAGCACTAGTTAGAAAAGTATTTCTGGTTGCCTCCCAATTGGCGTCCAGTGTGCGCATTTCATATTCACCCAATGTGGATGACTTTGCGCGTAGAATAGTGGTGTATTCGCGTTTTTTGTTGGGATCTCTGAGTTTATCTACATTAAGCTTGTGCTTCATTTGAAGAATTTGTGGTCATCGGATAGCTGCTGTACACAATCTCAAGCAGGCAACCATCAAGTGGTGATCGCTTCCCACGTCAGCTCCACGTTTCGCTCGCACATCGAGGAGACATCTTCTCCATCGGTGACTTATAGCCAAATGGTCGATCTGGTTCTGAGTAATACCATCAGGGGACTCTTGTGTGGAAAAAAGGTTCCCTCCGATGACCATTTGCCGAGTACTACAAAACTCCACCAACTCGCCGTTTTCGGGTCTCTTAATCCAAGGTCGAGACGCGTCCACCCAAGGGTCACCATGCCTCCCCATGACGTGTTCTAGTCCAGTGTTGTCTGATCCAACCTGGGAGTTCATATCTCCTGAGATGATAATAATATCACCTCTTGGAACACGTTGAAGGTGGCACTCAGTTGGCTATAAAACTCGTCTTTGTCACCAGATGTTGCGGTATTAGTTGGTGCGTAGCACTGCAGAATTGTGACGTTTCTGGCACGCTCTCGGTGTAAGGACGAACGCCACGCCATTTTTGGCTTCACTTTCAGGGCCAATGTACAGAATAGTGTTTCCGCTAGGGGTTCGTTCTTCTCCTGATCCTGTCCACCTGACCTCGCTTAAGCCCAAGATTTGGATGTTATAGTGCTCCATTTCACGGTCGATCACTGACTGGCCGTGCAAGGACCGAGTAACCCCAGCTCTTCCCCCGTCATTCAATGTTCGAACGTTCCAGAAGCCAATCATAGTCCGTTTTCGAATGCCAAAAGTCGTTACCGTAGAATCAGTCTGTATCCGAGGCGCTGCATCCGTTTCTCGTATCAGTTAGGTCTTAAGCTCACGGGTGATAAGCCCATGATCTTGTGAGTGTCCATTTGCCATTTTTGGGGCAAGCAGGACTGGCTGTGGGTGAACTCTACAGCCCCCATCCCACAGGGGGATAGTTAGCTCAGGTCCGTGGAGTCGCTAGTCTCCAAAGATAGTTGCAGGAATTGGTAAAACCTCATCCTACAACTACCCCCTTGCGGGGATGACTAAGACATACTAACATTTAATTTACTTTTCTTGTCTTTTGCCTCGAAGGTAATAAAACTTAAAAAGCTGCCAACCAGTCGGACGCAACTTTATGTTCTTGGGATAAGTCGAGAATGCGTGGAAAGTCAATATATGTAAAACTTATTGTTAATAGAGAAGACTAAGTGAATAGGGGTTCTAGGGCAGAGCTGTTCTCCAGTATTTACCACTTAACTGCGATAACGATCAATAACTCCAGTATATTGAATCAATATTTCATTCGTTTATACACGCAAGTTAGGGTTTGTATGAGGAAGGAGGGGCATGATAGAAGGAATGGGAAGGTGTTAATAATTTTTTAATTGATTGCTTGAATCACGTTCAAATTCGCAGTTTAGAGTTAGTCTCATGGCGAAGTAAATTCTATGAAATTCGCTGTACTTATTTTATGAAACCTTGTATTTTTGTATGGGACAAAATCGCAAAACTTGTGATACAGTGCTATTTCGTTTCTCTTGAATGGTGTTGGTTCTAATTATCAAGGTCGTAGTGTTTTTCTTTGTACCTAAGTGGACTCCCTATAAGTTTATTACAGTGGATCTGTATGTCATCTTATTGGTCCTAAGATATGAATTTTTT
Source organism: Chorisops tibialis (assembly GCA_963669355.1). NCBI lineage: Eukaryota > Metazoa > Arthropoda > Insecta > Diptera > Stratiomyidae > Chorisops > Chorisops tibialis. Next base: position 248,839,643 of record OY770262.1, read on the forward strand.
ATGGTAAGTAATTCCGAAGATATAATCATTTGAAAAAACTATGCAGCCTTCAATTTGATTTTAGTCCCCCCCCCCCCTATTTCGAATCCCAATGGATAAAAAAATTCCATTATTTTTATATTTTGTCCCACAAACTCCTCTGCATGTGTATCGATTTTCAACTTTCTAGCTAGATTCATGGTTGCGATATTCGAATTAGTATTTTTTGGTTCTAGCGCACACCGGACCTCCCCGTTAACTATTACATTCTCAAAATAAGAGTCCGTCTGAGATCAGCACCCATCTACAATCCACCTTAAAATGAAATTTCTATCTCAAAGGGTTTGTGAATGTGCACTGAGCGTACACGAGTTACGAAATTTATCTTTCGTTGACAAAAAAATAAAAACAACACAAGTTTTTATACTCTAGATGGAATCTGAGAGTATTATAAGTTCGCTCTAAGGTTTGTAACGCCAAGAAATAAGGCTCGGAGAAAAAAATGAATGATACAGAAGTTAATATTATCACTCAAAAATCTCAAAACCGGATGTCCGTCCGTCCGTCCGTGCGCTCTCTAGCTTGAGAACGCATTGAGCTAGAAAGTTCAAATTTTGTACACGTCGTTTTTGACAAAAAAGTAAGGTCAAGTTCGTGAACGGGCCAAATCGCTCCACCCCTTCTACCCCCTCCCATACAAAATGACACAATTACGCAATTTCACAATAAACGGATTTGCTCAAAAAGTATAAAAGCTATTGGTCTCAATTTTGGTATATGTTAATTTTTTAATGATTTAAATCTACAGTACAAAAATTATTTGCTTCCTCCCTTTCCTTCCACCCCCTCCCATACAAACTACACTTTTTCCTGAAATGCTCTAAGCCGATTTTCTCAGAACATATAACATTTGTTGGGCTCATATTTTGTAATAAACATTTAATTCATATTATTACTAAGATGAGAAAAAAATTTTTTGATTTGCTTCACTACTTCTACCCCCTCCCATACAACATGACACAGTTTCACAACTTCACAAAAAATCGATTTTCTTGAAAAGTATGAATGGCACTAGTCTGAAATTTAAGGGATGCCAATTTTATAATATTCCTAGTTATTTCTGAAAAAATCATTAAAATTCCTCCACTCTTTCTACCACCTCCCATACAAACTGCACACTTTCACTAAATCAAACTCACTAATTTTCTCAGTTCCCATTCAGTTTTTGGAGTAAGCATTTTGTATAAAACATTTTCATAGCTACTTTAGCATGATGTCGAAAAAATTAGTTCAATGCTATCATCCCTTCTAACACTCCCCATACAAAATTTCTTGGGATCACAAAAAATTCTATTTCATCTAGAGTATCGTAAGATTGCGCTTTACGCGTAGTCGTAGCCCTGTTATGTTTCTCGTAGTGTTTTATTCAAAGGTCTTCTTCTAACTGATCGGCCTTAGTCCGATCCTTCTTCTTTTATAATGTGTATTTATTTGCATTGTATATGAGTCATGCATTTCAGTTTACTTATCTATTGATTTGTATCTTAGAATTAAGGGCTTACTTGCATTGTATATGAGTCATCATGCATGATGTAAGTGTAACTCCTCCCTCATTTAGAGTCTTGTTGTCCTCAACAATGTTTTTATTTTCAGTGGTTTATAATTTTTTAAGCCTAGAGAAATAAATGCGATAAATATAATTATTGCAATAATCGTTATAAATGTTGCTGTTATGATCCAGGAATCTTTAATAAAATTGTTTAATTTCTTTTATTTTCTCCAGATTTTTTATGTTCTCAAGTTGCAAGTCCTTTACATTAATTTCTTTTCTTATATATGATACATTAATAATTGGTTCTACTACTAATGTTTGCGAAAACTTCGTTATTTTATTTGTGTAGAGTACGTTAAAAATTTGTATGTTGCAGTTATTAAATTTTATATAATTTTCTTTTAAGAGATGCGATTTTTCGTTGTAATTTATAACAATTTTTTCGTTTACATTAATTGCCAATAGTAATCCTTTTTCTATTTCTTCTACCTTAGTAACATTGTCATATATCGGGTTTTCCAATAGGGACTTGACAACTTTGAATTCAATTTGTGAACGCACCCTTTCACTAATCATCAAACTGTCACTGTCAATTTATTCAGTAAACTTAACATTTTTATCATGGTAAAGTACACGAAGAAACAACGTCTCAAATGGTTTGCATTTTATTTTGAAAAAAAGTTGTCAAGTCCTTATTGGAAAACCCTTTACTTTCGTCATACATTTGTTTCTTTTGTGCATTCAATTGGTTTATTTAAAATTTTTTTTAACATTTTAGTATATTTGTGGTAATATCCATTGTAGTATATAACATTATTTTCTTTTATATCTAACACTTCGTTATTCTTATTTGGTAATTTTCTAACATAATATGATAAAAGGGGTGCAGTATATATTGGTACATTGATAACAAATATAAAAATTTCATTTTTAATTAGTGCAATAATTTTAATTTCCTTTAACTCATCAAATGTTACATTATTTTGTTCAATTTCATCTGAACTCAAAATTGATCGTGTCATCAAACCGTGTCTTGCTGAATTTATGTTATCTATTATTTTTTCAACTTCATCTTTAATTATATCAATATTATGATTGATATGTACATTTAATAAAATTTTATTGTATTCAAAAAATTTCTCATTATTATTCCTAATAGTTTATTGTATAATTTTGTTAGTGTAATTTATATTGTCTTGAATTTTGTTTAAATTTTCTTAAAAAATGTTATTAATGTAAATTTGTTTGTTCATGGTTCTGAAAAGAAATCTGAATCCGTTGCCGACAATATCGAGTAATGCTCTTTTATATTTTTTATTTAGTTGATTATTAAAATAGTCTATAAATAATTTTCAGGGGTTTTAAATTCATTATCATAAGGTTGGTTATTCATTTTAAAATTATTCTGAGATTTTAACATGTATAATTCACTTTTAATAGTTTTTACGGTTTTTTTTTCAGCAGTATTACTCCTGTGTCTGACTTTACTTCTTTAATTTGAATTTCTGCTTGTACTGGGTTCGTTAGTAATATCAGGATTATCATTGTTAACTTGATCAGCGCTTCGATTTTGTGTTTTCTTTTGTTTCCAATTGCTTTTTCTTTGGGGTAAGTTCGTTTCCTTGGGACCAGTAAAATATTTTTTTAATTGTTTAATTCTTGTTGGGTGAATTTTGTTCCTGGGTTTGTCATTTCTAATGTGTAAAACTTCATCATTTACTTTAATTACTTTTTCTTTCCTGTATTTCGGTTCCTCTTTATGTCTTTCATTCACATAGTTTTTAATATACACTTTGTTATGCGTGATATCTTGTTTTTGTTCTCTATTTTGGTTATGGTAGTTAATCCATTTTTCCTTCTTTTCTGTCATTATTTTATGTATTTTCCTTTTATCTGTTTTCCCTTGCAATACGTCTATTGGTCTACATTCAATTGTTGAATGAATCGTATTATTATAGAATTCCGTAGCTTTTAACATTTTATCCGTAATGTTCATAACAGGTTCTGTTAGAGTTAGTGTTCTAATTTGTTCTAGTAAACTATTATGAGCTCTGTTCATATCTGCGTTTCCCGTGTGTGATTTAGGTGAATTAAAGTGAGCTTCTATTCCTTCATTGCGCAAATAATCTTTTAAATTTACCATATTAAATTCATTATCCATTATTAATTTCTTGGGTTTTACTAATATTGCATTTCTTTCGCGTATGTATTGAATAAATGTCACAGCATTTCTGTCAGTAATTTCCTTTGTATACATGTGTTTGGAGAATTTGTCGATTCCAGTGAAGAATGTCTTTTTTCCTATTAAAAATATATCTAAATGTATTATTTCATTTATATCTTCAGGGGTTTCTGTGTTCCTAAATGACAGGTTCACGATCATATTTCGATAAATTACATACCTCACAATTATTTATATATTTAGTTATTAGTTTGATTAATCCCCGAAAGTAGTAGTTAATTTTTATTTCTTCGTAGTTCTCCATTATACCTCTATGGTTACCTTTTTCATGAATTTCTTTTATTTTGCCGTAACATTGTTCCTCATTAAATAAATCTGCTGCGTGATTGGTACATTTTATGAACTTTAATTGATTGTTACCGCTGTATAATTCGATTATTTTTAATTGTACTTTATTATATTCATGATCGTTTAGATCTGAATAAATTCCGATAGTTCCTTTTCCTTGTATGTATCTTCTTAGAATATCGTTTATTAAATGGTCGTCATTTATATCTCTTTCATCTATGTAAATTTTTTTTTTCTTATTTATGGTGCATAGTTCTCTTTGTTTCCTCCTTACTATTATTATTTGAGTGTTGTAAATATTAACAATTCCTTCTTTAATTGAGATAAAGTCATTTTGATCTTCTTCTCCGGAGTGAACTGTTGCAATATTACTTACTTCGGAATCTTCTTCGTTCATTATATTAATTTCATTGTTATCTACATCTATCCTACTCAGAAAATCGGCTACTTTGTTATCTTTTCCTTTAAAATATTCTATAGTGTAATTATACTCATTTAATTTAATTTTCCACCTTTGCAATTTGCTGTTTGGTTCTTTTAAATTACTTAACCATACAAGTGGTCTTTGGTCAGTTCGTATATCGAATTTAACTCCATATAAATATGGTCTAAAATATTGTGTTGACCAAATGATTGATAATAACTCTTTCTCTATGTACAGTCGAATAATTTCTCTCATGTTCGTTGAGGGTTATACTCGCATATGAGATAGGGTGTTTCTCTTGTGAGAGTACTGCTCCAATTGCATTATTGCTTGCGTCTGTAGTTAATATGAATTTCTTTTTGAAATCCGGATATTTTAATACGGGGTAGTTTGTAATTAATTGTTTTAATTTTTCGAAGGCTGTAATATATTTTGGGTCATCGGGATTTATGTTATTATTCTTTTTCAAAGCATCTGTTAATGGTGACGCTATCTTTGCATAATTATGTATGAATTTTCTATAATATCCTGTAATTCCTAAAAATGATTTAATTCCTTTAGTTGAATCTGGTATTTTCAATTTCTGGATTACTTTTATTTTGTCTGGGTTTGGTTTTATTCCTTCTACAGTTAAAACATGTCCTAGATATTCAGTTTCTTTTGATAGAAATTTGCATTTATTTACTTGAATTTTCAAATTATATTTCCGAAGAGCATCAAATATTTTTCTTGTATTAATTTCCATTTCTTGAAGGGATGTTCCAAATATTAAAATGTCATCTAAATATACGACACATATCTTATTAATATATTCTTTTAGTACTTCATTCATCATTCGCTGAAAAGTTGCGGGTGTGTTCTTAAGTCCAAATGGCATTCGTACGAATTCAAAATGTCCATTAGGTGTAGAAAATGCTGTTTTCGCTCTATCCTTTTCATCTACAAGTATTTTGTGAAATCCCTTAGCCAAATCCAGGGTCATAAAATATTGCGCTTTACCTAGTTTATCGAACATACTTTCTATGTTCGGAATCGGAAATTTATTCTCGACTGTTTCCTCATTTAACTTTCTATAGTCAATAACTATTCGCCACTTAGCTACTCCTGAATTGTCATTTTTTTTGGGTACTATCCAAATGGGTGAATTATAAGGTGAACTAGAAGTTTTGATGATACCTTGTTTGAGCATATCCCCTATTTGAGAATTCACTTCTTTCTCGTGTACTTGGGGAAAACGATATGTTTTTGAGTAAAGTGCTTTGTTTGTTTTGGTGATTATTTCATGTTTAGTTTGCGTTGTGCAAGTTAAATTAGATCCTTCTTGATAGAATAAGTCCTTATTATTTTTCAATAATCTCCTCAATGTTTGCTGTTCTTCCAAGTTTAATTTTTCATATAATTTTTCATCTAGTATGTTGTTATTCCCTTGCAATTCGGTTTGATAATTTATTTCTTCTGGTATTGCGTAATTGAATTTAAATTTTTTGTTATTAATTATCATAAGACCTTCCCCTAAATAGATACTCGCATTCAATGGTCTCAGTAAATTTTGCCCTATTACTCCTTTAAATTGTTTGTTAGTAAACTCCATTATATTCCATATTATTTTATGACTTACCGGGATTTCAAATTCTGTAGGCACATTTGACTTTACTTTTTGTGTTACTAAATATCCCCCCCCCTAATCCATTTACTTGAATAGGATTGATTAATTTAATTTTTTCATTTTTCTGTAAGTAATTTTTATCAATACTTGACGTAGAAGCTCCTGTATCAATCAAAATTGGTATACTTTCTCCGTCTATTGTTAATGTAATTATGGGTAATGGGTTTCCGAGGCTAGTATCTGAAAATTTTGGTCTATTTCCATTGGTTCTGCCCTAACGTGTTGATAATAATTATCCCTGTTTTGGTTTAAGCGTTGTTGTGTAGAATTACTTATTCCAAAACCTTGATGATTATTTCTGTATCTTGGAAAATTTATTCTACTTCTTTGTGAATTGTGGTGGTTATAATAATTATTATTGTTGTTGTTGAATTTATGGAATCGATTTTGATTTTCGTTGATATAATAATTTCGATTTTGGTTGTTATTAATATTTTGTTTAAAGTCTTTGGAAATTCTATTGAAATTTTGATTACAATTAAACTTTCTTTGAATATCAACAGTCATTGATTCAGAATGTGACTGCTGAATATTTTTTAGTAGGTAATATGCCTCACTTAAGGTTTGGCAACCTCTAGTCTCAATTAGGAATGACTTATACTCAACAATGCACGACTTGAATCTATTTAATACTAAACTTTCATTTCTTGAAGGATTAAAATCTCTATTTTGTTCTGCGTTTTGATCTTGCATGAACTTTATATTCAATTTATTTAATAATTTACTTAAATTATAATATACGATATCAATATTTTTATTGTATCTTACTTGATGTACCTCGTTGATGATGCTACTATATGTCTGCGTGACCCCAAAACAATTGATGAGAATCGTTCGAATCTGGTCCCATGTTTGTTGACTTGCTCGCTGAATTGCGTGTCTAGCGTCTCCCTGTAGTTTTGTAAGGGCTATGTTGAATACGTAACTTCGTTGTGGTCCTTGCTGCGTAAGTATTAGGAGGTCGTTTACTTCTCGTATCCAGGTTTGGATCGCGGTCTTCTCGTTATCTCCATCAAAGATTGGTATTCTTCTGGCTTCTCTTATGAGATTCTCGAAACTCATGACAATTGGAACTGGTTCCGCCATTGTTCTGAGTAAAATGTATTCACTATTTATAAAAAAAAAATTTTTTTTTTTTAAACTGATTCGATTTGTTTGAAAAGATCAGAGGCGAATTCTCTTAAAGTTCAGCCTAGGGCTTTGCAATATCCCTTATTAATTAAAAATTTATTTTATTAATATTTTTATCGGAATTTGATTTCCAAATTCGTTTTTTTTTTAATTTTTGGTTAGCACTGTTTTCTATTATTCTGACTCACTTTTTAAATAAAGAGATCAGAGGCGAATTCTTTTAAAATTCAGCCTAGGGCTTTGCAATATCCCTTGAATTATAAAATTGCACTTTTTAATTTTGTTAAATTATTAGCGGATGAATGATCCTTGTACAAAGTACTTAGTGGATCTACGTTTTAAAGGTTCGAATCTAAGTGGTTCCTCCCTCCTTAGACGGACGACTGCGCCAGTTACGAAATTTATCTTTCGTTGACAAAAAAATAAAAACAACACAAGTTTTTCTCATAGTGTTTTATTCAAAGGTCTTCTTCTAACTGATCGGCCTTAGTCCGATCCTTCTGCTTTTATAATGTGTATTTATTTGCATTGTATATGAGTCATGCATTTCAGTTTACTTATCTATTGATTTGTATCTTAGAATTAAGGGTTTACTTGCATTGTATATGAGTCATCATGCATGATGTAAGTGTAACTCACGTACGGCGGCCAAAGTATAGACAGGAAGATTTATGTTGCATTTTTAGGCTAATTTAGTCATGAAAAGCGAAAAAAAATTCAGAATTTTTTTTCCAAATCGATTATAATACTCTATTATTATAATAATCAAGTAAAATAACATTAACGATAACTTATTCATCCAGCCGTAATGAGATGAAAGAAACTTTAATTTGACGAATTTAATGATGAAAACTACAACAACTTGAGTCATTTGGCAAGTATAAAACCGTATTATCCGCCATAAAATACTGCTCTTATTCTCGACAAACATGGAGGCATTACGACAACTTGAAATTTCAAATTACTTCTGCCTACCTGACTAAATGATACAAGTGGTAAACACCTCCTTTTGACTGTAATCAGCTAAAAAGCTTTTTTCCCAAATATTGATCACTCATGCATAGTCAGATAAAAGTTCTTTATGAAAGGAAATACACTTGCGTCTAGTTCCTATCTTTTTGGAACTTGCATAATACACACTTTGTGTTTAATACTCAGTACGCTCTGGTACACGAGAGCATAAGTCATAAGGATGAATGAAATGAAAATAAAGACGAAAAATGTTTGCACATCTGAAATACACATAAGGACGTTAGTACTGAAGCTTTCCTAGTCCTTTCTAGGCCAAACAATACTAAATCCTTACGAAGATTAAACACGAATTTAAATCGAGGTCAAATCAATCCACAAAATGAAACGTATGTTTTTATGTTAGTGAAACACTTGAGGAAGCATTCACAAAGGACCAGAACTCGAAATGTATTAGGACTAGTTGGCTTTTAAAATATATTTACGCTTTTCTTTCGTTTTTATTTTAATGATGACATCAGAAATCACGATTTCGTATCAAATTCATGCAAACCGATAGCTCCAATTACGCTATGGACAGTATTATTTCAGAAAAAATCACAAAAATATCTGCTAAGAAGTTTCGATTTGGGTTCAAATTTCAATGCCTCAATATCCTCTATAGATGTATTAAGAAAACAACATAGATGTTTTATTTAGGGATTCAATCACATTCTGTGAGAGTCATTTTGAAGTTTCATTTTTAAAGATGGGATATTTTAAATTGAAAGAGTATGCGTCGATTACGATGAGTTGGCTTACTCAAAATTTCAAGTTCAAAGCTTTCAATTTGTTGGTTGTTAGTTGATTTATAGAATTTGGTCGAAATTACATATTTGTGTGTGATGGAGTGGAAGAAGAAGTGGAGGGTTTTCGAAACATTTGAGGTATCATTGTTTTAAATATTTCAACTGTAGTACAAATTTTCAAGCTGATTGCTTGTAATGTGTTGGTTATAATTGATTTATTAAAAATAATCAAAATACTTTTTTGTGGAAGTTGGTTGTAGACATTTTGAGGGTATTCGACCAGTCTTATAATAATATCTTGAAATTTCATGCCCGTTTACACTCTAGATGAAATCTGAGAGTATATTGCGTTTGCCTTAATTTTCGTAACGTCAAAAAGTAATGCTCGCACAAAGTCTCCAAGGGTACATACATATTCGTTGTCGCTCAAATACCTCGATTCCGTGTGACCGTTGTAACCACCTTTTCAAGAGGTTACATCTATAACTCCACACCTGTATGGGTCAATTTTCTGTGGTCATTTAACTCTGACCAGCTCAGTCAGAGTTGGGTCATGTTGTCACAACCCACACAGTTGTAAAAAACAACCTTTGGGAGGGAGCCGAAGGAAAACCAATTACCAACCAAATCCTTAATGGCTTACAGAGCAATTGTAATATGTATATAACCGCGTGCAAATTTTAAGTTTTAATTGTAATGTTTAATCAGTCGGTTCATTTATTTAAATAAAAAAAAAATTTAAAATAAATTAAACATTTTAGAGTTGTTAAGGAAGATTAAATGGAACCCCCCTTTAGGGCAGACACACTTACCTGTGAATACCATTAATAGCTCCAGTACATGTAATCAATATTTAATTCGTTTATCCAAGTTTTGGTGTTTATGAGGGGAGGAGAGAGAGGTGATAGTAAGGGTGGGTGGATGTTAATAGTTTTTTAATTAATTGCTTGAACTACGTCCAATATTCTCTGTATAGAATCTCAGGTCCGTAAACGAAGTTGCATAGAATTTTCATAAAATTCGATGTATTTTACATTCACGAAAGCAAACATTTGTATGGGAGGGGGTAGAAGAGCAGGCGTCATCTCAGAACTATTGACGCAATTTCATTTTAACTGTTATTTTTATGTTTAATTTATTTTCGCCATGGTGTAAAAGTATTATAAAATTGATTTTAAGTCTAATAATTCAGAGATCAGTTAATTTACTATACAGCTGTTGAAAAAATTTTTGAGATTGTGTAACTTGTTTGGAGAGTCTTACGTATATAATATTTTAGTTGACATGTATGCCGAGGAAAATGGCGCTTAAAAACCTCATTAACTTATTGTACTACTTAAAACTAACTTATATTAAATAAATAATAAAGAAAAGAGTTTATTACAATTAATTCAGTATTGTATTATCTGCTAGTGCTAGACTGCGTTGAAACTTACTCGCTAATGCTTCTAACCTATAACTAATTTTATTAACTTTGGCTAATTCATGTAATGCTTCGGTGTTATAGCATCTAGGCAAATTAAGTATAATTTTTAAAATTTTATTTTGAGCAATTTGCAATTTCGAAATGTGAGATTTTGCACAATCTAGAAGTAGCGGAGCACCATAAACAATAATTGGTTGGAATATCATTGTGTATAAGTGCAATTTGTTTTCTAAATTTAATTTTGACTTTCGGTTGATGAACGGATACATAATTTTAATTAATAAATTGACTTTGCTTAAGGTCTGTAGTACGTGCTCTTTATACGTAAGCGATTTATCAAAAACGAAGCCAAGATATTTTAAATTGGAGCTCCATTGCACTGAAGTTGCATTAAATGCTAAGTTTGAGGTAGGCACATAAGGTGCCACTCCGCGCTTTGAAAAGAAAATCGCTTGCGTTTTAGCGTTGTTTATTTTAATTTTCCATTTGTTAAAGTATGATGTTACAGTAAACAATGCATTTTCCAATGAGGTGGATATCTCAGAGCTCAGAGTGCTGGTTGTATAGATGGCAGTATCGTCAGCAAATAAGGCTATCTCACAGTTTTCTTGACGAGGGAAATCATACATGTAGATGAGATATAGTAGGGGTGCAAGAACTGAGCCTTGTGGAACCCCTTCTTTTATTTCATATACTGAAGAAAGGTGTCTGTTAACGGATACTTGAAAAGTTCGATTTTCCAAAAAACGTTGCAACAATTTATAATGTAAAGTGGAAAGTGACATTCCATAAGCTTGAATAAAAGACCTTTGTGCCAAACTTTGTCAAATCCCTTTTCTATGTCAAGTGACACCAGGCTCAGCGATAGTTTTGACCTGTAGGCTTGATGGATAGCATTTTTGATGCGTACCAACTGGTGTATTGTTGAGTGGTGCCTTCGAAAACCAAATTGTTCGTCTTGCAAAATATTTTTCCCCTCAATAAACTGTAAAATTCTATCTTTTACGAGTCTTTCGAATAGTTTGCCTACGTTGCTTAGTAAGCTTATCGGTCTATAGCTGCTTGCTAAGCTGGGTGGTTTTTTCGGCTTCAACACAGGTATGATCTTAGCTGCTTTCCATTTACTGGGATAATGATTAAGTCTAATGCATGCGTTGAAAATATACATTAGGAATAGAATACCTTTTCTGGGAAGATACTTAAGACAGATGTTTGGAATGTTATCAGGTCCCGTTGATTTTTTGGCTTTGATTGACTTTAAAACATTTTGCAGTTCTTTAGGTTTGAAGAATATATTTTGAAGGTCGAAATTACAGGGTACGCTATCAAGCTGAATAATTGCATTTTCAACAATACTTTCTGTAGCCGCATCACTTAGCTCATTGTTTAGGGTAAAGCTATCAGCAAAACAGTAAGCCAAGTATTCAGCCTTTTCTTCTTGCGTAGTATAAATTTCATCATTATTTTTAAGTGGTGAGATTAGTTTATTTTTGTTTTTCAGAACTTTCACTATATTCCAGAAAGGTTGAGATGCTTTCTGCAACTGCGAGAGTGTGTTATTCCACTGAGCATTCCTAAATGTTATGATCATATTCTGTATAATGCAGTTTATATCTTTCCACTTCATTTTAGTTGCGTTATCTCTGTTCCTTTGCCAACGTCGTCTATAAGAATTTCTTATGCTTATCAGTGATTTCAAGTCTTGAGGAAAAGGCATGTTTATGTGATTTGGCAAAGAAGTTTTTGGCACACTGCGGTTGATGGCATAGTGGATGATGTCTTCAAAATCAGACAACTGGCTATCCACATCTGATTTTGAGTTTATGGACTGCATTGTTAGTCTGCCAGGGTTTAACTTCGCATTTATAAGATTTTGAAACTTAGGCCAATTTGTTTTTTTGTAGTTAAAAAAGGTGTTGATTTCAGTAGTTATTGGAGTAGAAGATAGCTTGAAGATTACAGGTAAGTGATCAGACGTGAGTTCGTTTAGGACCGTTATTTCGGAAAACAAAGAGGGCTTGTTACATAGAGCTATATCCAAGGTCGAAGGATTTTTCCTGTTGTTCAAGGGAACGAAGGTTGGATTTTTTGGGAAGAGCAAAGTTATTGGGTATGAATGGAGATAATTGTTCATTATACCACCCCACTTATTATTTCTAAAACAGCCCCAGGATTGGTGTTTGAAATTTAAGTCACCTCCTACCAAGAAGTCACCATTTAGTCCGCATAGTTTTTGCATATCAGATCTAAACAATGATTCTTTATTAGTGCCCTTTTTGCAATTTCCACCGGGAAAGTAAGCTGATATAATTTTAAAACTAACGCCCGTTGTGAGTTCAATTTCGATCCCGATATTTTCTATGAGTTTAGTATTTAATGCTTTAATAATATTATGCTTTATTGTTTTATGGATTACAATAGCTACTCCACCCGCTCTAGAATGTGTTCGATCTACTCTGTGGATAACATAATTATAGTTATATATAAGTGCGATATCTATTTTTTTTCGCAGCTAAAATTCAAAGAATTCTAGTTTTTTCTTAAAGATACATTGGGCATTCCAAATTAGTATGCTTAGACAATCGTTATTACCCATTATATACATACTTAATAGCTAATTGAGTTATTACTCTAAATTGATCATTTTACTTTATTATTTTAATAATAAAGTATTGTGATCGACTTGGGAAAAAAAAAAATTTGCTACCCTGAAATTTCTTTTTTTCGCGTTTCATGACTAAAATAGCCTAAAAATTCAAAAAAAAAAATCCGTCTGTCTGTACGCCGTACGCCGACGTGTACGCTCAGCGCACATTAACTCCCGAACCCTTCAAGATAGAAAGTTCATTTTTGGAGGGATTGTAGGTAGTTGCGGATCTCAGGCGGATACCAATTTTGGGGGGTGTACGAGTTCAGGGGGAGGCAGGGGGAGCGCTTAAACCGAAAAATACGAATTCAAATATCTCAACCATGGTTATAGCTAGGAAGCTAAAAATCAACATACATATACAGAAAAATAACTTAATTTTTTTATCCATTGGCGTGCGAAAAGGGGGGGCTAAGAGCCAATTGTCGGCCGAATTTTTTTTTCAACTGATTATATCTTCGAAATTACTTCCCATAAAAAATTGATATTTTGAGACCATTAAGGTAGTATATAGATCTACTAGAAGCAGTTTAGATAGAAGCTAATTAGCGAAAGGAGGAGGGTCAGAGGGGGGGGGGGGGGGTGCAAAGAAAAACACTTAAAAATTAATATCTCAACTGTCTCTTATGCTATGTAATTGAAACTTAAAATTATACTAAGCTTTACTAGCGACATATGAAAAAAATATAATATGTGGACATTATAGTAGTGGGGGGAAATGGGAAGCATTTCAAAAATGGCGCACTTTCCAAAGCTACAAATCATCAAATCTCAAAATTGAGTACAGATATCAAATCAAAAATTTGTCAGATTGTAGAGCTATATAATTTTTAATTTTGGTAAAAAATTTGAGTTGGGGGGTGTAAGGGGAGGGAGGTGGAAAGCGAAAATGTTGAAAATTTTGAGTGATTTTTTTATGGGAAATGCATTTAAAAAAAATCTCTAAAAGTTTGAAATATTAACTGATCGAATATTTTTAAAACTTCTACTCCCATACAAAATTATTTTTTCGACCAATTTTAAGAAATCAATTATCACCTAACTATCAAAAGCTATCAATTTGAAATTTTGCACAAAAACTTATAAAAATAGTTAAAATAAAATTACGGTAAAAGTTTTGAAATCATGCTTGCCTTTCTACCCCCTCCCATACAAAAGCATGATTTCGACCAATTTCATTAAATCAACTAATAAGCAACAAATTAAAAGCTACGAACTTGAAATTTTGTACGAGCACCTTACAACAGAAAAGAAAGAAAATTCCATCACAAATTTTACGATTCCCTTACCTCCTCTACCCCCTCCCATACAAAATTATTTTTTCGAGCATTTTTAAGAAATCAGTTATCAGCTATCTCTTAAAAGCTATCAATTTCAAATTTTGCATGAAAACTTATAAAAGTAATTCAAATGAAGTTGCTTTGAAAGTTTTGAAATTGCGCTTACCGTTCTACCCCCTCCCATACAAAACTATGATTTCGACCAATTTCATTAAATCAACTAACACCTAACAAAAGCTACGAACTTGAAATTTTATACAAGCACCTTACAAAAGAAGCGAAATAAAACTGCATATCAAATTTTACGATTCCCCTACCTTCTCTACCCCCTCCCATACAAATTTTCGGTTTCGTGAAAATAAAATACACCGAATTTTATGAAAATTTTATGCAATTTCGTCTATGAAACACATTCTATACAGAGAATATTGGACGTGATTCAAGCAATTATTAAAAAGCTGTTAACATCCACCCACCCTTGCTATTACCCATCCTCCTCCCCTCATAAAAACCCAAACTTGCAGAAACGAATGAAATATTGTTAAATTGACAACAGCCCTGCCCAAGAAACCCCTTTGCACTTAGCTTTCCCTAACCACTTTAACCTGCATATTAACTTTCCACTCATCCGCAACTTGTCCCAAGAATAATAAAGTTTCGCCCGACTTGTTGGCAGTTTATTTTGATTTACATACAGATAAGTTGTTTAGCACTTCGTCCAGAAGTTTGTATATTTCTTCCGTAGAGTAGAGCTTGTCATTTCCTTCTGGTATTCTGTTTGAACTCCACGTTTGTTGTTGTGGAGTCTTATTTGGAGGTTGTTGTTGTTATTGATCTCGACTCAGAGGTCGATGCGTAGGTCGTAGTGGTGGAAACATTTCATTATTCAAAATGAAATGCGCTTTGTCGCCAACAATACGTCTATTTGTAGTTTTAATCATGTTACTGGGCGCATTGCTGCTGTATGCCCTGGTTTTAATGTTCAAATATTTTTTCCGGTTTTCGCATTTCGGATCATTAGCTAGATGGTTGATGGTTGCAGTTAGCGCATTTGATTTGGTCGTCTTTGTCGGCAGGCAATGCTTTCTACATCTCAAGCTGGGCAGAACTGACGTATCGGCCATCTTGAATGACTCCAGTGGGTATGACGTCATGGATTTTTCCATTTCACAAGACCACCTGTATTATTTTTCTACAAACTTGTCGTAAAAACACGTTTTGCCGAAAACAAGAAAAGAGCATAATTAGTTCAAATTAAGCACGAAAATATTACGCGAGTGCACATTTTTTCGTAATAACTAAAATTCTACAATTTTCTGTGTGAAAATTAACCGGAGAACTCTGCACAATATGAGTGACAGATTTTCTTCGGTGTGAGAAGCCTAGATTTAACTTTGATCGCACTTTTTTCAATTAAAAATCCATTGCACTAATATCAACATGTCATAATTACATGCCGAGTACTATCAATAAAGTACCTTAGAAAGCTGAACTATCTTTAACACTGCATTTAAGAATAAACGCGATTCTTACGAAGCCCGCCGTGTCTGCTCCATACAAAAGCGCTCGAATTTGTATGGAACTGTCATGTTTGTTATGACTCCAACGTGTTGTTGTTGGATTCAGTTACTCGGCTTTCTACTATAGAAGGCATTGCGGCAGGGCATTCTGACTTATTGTGCTGCAGGCTGCAGATCATGCACTTTGGCGGAAGGAAACAGTGTGAAGATCCATGCCCAAGAGACTGGCAGTTTCGGCATTGAGTAGGTCCTGGTTGTTTTCGGGTATAATATTGCCATTGTACAATCGTGTGCATGATGGCTTTAGTTTTTTTTAAACCCCGATTAAAATATAACAGATACGCAGCCTGTTCATTATATCTTTTAGATTTCAGGTGAAATTTTTTTAAGCTAACACATTCAATGCCGTCATCTTTAGAAATAAGTTTTTTAAGAACTTCGCAGTCCATATCGTGTAGACCTGTGAGAACTATTTTAATTGGTCGCCTATCAGTATCATGTGTATAAAAGTCTACTTTTTTTGATACGAGATAACTATGTAGGAGCTCGTAGTTATCAATAGTGTCAACCAGAATCTTTTTACCAGTGGAAATATACTTTACAGTGAAATTTGTGATTTTTATTTCCGTCAAAATTACCTTGATTGTATCAAAGGTTAAATTTGGAAAGATAATGGGGGGTACCTTTAACCTTGGTGTGGTAGGAGTTGGATTTTCCATTTCGTTTTCATCTTGCTTGGGTTCCAGATCACGGAGTGCGTGGAATCGGTTCGTGTTATGTGATCCTGACATCTCGGTAGAGTTGATTCGAGGAAGTTTAAGTCTCTCTCTTATTAGAATACCGGGGGGAGAGTCCTCCCGGCTTCTTTTCGTCTTATTTGTAGCTATTGTGTACTTTCTTTTTGTTTTGTTTACTAAAATTATTCAAAAAAATAACCTGACCGTCTCTGGTACGCGATTGGAAATACCGTTTACACTGCACTTGTTGTTTTGAGTACGACTTTATCCGCAGGCAGTTACAAGTGGACTGCTATTGATCTGAAATTTGTAATTTGTAATTTGTGTATTACTTCTACAGGGTGTTTGGTACTCCGTGCATAACCTTGTAAGGAGTTATTCCTGGATATATTTTGAGCAAAAAAATTGTTCTACGGAGCTGGTCAATTTTCAATATCCACGGAGATACAGGGTGATCAAGAAAAGTCCTTCGGACCTGTAGCCTCACTCACTCAAAACGCTATATCTTGAAAACTAATAATTGCATTTCAAAGTGTTATAGCTTGTTTTTTAGGGAATCAAATTACCTTTCATTTGGTGTAATAGTCCGTATTGTACCTGTACCCAATCCTGAGGTATTTGCTTCAGACCACAAATTTTTGATACTTTGACCCTCAAAATTCTGTGATCAATGTAGTTTTTCTCAAAAAAACGCATTATAAAAATGTAATTTTAATGTTATTTTTTTATGTGCCATATCATTGCATACAAAAAATGCATACATACTTATGACTTAGGTTTTCCCGTTTTCCAGGTAATAAGCGATAATACATATGGCTTAAAAATAAAATATGCCATAAACCAACCCTCGTTCTAAAAAAAACTACCTGAAATGTTGTTAAACTGAAATATTCTTTGTGTCCTTTAATTACTATTTAAATTATCGATGAATGTCCTTTAAGTAGTATTTAAATTATCGAGGAAATGAATTAAATTAAAATGAGTTTCAACACAACGACGCTGTCCGACGCTTGGCATTGCAGTTAAACGTCTCTACGTGGAAAGTTTGGAGTGTCCTAAAAGCAGAGCGGTTGCATCCCTACCACCACACACCAGTGCAGAAGCTGGTACCCATTGATTTGCCCAAAAGGATGGAGTTTTGCAATTGGCTCCTTGAACGACAACTAAGTGACGAGAATTTTATGAACAACATTCTTTGGACTGATGAGTCCCAATTCACCAGGGACGGTATCACAAACTTCCACAACTTACACACATGGGCTGAGAGCAATCCTTATACAAGAAGAGAGGCATAATTTCAGCACAGATTCAGTGTCAATTTATGGGCAGGTGTGATTGGCAACGATTTTATTGGTCCTATTAGGCTTCCGCCTACCTTAAATAGTTCCAATTACTTGCATTTTTTGACAAACGATCTACAGGAGTTATTGGATGATATGCCACTGCAACGATTGGCTTCCATGTTTTACCAACACGATGGTGCTCCAGCTCATTACGGCCGACAGATCCGAGATTGGTTAAATTCCAATTATAGCAATCGCTGGATCGGTAGAAATGGACCGATACACTGGCCTGCAAGATCCCCTGATTTAACTATTATGGATTTCTTTGTATGGGGACGGATGAAGGACCTTGTCTACGCAACGGAAGTAGTAACGTTGCAGGAGCTAAACACCAGAATCGATGCGGCAGCAACAGAAGTAAGGCAGCAGTTGAGGAGTATGAACACAAAGAGAACACTGGCAAAACGAGCTTTAGCGTGCATTCAAAATGAAGGTAGCCATTTTGAACATTTATTGTAATTAAGGAAATTTGAAATAAACCATAAAAACCATTCTTAAGTTCTTTTAGTTCAAGCGGAGAGTGTTGATCAACATATTCTTGTTTTTTGATAAAAGTGCTTTACTATTGGAATGAAATTTTTTCTAAACTATGAAATTTATGCAATGCAAGCGTATACATCGTTTGTAGGCAATAATATGGCACATAAAAAAATAACATTAAAATTACATTTTTGTAATGCGTTTTTTTGAGAAAAACTACATTGATCACAGAATTTTGAGGGTCAAATTATCAAAAATTTCTGGTCTGAAGCAAATACCTCAGGATTGGGTACAGGTACAATACGGACTATTACACCAAATGAAAGGTAATTTGATTCCCTAAAAAACAAGCTATAACACTTTGAAATGCGATTATTAGTTTTCAAGATATGGCGTTTTGAGTGAGTGAGGGTACAGGTCCGAAGGACTTTTCTTGATCACCCTGTATCTCCGTGGATATTGAAAATTGACCATCTCCGTAGAACAATTTTTTGCTCAAAATATATCCAGGAATAACCTCTTACAAGGTTATGCACGGAGTACCAAACACCCTGTATAATAATTTCAATCTGTTGTATAAATAAACTGCCAACAAGTCGGGCGAAACTTTATTATTCTTGGGACAAGTTGCGGATGAGTGGAAAGTCAATATGCAGGTTAGAGTGGTTAGGGAAGACTAAGTGAAAGGGAGTTCTTGGGCAGGACGGTTAACAATATTTCATTCGTGTCTGTAAGTTTGGGTTTTTATGAGGGGAGGAGTAGGGGTAATAGTAAGGGTGGGTGGATGTTAATAGCTTTTTAATTAATTACTTGAATCACGTCCAATATTCTCTGTATAGAATGTGTTTCATAGACGAAGTTGCATAGAATTTTCATAAAATTCGGTGTATTTTACATTCATGAAACCGAACATTTGTATGGGAGGGCGTAGAGAATATAGGGGAATCGTAAAATTTGATACGCAGTTTTATTTCGCGTCTCTTGTAAGGTGCTTGTATAGAATTTCAAGTTTGTAGCTTTTAGTTTGTTGGTTATTAGTTGATTTAATAAAATTGGTCGAAATCGTAGTTTTGTATGGGAGGGGGTAGAAGCGCAAGCGCGATTTCAAAACTTTTAAAGCAACTTCATTTGAATTATTTTTATAAGTTTTTATGCCAAATTTTAAATTGATAGCTTTTAAGAGTTAGCTGATAACTGATTTCTTAAAAATGTTCGAAAAAATAATTTTGTATGGGAGGGGGTAGAGGAGGTAGGGGAATCGTCAAACTTGTGATGCAATTTTCTTTCATTTTTGTTGTTAGATGCTCGTACGAAATTTCAAGTTCATAGCTTTTAATTTGTTGGTTATTAGTTGATTTAATGAAATTAGTCGAAATCATACTTTTGTATGGGAGGGGGTAGAAGGGCAAGTGCGATTTCAAAACTTTTTAATTAATTTCATTTTAATTATTTTTGTTAGTTGTTTTGCAAAATTTGAATTTGATAGCTTTTAATGGTTAGGTGATAATTGATTTCTTGAAAATGGTCGAAAAAATAATTTTGTATGGGAGGGGGTAGAAGTTTTAAAGGTTTTCGACTAGTTAATATTTCGTATATTTAGGGATTTTTTTTAAATGCATTTCGCAAATTTTCAAGTTTCTACCTTAAAATATCACTCAAAAATTTTCAGTTTATGTGTTTTTTTCAATGCACATGAAACACCTTGTGCACGTTAGACCGGGGGAGTCGGTTTATAATAAATATGGATCAAGTTAATATTATTTTTTTATGTACATTAAATATAGGTATTCACATGTAAAATTTTAATTTTTTATCTTTCACTAGAGCCCTAAAAAAATCACTCAAAATTTTCGACATTTTCGCTTATCACCTCCCTCCCCTTACACCTCCCAGCTTAAAATTTTAACCAAAATTCACCATTATGTAGTTCTACAATCTGACAAATTTTTGATTTAATATCTGTACTATTTTTTGAGATATAAGGATTTGTAATTTTGAAAAGTGCGCCATTTTTGAAATGTTCCCCATTTCCCCCCACTACTATTATTTCGACACGTTATATTTTTTTTGTATTTGCCTAGTATAGCTTAATATACGTTTTAAGTTTCATTTACATAGCTTAAAAGATAGTTGAGATAATAATTTTTAAGTGTTTTTCTTTGCACCCCCCCTGACCCTCCCCCTTACAATAATTAGCCCTTTTTTGAGCTGGTTCCGATGAAACTATACGCCACCTTGACGGTCTTTAAATATGTTTTTTTTACGATAAGTAATTTCGAAGATATAATCATTTGAAAAAAAAATTCGGCCGACAATTGGTACTTAGCCCCCCCTTTTCGCACCCCAATGGATAAAAAAATTAAATTATTTTTAAAAGTTGTCCCACAAACCCCTCTATATGTATGTTGAGTTTTAGTTTTCTAGCTGTTACCATGGTTGAGATATTTGAATTCGTATTTTTCGGTTTAAGCGCTCCCCCCGCCTCCCCCTGAACCCGTACACCCCCCAAAATGGGTATCCGCCTGAGATCCGCAACTATCTACAATCCCCTAAAAAATGAACTTTTTATCTTGAAGGGTTTGGGAGTTAATGTGCGCTGAGCGTTCACGTCGGCGTACGGCGGACGGCGGACGGCGTACGGCGGACGGCGTATAGACAGACGGATTTTTTTTTTTGCATTTTTAGGCTAATTTAGTCATGAAACGCGAAAAAACAAAATTTCAGGGTAGCAAATTTTTTTTTTTCCCAAGTCGATCACAATACTTTATTATTAAAATAATAAAGTAATTGACAACCCTTAAATTTCAGACTAGTGCCATTCATACTATTCAAGAAAATCGATTTTTTGTGAAGTTGTGAAACTGTGTCATATCGTATGGGAGGGGGTAGAAGCAGTGAAGCTAATCAAATATTTTTTTCTGATCTTAGTGATAATGCTAAATAAGTATTTATCACAAAATGTGAGCTCGATAAATGTTATATGTTCTGAGAAAATCGTCTTAGAGCATTTCATGAAAAAGTGTAGTTTGTATGGGAGGGGATGGAAGGAGAGGAAGGACGCATATAATTTTTCTACTGTAGATTTAAATCATCATGAAAGTAATACACCCCAAAATTTAGAGTAATAGCTTTTATACTTTTCGAGTAAATTAATTTATTGTTAAATTGCGAATTTGCGTCATTTTGTATGGGAGGGGGTAGAAGGGGTGAAGCTAATCGTCTAATTTTTTTTGCCTCACTAACAATTTTAAATAAATATTTGGTGCACAATTTCAGCCCGCTAAATTTTATTCTCACTGAGTAAATTGGCTTAGAGTAATTCATGACAAGTACAGTTTGTATGGGAGGTGGTAGAAGTAGAGGGAGTACACGCATAATTTCTATACGGTAGATTTATATTATTATCAAAGAAATATATTCAAAATTTCAGGCCAATAGCTTTTATACTTTTCGAGCAAATCCTTTAATTGTAAAATTGTGCAATTGTGTCGTTTTGTATGGGAGGGGGTAGAAGGGGTGGAGCGATTTGGCCCGTTCACGAACTTGACCTTACTTTTTTGTCAAAAACGACGTGTACAAAATTTGAACAATCTAGCTCAACGCGTTCTCAAGCTAGAGAGCGAACAGACGTACGGACGGACGGACAGACGGACAGACGGACGGACGGACAGACGGACATCCGGTTTTGAGATTTTTGAGTGATAACATTAACTTCTGTATCATTCATTTTTTTCTCCAAGCCTTATTTCTTAGCGTTACAAACCTTAGAGCAAACTTATAATACTCTCAGATTTCATCTAGAGTATAAAAACTGAGGTGTTATTAGTTGATGAGTCCAGGAAGACCTGACGGAAAAGATACTCAGGCCTTTCGGAATGAATTATCTTGAAAAGAAATATCAAGCATATAGCGTTCTAGAGAGCAACCAAATATATTATCGGCATAAGGAGAAACATGGTCAAATCGTCGCTAACTATACATAGATATAACGAACAGTGGAGTTGAAAGCTACATTTAGTCGATTTCTGCATATAGAATCAGGTCTACACAAAAATTTCATGCCCGTATATCAAAATTAGTATTACTAAAGTTTTTATCAGCATATGTTTCACATCTACTGATACATACTGACGTGTGCTAAATAAAGTTCAAAGAATTCCATAAACTTTTTCTATATTGGATAAAATATAATCGCTCCACGTTAGGGTGCTGTTAAAAAAAACCCCAAGATTCTTAATTTTTACCACATACTCAATAACAGAGTTATTGAGGATAACAGCAGGGAAATACGACAAATCAAGCTGCGTTTTGAATATTACGATACTATTGGTCTTATATGACTTGAGTTCTAGAGAATTCATTTGTGCCCAATTACTAATACGAGTCAAATCTTCGTTACGACTGGTTGCATCTTACACCACCCACGCGGATTACTAAGCTGTAGTTGCACATCGTCAGCATACATGTTGATATAGCAGTGTTTTATAAAGAACGGGAGATCATTAATATAAATAGCGAAAACAAAGGACCAACTTTACTTCCCTACGGTACACCACATTTTGTTTGCAAAAAAGGTGAAAATTGCTAATTGACCGATACGGCTTATAGACGATTAGTAAGGTATGACTTAATCAAAGCGGTTGAAGAAGTAGAAAATTGATATTAGTTTAAAAGTTTGTAAGTAAGGATATTGTGATCAACTTTATCAAACGCTTTGGAGAAATCCAACAAAGTAAGCATGGTCACACGATCATTGTCCATTTCCACTCTGATATTGTCAGTGACATTAAGTAGTGCTGTGATACAACTATGGTGGGGCCTAAAACCTGATTGTAAATCCGATAGTAGATTATATTCGCTGAAGTAGTATGATATTTGGCTATTCATAAGTTTTTCAAAAACTTTGGGAAGATAAGGCAAGATGGCAATCGGTCTGTACTCTTGTTGAGCTGAATTAAGAGATTTTTAGGAACAGGAATAATTTGAGATTTTTACCACGTATCAGGAAAAGTTGAAGAAGTGAAGATTGTGTTAAATATGTGTGTCACAACGAGGAGTATGACATACTTTGTACCCTTGTCACTTTACATTGTTATTTTTTGTTCTGGGGCTCTTGGACTGTAGTCTATAGCCTAAAAGATCAATTAGATAATTAGATGTCCTAAACCAACATAACTGTGCAATGCATTATAGGGTGACCCCCTAAGTTATAATCGGCGCTATAAAAAAAAAAGAAGACAAATAACACACCTAACCTAATTTTTTCCACATCTCAATTAAAATACTTAAATAAATTTTCCTTTTTGATTTTCAGATAATGCATTCCGTAGGAATTCATTCAGCACTAGCCATAAAGCGTCAGCGAAAAAGACGCGATGAGCAACGTAGGGCGAAAGAACGTCGATACAGTATACAAAGTTCGGAAAGCGGTGATACGTTACATTCGCCACATGGATCAACACGTAGAAAATACCACCAAAAACATTATTCATCGAAGCCTCATCATACGGCCATGATGGAGAGTCAGGTAAAAAAGATTTTCTCTAGATATAAATGAAATATAAATATTATATTGTTCCATTCTTGCAACTAGTATATCATGTACTCGTAATTTAACTTATGAATCCATTTTCTTTTATGTTAACTTGTGTGATACATATTTTCTTTAACCTCTAAAACAAGGCTCCTAAACTATTTATACTCTAGATGAAATCTGAGAGTATTATAAGTTTGCCACAAAGTTTGTAACGCCAAGACATAGTGCTCGGAGAAAAAATGAAGTTCATATAATCACTCAAAAATCTCGGAACCGGATGTCCGTCCATCCATCTGTCTGTCTGTCAGTCCGTCCGTGTCCTCTCTAGCTTGAGAACGCGTTGAGCTAGATAGTTCAAATTTTGTACACTTCGTTTTTGAGAAAAAAAAAGTAACGTCAAGTTCGTGAACGGGCCAAATCGCTCCACTCCTTTTACCCCCTCCCATACAAAATGACACAATTTCGTAATTTGTCAATAAACGGCTTTCTCGAAAAGTATGAATGCTATTGATCTAAAAATGAAATATAATAGTTTTATGATGATTCCTTTCTACTGTATAAGAATTATTTGTTTCCTCCTTCTCCTTCCACCACCTCCAATACAAACTGCCCTTTTTCATGAAATGCTCTAAACCAATTTACTCAGTACGTATACAATTTATCGATTTGGAATTGTGCACTAAACATTTATTTAAAATTATTAGTAAGGCAAAAAAATAAGACGATTAGCCTTACTCCTTCTACCCCCTCCCATACAAAATGACACAATTTCGCAATTTGATTTGCTCACAAAGTATAAAAGCTATTGATCTGAAGTTTCGAATATATTATTATACTCTAGATGAAATCTGAGAGTATATTGTGTTTGCCTTACTGTTTGTAACGCTAAGAAATAATGCTCGCACAGAGCCGCCAAGGGTACAGAAATATTTGTTGTCGCTCAAAAACTTCGATTCCAAGTGACCGTTGGTCCGTCTGTCTGTCTGTCTGTCTATCTGTTTGTCTGTCTGTCTGTCTGTCTGTCCGTCTGTGCGTCTGTCTACAGCATAACTCTCGAAAGCTTTGAGCTATAGTGCTAAACATTTTTGTGTGTCATTTCTAGCAAAAAAGTAATTTTAAGTTCGTGAATGGACTACATCCCCCCACTTCTTCTACCCCCTCCCATACAAATTTTATGAAATTTCGAAATATTAAGAAATTGATTTTTCTTTGAAACTATTTAAGCTATCGACTTGAAATTTAGGTCAAAGTATTATGATATAGATGTCATTAATATCACGGAATATTGATCCGATCCCCTTACTCCTTCTACCACCTCCCATACAAATGGACAATTTTGAAAAATACATATTTTCAATTTACGTTGAAACTAGTAAAGCTGAAAAGACGAAATTTTGTCAAAATTAATTCTACTATAATTTTAATTTATTTGAAAAATAATTATCAACTTCACCTCACTCCTTCTACCCCCTCCAATACAAATTTCACGAAATTTTGAAATTTAAATTAAATTATTTTTCTTCGAAACTGTTAAGGCTAGCAGCTCAATATTTTGTATAAAGTATACAAATAGAAATATTAATAATATAAAAAAAATTATTTTGATCCGTACACTCCTTCTACCCACTCCCATACAAATGCATAATTTTTGTTAAATGCATTTTATCGATTTCCATTCAAACTAGAAAAGCACAAACTTCAAATTTTGCCAGAATTTGTTTCTTAATAATTGAAATAACTGTTAGAAAAAATTATCAGCTCAGCTTCACTCCTTCTACCACCTCCCATACAAATATCTGTATTATAAATTCAAGAAAAGCATTTCTCCTTCCAGTATGTGAGAGCTATCGACTTTGAAATTGAATCAAAGCATGGTGATAAGGATGATGATAAGCAATTTCAAAATCATTTTAAACGCTCCACTTCCTCTGCCACCTTCCATACAAATGCCTCAATATCAGGAAAACTATGACTAATTTCTTTAAAAATAATGAAAACTAAAAACTTTAAATTCAGCAAAAAACATTTTGCATGCCATGTTCGGTGTCATATACGAATAATACAAAACTCCCCCTCTACTTCTACCACTTCCCATGCAAAGGTCTCTATTAACTATTCGAAAGAATTTGAGATGATATATTTTCCAGTATATTAAAGTCATTTCCATCTCATCTAGAGTATCATATGATTGGGCTTTAAGGCCAATTATAATTCTGTTATGTTTTTTACAATAATTCCAATCTGCAGTATAAAATAAACTGCCAACAAGTCGGGCGAAACTTTATTATTCTTGGGACAAGTTGCGGATGAGTGGAAAGCCAATATGCAGGTTAGAGTGGTTAGGGAAGGCTACGTGAAAGGGAGTTCTTGGGCATGGCTGTTGTTAATTTAACAATATTTCATTCGTTTCGGCAAGTTTCGGTTTTTATGATTGGAGGAGGAGGAGTAGTAAGAATGGGTGGATGTTAATAGCTTTTTGTTTAATTGTTTGAATCACGTCCAACATTCTCTGTATAGAATTTTTTTCAGAGACGAAGTTGCATAGAATTTTCATAAAATTTTGTGTATTCTACATTCACGAAACCGAACATTTGTATGGGAGGGGGTTGAGAAGGTAGGGGAATCGTAAAATTTGATATGTAGTTTTATTTCGATTCTCTTGTAAGGTGCTTGTACAAAATTTCAAGTTCGTAGCTTTTAATTTGTTGGTTATTAGTTGATTTAATGAAATGGGTCGAAAACATACTTTCGTATGGGAGAGGGTAGAAGGGCAAGCGCGATTTCAAAAATTTTTATGTGATTTCATTTCAATTATTTTTGTAAGTTCTTATGCAAAATTTCAAATTGATAGCTTTTAATAGTTAGGTGATAATTGATTTCTTAAAAATGATCGAAAAAATAATTTTGTATGGGAGGGGGTAGAAGTCTTAAAGGTTTTCGACTAGTGAATATTTCGTATACTTAGGAATTTTTTTAAATGCATTTCACAAATTTTCAAATTTCTACCTTAAAATTTCACTCAAAAATTTTCAGCTTATGTGTTCTTTTCAATTCACATGAAACACCTTTCCCCGCAAGGGGGTAGTTGTAGTATGAGGTTTTACCAATTCCTGCAACTATCTTTGGAGTTAGCGACTCCACGGACCTGAGCTAACTATCCCCCTCTGGGATGGGGGCTGTAGAATTCACCCACAGCCAGTCCTGCTTGCCCTAAAAATGGCAAATGGACACTCACTGGATTATGGGCTTATCACCCGTGATCTTAAGACCTAAATGATACGAGAAACGGATACATCGCCTCGGATACGGACTGATTCTACGGTAACGACTTTTGGCATTCGAAAACGGACTATGATTGGCTTCTGGAACGTTCGAACATTGAATGACGGGGGAAGAGCTGGGGTTACTCAGTCCTTGCACCGCCAATCAGTGATCGACCGTGAAATGGAGCACTATAACATCCAAATCTTGGGCTTGAGCGAGGTCAGGTGGACAGGATCAGGAGAAGAACGAACCCCTAGCGGAAACACTATTCTGTACATTGGCCCTGAAAATGAAGCCAGAAATGGCGTGGCGTTCGTCCTTACGCCGAGAGCGAGAAACAGTCTCATTAGCTGGGAACCAATCTCGGATAGGATTATCGTCGTCAGGCTCAGGACCAGTGTCAGAAACGTCACAATTCTGCAGTGCTACGCACCAACTAATACCGCAACATCTGGTGACAAAGAGGAGTTTTATAGCCAACTGAGTGCCACCTTCGAACGTGTTCCAAGAGGTGATATTATTATCATCTCAGGAGATATGAACGCCCAGGTTGGATCAGACAACACTGGCCTAGAACACGTCATGGGGAGGCATGGTGACCCTTGGGTCGACCCTTCACGACCTTGGATTAAGAGACCCGAAAACGGCGAATTATTTGTGGAGTTCTGTAGTACTCGGCAAATGGTCATCGGAGGGACCCTTTTTCCACACAAGAGTCATCATAAAACATCTTGGGTTTCCCCTGACGGTGTTACTCAGAACCAGATCGACCATTTGGCTATAAGTCGCCGATGGAGAAGATGTCTCCTCGATGTGCGAGCGAAACGTGGAGCTGACGTGGGGAGCGATCACCACTTGATGGTTGCCTGCTTGAGATTGTGTACAGCAGCTATCCGACGACCACAAATTCTTCAAATGAAGCGCAAGCTTAATGTGGATAAACTCAGAGATCCCAACAAAAAACTCGAATACACCACCATTCTACGCGAAAAGTCATCCACATTGGGTAAACATGAAATGCGCACACTGGACGCCAATTGGGAGGCAACCAGAAACACTTTTCTATCTAGTGCTGAAGAATCTGTGGGATATGCGCAAAGCGGTGAGAAACTCTGGATGTCACAAGACACATGGGACAAGGTTGACAATCGGAAAAAAGCCAAATTGGCAATCATCTCTCAACCCGATGTCAACCAACGAACGCCCGACTTGAAGCAGAACTACCGCGATGCTCATATACAGCTTAAAAAGGCTGTTAGACGCGACAAGAGAAAGGCCATTGAAGATCTGGCAAACAAGGCAGAATCTGCGGCTTACCTTGGGGATATGGGTTCACTATTTAAAATCATGAAACAGTTGACGAACAGGAATTTCACAGCCAACCACCTGGTGAGAGATGTCAACGGAACTCTCCTTAATATGAGTGAACACCAGTTGCGACGATGGAAGGAATACTTCTCTGATATTTTAAACATCTTGTCAGATGAAGATATTCCGGAAACAGAACAACTTCCAAACATCCAGCCGCAACAATCCTCTATTAGGGACGATCCCCCAGATAAGGAAGAGATAGTTTCCGCCATTCGGTCAATGGCGGGAAGGAAAGCTCCAGGTATAGACGGACTACCAACCGAACTCCTCAAAGCGGACCCGGAAATAACAGCCGATATACTCCTCCCACTCTTCACTAAGGTGTGGAATGATGGAAGATATCCGACTGAATGGAAGGAGGGCGTCATTGTGAAAATTCCGAAGAAGGGCGACCTTCGGGATTGTGGCAATTGGCGTGGTATATGTCTACTTACTGCCGTATCAAAAATTATGGCTAAGGTAATTCTCAATAGGATTAGTGATGTCGTCGAGAGCACTCTCGAAGTTTATCAGGCTGGATTCCGTAAAGGGTCGTCTTGTATCGACCACACAAATACCCTACGGATAATATTAGAGCAGTCAGCCGAAATGGGTTCGCCACTACATCTCATGTTTGTGGACTTCGAGAAGGCTTTCGACAGCGTTAAGCGAGATTACATATGGAATGCTTTGCGTAGGAGAGGTATTCCAAATAAGGTCATAGCTATGATTAAAGAATCCTACGAAGATGCAAGGTGTCGCGTCTTGCATAGAGGAGAGCTGTCCGAGAGCTTTCCTGTGCGAACGGGTGTCAGACAAGGCTGCCTATTATCACCAGCCCTGTTTCTGGTGGTAATAAATGACATCTTAAAAGCTGCACTGGAAGGTGGGGAAGGTAAAGGTCTTCAATGGACACTATTTAACATCTTAAGTCACCTTGATTATGCTGATGACGTGTGTTTGCTTGCACATACCCGTTCGGACTTAGAGTCAAATGTTCGCTCATTGCATTCTAAATGCAAAGAGGCGGGACTGAAAATAAATGTGCGTAAAACCAAGTACATGCACATGGGTTCGAACGCAAGCACACCGATTGTTCTTAATGGACAGGATGTGGAAGAGGTGCAAGATTTTTGCTATCTCGGAAGCATTGTTAGCATGGACGGCGGAGCCGAAAAGGATGTTGAGGCTCGGCTAAATAAAGCTCGTCAGGCCTTTGGTATCCTTTCCCCTTTCTGGAGGTTAAGAGAGATCTCCCTTCGCACGAAGCTGCGAGTTTTTGACGCGTGCGTCAAATCCGTGTTGTTATATGGTTGTTCTACGTGGAAAGTGACCGTTCGACTTACCAAGAAACTACAGACTTTCGTAAACCAATGCCTCCGACGCATTTTAGGAATATTCTGGCCAGAAGTGATCTCCAACGACGAACTTTGGAGTACAACTCGCCAGACTAAAATAGGTATTGAGATTCAAAGGCGAAAGTGGCAGTGGATCGGTCATACTTTGAGGAAACCAGAGCAAAACATCGCAAAACAGGCTCTGGATTATAACCCTCAAGGAAGACGTCGGGTTGGTCGACCATGTAACACATGGAAGCGAGCAGTTGAGCAGGAGGCCAGAGGAATAAACAAGTCCTGGCAACAGCTTAAAGCCGATGCCCAGGATCGCGCCTTGTGGAAGAGAGTTGTTTCTGTCCTATGCCCCTATAGGGGGTCTTAACAGGAATTTGATTGATTGACCTTGTGCACGTTAGACCGGGGGGGTCGGTTTATAACAATTGTCGATCAAGTTATTATTATTTTTATATGTACATCAAATAGAGGTATTCACATGCAAAATTTCAACTTTGTATCTTTCACCAGAGCCCTAAAAAAATCACTCAAAATTTTCGATATTTTTGCTTATCACCTCCCTCCCCTTATACCTCCGAACTTCAAATTTTTACCAAAATTAATTATTATATAGTTCTACAACGTCTTATTGATTTCGCAAGCAGCAAAAATATCATAGTAAGCTCTACATGCTTCCCACATCGCGATATTCACAAACGAACGTGGGCATCACCAGATGGTCACACCTTCAACCAAATAGACCACGTTCTAATTGAGAAAAGGGCTGCTTCCAGCATACTTGATGTACGAACTCTCCGCGGTGCGAATTGTGACTCTGATCACTATCTAGTCAGAGCTAAGTATCGATGCAAAATAGCTTGTCGTGGATATTCGAAAACGAGTAGAGCTCGCAAATTCAATGTCGACAAGCTTAACGACGAAACGGTGGCGCAGGCTTACATGTTAGCATGTAATAAACACCTGACACCAATATATGAAGATATCCAAAATATGCCAGTGGAGAATGCGTGGATGAAAATACGAGACGGCATCAAATCCTCCGCGGAAGAGGTATTAGGGTATCAAGCACCGCGAAAAAATAATGATTGGTTCGACCAAGAATGTCGCGACGCAATAGATAGAAAGAACGAAGCTTACAAAATTTTTACTGAACGACCAACACGAGCCAAAAAAGAAAGAAATGACGAGCTTAGGCGATATGCGAAAAAGACCTGCAGACGAAAACAAAGGAAGTACCATAATGACAAAATACAAAAAATGGACGACGACATGAAAAAAAATAAAACGCGGGACGCATACGCAATAGTTAAAGACTTAAAAAAGGGATATAAGCCAGAAACTAGTCTCTGCAAAGACGTGGAGGGCAACATCATCAGCGACGCACAAGAAATCAAAAGGAGACGGGCTTCCTACTTTGAACATCTTTTGAATCCCATCCCAGTAGCACCGATAACGACAGACAACATTTCAATTGAAGCCTCAACTGACAAAGATGAACCATCATCGATACCACCCACGCTTGCTGAAATCAAAGCAGCCCTATGTGACCAAAAACGAAACAAAGTGCCGGGAACTGACGAGATACCAGTTGAACTTCTGAAAAACGGTGGAAACTGTGTCGCTGAAATACTGCACAACATGATATGCAAAATTTGGACAAAGGAAATCATACCCGACGACTGGCGAAAAAGCATTATATGTCAAATTTACAAGAAAGGAGACAAACTCTGCTGTGAGAACTACAGAGGTATATCATTGTTGTGTACGTCCTATAAACTACTGACAAAAATTATTGAACGTCGTCTTAAGCCCTATACTAATCAAATAATTGGCGAATACCAAGGCGGATTTAGAACCGGACGATCTACAACAGACCAGATATTCTCGGTGAAACAGATGCTTGAGAAATGCTGGGAATATAACACAGACGTGCACCAAATCTTCGTAGATTTTAAACAACGACAGTATCGACAGGAGCGTACTGTACCAAATCATGCTTGACTTTGGAATTCCTCCAAAACTTGTCCGACTAATGAGACTCACAATGACGAACACTGAATCCCAAGTGAGAATACAAACCGATTCCGCAACCAGCTTTCGAACGGAATGTGGTTTAAAGCAAAGAGATGGTTTAGCCCCTATGCTTTTCAACTTGGCACTAGAGTATGTCGTCCGAAAAATCCCAGTCGACGCCAACGGGACACTACTATTCAAGTCCACCCAACTAGTAGCATACGCTGACGACATTAACATCCTAGCAAGATCCTTCCCTAGTGATAAGGAGGTATTTGTCAATCTTGACTCCGCCGCAAAAGAAGTCGGGTTGCGCATTAATGAAAGCAAAACAAAAGTAATGACGCAAACAAGACGGAGAACGCCAATCAGACAAAACATAACAATTGCGGAATATAATGTGGAGAGTGTGGACATCTTCATATATCTTGGGGCTAATCTAGCAAAGGACGATAATGAAACAGACGAAATCAAACGACGGATAATACTTGCAAATAAGACGTATTATTCGGTACTTCCAATAATGAAATCCAAGAAAGTGCACAGGAACAATAAGCTGCGGATATATAAAACTATTATATGACCTGTGCTCTGTTATGGCAGCGAGACGTGGACATTAACGCGAACTTCCGAAAAAGCAGTTAACGCATTCGAAAGAAAGGTCCTCCGAAGAATTTTGGGACCTGTGAATGAAGGAACGGAATGGCGAATAAGATACAACCGTGAGTTGTATCAACTCTACGACGAGCCAGAAGCTTCAACGTTCATCAAGTTACGTAAACTGCAGTGGGCTGGCCATGTAGAGCGAATGGAAGACAGAAGAATCCCCAAACGTGCTCTTAAAGGCAAAGCGAGTGGTAACCGGCCAGTAGGCAAACCACGCAAGCGATGGGAAGACTCGGTTGATGAAGACAGCAAAGCCATTCTAAAAATTAGCAGCTGGAGGATGCGATCTTTGGATCGAGACGATTGGAGGCGACGGCTTCAGGAGGCCAGGGCCCGATTTGGGCTGTCGCGCCATTGATGATGATGATGATAGTTCTACAATCTGACAAATTTTCGATTTGATATGTGTACTATTTTTTGAGATGTAAGGATTTGTAATTTTGAAAAGTGCGCCATTTTTGAAATGCTCCCCATTTCCCCCCACTACTATTATTTCAACATTTTATTTTTATACTCTAGATGAAATCTGAGAGTATATTGTGTTTGCCTTACCGTTTGTAACGCTAAGAAATAATGCTCGCACAGAGCCGCCAAGAGTACAGAAATATTTGTTGTCGCTCAAAAACTTCGATTCCGAGTTGCTGTCTGTCCGTCTGTCCATCTGTCCGTCTGTCCGTCTGTCCGTCTGTCTGTCTGTCTGTCTGTCCGTCTGTCTGCAGCATAACTCTCGAACGTTTTGAGATATCGAGCTGAAATTTGTTGTGTGTCATTTTTAGCAAAAAAGAAACTTTAAGTTCGTGAACGGGCCACATCCCCGCACTCCTTCTACCTCCTCCCATACAAATTTCACGAAATTTCGAAATTTTCAGAAATTGATTTTGCTTAGAAACTATTTAAGCTATCGATTTGAAATTTGGGTTCAAGTATTATGATATAGATACCATTAATATGACTCAATATTGATCCGATCCCATCACTCCTTCTACCCCCTCCCATACAAATGCATAATTTTGAAAAATGCAGTTTTTCGATTTTCATCGAAACTAGTAAAGTTATAAAAACGAATTTTTGCCAGAATTAATTTTTTTATAATTCCAATCAGCACTGAAAAAATTAGCGACTTCCCCTCACTTCTTCTACCCCCTCCCATACAAATTTCACGAAATTTTGAAATTTAAATTAAATTATTTTTCTTCGAAACTGTTAAAGTTATCAATTTGATATTTCGCAAAAAGTATAAAAATAGATATATCAATAACAGGAAAAAAAATTGTTTTTATCCTTACACTCCTTCTACCCCCTCCCATACAAATGCATCATTTTTGTTAAATGCATTATATCGATTTCCATTAAAACTAGAAAAATACAAACTTAAAATTTTGCCAGAATTTGTTTTTTAATAGTTGCAATAAATGCTGGAAAAAATTATCAGCTCAGCTTCCCTCCTTCTACCCCCTCCCATATAAATATCTGTATTATAAATTCAAGAAAAGCATTTCTCCTTCGAATAAATGAGAGCTGTCGACTTTGAAATTGAATCAAAGCATAGTGATAAGGGTGATGATAAGCAGTTTCAAAATCATCTTAAACGTTCCACTTCCTCTGCCACCTCCCATGCAAATGCCTCAATTTAAGGAAAACTATGACCAATTTCTTTAAAAATAATGAAAACTAAAAATTTTAAATTCAGCACGAAACATTTTACACGCCATTTTCGGTGTCACATAGGAGAAATACAAACCTCCGCCTCTACTTCTACCACCTCCCATGCAAAAGTCTCTATTCACTATTGGAAAGAATTTGAGATGACATATTTTCCGGTATATTAAAGTCATTTCCATCTCATCTAGAGTATCATATGATTGGGCTTTAAGCCCAATCATAATTCTGTTATGTTTTTTTTTGCATTTTTAGGCTAATTTAGTCATGAAACGAAAAAAAAAAGTTTCAGGGTAGCAAATTTTTTTTTTTTCTTGTGTCGATCACAATACTTTATTATTAGAATAATAAAGTAAATTATTTGAATGCTGCAAACTGCACTTTTTTTTATGAAATACTATAAGGCGATTAGCTTCACTGCTTCTACCCCCTCTCATAAAATTTAACACAATTCATCAACTTTACAAAAAGTCGACTTTCCTGAAAAGTATGAATGCTACTGATTTGCAATTTAAAAGATGTCAATTAAATGATGTTTACAATTATTTCTAAAAAAAGTCGTTAATAACTTCACACTCCTTCTACTACCTCCCATACAAACTGCATAATATCACTACACCCAATACACTTATTTTGTCAGTACATATTAAATTTTTTAATCCTAAATTTTGTATAAAACATTTTGATAGCATACTTATACCATTGACACATAGCGCAGCTAAATTATAATTAAGGCCTAAATTATCGTTAAACGGCTGTGTGTGTCATACGCTAATTTAGCTAAATTACCAAAATAGTGATCATTTATCAGCTGAATCATCCCATCATGCTCTCAGCTAAATCATCTCATTTAGCTAAATCCTCTCATTTTTCTCATAATTTAGACTATAACGATGAAAAATGTAGTACTAGAGTTGGAGCTTTCATAAAAGCTTCGTCGTGCAAGAGAGAAGAAAAGTCATTTTCTGACAGCTCTGAATTATACAAAATCTTGGAATCGTGATTTAAACGCCTAGCTATGAACGCTGACGCGCAAACGATTCTAAAACAGGACAAAGGAACGTTTTTCTTCTTTTGTCGCCTTCCTTGCAAAATTTGATTGCCTATTGGCTATGCAATTCAACTTTTTAAAATTATGACAGATGAGTGAGTGGCTCTTCTTAATTAGCAAAGTGCTGTGTGTCACCAATCTACTAACGATAAAGACGAGCTAAATTACGAATTAGCCAAATTTTAATTAGGACCGCTATGTGTCAATGGTGTTAGCTAAATGAGATGATTTAGCTGAGAGCATGACGAGATGATATAGCTGCTAAATGATCACTATTTTGGTAACTTAGCTAAATAAGCGTATGACACACAGCCGTTTAATGATAATTTAGGCCTTAATTATAATTTAGCTGCGCTATGTGTCAAAGGCATAAGAATGCAAAAAAAACATAACAGGAGTACGATTGGGCATAAAGCCCAATCGTGCGATACTCTAGATGAAAGAGAAATTTTTGGATCTTAAGAAATTTTGTAGGGGAAGTGGTAGAGGGGGTGACGACATTGAACTAATTTTTTCACATGACGCTAAGGTTGTTATCAAAATGTTTTATACAAAATTTAGGATTTAAAAATTTAATATGTACTGAGAAAATTAGTGTATTGGATGTAATAAAATAGTGCAGTTTGTATGGGAGGTAATAGAAGGAGGGGCGAGTTTTTAATTACTTTTCAAAACTAACTATAAATATCATGCTTTCGACATGTTTTAAATTGTAGATCAGTAGCATTCATTCTTTTCAGGAAAATCGACTTTTTATAAAGTTGTGAAATTTTGTCAGGTTGTATGGGAAGGGGTAGAGGAGTGAATGTAATCTTCTAATTCTTTCGGTCTTACTAATAATTTTAAATAAATATTTCGTGCACAATTTCAGCTCGATCAATTTTATACGCACTGAGTAAATTGGTTTAGAGCATTTCATGAAAAAGTGCAGTTTGTATGGGAGTTGGAGGAAGGTGGGGGATGACACAAATTATTTTTATAGAGTAGATTGGAATCATCAAAAAAGTATTACATTCCAAATTTCAGATCAATATCATTTATACTTTTCGAGCAAATCCGTTTATTGTCAGATTGCGGAATTGTTTAATTTTGTATGGTAGGGGGAAGAAGGGATGGAGCGATTTGGCCCGTTCACGAACTTGACCTTACTTTTTTGTTAAAACGACGTTTACAAAATTTGAACTTTCTAGCTCAACGTGTTCTCAAGCAAGAGAGGACACGGACGGACGGACGGAAATCCGGTTTTGAGATTTTTGATTGATTATATGAACTTCTGTATCATTCATTTTTTTCTCCGAGCATTATTTCTTGGCGTTACAAACTTTGTGGCAAACTTATAATACTCTCAGATTTCATCTAGAGTATAAAAATCCGTCTGTTTGCACACCGTTTACCGTCCGCCGTACGCCGTACGTGTACGCTCAGCGCACATTAACTCCCAAACTCTTCAAGATAGTAAGTTCATTTTTAGGTGGGCTGTAGATAGTTGCGGATCTCTGGCGGATACCCATTAGGGGGGGGGGGGGGAGGATGGGTGGTCTTTTACCAAAGTCTCAAGAAAATTCTCAAAGCTTTTGACAGTTTGGCACACCAAATCCCTCCCCTTACACCGCAAGTTAAAATTTTCATAATTTTTAACTATTATATCCACAATGTGGCGAAATTTCATCTTAACAATTTTAGTAAAATTTACCTAAGATATTTCAAGCGTAAAAAATCTTTATAAAAAAGGACAAGAGACTCATCACCATAATCGTGCTGCTCGTATTCATAATCCTATTATTTTAATTAAATTTCAGAATTGCAATTTCTTGCCATTAAGCCCGATGAGACATGAAACACCTCACCAAACATACGCTCTCTCTTTGTTATTCATCCTGCTAAATCTTTCGTCTAAGCTCACTTCTTTATCCCATTGTCGTATACTTGTCGTTAAATTCTTCTTTTCTTCTTCCTTATGAAACAGTATCTAGATATGTATCTAATTATAAATGTTTTTCTTTTATATACTCACAGGTTGTTACCAGCATCGGTATGCTCCATATTGGTGTCGTTTTTATTGTCTTTGGAGTATTCTTATTGGGGGCCGGCATTATTCCCGACGATACACCATCGTGGAACATGTTTGGTAAATATTTTTCTTTTTCGAATATCCTGTTACTCGTAAATAAAAACTGTCAAGTTGGATCATATATAAATGCTACATTCCTCTCCGTTAAGGAGCAAATTCGCGAGTGATGTACTAAAAGATTTCGGGAAAATTTAAAATACCTTCGGGGAGAACATAAAACATAAGGATATATGAAAGCTTCTCTGGTTGTTCATATGAAGAAGGGTTCCTGTAGGTTTGTGGATAAGGTAAACAATAACAATTCTTGTGGGTATTTACGGAAGTATAAAACAACATTATTTAGAAGATTGATAATAAATAAAAAAAAAAAAAATTTAGGAAAAAAAATTTAACCAACTTGGAAAAATCGCTGAAATGAATTGAAAGTCCATAACAGGACTATGATTAGGCGTAAGGCTCAATCATGCAATACTCTAGAGAAATTTTTATGATTTTAAGGAATTTTTTATGTGGAAAGGGTGACTGCATCGAACTAATTTTTCCCACATCATGCTGGAGTAATTATAATTGAACATATCTAATTTTGTAAAATTGTGCAGAAACCGAATAAGCCGATTGAAGTGGGTATAGATCTTGATCATGCTTCGACGTGAAAATATCCTGCACACTATCTCGGCTGGCCTTGGTACTGAGACCATCAAGTTGGTATTAGCAACAGGTATTATATGCCTGTCACCGAGCTAAGACCAACCTAAAAAAGAAAAGCCGATACCTGCAGCAAAAAATAAACCAAGACCGGCTGTCTATAGCGACGTCGCTAGGAGTACTCTCCATGCAGCAATCATTGATACCAACGACTTGCAAGGCATCATACCAGAGTCGGTGAGGCCTCAGATCTACTCTTCATTGAGGAACATTCTGAGAGAACTCCTCTTAGGTAATCCACCAGTTAAACCAAGCTTTTTGAAGTTCGACTTCAAGCCAGGCTATCTCAGAAAAACTTATGCCGACCAAAACACTCTAGTCTTTCTTCAGGAGGCGGTTCCCAAGACGAACGAGCTCTTGAAGCACATCAAGCTACAGGTGGTGGAAGATTTTGAGGCTTCTAGACTAACAAAAGTGTCTGTGTGAATCCCGGAAATCAATGAAGACTCTGGACTCTTATTGCAGGATATTCAGCTCCAAAACGATCTTTCCATGGAGGTATAGGAGCTTTTCCATGGAGGACAAAAAGACAAGGGCCAACTTCTTGTTCTCGGAATTGACCAAAGCTCAATGGAAAGGTTGGCTGCAACGAAAGTTTTTTTTTTTTTTTACAGAATGACCTGTGTTATAGGCAATTTCGGCCTTTATATGCAATGCACAAACACAGTTATGGAGGGAAGGAATGGGATTAGGAAGGTAGGGGAAGGGGAGTAAGAACAACCGTAACGAGTGGAGAAGCTGATATATATTTTTCAGTTGTACTGGCTACTGACAAATATTTGTAGATGTTATGGGGGACTGAATGATAGAAAGCAAGCGAACAGAATCCATCTACTGAGTATCTAGGCCTTCTTGAAGTGGAACTGTTTCACTTTTACACCGTTTGCCCATATTATTTCGAATAATTTTTCATCGCCAGTAGCAACTGAAAAATTCGTGCTTAAAAAATCCCGTCTGGAGTGGGAATCGAACCCACGACCTATTGACTGAAAAGCAAGCACTGCCCACTACGCCACGGAAGCCTTTTACGGGTTATTGACTCAACAAGGTCCACCTCGGACTCCCGAAATCAAATGCGGCCAACCTCAGAAGCCGGCAAACTCAGAGTGGTTCAAACCAATCTATATCACAGTAGAGCGGCAACCGCAACTCTCCAAAAATACCTCTTAAGAGGATATTCGAATATTGCACTTGTCCAGGAACCATGGTTGAGTGGCTCTAACCATATTCTAGGTTGGTGCAACAAAACTTTTACAGTCCTTCACGGACCGAACATAGGTAAGCTAGGGACATGTGTCATTGCAAAATAAGCACTAAAATTGACATTAATTCCACAATTTAGCAGTCTAGACCAAACAACAATGCTATGGGAGAGGTCATTTAATGGAACACCGCAGCTTGTAAAGCTGGTTTCATCATACTAGCCATACGAAGCAAGGGATGTTCCAACGACTGACCTGCGCCAGCTTTTTCAGTCCAAAACAGGGGACTTGGTAATAGGTTGTGATTCCAATGCCAACCACACCTACTGGTCTAGCTCAGACTGTAACGATCACGGTAAGTTAATTATAGAATTTAAATGTTTGTAATGTTGCTAATAGTCCCACCTTCATAAATAGAGTAGAAAGCGAGGTTATTAACCTGACTCTAAACCACTAATGGTCCGCAACTGGAGAGTTTCGAAAGAAGCACCCTTGCCAGACCACATGCGGATAAGATTTGAAATAGTGGGATCAGCAAAAAGTAGCCGGCTCTACAGTAATCCAGCAAGAACGGATTGGGTTAAATATCAGGAGCTAATAAAACGTAAACTACCGGCAATAGTGCATCATCCAATAAAAACAACAGATTCCTTAGATAGAAGAGTTGGTATGCTAACAAATATACTAACAAACTCATACAAGAGTTCTTGCCCTCAAAAGTCCGCCAAAGATAGCAATAACGCTGTCTGTTGGGATAACGCTCTTGATGTTCTGAAAAAAGAACGAGCAAGGAAACTCTTTAACAAAGCTAATTCCAGCAATCGTGACATAGACTGGGACAAATACCAAGCAGCACTTACACTGTATAAATAAACTGCCAACAAGTCGGGCGAAACTTTATTATTCTTAGGATAATTGGCGGATGCGTAGAAAGTCAATATGCATGTTAGAGTGGTTAGGGAAGACTAATTGAAAGGGGGTTCTTGGGCAGGACAATTGTCAATTTAACACTTTGCGGAAACGTTCAAAAGCTCAATATTTCGTTCGTTTATTTATGCAAGTTTGAGTTTTTTTGAGGGGAGGGGTGAGGCGCGATAGTAAGAGTGGGTGGAAGTTAATAGTTTTTTAATTGATTGCTTGAATCACGTCCAATATTCTCTGTATAGAATGTCAGTTTCATAGACGAAGTTGCATAGAATTTTCATAAGATTCTGTGCATTTTACATTCACGAAACCAAACATTTGTGTGGGAGGGGGTAGAGGAGGTAGGGGAATCGTAGAATTTGTGATGCAATTTGATTTCATTTCTCTTGTAGTGTGCTCGTACAAAATTTAAAGTTCGTAGCTTTTAATTTGTTGGTTATTAGTTAATTCAATTCAATTCAATTGGTCGAAATGATACTTTTGTATGGGAGGGGGTAGAAGTGCAAGCGCGATTGCAAAACTTTTAAAGCAACTCATTTCAATTATTTTTATAAGTTTTTATGCAAGATTTCAAATTGATAGCTTTTACTAGTTAGGTGATAATTGATTTCTTAAAAATGGTCGAAAAAATAATTTTGTATGGGAGGGGGTAGAAGTTTTAAAAATATTCGACCAGTTAATATTTCAAACTTTTAGGGATTTTTTTTAAGTGCATTTAACAAATTTATCTTAAGACTTCATTCAAAAATTTTCAGTTTTTGTGTTTTCTCATTACACATGAAACACCTTGTGCACGTCAGACCCCCACTTCGGTGCATAACAATTTTGGAACAAATTATTATTTTTTTTCTATGTATATTAAATAGATGTATCGACGTGCAAAATTTAAACTTTCTATATTTTACCAGAGTCCTAAAAAAATTACTCAAAATTTTCAACATTTTTGCCTTCCACACCCCCCTACTTAAATTTTTCACCAAAATTAAAAACTATATAGGTCTATTCTACTTCTACTAGAATGGCACTACAGCCCAAATCAGGCTTAGACCTCCTGACATTCAGGTTCCTTAAAATTTTTCATTATTTCTTGCGGAAGGGTTGTTAGCCCTTCGCACAACCCTCTATCTACGAATTTTTCACTTTCGTAAATTGAGGTAACCAAGGTATACTCAAGCAAGTAGTGTGCTAGAATTATGCGCCGACCGGGATTTGAACTCCCGACCTTCCCATTGTAGACCAACACGCTACCCATTAGGCTACACCCTAGCTGGTGTGTGTCGTATACTAATTACTTTATTATTCTAATAATAAAGTATTGTGATCGACACAAGAAAAAAAAAATTTGCTACCCTGAAATTTTTTTTTTTGATGATATTAGCCTAAAAATGCAAAAAAAAAATCCGTCTCGCCGTACGCCGTTTTTTGTACGCCGTACCGTTAAAGGTAGTATGTTTTGGGTTTTTGGGTGGATTGTTGATTGGGTAAGTGAGCTCTATTTTCTAAATTTTCGGGGGTGTTAGGTGGAAGGGGGAGGCGGGGGGAGAGAAAAAGTCGAAAAATGCACTTGGTAATATCTCCACCACGAATGCAAATAGAAAGTTGAAAATTAGTAGAGATATAGAGAAGGTTGTGGGACAAACTTGAAAAATAATTTAATTTTTTTATCCATTGGCGTCCGAAAAGGGGGGGGGGTCAAAAGAAATTGTCGTCCGAATTGTTTTTTTAAAATGATTTTATGTTCGAAAATACTTGTTGTAAAAAATTCATATTTTGATACCATCAAGGTGGCATATAGTTCCATCGGAATCAACTTAGATAGTGGCTAATTATTGTAAGGGGGAGGGTCAGGGGGGGTGCAATGAAAAACACTTGAAAATTAATATCTCAATTATCTCTTAAGCTATGTAATTCAAACTTGAAACGTATATTAAGCTATAATAGGAAAATTCCAAAAAATTATAACATGTTGAAATAATAGTAGTGGGGGGAAATGGGGAGCATTTATAAAATGGCGCACTTTTCAAAATTACAAATCTTTATATCTCAAAAAATAGTGCACATATCAAATCCGAAATTTGTCAGATTGTAGAACTACATAATAGTTAATTTTAAGTAAGGGGTGTAAAGGGAGGGAGGTGATAAGCAAAATATCGAAAACTTTGAGTGATTTTTTTAGGTCTCTGGTGAAAGATACAAAAGTTGAAATTTTGCATGTGAATACCTCTATTTTATGTACATACAAAAATGATAATAACTTGATCCATAATTGTTATAAACCGACCCCCCGGTCTAACGTGCACAAGGTGTTTCATGTGCATTGAAAAAAACACATAAACTGAAAATTTTTGAGTGAAATTTTAAGGTAGAAACTTGAAAATTTGCGAAATGCATTTAAAAAAATATCTAAATATACGAAATATTGACTGGTCGAAAACCTTTAAGACTTCTACCCCCTCCCATACAAAGTTATTTTTTCGACCATTTTTAAGAAATCAATTATCACCTATGTAACTATTAAAAGCTATCAATTTGAAATTTTGCATAAAAACTTACAAAAATAATTGACATGAAATCACGTTAAAATTTTTGAAATCGCGCTTCCCCTTCTACCCCCTCCCATACAAAAGTATGTTTTCGACCAATTTCATTAAATCAACTAATAACCAACAAATTAAAAGCTACGAACTTGAAATTTTATACGAGCACCTTACAACAGAAAAAAAAGAAAATTGCATCGCAAGTTTTACGATTCCCCTACCTCCTCTACCCCCTCTCATACAAATGTTCGGTTTCGTGAATGTAGAATACACCGAATTTTATGAAAATTCTATGCAACTTTGTTTATGAAACACATTCTATACAGGGAATATTAGACGTGATTCAAGCAATTAATTAAAAAGCTATTAACATCCACTAATTCTTACTATTACCCCTCCTCCTCCCCTCATAAGAACCGAAACTTGTAGAAACGAATGAAATATTGTTAACAACAGCCCTGCCCAAGAACTCCCTTTCACTTAGCCTTCCCTAACCACTCTAACCTGCATTGACTTTCCACTCAACCGCAACTTGTCCCAAGAATAATAAAGTTTCGCCTGACTTGTTGGCAGTTTATTTTATATTTCAGTAACAAATATATTTTCGTTCAAAAACAAAAAAAAATAAACTGCCAACAAGTCGGGTGAAACTTTATTATTCTTGGGACAAGTTGCGGATGAGTGGAAAGTCAATATGCAGGTTAGAGTGGTTAGGGAAGACTAAATGAAAGGGAGTTCTTGGGCAGGACTGTTAACAATATTTCATTCGCGTCTGTAAGTTTGGGTTCTTATGAGGGGAGGAGTAGGGGTAATAGTAAGGGTGGGTGGATGTTAATAGCTTTTTAATTAATTACTTGAATCACGTCCAATATTCTCTGTATAGAATGTGTTTCATAGACGAAGTTGCATAGAATTTTCATAAAATTCGGTGTATTTTACATTCATGAAACCGAACATTTGTATGGGACGGGGTAGAGAATATAGGGGAATCGTAAAATTTGATACGCAGTTTTATTTCGCGTCTCTTGTAAGGTGCTTGTATAAAATTTCAAGTTCTTAGCTTTTAGTTTGTTGGTTATTAGTTGATTTAATAAAATTGGTCGAAATCATAGTTTTGTATGGGAGGGGGTAGAAGCGCAAGCGCGATTTCAAAACTTTTAAAGCAACTTCATTTGAATTATTTTTATAAGTTTTTAGCTGATAACTGATTTCTTAAAAATGCTCGAAAAAATAATTTTGTATGGGAGGGGGTAGAGGAGGTAGAGGAATCGTCAAACTTGTGATGCAATTTTCTTTCGTTTTTGTTGTTAGATGCTCGTACGAAATTTCAAGTTCATAGCTTTTAATTTGTTGGTTATTAGTTGATTTAATGAAATTGGTCGAAATCATACTTTTGTATGGGAGGGGGTAGAAGGGCAAGCGCGATTTTAAAACTTTGAACGCAATTTCATTTTAATTATTTTTGTAAGTTGTTTTGCAAAATTTGAATTTGATAGCTTTTAATGGTTAGGTGATAATTGATTTCTTGAAAATGGTCGAAAAAATAATTTTGTATGGGAGGGGGTAGAAGTTTTAAGGGTTTTCGACCAGCTAATATTTCGTATATTTAGGGATTTTTTTTAAATGCGTTTCGCAAATTTTCAAGTTTCTACCTTAAAATTTTCAGTTTATGTGTTTTTTTCAATGCACATGAAACACCTTGTGCACGTTAGACCGGGGAGTCGGTTTATAATAAATATGGATCAAGTTAATATTAT
Organism: Chorisops tibialis; assembly: GCA_963669355.1. Taxonomy (NCBI): domain Eukaryota; kingdom Metazoa; phylum Arthropoda; class Insecta; order Diptera; family Stratiomyidae; genus Chorisops; species Chorisops tibialis. Next base: position 248,884,202 of record OY770262.1, read on the forward strand.
TTTTCTATGTACATTAAATATAGGTATTCACATGCAAAATTTTAACTTTTTATCTTTCACTAGAGCCCTAAAAAAATCACTCAAAGTTTTCGACATTTTTGCTTATCACCTCCCTCCCCTTACACCTCCCAGCTTAAAATTTTTACCAAAATTAACCATTATGTAGTTCTACAATCTGACAAATTTTCGATTTGATATCTGTACTATTTTTTGAGATATAAGGATTTGTAATTTTGAAAAGTACGCCATTTTTGAAATGTTCCCCATTTCCTCCCACTACTATTATTTCGACATGTTATATTTTTTTTGTATTTGCCTAGTGTAGCTTAATATACGTTTTAAGTTTCAATTACATAGCTTAAAAGATAGTTGAGATATTAATTTTTAAGTGTTTTTCTTTGCACCCCCCTGACCCTCCCCCTTACAATAGTTAGCCGCTTTCTGAGCTGGTTCCGATGGAACTATACGCCACCTTGACGGTCTCTAAATATGATTTTTTTACAATAAGTAATTTCGAAGATATAATCATTTGAAAAAAAAATTCGGCCGACAATTGGCTCTTAGCCCCCCCTTTTCGCACCCCAATGGATAAAAAAATTAAATTATTTTTAAAAGTTGTCCCACAAACCCCTCTATATGTATTTTGAGTTTTAGCTTCCTAGCTGTTACCATGGTTGAGATATTTGAATTCGTATTTTTCGGTTTAAGCGCTCCCCCCGCCTCCCCCTGAACCTGTACACCCCCCAAAATGGGTATTCGCCTGAGATCTGCAATTATCTACAATCCCTCCAAAAATGAACTTTTTATCTTTAAGGGTTTAGGAGTTAATGTGCGCTGAGCGTACTGTTACGGGATGAAAGAAGCCTTCATCTCGCTTCAGATAATGGGGATTTCTTGGGTCGAGGCAGCACGATTTTGCCGGCGGCTCAGGAGCTTGGGGTGAGTCGTTGACCCAAGAAATCCTCATCCTTGTTCGTGCTGATAGAAAAAAAATGGAACGGGAGAGGAATCACGATACCGTACTACCCCCAAGCTGTTTATTCGCCTAGCTGGATGTTTTCATCCCCCGCTAATCCAAATTAGCGGGCGATAAAAAAAAACGGCAGAATACACGATGCGAATCACGCATGACGAAAACAGCACCTACCCGATATCCAAACAAAGCCTGGGAACCCTCTCATGAGTTCCTCACTCACTCATCATCTCAAGAAAAAGAAAAACCACGCGTAATAAATCTATTGCCGTTCCTAAGCACTTACAAGATCACACAAAAACTTAACACTCACAGTAAAAAAAATTATAATTTGAATTCACAATAAAAATATATTTCAAGAAATTACTAACTAATGTGATATAAAAAAAAATGATGATATAAAAAAAATATTATTTCGTACTTAACCGTTGGGGCCCTTGCTGCATCCTGATATGAATATGAATCTGACTCCAAATCAACACTCGTTCTGTATATTTGTATTTTTATGGTATTTTATTAATTAATTCATTTTGCATTAAGATCAATTCAATTTTTATTAAGGTTATTTATTAAATTATTAAATAGTTTTCTTTTCAATGTCACTTATTGATTTGTTAAAGTTTTTGCAATGATACTTAATGTATTTTTTTTATATTTTAATTTTTAATGTCACTTATTATATTTTTAAATTTCTTTTTTTTTTTTTTTTCGCAACAAATCGAATTACACTATCAAATCCACTTTCAGCTCCTCATTGTCTTCCGTCCAAATTTGAAAAAAAAACACCAACAAAAAAAACTTCTTGATAAACCATCCTTCCCCGAGCACAGTCTATTTTGTCCTCCCAAAACTTTTTTCCACTCCTTTAAATTGGGCCGGCAGACGAGAGCCTCAACGGCTTTTCTTCCAATCTCATCGATAATTTTGGCGCCAAAATATTTTACAGCAGTGCTGCCCTGGGAGTTTTTTGTCCATAATTTTTCAGATAATTATTTGGCGCGAACCAATTTGATTATTATTATTATAGTTTATATTGTTTTCTTTTACGTTTATTATTTTGGTGGTATTATTTCGTTATAATTTTATAGTTTATAGGCAACAAAAAAAAATATAACATGAATCCTAATTGTACTTAGGAAAAGTATGGGAACAAAACAAAAAGAAAAAAAAAACAATAAACTGTGACCTAACTGAGTGAGGAGTAGAATTGGATACGATAAAAACTAAAAAAAAATTACCAAGAAAAAAAATGTTTCGTAACAACATCAATTCGCAACAGTACACGTCGGCGGACGGCGGACGGCGTACAGACGGATTTTTTTTCTTGCATTTTTAGGCTAATTTAGTCATGAAACGCGAAAAAAAAAAATTTCAGGGTAGCAAACTTTTTTTTTTTTTTGTGTCGATCACAATACTTTATTATTATAATAATAAAGTAGTACACCATAATTATCAATAAATTAAAAGCAATCAAAATCAGTTCACTTTTAAGGGAAATGGTTATAAAGCCATTCTAATTCTTCATGTGTATCAGTCTGAATGTAATTTTTTTTTAGTTCAATAGTTGGTACTGCTACCTTTGTTGGAAATGACTGCGAAAATACGGTCCGGCATGGAATTTATCAAGCTCTGAAGGGTTTCGATGGAAATGGCGCTCCGAGCTTCTCGAATTGCTGCTTTTAACTCAAAAACGTTACTGAATTGACGACCCTGCTCGTAAGCACTACGCGAGAGAATCTACCACAGATTCTCGATCGGGTTTAAGTCGGGACTGCAAGCGGGCCATTCCATAACCTCAATGTTCCGAAAATGCTGCCCACGTCAATATTGTACCCCCACCACCCTACTTAAGCGAACTTCCTTATCTTTTCTCAAGTCAAGCCAATAAAACTGGAAGCCGTCTGGGCCATCCAAATTAAATTTTTTTCGCTAAAAGCTACATTACGCCACTCTTCCTTCCATGACATGTATTTTCTAGCGAACATTAAGCGTGCTTGCTTATGCCTTTCAGCTATTCTCGGTTTGACTAATCTTTTCGTCTACTTAAGGTATTGTGAATCATGTAGAATTTGGCGAACACGTCTAGTGGTTACAGGTAAACATAATTTGCTTTAAATTTTCGACGCAACCAGTTTTTCCTTCGCCGCTTTTTGAACTCTCACAATCACACTTTTTGACCTTTTAGTTATCTTCGGTTTTGGTCCTGGATGCTTTTTGTGCCCATATTGACTTCTCAATTTAATGAAGTTATTTACCACGGAACGTGATCTTCCAATTTCACCCGCTTTTTTCTGTTTGTCTTTTTTCTCAACTTTTACAGTTTATTTTAATGAGTCATATGGCACATTATCAGAAAAGAGTGCAAACATGTTTCAGAAACTGTAAACGAAAATTGTGCTTCGCAGAACGAATGAAATGGTTTTTCTGAGCAAATAGATTGGTGGCTTTACAGCTATTTCCTCCATTGTATTATTAGACTCTTTGTGTGCCAGTATATTGCGTGCTATGCCGCAGTGACCTGTCGTGCACATTAACTGTATTCTGTCTTTGTATGTAGTTAAAGTATCTCTTGTTTTGTTAATTATTGGGGTTGCATACCTTAGATTTCTAATAGCCTTTAGGACTGATAGGCAGTCGGTACATATACAGGAGTTGCTCTTATTTTTCTTGCTGTAGCGTATGGCATTCGATTATGGTACCGAGAAAAAATAAACGGAGCCTGTGGTGCTGTGTGTTTTCGAGACATCGCAGAATGTGATATTCCAGCCTGAAGCTTAGAGGGAGTTAATTGTTTCAAAAAAGTATTGTTGGTACGCAGAGTCTGAAGTAGAGGCTTTAGGGAAGGTTGAAAGTTTAAGGATGATAATGTTTAAGGGAACGGTCAAATATGGCTTTGAAGAATTATAGTGGAAGAGGCGACTTGTGGGCAAATCGTAGATTTTGAATAGTTTTAGCAAGTTGTGATAAATTTTGAAGTTGAGGTTGTGGAGAGATATTTTTGTTTGGGCAATCTCTATTCTTTTAAAAAGTGGATAAAGGTTGGTTTCTTCTAAAAGGTTTGGAAAGCGCCGATGCTAGTCCGAGCAGCTGCATGGTATAAACTGTATATCTTGTTCAATGTCGATTTTGAAGAGTTGCCGTAGATGGGTAGCCCATAATCGATTTAGGGGATTATTAGCGCCTTCGAGATTTCTAGCAGGGTCTTATGATGTGCCTGACTTTTTTTTTACAGAATGTCCTGTGTTATAGGCAATTTCGGCCTTTATGTGCGATGCACAAACACAATCATTGGGGGAAAGAATGGGATTGGGAAGGTAGGCGAAAGGGAGTGAGAACGACCGTAACGAGTGGAGAAGCTGGTATATTTTTCAGTGGTACTGGCTGCTACTGACAGATATTTGCAGATGTTATGGGGGACTGAATGAAAGAAAGCGAACAGAATCCTTTACTGAGTATACAGACCTTCTTGAAGTGGAACTGTTTCACTTTTACACCGTTTGTCAATTTTATTTCAAATAATTTTTTATCGCCAGTAGCAACTGAAAATTCGTGCTTAAAAAAATTCCACTGCCTGGAGTGGGAATCGAACCCACGACCAATTGACTTTTGTTGAATGCAATGCATTCTAGGAGCGATATTTATTTTTGGAGCGATGTGCGCAGATCTTGGATGTGGTCTTTTCAGTTAAGGTTGTTGTTGAACGTTAAATCTAAGATTTTCAGTTTGGTAAAGAGATTTATGGATGAATTTTTTAGTGGCAATGGGTTAGAGTTGAAGTTTCGATTACTGCAGACAGTAGTTATTGATCATTGGCGTATTTCTATGAGTAGAGAAGAAATGTTATTGACTTGGGAGTGGTCATTAGGGATTTTAAATAGGATTACCAGGTCGTCAGCATAAAGTGAGTGTTTGCAGAATTTATGATTTTAATTAGTTTACTATATCGGATATCGTGGAGCGTTGTGAAATACGCTAATAAAGTGCACAGGTGTCGGAATAAGACTGATTTGCTGTGATGCGAAATTTTCAATTTAATAGGACATACTTAAGAATTAAGAGTCCAGGATTGTACATAGTTCTTGAACAATGGAGTGTAAGCCAATTCGGTCAAAATCAATTTAGAAATCTATTGATAGTACAGTAGCGTGAGAGTGGTAAGAGAGTAGGATACAATCAGATAGGGAGTGGTCGGTCATTAATAAATTATCTTATGCGCTTTTGCCACCTTGGAAGGCTTTTTGTTTGTCTGTTAGCAAGTGATTAGTTCTTGCTATCCAGGATATGCGATATGTGATTATCTTAGCTAATAGCTTCGCAAGACATGGCAGAAGAGATATACATTGTGACAAAACAGTATCGATAATTTGCAATTAAAATTACTCTGGGGAATGTTTTTTAAAAATTTTATTCTTTTTTGATAAGCAGGTACGACAGTTTTTAATTATTATCCCCAAAATTAGCGCGGTCTGTTAATCAGTTTGTTTACAGCAGCTGGTTGAATCGGTACACCTTAGTAGTCCACGGGGATTTTGGTTTTATGTCCTCGATCGACTGAAAACGGGTCCCACGAAACGGTAATTATGGGTTTTTGTCGTCGAGATCTGATTCCGACAAAAGTTTCAGCATTTTCTTAAGTTCAGAATCAGAGTAGCAGTCTATAATTTGTTGTTTAACCGTTTGATACTTCTGCGTCAAGGGTTCGCTAGCTGGTATCTGAAGTGAGACGCTAGGTGTTGTATTCCCTATAATCGTATGGTATTTGACATCGTCACTAGAAATTTTATTAATTTTATGTATGGTGACTCTAATTGTCTGAACTACATCTCCAGTTGCTTCCGAATAAAGTCAAGTATATTGAATCTGATTGCTGTTTGCTCGTATTCTTATGCTTACAATAACGTGCTATTTTCACCGTTCTCCGACACTCATATCCAGGTAACTTTGTATCATTTTATTCTCTGGCATTACGAAATTGGATTAGTTTCTTGATTTCTATTAACTAAGACCCGTTGCTTTACTTCAATAAACTACTATTGCGCACAGTTTTTTACCTCACAATAAAATAAAATAAAATTTGATTCCCAGTTATGTATGTAATATTTATTTAATATTTTTCTTGTGAGGGCTTTAAGAAGACTAAATAATTGAAAACTTTAGATAACAATTTGTTTTCTCAATACCTACTATGCATTCGTTATAAATTCAATTTGCAACGCCTACTATATGTATATTCTCCACAAATTCTTAAAATAAATTGATAAATAATAAATTTATCTCATTTTTTTAAGAAATTATTTTAGATAAAAATTATAATAGTGTTGCGAGCTAGGGGTTCGCCGGGATTTCAAGTAAAACACAATTCGTTTAAAAATAAGTGATAATTATTTATTCGCACTTAATTCGATTTTCAACTCAATTCGCACTATATGGCACTACCGCCGCGTACTGTTCTATCGCTTTCCTGGTTCGCGTCTTCCATAAATGTCGCTGAATAACTAACTGCTCGCTGAGAGCTTTCGCGTTTTTATACATTTTATGACAGTTCTCGAAGCTTCCTTCAGTGTGTATGTGTGAACAGTTCTCGAAGCTTCCTTTTGTGTTTATGTTTTATACTGGAAAGCTCTAGATCTTTAATTGTAGCTTTCTACATAGTGGTATACTGTTCTACATAATTCTGGTCTATTCGAGAGACATCAAGCGGCGGGGTTGCCAAGTCTGCATATAACAATAGGTTTATCATATTTTTTCCATTACATTTGAATAATTAAAAAACAAAACAATAAATCCAATATTATCAATTCACAGGATCCGGCAGTTCATGGTGGAATGAAGTAACTTGTACGGGACTCTTTTCGGCCGGACTAGGAGCCTTCTTGCTCGTCTTGAACTGTCTAATCAGTAAAAAGGAAGAAGAAGATCTCGAGGACTATGTACAACGGCAATTGACCCGATCACGATCCGGTCATCGGCTGGAACGTGATGTCGAAACAGGCGTGCTAACAACGCGACAAACACGCAAAGCACTGGCAATGCAGAAGAACGCTGGCAGCTTTGAAAACCTATCGCCATCGAACGTAACTCCTGAAACAAGCGAAATGGTGACGCCCACAACACCAGTTGGTAACTGTAAAGTTTATCCCCAAAAGCATAGTACCATAAAGTCAAAGAACTTTCATTAAGACAATATTGTGATGATCCTTTTTTCTCTCTCTCTTTCCCGCCATGTTCTCTCTGTGTGTGTTGCCTTTGGTCTCTGTTCTTGTTGTGATGATCATCCTTCGAAATCCAGGTATAGGTAATTCCGGTGAGATGCTACTGGAGAAGATACTTGAGGAGGACAGCAGTTATGGTGAGGAACGGATTAATGGTGGTGGATTACAATCTCCAGTCGGAAATGATAAAAAACTTCTTCTAGGAAACGGTCATACCGGTGGTGGAAATACCCATATAACTCGGATTTAATAGGTTTACTTATTTTTTTGATTTTAGCTATTCAAGGTTAATCCTTAATACTAAAAATAAATTAGATACAAAAAATTATATTGTACCCCGTAAATTAGATAAAATAACTCTTAATTCGTTTAATTTAATTAAAAAAACTTGTTTACCTTAAAGTAATTTGCTTTCGAAAAATAATATTAAGAGAATTTTACAATTACGAAGCAATGGTCAAAAATTATAATACTTAATTTGTGAAATGAAACGACCGATGTCAAAAGTGCGATGATAATGCGTTAACTTTTTTTTTTTTAATTAGACAAAAGAAATATTTTTCTAAACAATATCGATGGTATTAATGTTCATCTAAACTTTTTCTCTATATAACATACATATAAGAAAAGACAATTTTTTCAAATTTTTATACGAATCATTTATTATTTAAAATGTAGACTTTCAAATAAGCTAAAAATTTAATATGGTGGAAAAATAATATACATGTCAATGTGTAATAAGGTTAAAAAGAATATGTTATACAAAACCCAAAATCAAGATTATAAGGTGGTTAATTAATAATTGCACAATTTTTAATAAATGCTATAATCAAAGTATTAACCTAGATATTAAATAGAAAAAATTTTGAGGTCTTAGGTCTGGTCTGATACAGAAGTACGGTGTTCGATGTTTCTCTCCATATGAGACTCGGAGAAAAATTTTAATCGATTTAAAATTCTGCTAAGGTAAAATGAGAAATTGAAGAGAAAAATGTGCTGAAAATCTAGATGTAAAATCGAGTGCATTCCATACGCCTTTATAATGCATCAGTTACATATTTTTTCTGTACGGAAGGTTTGAAGATGATAATTCAGAATTTCTCGTAAAACTTGCTGAAAATATGCTAACTTTCTCAAAAGGAGTGGAAAAATTTTATTTTTTGCATTAGGATACACGTAGAAGATATGAAGTTCAAATTTGTTCACGTAATTTCATCTATTACAGAAAATTAAAGTAATAATTTAGATCTAAAATAGTTATGCACAAGGTATTTCAGGTGTAGTGAAAAAACATAACAGAATTATGATTGGGCATTGATACTCTAGATGAAATGAGAAAGAGTTTAATGTACCAGAAAATATGTCACCTCAAATTCTTTCGAATAGTTAATACTGACTTTTGTATGGGAGGTGGCATGTGGTAGAAGAAAGGTGTGTACTTTTTGCATATGACACCTAAGGTGGTGTTGTTATGTGTGATGGGTCCACGCCATCTAGGTATCGGCCTAGAATTCCCGACCACTGCTGATTGCCCAAAAGGTCGTCAGAGACCTCGGTAATGGCCACGTCACCCAACGTGGTCGGGGCGACAACGGTACATTTTTGAGAAGAAGAAAAAATGGAGGACACGCGTTGCACGAGGAACGCAGAGTGGTCGTCGTCGAGAAAAATCGGTTTTCGTCTTTTAATTTGCGCATTTTTTTATTTTCCCGTCTTGCTAAAAACGGATCCGGTCGCCCGAATCGCGTCAACACGCAGTCGAAAATCAGATTCGCCGAGTGTCGATTGAGCCGGAAAGTGCGAATCGAAAACGAAAAATCGCGAGTTTTCTGCGGCGTGCTAAAATTTTTTTTTGCAAGAAACTTAAAAAAAAAGAAAATCCTTTTCCAGCAACACGCGCATCCGAAAAAAAAACTGACCAAAAAATTAACTGCAGTCGTCTCCGTAGTTCCATTTTTGAGAAAGGTGTTCAATTCAGTGTGGTGGTATGTTTTTTTTGCTCTGTTCCGCCGCTCTCTTCTCGACGACGACAACGATAAAGGTTTTTTTTTTTTTAAATATATAAAATTTTCTTTAGAATAGAAATTTTCATTTTGGAATTCAAAGCAGTTAGAATAAAAAAACATAACAGAATTATGATTGGCCTTAAAGCCCAATCATATGATACTCTAGATGAGATGGAAATGACTTTAATATACCGGAAAATATGTCGTCTCAAAGTCTTTCAAATAGTGAATAGAGACTTTTGCATGGGAGGTGGTAGAAGTAGTGGGGGAGGTTTGTATTTTTCGTATATGACACATGAATTGCTGAATTTAAAGTTTTTAGTTTTCATTATTTTTAAAGAAATTGGTCATAGTTTTCCTTAAATTGAGGCATTTATATGGGAGGTGGCAGAGCAAGTGGAGCGTTTAAGATGATTTTGAAACTGCTTATCATCATCCTTATCACCATGCTTTGATTCAATTTCAAAGTCGATAGCTCTCACATACTTGAAGGAGAAATGCTTTTCTTGAATTTATAATAGAGATATTTGTGTGGGAGGTGGTAGAAGGAGTGAAGCGGAGCTGATAATTTTTTCTAACAGTTATTTCAATTATTAAAAAACGAATTCTGGCAAAATTTGAAGTTTGTACTTTTTCTAGTTTGAATGGAAATCGATGAAATGTATTTAACAAAAATTCTGCATTTGTATGGGAGGGGGTAGAAGGGTAAGGTGAAGTTGAAAATTATTTTTAAAATAAATTGCAATAATAGTAGAATTAATTCTGACAAAATTTCAATAAAATTCGAAAATATGTATTTTTCAAAATTGACCATTTGTATGGGAGGGGGTAGAAAGAGTAAAGGGATCGGGTCTATATTCCGTGATATTAATGACATCTATATTATAATACTTTGACCTAAGTTTCAAGTCGATAGCTTAAATAGTTTCAAAGAAAATCAATTTCTTAATTTTTCGAAATTTCATGAAATTTGTATGGGAGGGGGTAGAAGGAGTGGGGGGATGTGGCCCATTCACGAACTTAAAGTTACTTTTTTGCTAAAAGTGACACAAAAAAGTTTGTAGCACTATAGCTCAAAGCTTTCGAGAGTTATGCTGTAGACAGTCGCACAGACGGACAGACAGACGGTCACTCGGAATCGAGGTTTTCGAGCGACAACAAATATTTCTGTACCCTTGGCGGCTCTGTGCATGCGTTATTTCTTAGCGTTACAAACGGTAAGGCAAACACAATATACTCTTAGATTTCATCTAGAGTATAGAAATCCAACTTGAAAAATTGCCTTGGCTGGAAAAAAAAAATAATAACAGTGCATTTTTGTGTACGGTTCGTGCCGCCGCACTGCAAAACCAAGGTCTTTCGTGGCCATGGCCTCCGATTGAGGAATTTCGCTGCGAGGCTGCTGCGGCTGCTTCACAACCAGATCGACCGATTGAAATAATCAATATCGATCATCGTCATCATCGTAATTTCGGAATTCATATCCTAATAACTTCAGTTGTCTGTGTTCTAGATAGGAAATACGAAAAAATAAACTGCCAACAAGTCGGGTGAAACTTTATTATTCCTGGGACAAGTTCCGGATGAGTGGAAAGTCAATATGCAGGTTAGAGTGGTTAAGGAAGGCTAAGTGAAAGGGAGTTCTTGGGCAGGGCTGTTGTCAATTTAATAATATTTTATTCGTTTCTGCAAGTTTGGGTTTTTATGAGGGGAGGAGGAGGGGTAATAGTAAGGGTGGGTAGATGTTAATAGCTTTTTAATTAATTGCTTGAATCACGTCCAATATTCTCTCTATAGAATGTGTTTCATAAACGAAGTTGCATAGAATTTTTATAAAATTCGGTGAATTTTACATTCACGAAACCGAACATTTGTATGGGAGGGGGTAGAGGAGGTAGGGGAATCGTAAAACTTGCGATGCAATTTTCTTTTTTTTTCTGTTGTAAGGTGCTCGTACAAAATTTCAAGTTCGTAGCTTTTAATTTGTTGGTTATTAGTTGATTTAATGAAATTGGTCGAAAACATACTTTTGTATGGGAGGGGGTAGAAGGGCAAGCGCGATTTCAAAAATTTTAATGTGATTTCATCTCAATTATTTTTGTAAGTTTTTATGCAAAATTTCAAATTGATAGCTCTTAATAGTTAGGTGATAATTGATTTCTTAAAAATGGTCGAAAAAATAATTTTGTATGGGAGGGGGTAGAAGTCTTAAAGGTTTTCGACCAGTTAATATTTCGTATATTTAATGATTTTTTTTAAATGCATTTCACAAATTTTCAAGTTTCTACCTTAAAATTCCACTCAAAAATTTTCAGCTTATGTGTTTTTTTCAATGCACATGAAACACCCTGTGCACGTTAGACCGAAGGGGGTCGGTTTATAACAACTATGGATCAAGTTATTATTATTTTTGTATGTACATTAAATAGAGATATCCACATGCAAAATTTAAACTTTGTATCTTTTACGAGAGCCATAAGAAAATCACTCAAAATTTTCAACATTTTCGCTTTCCACCTCCCTCCTCTTACACCTCCCAACTTAAAATTTTTACAAAAATTAACCATTATGTAGTTCTACAATCTGACAAATTTTCGATTTGATATCTGTACTCTTTTTTGAGATATAAGGATTTGTAATTTTGAAAAGTGCGCCATTTTTTAAATGCTCCCCATTTTTCCCCACTACTATTATTTAAAGATGTTATATTTTTTTGTATTTTCCTAGTATAGCTTAATATACGTTTTAAGTTTCAATTACATAGCTTAAGAGATAGTAGAGATATTAATTTTGAAGTGTTTTTCTTTGCACCCCCCCCCCCCCCCTGACCTTCCCGCTTACAATAATTAGCCAATCTCTAAGCTGATTCCGATGGAACTGTATGCCTCGTTGATGGTCGCAAAATATGAATTCTTTACGATAATTAATTTCGAAGATATAATCATTTGAAAAAACAATTCGGCCGACAATTTGTTTTTAGCCCCCCTTTTCAGACGCCAATGGATAAAAAAATTAAATTATTTTTAAAGTTTGTCCTACAACCTTCTCTATATTTGTACTGATTTTCAACTTTCTATCTACATTCGTGGTGGAGATATTAGCAAGTGTAGTTTTCGACTTTTTCCCTCCCCCCGCCTCCCCCTTCCACCTAACACCCCACAAAATTTAGAAAATAGAGCTCACTTACCCAATCAACAATCCACCCAAAAACGAACATTCTACCTTTAACGGTCTCGGAGATATGAGTCCATATGTACGGCGTACGGCGGGACGGATTTTTTTTTTGCATTTTCAGGCTAATTTAGTCATGAAACGCGAAAAAAAACATAACAGGGCTACAATTGCGCGTATTGTGCAATCTTACGATACTCGAGATGAAATAGAATTTTTTTGCGACCCCAAGAAATTTTGTATAGGGAGCGTTTGAAGGGATGATAGCATTGATGTAATTTTTTCCCCATCATGCTAAAGTAGCTATAAAAATGTTTTATACAAAATGCTTACTCCAAAAATTTAATGGGAACTGAGAAAATTAGTGAGTCAAATTTAGGTGGTAGAAAGAGTAAGGGATTTTTAGTGATTTTTTCAGAAATAACTAGGAATATTATAAAATTGACTTCCCTTAAATTTCAAACTAGTGCCATTCATACTTTTCAAGAAAATCGATTTTTTGTGAAGTTGTGAGACTGTGTCATATTGTATGGGAGGGGGTAGAAGCAGTGAAGGTAATCAAATATTTTTTTCTGATCTTAGTGATAATACTAATTAAGAATTTATTACAAAATATGAGCTCGATAAATGTTATACGTTCTGAGAAAATCGTCTTAGAGCATTTCATGAAAAAGTGTAGTTTGTATGGCAGGGGGTTGGAAGGAGAGGGAGGATGCCAATAATTTTTCTACTGTAGACTTAGATCATTATGAAAGTAATATATCCCAAAATTCAGACTAATACCTTATATACTTTTCGAGTAAATCCATTTATTGTCAAATTGCGAAATTGTGTCATTTTGTATGGGAGGGGGTAGAAGGGGTGAAGCTAATCGTCTAATTTTTTTTGGCCTTACTAACAATTTTAAATAAATATTTGGTGCAAAATTTTAGCCCGATAAATTTTATACGCACTGAGTAAATTAGCTTAGAGTAATTCATGACAAATACGGTTTGTATGGGAGGTGGTAGAAGGAGGAGCAGGACACGCATAATTTTTACACGGTAGATTGATATTATTATAAATAAACTGCCAAAAAGTCGGGCGAAACCTTATTATTCTTGGGACAAGTTGCGTATGTGTGGAAAGTCAATATGCAGGTTAGAGTGGTTAGGGAAGACTAAGTGAAAGGGGGTTCTTGGGCAGGGCAATTGTCAATTTAACGCTTTGTGGATACGTTCAAAAGCTCCAGTACATATATATAATCAATATTTCGTTCATTTATTTATGCAAGTTTGAGTTTTTATGAGGGGAGGGGTGAGGGGTGATAGTAAGAGTGGGTGGATGTTAATAGTTTTTTAATTGATTGCTTGAATTACGTCCAATATTCTCTGTATAGAATGTCAGCTTCATAAACGAAGTTGCATAGAATTTTCATATGAATCGGTGTATTTTACATTCACGAAACCAAACATTTGTATGTGAAGGTGTAGAGGAGGTAGGGGATTCGTAAAATATGTGACGCAATTTTATTTCCTTTCTCTTGTAATGTGCTCGTACAAAATTTCAAGTTCGTAGCTTTTAATTTGTTGGTTATTAGTTGATTCAATGAAATAGGTCGAAATGATACTTTTGTATGGGAGGGGGTAGAAGTGCAAGCGCGATTGCAATACTTTTAAGGCAACTTCATTTAAATTATTTTTATAAGTTCTTGTGCAAAATTTGAAATTGATAGCTTTTAAGAGTTAGCTGATAACTGATATCTTAAAAATGCTCGAAAAAATAATTTTGTATGGGAGGGGGTAGAAGAGGTAGGGCAATCGCAAAATTTGTGATGCAATTTTCTTTTCTTTCTCTTTTAAGGTGCTCATACAAAAATTCAAGTTCGTAGCTTTTAATTTGTTGGTTAGCAGTTGTTTTATTGAAATTGGTCGAAATCATACTTTTGTATGGGAGGGGGTAAAACGGCAAGTGCGATCTCAAAAATTTTTACGCAGTTCTATTTCATCTATTTTCAAAAGATTTTGTGCAAAATTTCAAATTGATAGCTTTTAGTAATTAGGTGATAATTAATTTCTTAAAAGTGGTCGAAAAAAAATTTTGTATTTGAGGGAGTAGAAGCTTTCAAGGTATTCGGCCAGTTAATATTTCATTCTTTTAGAGATTTGTTTGAAATGCATTTCGCAAATTTTCAAGTTTCTACCTCCAAATTTCATTCAAAAATTTTCAGTTTATGTGGTTTTTCATTGCACATGAAACACCTTGTGCACGGTAGACCAGGGGGTCGGTACATAACAATTGTGGAATTTTTATTATTTTTTCTGTATGTACAACAAATAGATGTATCCACATGGAAAATTTTAATTTTGTATCTTTCACCAGAGCCCTTAAAAATTCGCTCAAAATTTTCGACATTTTTGGTTACCACCTCCCTCCCCTTACACCACCCGACGTAAAATTTTACGAAATTTAACAACTATCTAGTTCTACAATTTGACAAAATTTGAATTTGATATCTGTCCTAAATTTTGAATTATAACGGTTTGAAATTTTGGAAAGTGCATCATTTTTTAAATGCTCCCCATTTTCCCCCACTATTATTTTGTCCAAATGTTATATTTTTCTCGTATTTCTCTACTACAGCTTAATATAGCTTTTAAGATTCAATTACATAGTTTAATAAATAGCCGAGATATTTATTTTTAAGTGTTTTTCTTTGCACCCCCCCCCCCTGACCCTCCCCCTTACAATAATTAGCTTCTATCTAAACTGATTCTAGTAGATCCATATGCCATCTTAATGGTCTCAAAATATCAATCTTTTATGGTAAGTAATTTCGAAGATATAATCATTTGAGAAAAAAATTCGGCTGACAATTGGTTCTTAGCCCGCCCTTTTCGCACCCCAATGGATAAAAAAATTTAATTATTTTTAAAAGTTGTCCCACAAACCCCTCTATATGTATGTTCAGTTTTAGCTTCCTAGCTGTTACCATGGTTGAGATATTTGATTTCGTATTTTTCGGTTTAAGCGCTCCCCCCGCCACCCCGTGAACCCGCACACCCCCGAAAATGAGTATCCGCCTGAGATCTGCAACTATCTACAATCCCCCCAAAAATGAACTTTCTATCTTGAAGGGTTTGGAAGTTAATGTGTGCTGAGCGTACACGTCGGCGTACGGCGGACGGTGTACAGACAGACGGACTTTTTTTTGCATTTTTAGGCTAATTTAGTCATGAAACGCGAAAAAACAAAATTTCAGGGTAGCAAATTTTTTTTTTCCCAAGTCGATCACAATACTTTATTATTAAAATAATGAAGTAAAAGAACATATTCCAAATTTCAGGCTAATAGCTTATATACTTTTCGAGCAAATCCGTTTATTGTAAAATTGCGCAATTGTGTCATTTTGTATGAGAGGGGCAGAAGGGGTGGAGTGATTTGGCCCGTTCACGAACTTGACCTTACTTTTTTGTCAAAAACGACGTGTAAAAAATTTGAGCTTTCTAGCTCAACGCGTTTTCAAGCTAGAGAGCGAACGGACGGACAGACGGACGGACGGACATCAGGTTTTGAGTGATAATATTATCTTCTCTATCATTCATTTTTTTCTCCGACCTTTATTTCTTAGCGTTACAAACTTTAGAGCAAACTTATAATACTCTCAGATTCCATCTAGAGTATAAAAATTTCAGGGTAGCAAATTTTTTTTTTTTCTTGTGTCGATCACAATATACTTAGCTTTACTTGATCTACCGCTCCCATACAAAGTGACTCAATTTCACAACTTCACAAGAAATCGATTTTCTCAACAAGTATGAATCTTACTTATCTGAAATTTGAGAGATGTAAATTGTATAATGCTAGGTGGGTAGCGTGTTGGTGTATAATGCGAAGGTCGTGAGTTCAAATCCCGGTGGACGCATAATTACAGCACACTGCCACATTAGTTACCTCAATCTAAGAAAATGAAAAATTCAAAGACAGAGGATTATGCGAAGGTCTAACAACCCTTCCACAATAATTAACGAAAAATGGTAAGGAACGTGAAGGTCAGGAGGCCAAGGCCCGATTTGGGCTGTAGTGCCATTGTAGAAGTAGAAGAAATTGCATAATGTTCATAGTTATTTCTGAAAAAATCTCTAAGAACTCCTCACTGCTTCTACGACTTCACATACAAACTTCACACAATCTTATCCAATAATTTTCTCATTACAATTTTTGAAGTTTTATTTTTGAACACCACATTTTTGTTTTTTTTTTGATGTGAAAAAAAAAAACAATATTTCAGTGCTGTCCTACCACCTTCTAACAATCCCCAAAGGATCGCCAAATTTTCTATTTCATCTAGAGTATCGTATATTTAAGCTTTACGCGCAATTGTAATCCTTTTATGTTTTCAAGAATCCTTTAAAAGAAACATGAGTCGAAGTTATTCCACATCGATTAACGATTCGTTACCAGTTATACCTGTATGATTTTTCTAGTTATAGTGACATTTTGTAGGGAGGAAAAGAGGCTGCACCACAAGAACTCACCACAATCGGCTATTTCAAGCGTGTCTGACATTCTAAAACTTCAATAATGAATACATAATTAGTAATATGCTACCAAAAATAGTAATTATTATAATAAAATGAAATAATCATTCAAATAAAGAGCACAAAATAAAATCGTTTCAAAAAAATTAATTAAAAAATATTATAAATTCAAATCAACATAAAAAAAATCAACATCAATTCGACCAATTAAAAATTTAAATCAATAACTTATTTACACACAAATTGTAAATAATACTCTTAATGATATTTAAAAAAAATTAACTTTATATACACGAAATTTGCATAATGTATTAATACGAGTAAATAAGTAGTATTTTTTCTGTCAGCTAAACTAGCAATACTTATTGGCTTAAAACATTTTTTTTAAATTATTGAAACTAAAATATAAAAAATGTGTAATTAAATTTTATATTTTTAAATAAAATTAAGAAAATATATATACATATATAAAAAAAACATTTGAATATTAATATTTGAATATAAATATTTTATGAAAATAAAAGCCTCGGATACCATCGTTCCGTTCTATTTTTTGTAAATCTCTCAAAATTGTCAAAGCTGTCAAAATAAGTTAATTAAAAAAAAACACGATTAGATTTCATAAATATTGGCTTTATTTTTGATGGAAAAGTAGAATAGAAAATAGTCTCCTTTTACAGAACAGAACGGATTGAGATGACAAATTAGCTCAAGATAAATAATAAGCGAAAAGAAAATCAAGACATTTCTTAACAGTTTTTGTTAAATATGTTAACACCTTCAGTGAGAAGTTAATTGATTTGTATTAAAATTATTTATTTTTATTTCATATCGAGTGAGATGGAGTGATCATCATGTGGTTTGATCATCATCATCGGTTTCTAATCAATCACATAAAGCTATTTACTAAAATTTAGAATATGTATAAAAACATGTTTCAACATTTTACAGGACAATCTCTATTTTCCAAACCAGCTACTAAGTAGAAATGTTTACTATTCTTTTTTATTATTTTCGTTTCAAAATTTATCAGAAAATTATATTTATTCAAGAAAATCAGTTTTACATATTGTTTCTTGAATTTATCAATTTCTTCAAATATTAGACCTGAAACTAATGCCAAATAAAAACTCATCTGAAAGCGGCAACATTTTGAATTAAATTGCCATATCATCATTATAGTTGAGAAAATTAAATATCTTACTAACATTTAAAAGAGAAAAATGAAATATTTTATTACTGTTTATTGTCAAATTTTCATCTCAAAATATATCAAAAAATTTATAATATCAATGGTACACCTAATGAATTTCTGGAATATTAAAACTAATAATTAGCAAAAATAGCAACAAAAAATATATTTGTCTGTAACATAATAAGTAATGTTTGTGGTTAATTTTTGATCGATTTATTTATTCGCTCTCTACTTAGCTTACTTATTTATTTATTTATTGAATTTATCATTTTTTTATATTGATGAATAAAAACTTTTTATAAAAAAATCATTCTACACTACGTAGCAAAATTGTTATGGATGTTTTAAAAATAAAAAATATTTCAATATAGCTAGTACTAAATAATGTGGGTAAAAATAACTAAATTTGAATTTATATATCATTCTTTTTTATAATTAAATAATAGTTTTTTCAGTGATTGAAAAAAAAATTAATATATTATATACAATATTTAATGCACAAATAATTACATTTCCGAAATTCTGTTTAATAAGTTTATTCTATAATCATTGAATAAAAATACAGCATTTCAAAAATGAAGTCATATTTAAAAATAATATTAAGAAAGTAAAGCATTTATTTTATTAGATTTATTATAGATAACTATACGAGTATTACAAATTTTTTAACAAATGGAAAAAGGTAAAAAAATACAATTATTTGTGTATTATTGCCGAAAATAATTTTTGGACATTGGTTTTAAAGTTTTGTTCTAATATAACACTGAAATCATATTTGAAAAGATAGGTAAATGAGTAATTGTAATGAAAATCAAGGATTCAAAAATTTTATCAGAACGAAGTGTTGTGAAAGTTTGGCTACTACTACAGATTGCTGGAAATATTGAAAATGATAAATTTTTATACCAGAAATTATATATAAAGGGTTGTAGTCCTAGGGTGTACGGAGTGTACGCGCTATATTTTGTGCGTTTTTAATAGATTGAGCATATACTATCTGGAAAGTATGACTAGAAGGTACTAGCTACCAAAGGGCTTCCGCAAGAATTAAATAAAACAATCTGGTTTTTAAATTTAATGTTTCTGCTACTCGTTTTTAGACACAAAAAAAAAATTATTTGAAAATTGATTCTGAATTTGAAAAGAAGATAATATTTCACAAGTAAACCTTTGCTATCAAATTATACATAGTAGTGCGATGTGTTTTAGTTACTTTAGAATTAGAGATGAATACCTGGGAAGCAGTTAAGTAAATAATGAAAAACAAAAAATTTAACAAGCATTTCATAGGATTGTTGTTGGTTCTTCGAGATCACCGTTCTGAATTTTTTGGCGCATCAAAAACTCTATTTAACAAACTAAGAGGCATATTAAACTACAATTTTTTGCGTGATCTACGCCTTGGAAAATTACGTAGACTCCAAAATAATCGAAAGAAAAAGTTGAGGGAAATTTTAAACAAAGATCGTGCCTACTAGCGTTGGCATCCGCGCTAACTAAAATGGGGTGCTGGATAGGTACATTCAGAGAGCGTTATAATGCATCAAGAAATACCTGCAAATCTATCCTTGAACGTGTTAAATTTGATCATGACCAAAAACTTCGGCGGAAGATCCTTCAGAGTCCAAAAGGCTCAAGATCTTTCTGGTCTTTTGTCAAAACGGTCAACAATAATTTCATCTCTTCATCAACACTACCACTCGTTGATGGCGACCGTACTGTTATTGATCCGGTTGAGAAAGCGAACCTATTGGCAGTAAATTTCGCGAGAAAATCTACACTACCATATTCAAACCAAACCCCTCCTATTGTAACACCATCAGGTTTTTCGCTTCCTCCGCTACATTTCCGCACGCGTCTCATTTTCAGTATCCTGCAGAAGCTCAATGTTCACAAGTCCGCTGGTCCTGATGGCAATCCCCCTATTACCCTTAAAATGTGTGCCTCCTCTCTGGCTAAGCCCCTTCGCAATCTTTTTCATCTATCTTACTCTTCTGGGTGCTTTCCACGATTGTGGAAAGTCGCGAATGCTCAGCCAATTTCCAAGAAAGGAAGCAAAGCGAACCCTGCTAACTACCGCCCGATAGCCATTACTTCAGTGCTCTCGAAAGTGATGGAAACTGCTGTCAATCACAAAATCGTTCACAATCTTGAGGATAAACAGCTTACCCACGATCGCCAATACGGTTTCCGTTCTGGAAGGCCAACGGGAGATCTATTGGTATACCTGAAGGCCTCGATGCTACCCTCATTCGATGGATTGAGAGTTTCCTGTCCAAACGCACTATACGAGTCGTATTAGATGACGTTACTTCTTCCTCTTTTCCAACTAATTCTGGTGTCCCTCAGGGTTCTGTCGTATCGCCTACTTTGTTCTTAGTATTTATCAACGACCTTTTGACTTCTACTCTCAATCCGATCCATAGTTTTGCAGATGACAGTACTTTAGATAACACCTTTGAATTTAACTCTGCTGTGGATTCTCACAAGCAATATGTTGCTTCCTAACGCAGGAAGTTATTCGGTTCGTTGAACTCCGACCTCGACTTAATCCTGGAATGGGGCAGGAAAAATAGAGTAGAGTTCAACGCTGCTAAAGCACAGGCCTGTCATCTTTCCCTTAAACGTGATGTTCCAGCGTCGTCGTCTAATTTAGCCTTTAACGGCGTACCAATTTGCTCTGTAGATGAGTTTATCATATTAGGCGTAAAATTAAATAGCCATCTTGATTGGAGCAAACATATCTTTGATGTTGCCCTTGATACTTCCAAACGCCAAGATATTCTTCGCAAATGTAAAAAATATTTTACGCCTCATGACTTAGCTACCATCTACAAGGCTTACATTCGACCTCGCTTAGAGTACAATTCGCATTTATGGGCTGGGGTACTCAAAACACACCTTGTGCTGCTCAATCGAATCCAAAAACATGCGTTCCGACTAATTGGAGACGACACCATTACGGTTTCTATTGACTCCCTCGAACATCGTAGGAAAGTTGGAGCACTCAGCATCTACTATCGCTACTTTCATGGTAAATGTAGTGCGGAACTTAAATCACTCATTCCTTCACTTTTCATTTTTCCCGAAATACTCGTCAAGCTAAACGCGCACACGAGTTTACCGTCAACCCTATTCCTACTCGTACGGTGAAATATAGGCAGTCATTCATCCCCCGAACGTCCAGACTTTGGCACGCATTGCCTTCTAGCATATTTCCAAGCAAGTATAACCTTCAGCACACTGCAGTGGGCTGGCCATGTAGAGCGAATGGAAGACAGAAGAATCCCCAAACGTGCTCTGAAAGGCAAAGCGAGTGATAACCGGCCAGTAGGCAAGCCACGCAAGCGATGGGAAGACTCGGTTGATGAAAATAGCAAAGCCATCTTAAAAAACATAACAGGGCTACGATTGCGCGTAATCCGCAATCTTACGATACTCTAGATGAAATAGAATTTTTTGTGATCCCAAGAAATTTTGTATGGGGACTGTTAGAAGGGGTGATAGCAGTGAACTAATTTTTCCCCATCATGCTAAAGTAGCTATAAAAATGTTTTATACAACAAAATGCTTACTCCAAAAATTGAATAGGAGCTGAGAAAATTAGTGTGTTAGATTTAGTGAAAATGTGCAGTTTGTATGGGAGGTGGTAGAAAGAGTGGGGAAATTCTAGTAATTTTTTCCGAAATAACTAGGAATATTATAAAATTGACAACCCTTAAATTTCAGACTAGTGCCATTCATACTTTTCAAGAAAATAGATTTTTTGTGAAGTTGTGAAACTGTGTCATATTGTATGGGAGGGGGTAGAAGCAGTAAAGCTAATCAAATATTTTTTCTGATCTTAGTGATAATGCTAAATAAGTATTTATCACAAAATGTGAGCTCGATAAATGTTATATGTTCTGAGCAAATCGGCCTAGAGCATTTCATGAAAAAGTGTAGTTTGTATGGGAGGGGTTGGAAGGAGAGGGAGGACGCAAATAATTTTTATACTGTATATTAAAATCGTTATATCCCGTTATATCCCGAAATTCAGACTAATAGCTTTTATAATTTTCGAGCAAATCCATTCATAGTCGAATTGCGAAATTGTGCCATTTTGTATGGGAGGGGGTATAAGGGGTGAAGCTAATCGTCTAATTTTGTTTAGCCTTACTAACAATGTTAAATAAATATTTAGTGCACAATTTCAGCTTGCTAAATTTTATACGCACTGAGTAAATTGGCTTAGAGTAATTCATGACAAGTACAGTTTGTATGGGAGGTGGTAGAAGGAGGAAGAGGACACGCATAATTTGTATACCGTAGATTGATATTATCATAAAAGTAATATATTCCAAATTTCAGGCCAATAGGTTTTATACTTTTCGAGTAAATCCGTTTATTGTCAAATTGCGCATTTGTGTCATTTTGTATGGGAGCGGGTAGAAGGGGTGGAGCTATTTGGCCCGTTCATGAACTTAAAGTTACTTTTTTGCTAAAAATAACACACACAAATTTTTAGCACTATAGCTCAAAGCTTTCGAGATTTATGCTGTAGACATACGCACAGACGGACAGACAGACAGACGGACAGACGGTCACTCGGAATCGAGGTTTTTGAGCGACAACAAATATTTCTGTACCCTTGGCGGCTCTGTGCGAGCGTTATTTCTTACCGTTACAAACGGTAAGGCAAACACAATATACTCTCAAATTTCATCTAGAGTATAATTAGCAGCTGGAGGACGCGGTCTTTGGATCGAGACGATTGGAGGCCCCCTAAGTTATAATCGGTGCCATAAAAAAAAAATTAAGTCTATCAACGGATTTAAAACAAGAGTACGCATATCCCTGCGGGTATGCGAGTGGTCTCCAGAAGGTGTGCTAGCTTTACAATTTATTACTCATTAATTAGCGATCTATCAATCCCTTGTAGCTAGAGATAATGATAGGAAATATGACATATTGTATGGGAGGGGGTAGAAGGAGTGAATCGGATAATTTTTTCCTGATATAATAATAATGTTAACTAAGGATTTAGTATACAATTTTAGCTCCATGAAAGTTATACGTACTGAGAAAATTGATGCAAAATATTTCATGACAAAGTGTAGTTTATAGAAATAATATATTCTAAATTTCAAATTAAAATGAAAATGAGTCACTTTATATGGGAAGGGGTAGAATACGTGAGGGGAGTGAAATAAAACCAAAAGCAGTTTACATCTTGCATGCCTAACAAACTGTGCAAGTTTCATTGCAATCGGTCCAGCCGTTTGTGCGTGAAAGACAACCGGACAGACAGATAAACAAAAATTTCAAAAAAACTGTTTTTTTTCTCAACTTTTGTTAAAATAAAGCAATAAACTAACTTATAGCTATTTACATATAAGCAAATTACAGACAAACACTACAATTATATTTATATGTATAGACTTAATTGATTAAAAAAAATCGTATATCAGAAACACAGTCAAAAAATGTTCACTTACTGTGAACGAAGAAGTAACGATTTGCTTCAAATGTCGCTATGCACTTGAGAACACGTATGCACTCTATGAAGGTTGCATTTTTCATTGTTCATTTAGAGTATCGAATGACTGGGGTTTACCCCAATTGTTGTTCTGTTATATTTATACTCTAGATGAAATCTGAGAGTATTATAAGTTTGCTCTAAGGTTTGTAACGCTAAGAAATAAGGCTTGGAGAAAAAAATGAATGATACAGAAGTTAATGTTATCACTCAAAAATCTCCAAACCGGATGTCCGTCTGTCCGTCTGTCCGTCTGTCCGTCTGTCCGTCTGTCCGTTCGTCCGTCTGTCCGTCTGTCCGTCCGTCCGTCCGTCTGTTCGCTCTCTAGCTTGAGAACGCGTTGAGCTAGATTATTCAAATTTTGTACACGTCGTTTTTGACAAAAAAGTAAGGTCAAGTTCGTGAACGGGCCAAATCGCTCCACCCCTTCTACCCCCTCCCATACAAAATAACACAATTGCGCAATTTGACAATTAAAGGATTTGCTCGAAAAGTATAAAACCTATTAGCCTGAAATTTGGAATATATTACTTTTATAATAATATCAATCTACCGTATAAAAATTATGTATGTCTTCCCTCTCTTTCTACCACCTCCCATACAAACTGAACTTGTCATGAATTACTCTAAGCCAATTTACTCAGTGCGTATAAAATTTAGCGGGCTGAAATTGTGCACCAAATATTTATTAAAAATTTTTAGTAAGGCGAAAAAAAATTAGACGATTAGCTTCACCCCTTCTACCCCCTCCCATACAAAATGACGCAAATTCGCAATTTAACAATAAATTAATTTACTCGAAAAGTATAAAAGCTATTAGTCTGAGTTTTGAGATATATTCCTTTCATAATGGTATAAATCTACAGTAGAAAAATTATTTGCGTCCTCCCTCTCCTTCCACCCCCTCCCATACAAACTGCACTTTTTCATGAAATGCTCTAAGACGATTTTCTCAGAACATAACATTTATAGAGCTCACATTTTGTTATAAATACTTAATTAGTAATATCACTACGATCAGAAAAAAATATTTGATTAGCTTCACTGCTTCTACCCCCTCCCTTACAATATGACACAGTTTCACAACTTCACAAAAAATCGATTTTCTTGAAAAGTATGGATGGTACTAATCTGAAATTTAAGAGTTGTCAATTTTATAATATTCCTAGTTATTTCTGAAAAATCACTAAAATCCCCCCACTCCTTCTACCACCTCCCATACAAACTGCACATTTTCACTAAATCTAAGTCACTAATTTTCTCAGTCCACATTCAATTTTTGGAGGAATCATTTTGTATAAAACATTTTTATAGCTACTTTAGCATGATGGGGAAAAAATTAGTTCAATGCTATCACCCCTTCTAACACTCCCCATCCAAAATTTCTTGGGATGAAAAAAAATTCTATTTCATCTAGAGTATCGTAAGATTGCGCTTTACGCGAAATCGTAGTCCTGTTATGTTTTTTAATTCGAATGTATGTAATAAATTCGCTTTTTAAATTGTAATTCTTCATCCTATTTCGTGGGTTCCTAGTTTCGAAACCGGACGGATAAAGGTCAACTTTTATTAAACGCTTTTACCTCAGAATGATGAAAGGAATTAAACATGTGATTATTATAAGCAATTATTATATGATTTCGGTGTTATTAGAACAAGATTTCTTGACAAAAACTAGTACTAAAGTCACCAATATAAATGGATTTTTATTTTCTTTTTGGAAAATGGTAGAAACCTTTTTGAGAAAAAAAGAACGTTCCTTCCAAGCAAAATATCGAGAATCCAATAATTTTCATAAATTATTACTTTTTTCTATTTTATGTTTAAAAAAAACAAAAACAGAATCTAATTATATATCTTTTTTAAAATAACAAAATAACTCTATATAACTTATTAAAAAAAAAACATTTATAACGCAAAAACATACTTCTTGACTGCAAATTGTGATTTAACTATTTTTAAAAAGATATAATAACTATAACAAACAAAAAATGCATAAAACCAATTTAAAAACATTACAAAATAAAAAAAAATATGTAACTAAAAAAATGAAAAAATAAATAAATATATTAAATTAATTAAAATTGAAGAAAACATTATTAAAATATAGGTATAAGGAAAATTAATTTTTACATAAATTGTACATGAATATCGTAAGCTTCTTGAAATGACAAATTATACATTTTTCTATACACCAAACATTTAAAAAAGGAAAACAAAAAATGAAATATAAATTAATTCAAAATATAAAAGGAAATAATTCTCGTTTTAATTGTTCTCATCGTATTAAAATATGAATTAAAGCTTTGTCAAGACTACATAAGTTCCCAAGTTGTCCTCTTTTACAATGGCGCTACAGCCCAAATCGGACTTTGGCCTCCTGACATGCAGGTTCCTTAACATTTTTTTCATTACTTATTGTGGAAACGTTGTTAGCCCTTCGCACAACCCTCTTTCTATGAATTTTTCATTTTCGTAGAATGAGGTGACCAAGGTATATCCAAGCAGGCAATGTGTTGGAATTATATTTTGCGCCGACCGGGATTTGAACTCACGACCTTCGTATTACAAGACCAACACGCTACCTACTAGGCTACACCCTAGCTACACCCACTCGTACTTTACTAATAAGTCAGTGTATTCTTTGATAATGATCACGTCTGGCCATGAAGCGCCGCAGTGCTCCAAGAGAATCATCTGTTGATAGTTCGCTAACAAACTCAAGATTAACAGCTTTTAATGCAAAGCAGCAGAATACCTTCTGTGGTTGTTATCCTCTGGTTTTGCAATGCATAAAAACTGGATCGCAAAAATCTGCGCTGACGACTGAACAGGCAGGTTGAAAGCGATCTGCTGGTAGATTGCCCATGAGTTGTGTAAACAGTTTGAGTCTTGCCCTTTAGTGTTGGGTAGGACAAGAAGTTTTGTCCCAAGTTTGTATGAGGGGCTCATTTAAAAATTGAGGCGGTACAATGTCCCACCTCAAATGTACCAAGTCAAATGGCGGGTTCGCATACATACAATTTGTCTCACCTCAAATGAGGTGTGAATGTGAAATTGCGAATGTGATAAAGACATAGGGCTAAAACATTAAACAATTTATGTACACGGCATAAGAGCACAATATATTGTCTGTGGCCCTTGTCAATCTTTGATGATTGATGGCCAGATACATAAATTTATGTCGCATAATTTTTGTTGTAGCTTTAATACCTGGATGTGATAACTCATACACCGTACGAAAAACACCCCTACGTAAGGGTTCAGGAATGTACGGTCTTAACCTTTTTTGAGAAAAATCACACCAAAGAGGATTTGATGTACCTTCGAGACTAACTGGTTGCAATTTCAAGCTAGGCATAGCTTTAACATTGACTAATTCGCTATCTGAAAGTTGTATGTCTGCAATTTCAGAATAGTCAATTGTCGTTGGTAAGAACAATTCATCAATTCTCGACAACGCATCAGCAACTACATTATCTCGACCTGAAATATGTCCAATGTCGGAAGTAAATTGACTAATAAAGTCAAGATGTCTAAGTTATCGAGTTGATGCCTTGTTCAAATTTTGCTGCAAAGCGAAAGTTAGGGGCTTGTGATCTGTAAACAAAATGAATTTTCTGCCTTCCAGCATAAATCGGAAGTGTTTAATTGCTACATACGCTGCTAATAATTCCCTGTCATATGCGCTCCTCTGAGCTGAAGAAAGTTTTCTTGAAAAGAAAGCTAAAGGTTGCCAGCCATTAACAGTTTGTTGCTGCACAGAAGCTCCTAATGCAGTATCAGACGCGTCTACCATTAAAGATAAAGTGGAAGTTGAAGAAGGAAATATTAGAGTAACTGCCTGAGATACTGGATTTTTGCAACATTCAAAGGCTTTAATTGACTCTGGCGTCCATTGCAATTTGGTCGTGTCGTTTTCCTTCTTACTACCCATTGTAAAACGATCTAAAATACTTTGTGCTTGGGCTGCGTGAGGAGTGAAACGACGATAGCAATTAATTATTCCTAGAAAACGACGCATTTCTTTAACATTTGCTGGTTGAGGGTAATTGATAATAGCTTCGACTCGTGAAGTAATTAGTCGAATTACGTTAGCGTCAATTAAATGTCCTAAAAATTCAACCTCAGATTTGAGAAATACACTTTTAGTTTGATGTATTATCAAACCATATTCACTAAGTCGTTTAAATATAGTTGACAAATGTTGCAGATGTTGACCTTCTGATTTTGAGGCTATCAAGATGTCGTCAATGTAGACGAAACAAAAATCGAGATCTCTCAAAATCGAGAAAATAAAGCGCTGGAATGTTTGAGCTGCATTTCGAAGTCCGAAAGTCATTCTTACGAACTCAAATAAACCAAAAGGCGTTGTAATTGCCGTTTTTGGTTTGTCTTCCTCATTCAAGGGTATCTGATGATACGCTCTTTCCAAATCAATAGTAGAGAAAATGGAAGTTCCATGTAATTGTTGTGTGAAATCTTGAATGTGAGGAATTGGGTATTTATCGGGAACTGTTAACGCATTCAATGCGCGGTAATCTCAGCAAGGTCTCCATGAACCATCTTTCTTTTTTACCATACGTAATGGTGACGCCCAAGCGCTATCGGATGGTCTGCAAATACCACGATCAACCATAGTATTGAATTCCGCTTTTGCTGCTTTCAATTTGTCTGGATCAAGTCGCCGTGGCTTAGCGAAAATCGGACGTCCTTTAGTCACAATAAAATGTCGAACCCTATGTGTTTCGGTGAAACCATAATCCATAGGACGTCTTAAGCTTTCGTTGTCTTGAAAAAGTTTTTCAATTATTGAATCCAGTGTTGGCGAATTAACGATTGCCAAAGCTGATGATGGGCCTGGAATAACATTACGTGTTGTAATGCATATATTCGTAAGTGGATCAATACCGCATTCGCGTGTGATATCTACGATGAGACCGAATTGATTCAAAAAATCTGCACCGATTATCGGCTTCTCTGCATCAGGGACGACAAATTTCCATTTGAAAATCCTTCGCAGCTGAAGAAAGACTTGCAATATTTTGGATCCATAAGTCTTAATTATACTCTAGATGAAATCTGAGAGTATATTGTGTTTGCCTTACCGTTTGTAACGCTAAGAAATAATGCTCGCACAGAGCCGCCAAGGGTACAGAAATATTTGTTGTCACTCAAAAACTTCGATTCCGAGTTGCTGTCTGTCCGTCTGTCCGTCTGTCTGTCTGTCCGTCTGTCCGTCTGTCCGTCTGTCTACAGCATAACTCTCGAAAGCTTTGAGCTATCGTGCTGAAATTTGTTGTGTGTCATTTTTAGCAAAAAAGAAACTTTAAGTTCGTGAACGGGCCACATCCCCCCACTCCTTCTACCCCCTCCCATACAAATTTCACGAAATTTCGAAATTTTCAGAAATTGATTTTTCTTAGAAACTATTTAAGCTATCGATTTGAAATTTGGGTTCAAATATTACGATATAGATACCATTAATATGACTCAATATTGATCCGATCCCATGACTCCTTCTACCCCCTCCCATACAAATGCATAATTTTGAAAAATGCAGTTTTTCGATTTTCATCGAAAGTTATAAAAACGAAATTTTGCCAGAATTAATTTTATTATAATTCCAATCAGCACTGAAAAAATTAGCAACTTCCCCTCACTCCTTCTACCCCCTCCCATACAAATTTCACGAAATTTTGAAATTTAAATTAAATTATTTTTCTTCGAAACTGTTAAAGTTATCAATTTGATATTTCGCACAAAGTATAAAAATAGAAATATCAATAACAGGAAAAAAAATTGTTTTCATCCTTACACTCCTTCTACCCCCTCCCATACAAATGCATCATTTTTGTTAAATGCATTATATCGATTTCCATTAAAACTAGAAAAATTACAAACTTAAAATTTTGCCACAATTTGTTTTTTAATAGTTGCAATAAATGCTGGAAAAAATTATCAGCTCAGCTTCCCTCCTTCTACCCATATAAATATCTGTATTATAAATTCAAGAAAAGCATTTCTCCTTCGAATATATGAGAGCTGTCGACTTTAAAATTGAATCAAAGCATAGTGATAAGGGTGATGATAAGCAGTTTCAAAATCATCTAAAACGTTCCACTTCCTCTGCCACCTCCCATACAAATGCCTCAATTTAAGGAAAACTATGACCAATTTCTTTAAAAATAATGAAAACTAAAAATTTTAAATTCAGCACGAAACATTTTACACGCCATTTTCGGTGTCACATAGGAGAAATACAAACCTCTGCCTCTACTTCTACCACCTCCCATGCAAAGTCTCTTCTCACTATTCGAAAGAATTTGAGATGACATATTTGCCGGTATATTAAAGTCATTTCCATCTCATCTAGAGTATCATATGATTGGGCTTTAAGCCCAATCATAATTCTGTTATGTTTTTAATTGCGTTTGCAGCTGATAAAATTAATGAATTATCGCAAACTTTGTATTGTAAAATACTTGATGGAAGAACTGATAATTCAGCTCCGCTATCTATCACTAACTTAACTTAGATGTTGAATCTAAAATAAATAGGCGACATGAAACCGAATCTATATGTCAATTGTCGCCGGAGTTGGCTTGTAAGTACAGGGCTTAATACATTTAGTCGCTCTTTCACCAAACCTATTATGGTAAAAACATAAACCATTTTGATTACGGGAAGTTGAACGCGACGATCTTCGCGAGTTATTCCGCGAACGAGATCGATTTCAATTGTACTTCTGTTGCAAAGCTATCGAAAACTTTGCGACTTGATCAGCCAGAAATGAAATCTGTCCTTGCAAGTTCTCTAAACTAACTAGATCTTATGTCTTAGGTATACCATTTGAAATTGCTGCTAAATTTGAAACAGACTCTGTTTCCATAATTTTGTCGGCCAGAACACTTAATTTATCAAGAGTCACATCTGCGACTGCTAAAACTGTTTGTACATTTTTAGGTAATTTTTGCGGCCATAATTTCTTAAGAAGAGCCTCCGCGATAGAGCCGCTCGCCAAAGATTTCATATGAGATAAGAGTAAACTTGGTTTGCGATCTCCAAGTTCCATACTTTGTACCACCTTATGTATGATTAACCCAACACTATTGCCCTTGAGCACTGAGCACAATGCTGTACTACAGCGCGACCAATGTATTTTCCCTTATAGGCCAGGCCAGAATGTTTGCCTTGTAATGGCCGACAACGATTGAGGACTTGCGTGCATGTTTTCTCTATGTAATTCGTTAATGATCATTTTGGCAAAACGATGGGCATATGGTAGCAACACTGGAAGTTTAGCGTTGTTGCACAGATTTGATGCCTCAAAGCGTCCACCAACTCGAAGTATCCCCTTTCATCTATGAAGGGTGATAGCGCACTGATATCACTGTGTTTTGATACTTCTTTATATTTTAGTATATTTTTGTGCTGTTGCATGTATTTGTCCTATTTTGGAATCGTTTGCAAGACATCTTTCATATCTGGGCGTTTAAATCACACTTCAAGGATTACATAAAAGTCAGAGCTGTCAGCAAAAGGCTTCTCTTCATCTTTCTAGCACGAAAAAACTTATGTGAAATGGGTACATTTTACATCATTATAGCCAACAAGTCGGGCACAACTTTATTATTTTTGGGACAAGTTGAGGATGCATGGAAAGTCAATATGCAGGTTAGAGAGCTTAAGGAAGACTAAGTGCAACCCTCTTTTAGAATTGGAACTCCCTTTAGGGCAAAGCTGCTGTCAATTTAACACTTAACTACGAATACGATCAATAGCTCCAGTACATGTAATCAATATTCCATTCGTTTATGCAAGTTTGGATTTTTGTGAGGGGAGAGGAGAGGTGATAATGTTGGATGTTAATTTTTTTTTTAATTTACTGCTTGAACCACATCCAGTATTCTCTGTATAGAGTGTCAGATTCATAAACGAAATTCCATAGAATTTTCATAGTATTCGGTGCATATTCCATTCACGAAACCAAACATTTGTATGGGAGGAGGTAGAGGAGGTAGAGGAATCGTAAAATTTGTGATGCAATTTTATTTCCTTTCTCTTGTAAGGTGCGTACACAAAATTTCAAGCTCGTAGCTTTTAATTTGTTGGTTATTAGTTGATTTAATGAAATTGGTCGAAATCATACTTTTGTATGGGAGGGGGTAGAAGGACAAACGCGATTTCAAAACTTTTAACGTAATTTCATTTCAACTATTTTTGTAAGTTTTTATGCAAAATTCCAAATTGCTAGCTTTTAATGTAGGAATAAAACAGTTTATTTAATAAACTACAAAATATATTTGATGAAGAAGTAAAAAAAATAAATTGGTTTTCTATCACCAATTTATTTTTTTTACTTAAAAGGTTATAAAATAATTTTTGATAATGATTAAATTTATACACGTCCGTCCACTGCCACTGATGCTTAGAGAAAGCGCGCGAGATTCGTCGGGTTGTACTGTAGTACGGCTTTTGGCGGAAGTGCAGTAGGGGATTGCCAGACGGATGGAAATATCCTACACTCGGCCATCCTGTACAGATTTGCTCGGCCCGAACGAATACTCATCGGTTGAAAAACAATTTTCAGCTGGCCACGGCTTCATTTTATCTACGCTGGTTGATGATTTGAATGGTCCTTCATGTTGTCCAAGTTTTTCAACCTCGTAACGATCAAAACCTTTGACCGCAGTGACTTTGTATGGACCTAGGAACTTAGGTCGGATCTTTAATGCAGTTCCGAACTAAGTTCTTTCGATAGCGACTAGGTCGTCAATTCTGTACTGTCGTGATATTGTTCGTTTTTGTCATAAGTCCGTCTGTTTTCAGTTTGAATATTTTGAATTTGCAATCTAGCTTGTTGCCTCATGTCATTTCTATTATCTTGATATATTTGTACGAATTCTTTCTCGATTAATTCCTGGATTCATACTGCCTTGCTAGTTCTCATAGAAGTTCCCGTCAATAATTCATAGGGGGAACTATCAATAGAACGATGGTATGAACTGTTTAGGAATCTTTGCAGATCCGAAACATGCTGGAACCATTTCTCAAGTGCTTCGATAGAAATTTTTGTGATTACACTTATAGTCACTCGATGCCTGCGCTCCACCTGACCATTATCTCTGGGTACACCTGTTGTGACGTGATGAAGATCAATTCCATGGTCCTTGTAATATGTTTTAAATTTTTCTGAGATAAATGCTCCGCCTCTGTCGCTTATAATCCGATTGGGAAATCCAAATATGGCTGTTGCAATATCCAGTTTTTGCAGAGTTTCATCAGCACATAATGTTTTCGTTGGAAAAATCCATGTAAACTTAGTAAATCCGTCAACAATGGCTAGATTATACTTATAACTTTTACTGGTCGATGTAAGGGGTCCTAAATGATCCATATGAAACGTGTCTAATGGAATTTCACCTTTGGGTATAGGGTATAATTGTCCTTCTGCTTTTCCATTCTTGCGTTCTGCTAGTATACACCATATACAGCTCGAAACACATTTATCAATACGTGCATTTAAATCCGATATATATAGAATTCTTTATTAATTATTTCTGACATTTTTCTTTTGTGAAAATGTCCAGCTTGATGAATTTCTTTTATTATGTTGTCTTTCATGAATTCAGGTACAACATACAATGCGTTTCCCTTTACGATTTTACATAAAATAGAATTATTTATTACATAATCCTTGTAGTGTCCTACACTTTCAATGATTTCTGATATAGCGTTTATTTTGTCGTCTTGTTCTTGTGCTTTCCTTAAGCGTGTGAGAAGATTTTCCCTTAATTCAAATTCTTCTAATAGTAGTGCCCATCGCACTACTCGTATAACTAAGTCTTTCTTCTTCAGGATCAATTCGAATGCCTTACAATCTGTTATTAATTTAAAAGGTTGACCTAATAAATAAACTCGAAATTTTAACTGGTTCTACAACTGCTAGTACCTCTAACTCATAACTAGAGTAATTTTGTTCTGCCGTCGACGTTTTCCTACTCATGTAATAGATAGGATGTAACTGATCATCATGCTGACTTTGTTGAAAAAGAATAGCCCCATACTTGGATGCATCCGTGTGTACTTCTGTTCTGGCTCCTTGTTGAAATATAGATAATACAGGCCTGGTGCTGAGTGCAGTCTTCAGTTCGATGAATGATTTTTGTTGCTGATATTCGATTTTAAATTTTGAATTTTGCTTCATAAGGTCACTGAGAGGCTTTGCAATGAGAGAAAAATTTTGAATAAATTTCCGGAAATATCCTGTCAACCCGAGAAACTTTGAATTTGTTTGACATTCTGAGGCTGTGGAAAATTCAAAACGGCTTTCGTTTTTGCTTCTGAGGGTAATACTTTTCCATTAGTTATTACATGACCGAGATAATCTACCTTTGTTTTCAAAAATTGGCATTTCCTCCAATTAATTTGTAAGCCATTACTTGCTGCTACGTTGAGTACTAAATTCAATCTACTAAGTCCATCTTCTAATGTTTTTGATGGCATTATGACGTCATCGATATAAACTAACACAATTTCTTTTCTAATTAAATTTCTAAAAACGTGATTTATTAATTTTTGGAATACACTCGGAGAGTTACAAAGACCGAAAGGGACTTTTAAGAACTGAAATTGCCCATGTGGAGTAACAAATGAAGTATATTTACGACTATTTTGCTCAACGGAAACGTGAAAAAATCCATTCACTAAATCTAGCGTAGAAAAGAATACGGCGTCTTGGAGTCGATATACTTGTTCCTCTATTATGGGCAGGGGAAATCGATCTTTATGAATTTGTTTGTTAATATTTCGATAATCTACACACAATCTTGTTGTACCGTTCTTTTTCTTAACGAGGACAATAGTAATCAGAGGTACTTTGTCGAACTATGCCTTTTTCTATCCACTCATCTATTTGTTGCCTAACGAAATCTTGTTCTATTTTTGAAAGTCTTCTGGGTGGTTGATGAACAGGGATAACATCAGTAACCACAATCTTCATTTGAATATCCGTATTTACCGATTCACTAGTTTTATAATCTTTAATTAAATCGCGTATTTCGTGAATTACCTTTTTTTCAGTAAGATGTGAAAGATCAACGTTATCTTCTATAGCACTTTGTACTAAGTTAATTTCGGAAAGAAAATATGATTCTGAATTTGAATTATTTTGATTTGAACTTCCGCGCTTAACTATAGTAACTCCGCGTTCGTTAATTGTTATGTCCGAATCTTTAATAATGTTCATACCGATAATTAGATCAGGTCCGATTGTGTTATTTGACACTATGTGACAATTCACGTTATCGTAAGTAAAACCGTTAACAGTCAAATCTGCTATTATCATTCCCTTTGTATGCATACTATTGCCTAACCCACAGATAGGAATCGAACTGTTACTGAACTTTTCGCGTTTAATTGAATTGACGTATTTTTCTTTTAGCAATGTTAAATCACTACCCGTGTCCACTAATCCGTTGATCATCGTATTGTTTACAAGAATAGGCTGATACATTGAACTTTTGGAAATTACGTTAACCGAGTTTTTATTAAGAACTTTAGAATATTCTTTACATTGATAACTTTTATGTCCGAAATTATTGCACTTGAAGCATTTTGGCCCTTTGTCGCTCGTTGGGCATTCATGAAATTCGTGGGCTTTCGAGCCGCAATTAAAGCAATATCGGCTCTTATTTTTTAATTGATTAGAATTATTTGATCGTGTTTCGTTGTTTATTTTATTATTTTTAGAGTCTATTTTAAATTTTTCGTAAAGTTTTAATTTTTCTTTTAAGAAATCAATAGTTTTAGCGTCATACAAAATTTGCTTGTTTACACAATCGTCATTTATTCCGGCGATAACGTAACTGATGATGCTTGCGTCGTCTACATTCCCTTGAGATGCAATTGAAATTATCTCATAGAGATATTGCTGAAGGCTTTCATTAGGTTTAATTTTACGTTTCACTAAACGTTTATGAATTTCCGCGGTGTTCATTGTCGGGGAAAATTCACTAAGTAGTTTCGACTTAAGGTCTGAATATAATAATGTTTTTACCTCATTATCTACGAATAGTCTCGCGGAATCTTTAAGGAGTCGCTTGCAGAACACAAATTTTTCGAAGCTATTCCAATTTAGCACCTCCGCATGCATCTCGAAATCTTGTATCCATTTGTTAATATTATTGGATCCGTCTCAACTGAAAGAATTAATGCAACCTTGTAAATCTGAAAAAGAGATTGCTGCATTATTCGTATCACGATTATTTTGATGATAATTGCGCGTCGAGTCAATTTCTCTATCTTCGGAATGCATATTTTGGCTTCTTCGCAATGAGTACCTGTTTTTACCCATATTCGATGTAATTAAATATTTTTTCTCATCATAAAACATCTTGGGTTTCCCCTGATGGTGTTACTCAGAACCAGATCGACCATTTGGCTATAAGTCGCCGATGGAGAAGATGTCTCCTCGATGTGCGAGCGAAACGTGGAGCTGACGTGGGGAGCGATCACCACTTGATGGTTGCCTGCTTGAGATTGTGTACAGCAGCTATCCGACGACCACAAATTCTTCAAATGAAGCGCAAGCTTAATGTGGATAAACTCAGAGATCCCAACAAAAAACTCGAATACACCACCATTCTACGCGAAAAGTCATCCACATTGGGTGAACATGAAATGCGCACACTGGACGCCAATTGGGAGGCAACCAGAAACACTTTTCTAACTAGTGCTGAAGAATCTGTGGGATATGCGCAAAGCGGTGAGAAACCCTGGATGTCGCAAGACACATGGGACAAGGTTGACAATCGGAAAAAAGCCAAATTGGCAATCATCTCTCAACCCGATGTCAACCAACGAACGCCCGACTTGAGGCAGAACTACCGCGATGCTCATATACAGCTTAAAAAGGCTGTTAGACGCGACAAGAGAAAGGCCATTGAAGATCTGGCAAACAAGGCAGAATCTGCGGCTTACCTTGGGGATATGGGTTCACTATTTAAAATCATGAAACAGTTGACGAACAGGAATTTCACCGCCAACCACCTGGTGAGAGATGTCAACGGAACTCTCCTTAATATGAGTGAACACCAGTTGCGACGATGGAAGGAATACTTCTCTGATATTTTAAACATCTTGTCAGATGAAGATATTCCGGAAACAGAACAACTTCCAAACATCCAACCGCAACAATCCTCTATTAGGGACGATCCCCCAGATAAGGAAGAGATAGTTTCCGCCATTCGGTCAATGGCGGGAAGGAAAGCTCCAGGTATAGACGGACTACCAACCGAACTCCTCAAAGCGGACCCGGAAATAACAGCCGATATACTCCTCCCACTCTTCACTAAGGTGTGGAATGATGGAAGATATCCGACTGAATGGAAGGAGGGCGTCATTGTGAAAATTCCGAAGAAGGGCGACCTTCGGGATTGTGGCAATTGGCGTGGTATATGTCTACTTACTGCCGTATCAAAAATTATGGCTAAGGTAATTCTCAATAGGATTAGTGATGTCGTCGAGAGCACTCTCGAAGTTTATCAGGCTGGATTCCGTAAAGGGTCGTCTTGTACCGACCACACAAATACCCTACGGATAATATTAGAGCAGTCAGCCGAAATGGGTTCGCCACTACATCTCATGTTTGTGGACTTCGAGAAGGCTTTCGACAGCGTTAAGCGAGATTACATATGGAATGCTTTGCGTAGGAGAGGTATTCCAAATAAGGTCATAGCTATGATTAAAGAATCCTACGAAGATGCAAGGTGTCGCGTCTTGCATAGAGGAGAGCTGTCCGAGAGCTTTCCTGTGCGAACGGGTGTCAGACAAGGCTGCATATTATCACCAGCCCTGTTTCTGGTGGTAATAAATGACATCTTGAAAGCTGCACTGGAAGGTGGGGAAGGTAAAGGTCTTCAATGGAGACTATTTAACATCTTAAGTCACCTTGATTATGCTGATGACGTGTGTTTGCTTGCACATACCCGTTCGGACTTAGAGTCAAATGTTCGCTCGTTGCATTCTAAATGCAAAGAGGCGGGACTGAAAATAAATGTGCGTAAAACCAAGTACATGCACATGGGTTCGAACGCAAGCACACCGATTGTTCTTAATGGACAGGATGTGGAAGAGGTGCAAGATTTTTGCTATCTCGGAAGCATTGTCAGCATGGACGGCGGAGCCGAAAAGGATGTTGAGGCTCGGCTAAATAAAGCTCGTCAGGCCTTCGGTATCCTTTCCCCTTTCTGGAGGTTAAGAGAGATCTCCCTTCGCACGAAGCTGCGAGTTTTTGACGCATGCGTCAAATCCGTGTTGTTATATGGTTGTACTACGTGGAAATTGACCGTTCGACTTACCAAGAAACTACAGACTTTCGTAAACCAATGCCTCCGACGCATTTTAGGAATATTCTGGCCAGAAGTGATCTCCAACGACGAACTTTGGAGTACAACTCGCCAGACTAAAATAGGTATTGAGATTCAACGGCGAAAGTGGCAGTGGATCGGTCATACTTTGAGGAAACCAGAGCAAAACATCGCAAAACAGGCTCTGGATTATAACCCTCAAGGAAGACGTCGGGTTGGTCGACCATGTAACACATGGAAGCGAGCAGTTGAGCAGGAGGCCAGAGGAATAAACAAGTCCTGGCAACAGCTTAAAGCCGATGCTCAGGATCGCGCCTTGTGGAAGAGAGTTGTTTCTGTCCTATGCCCCTATAGGGGGTCTTAACAGGAATTTGATTTGAAATATTTTTAAGTTTTAGTCCACTTCCACTGATTGTATTTTAATTAGTCATATGTTCCATTAAAGCACTTTGTCTACTTTTTTTTTTTAATAATAATCCACTTTTAAAAATGTACTGTTCTTAGTTTCGACCACGCGGCACAGAAAAAAATTTTCGAAGTGAGGAAAAAAACATAACAGAATTATAATTGGGTTTAAAGACCAATTATATGATACTCTAGATGAGATGGAAGTGACTTTAATATACCGGAAAATATGTCATCTCAAATTCTTTCGAATAGTGAATAGAGACTTTTGCATGGGAGGTGGTAGAAGTAGAGGGGGAGGTTTGTATTTTTCGTATATATAGTTTGCAAAATGTTTTTTGCTGAATTTAAAGTTATTAGCTTGCATTATTTTTAAAGAAATTATTCATAATTTTCCTGAAATTGGAGCATTTGTATGGGAGGTGGCAGAGGGAGTGGAGCGTTTAGGATGATTTTGAAACTGCTTATCATCATCCTTATCACCATGCTCTTATTCAATTTCAAAGTCGATAGCTCTCATATGTATACTTGAAAGAGAAATGCTTTTCTTGAATTTATAATACAGATATTTGTATGGGAGGTGGTAGAAGGAGTGAAGCGGAGCTGATAATTTTTTCTAACACTTATTTCAAGTATTAAGAAACAAATTCTGGCAAAATTTGAAGTTTGTAATTTTTCTAGTTTGAAAGGAAATCGATAAAATGCATTTAACAAACATAAAAGAATTATGATTGGACGTAAAGCCCAATCATATGATACTCTAGATGAAATGAGAAAGACTTCAATGTACCGGAAAATACGTTACCTCCAATTCTTTGAAATAATTAATAGTGACTTTTGTATGGGAGGTGGTAGAAGGAGAAGAGGAAGGTTTGTAATTTTTGGATATGACACCTAATGTGGTATGCAAAATATTTCGTGCTGAATTTAAGGTTTGTAGCTTTCATTATTTTCAGTTGGACATAGTTTTCCTGAAATTAAGGCATTTGTATGGGCGTTGGCAGAGGAAGTGGAGCGTTTAAGATGATTTTGAAACTGCTTATCATCATCCCTATCACCACGCTTTGATTCAATTTCAAATTCGAAGGAAAAATGCTTTTCTTGAATTTATAATACAGATATTTGTATGGGAGGAGGTAGAAGGAGTGGAGAGGAGCTGATAATTTTTTTAAGCATTTATTGCATTTATTAAAAAACAAATTCTGGCAAAATTTTAAGTTTATACTTTTTCTAGTTTTAATGGAAATCGATATAATGCACTTAACAAAAATTTTACATTTGTATGGGAGGGGGTAGAAGGAGTGTACGGATCAAAACACATTTTTTTCTCGTTATTGATATTTCTCTTTTTATACTTTGTGAAAAATATCAAGTTGATAGCTTTAACAGTTTCGAAGAAAAATAATTTAATATAAATTTCAAAATTTCGTGAAATTTGAATGGGAGGGGGTAGAAGGAGTGAGGTGAAGTTGATAATTTTTTGAATTCTGATTGGAATTATAATAAAATTAATTCTGGCAAAAATTTGTTTTTATAACTTTGCTAGTTTCAATGAAAATCGAAAAACTGCATTTTTCAAAATTATGCATTTGTATGGGAGGGGGTAGAAGGAGTGACGGGATCGGATCAATATTCTGTCATATTAATGACATCATCTATATCATAATACTTTGACCCAAATTTCAAATCGATAGCTTAAATAGTTTCAAAGAAAAATCAATTTCTGAAAATTTCGGAATTTCGTGAAATTTGTATGGGAGGGGGTAGAAGGAGTGGAAGGATGTGGCCGGTTCACGAACTTAGAGTTTTTTTTTGCTAAAAATGACACACAACAAATTTCAGCATGATAGCTCAAAGCGTTCGAGAGTTATGCTGTAGACAGACGGACAGACAGCAACTCGGAATCGAAGTTTTTGAGCGACAACAAATATTTCTGTACCCTTGGCGGCTCTGTGCGAGCATTATTTCTTAGCGTTACAAACGGTAATGCAAACACAATATACTCTCAGATTTCATCTAGAGTATAAAAATTATGCATTTGTATAGGAGGGGGTACGGATCAAAACAAATTTTTTTTGCATTATTAATATTTCTATTTGTATACTTTATACAAAATATCAAGTTGATAGCTTTAACAGTTTCGAAGAAAAATAATTTAATTTAAATTTCAAAATTTCGTGAAATTTGTATGGGTACCCCCCTCCCATACAAATTTCACGAAGGAGTGATGCGAAGATGATAATTATTTTTAAAATAAATTGCAATTATAGTAGAATTAGTTCTAACAAAATTTCGTCTTTTCAGCTTTACTAGTTTCAATGCAAATCGAAAATATGTATTTTTCAAAATTGTCCATTTGTATGGGAGGTGGTAGAAGGAGTAAGAGGATCGGGTCAATATTTCGTGATATTAATGACATCTATATCATAATACTTTGACCTAAATTTCAAGTCGATAGCTTAAATAGTTTCAAAGAAAAATCAATTTCTTAATATTTCGAAATTTCATGAAATTTGTATGGGAGGGGGTAGAAGGAAATTCTGGAAAAGATAAATAAGCCCTATGCTGACAAAGTAATTGGTGAATACCAAGACGGATTTAGAGCTAATACGTATTAAACAAAAATTATGACACAAACTATGAAAAAGATGGCAATCAGACAAAATATTACATTGGGAGACTATATCCTAAAAAACGTAGACAACTTGATATACCTAGGGTAACCTATCGAAGAAAGGGAAAGTTAATGGACAAAGACCGGCCGGAGGATATGATTGACGCAGGCAGCAAATCACTGCTAAGATTTTCTAGCTAGAGTACGCGGTCACTGAACCGAGATGGATGGAGGCAAAGTATTCAAGAGGCCAAAGTCCGATTTGGGCTGTAGCACCATCGTAAGTAAGTAAGCAAGAATCATATGGCAAAGAATATTATCGTACCACTCCTGGCTTAAGAAAAAAACAACAGCGAACAATTCTTTTTCGCCGAAAAATAATGGTTTGGGGCTGTATGGCATACAATGGTATAGGAAAACTGGTTGAATTAAAAGGAAAAGTTACCCAGTTCGTTTATTTAGCAACTGTTAACGATAATGCCTTCCAGTCAGCAAAGGCCTTGATTGGGGCGGACTTCATACTGCAGGAAGATAATGCTCCTATCCACAAAGGTCGTCAAATTGCTTTATTTTTTTAACAAAATTCAACAAGAGCTTCCACCTTGGCCCCGCAGAGCCCGGATTTGAATGTGATTGAGAACCTTTGGCATTACGTAAACCAACAAATCAGAAAATCGCAACGAAATGCAATGCAATGAAATAACTGAAATTTGGAATAATATTCCCAAGGAAATACCGATGAATTTAGTGCAATCAGATCCAAGGCGACTGCAGGCAGTAATAAATGCAAAGGGAGGCACTTCATATTAAATGTCGAAAAAGAATGACTTTTTCTTTTCAATTCTGGTATTTTCCAGTATTATTATATGAAGTACAAATAATTTTGTGAATAAATTTCAATGGTACCAATAATTTTGTTAAAATGTTTTTTGCTTTTATTTAATTCCTTTGCTTTAAATTGCGTTAACTTTATTATTGGGTATTTTAAGGACATAAGTCGCTTCCTTTCCCTCCAAACATATTTTTCCCTAAAGCTTTCAGCGTACTTTAAAATGACTTAACTTGAAGATTGGGATTTTTTTCCGTGGTACAAATAATTTTGTGATGCATAGTACAACAATGCGAGTATCAAAACGTTTTGATTATTTAAAGCGTTGTAGAAATCCCTTCAATACTCTTGGATAAATGACTATTAATTCCTAGTCCCACATGTGAGCTCAAGCTGCTTAAGTTATCCTTTCCTTTTTAGAGCGTATGCAATCTTTTGAATCTATACAGCCACAAATTTTATTTGCCCACCGTTTTTCACAATTTAATCCGGAAATTCCTTTTAGATTTCATTTTCAATGGATCCAAATTAAGTTGTTTGCCGATTAACGTGGTCTAGGTACATACGCATCGATTCAACGTTGTAACCCAGTAAGCCACATTTCCACATTTTAATTAAAATTTCGAACATCATTCTTGTTCTGCTAATGCTATTTTCCTACACCAAATTCTCCAATATTCCAAAAAAAAAATTTTGTCTCAGATTTCATAAAACTAATTTCATTTAAATTATCAATATTTAAAAAAAGAATCTTATTCAGTAAGTTGTAAACTCTTAAATCTATCAAAATTGTAAAACCCAGCACGCACTTGTCGTCCGCCAAAAAACCGTCCGTTCAAATCAACA
Organism: Chorisops tibialis; assembly: GCA_963669355.1. NCBI lineage: Eukaryota > Metazoa > Arthropoda > Insecta > Diptera > Stratiomyidae > Chorisops > Chorisops tibialis. Next base: position 248,926,863 of record OY770262.1, read on the forward strand.
ACAGCTGAAATAAAAAAGCAAAACTAGTCACGACGCACTTTTCCTTCCTTTTCAAAACGTTACCTTTAATAGCACTTTCGATCCTTTTGAATTCGACGAAGATCCGAACAGCATCTTCAGGTACAACGCCGGAGACTTCGTGAATTATCACCGAAATAACTTCGCCGTATTTCGTATTGCATTCGTCTTTGACTTCTGGTTCCAGTTCGTTATCAACATCACCCGGACCAACCATATTCTAAATTCGAAAAAAAAAAAATTATTTTCAAAAACTTGCATAATTTTGAAGTGGAACTAACTCTCAAAAGGACTACTTTGCTAGGTGACTTCATGATTTCTGTTATAGACGGTTCAGTTTTGGGAGCATCGCCTGCAGCCGGCTGAATTGGCGGGCTTGGCACTGCTGGCGGTGGCGGCATAATCAACTCTTTTTCGTGAATAATTCTGCCGCCACGTTTCGATGTTTTTTCAACTTGCAGTGCCATCGACATGCCCTGCTCCTGTTTGCCCAAGCCCTGGCCATCTTTAAAGCCGTATCTTGCCATGATTTTCGCAGCAACCGAATTAGCACCGTAGGGAATCGTGACCACGCTCGAAGGTGGGATAATGCTGAAATAAAATTATGTTGAATGGTTTCGCATAGTTTAAGGTCAGTTTTTGAGTATACTTGTCGCTAGTACTGTTCGATGTTGGACTGTCTTCCTGAAGGGATGGCGGTGGAGCAATTGCCGCACCGCTACCACGATTTGAGGCATTGGCAGACGGTGGGGATCGCGCGTATGCATCTTCTTCACTAACACGATTTGCAAAACTGGACATTTTTGCAGGCGGCGAGTCTTCGGTAGCTCCAGTGTTGTTGTTACTGCTGCCGCCACCACCGCCGCCGCCTCCACCACCTCCTCCACCACCAAATCGCGAATTCCTACCACGCTTTCGATCACGTTCCTCCTTACGCGAATCACGCTTATCATGATCTTTATCGCGCTTATCCTTGACCAGCTTCTCATATTCGTTCGGCCAAAGCGGATCGTACTCGTCGACCACTTCCAAATCGTATTCGGCGAACCGATTGCCGGTACTAACCGGCACGGAAGCCGCTTGGAACTTTGACTTGAACACAGGCTCAAGAATTCGCGGCATGATAATTTCATTGTCATCTGCATCTCGTTTGGCTGTTAGCTTAAAAACTGGAGCGAGGATCTGAAAGCAAAAGGCGAATGAAAAACCAATTTAGGAATTTTACTTAAAGGCGAACTGTTTGTTTTTTTGGCGGATCACGTCGCGGTGCTGGCAAGTTTGCCTTCTTCACTGCCAGCTGTGTTTGCAGCATTTTTATGCCCGACGACCAGCCATCAATTTGACCCACACGTTGCTTAGTATCCAGATCATCGTACAAATCCATTTCTAAACAATTTAACAACTTAGATTCACCTAGAATCACAATAAGAAGCAGTCGATGCTAAGTAATCTGAATTTTCACAACAATTACCGAACTGTCAAAAATTTCGCTTCACATGTAAAATTTCGCCTTCTGCAGTACTAGAACGGGCAGCATGCTGCTAAGTTGACGTAATTTGGCGTTAATTTCCGGAACAATTTGTAGTGACATCTGGTGTTTGATGTCGACTAAAGACAATTTATAACCTGGTCAGAGATAAAATTGATTTGGCGTCCCACCGCATGAAGACGAGGTATGATCAACGGGCGAACTCATCAGGATTCCAAGAGGGCGATTTGGTTTGGTTATACAATCCCAAACGACAGAAGGGCAGATCGCCGAAACTACAGCGAAACTGGGAAGGCCCTTACCAGATCATCAACCGGTCGTCTATCGGATTCAACTACATCATAAACCCCGCACTAAAATGAAAGTGGTACATCTCGACCGATTAACAAAGTACCATGGTGCCATTGAGGAAGTGAACGACTCTGTTCGGGACGAACAGGGACTAAGGAGAGGGTAATGTTATAAATCTGACAACCTCGACGTCCCCAGCAACACCGCGAAAAGTCCATCAACATTTAAAATGCTATACACATGTTTCCAGACACTTCTACCGAGCTCCACAATGTAGGCAATCATTCTAGACACACACACACAACGACACCTGTCTGGGAGACTTAGTATAAATAGCCGCCAACTTTCAGACAACGAGTTAGTTAGATTTTGGCGACACCTATCGGTGAATCAGAGACATCTGAACGCGACGGTAGTAAAAGCGATAGAAAGCGAAATATCGGTAGTGCGTTTTAAGGCGAATTAAGTTAAAGTGAGAATTGTGTATAAAGTGCAATAAATAAATTATCTATATTTTTTTTAAACGAATTGAGTTTCCTTTGAAATTTGCGATCCCCTAGCTCGCAACAATATCTTCTAAGAGAGAAGGACCGTGTATCCAAAAATCTCTCAAGCAAGAAGAAAATTTACTTAAATGAAGAAGCTTTGGAAACTTTCCAAAAAAATCAGAAATTCCCTTACATCCCAAGACGTATTGCTACATTTGCCAGATTTCGATAAAGAGTTCGATACGTCGAAGTAAGTAAGTACTCTATCGGTGCAATTCTACCGCAAGCTGGCAGACCTATAACATTTTATCAAGAACCTTAAGTAAAACAGAAAAAAATAATGCGGATAACGAGAAAGAGATGTTGGCCATAATATGGGCCCCTGAACTCGTTGCGAAATATTCTCTACGGTTCTAGAAAGGTCGAAATATTTGTAGATCATCAGCTACTATGCAATGTTTTTTGTGTCATATTTTTACGAGAGTTTTTTTTGCTTGATGTGAAAATCGTTGACGAGAGCCTTAAGTGATAAAAACAATAAATAACGTGAAACTGAAACGATCATTCGAAGGTCATTCTGGAGGAGTATTGTTGTGAAATAAAATACAAACTCTGTGATACAAAAGAAGTTAGAAGTTAAATTTTCCGTTGCTAGTACCAAAAAAATTTGTGCTTAAAAAACCTAGCAACATCGTGCCAAGCGGAGCAACATCGTGCCAAGCGGAGCAGCATCGTGCCAAGCGGAACTGAACAAAATCTTATAGCAACATGTTGCTGTTCCATTTCCATTCATTCCCTAGCAACAATTACGCCGAGTTAGCAACAATTACGCCGAGTTAGCAACATGTGAGCATTAAGCAGGAAGCAGCAACTCCAAGATGATTATTCCGTGCATATCCGGTAAATTTCAAAAAGCATAGAAATTAGAGTGCCCCTCATTAAGACGACTATTTTAAAATTTGAAAAAAACGCAGTGTTTATGTGAAAAGCTCCGACGTTTTTATTTTAGTAAAGAGTGTAGACATGGAGATTATGTATGGAAAAGAATATCCGACAAATAGCCGCCTCGTGACTGATGGCACTCGTTGATCCTTTTGATGAAATTTTCCATGACATTATGGCATAATTAACGAACGCCTTTGATGGTGACTGCATTGCCGTCCGCATTCTCGAAGAAGAACGGTCCAATCACTCCTTCAGCCTAAAATGCTCACCAAACAGTGACTCGCGGTGGATGCATGGGTTGTTCAAGGGTCACTCTTGGTTTTTCAGCTTCCCAAATGCAACAATTCTGCTTTTTGGCATAGCCATCAAGTTCGAAATGCGCCTCATCAGAGAAGATGACTGTCTTTGAAAAATCACCATTCACTTGTTGTTGCTCTAACATCCAATGGTCTGCTGAGTTCAACTGTTATGTCAACTGGATCTTGTAAGCATGCAAATACAGATCAACCGAGACACCGGATACAAGTTATCAGCAGTTTGGCTACCTGCCTTAAAATTTGGTAAGAAAAAAATCCGTACCCAGAAATCCTTAACTAATTTAACTACCTGATACTAATTAATTAACCTTAATTGACTAATTGAACCTTAATTACCCTTTCTTCTATATAATAATTGTGTTTTGTAATTGTCGATCAGTTTGAGGAGACCGAAACGTCACGAATAATAAAGCGTAACAGTGTAGAATCCGGAAAACTTTTCTTTCAACAGATCTGTAGTTAAAATTCGCTGTAATCTGCTTCATAAAGGTTCAAATTGCTGAGAACGATGGCAAATCGAGGTGTAAGGATTTTGGTTAACAAACAGCTGCAATGTTTCCATTACGGACAGATCTTCTCTGGGCTTCGCCTCAAATTTCTGGATCAATCGGAACACTGTACGGCGAGAAGATGCGTTATGGTAACCGAAAAAGCCACGATATTTTCTAGTCATCTCCGCAAAATTCTTACCGTTTCGGTAAAGAATTTTCACAATTGCTATACGTTTTACGTCCGTGCAATTCTTCATGACTAAACCTCAATATTTACACAATTTAACCGTCAAATAAGAACGCTGCACGACCGACACAAAAAAAAAATGGGGCTAAATTCAAAATAGGCGGTCTTAATGGGACACCCTTTATTTATTATTGAAGATATTACATTATGCGAGTACAGGGAAAAAACTCCGAAAAACCTAGATTTCCTTTACGGATAAAAAACAAAAAGAAATGGACAACACAAAACATAATTAGAAAGAGTGTGTTGAACGCCGCTGATGAGCATGGCATGAGAGTCATTTACGAGCAATACTGAAGTACCCTCTGCCATGTAATGCTAAAGATGTTCGTTCATTCCTATTTGGGCCTTGTTCGTATTTCAGACGATTTGTTCTGTCCTTCTCTCGTATTGCGCGACTACTTCAGAATTTGGTAAGGAAAGATGCCCCTTTTTAATTCTCAGATGCGTCCGAGCAATTCAAGAGCCTTCTGATCTCCGCGCCTGTCTTGATCATTTACAGTTCTTTACGTGAGACTGAACTTCATTGTGGAAATATGTAGAATCTCTTTTCTCTGAAGTGTGACACTAGACCTAGCAACATTAATGAAGATTTTTGGCATATCTATACATATAAATATAATTGTTGTGTCTGTCTGTTTTTTGCTTATAAATTGCTATAAGTTAGTGTTTTGCTTTATTTGGGCAATAACTAAGCAGAAACACACGTTTTTAAAATTCTTCTCTGTCTGTCCGTCTCTCTGTCTGTCTGTCCGGCTTTCACGCAAAAACGGCTGAACCGATTGTAATGAAACTTTCATAGATTATTAGGTGCATCTCGAGATGTAATCTGCATTTGATCTTATTTCTATAACCCCCTCCCGTACAAAATATCACCGTTGCCAATTTAACGGATTTAAACAGGTTAAAACGGAAAAAAGTTATTTTAACCGCTGACGGATTTTCTAATGGAAGTGTCCAAGCCATGGCACATTCAGCACCAAGTACAAATACATGCACATTGCCATTAAAGGGATGTGTATCCAATCGAAGTAGATAACACACAACAATACGCAGCGAGTGTAACACTCAAATCAAATCAAATTCCTGTTCAGGCCCCCTATAGGGGCATAGGACAGGAACAACTCTCTTCCACAAGGCGCGATCCTGAGCATCGGCTTTAAGCTGTTGCCAGGAATTGTTTATTCCTCTGGCCTCCTGCTCAACTGCTCGCTTCCATGTGTTACATGGTCGTCCAACCCGACGCTTTCCTTGAGGGTTATAATCCAGAGCCTGTTTTGCGATGTTTCGCTCTGGTTTCCTCAAAGTATGACCGATCCACTGCCACTTTCGCCTTTGAATCTCAATACCTTTAGTCTGGCCAGTTGTACTCTAAAGTTCGTCGTTGGAGATCACTTCTGACCAGAATATTCCTAAAATGCGTCGGAGGCATTGGTTCACGAAAGTCTGTAGTTTCTTGGTAAGTCGAACGGTCACTTTCCACGTAGTACAACCATATAACAACACGGATTTGACGCATGCGTCAACAACTCGCAGCTTCGTGAGAAGGGAGATCTCTCTTAACCTCCAGAAAGGGGAAAGGATACCGAAGGACTGACGAGCTTTATTTAGTCGAGCCTCAACATCATTTTCGGCTCCGCCGTCCATGCTGACAATGCTTCCGAGATAGCAAAAATCTTCCACATCCTGTCCGTTAAGAACAATCGGTGTACTTGCGTTCGAACTCATGTGCATGTACTTGGTTTTACGCACATTTAATTTCAGTCCCGCCTCTTTGCATTTAGAATGCAACGAGCGAACATTTGACTCTAAATCCGAACGGTTATGTGCAAGCAAACACACGTCATCAGCATAATCAAGGTGACTTAAGATGTTAAATAGTCTCCATTGAAGACCTTTACCTTCCCCACCTTCCAGTGCAGCTTTAAAGATGTCATTTATTACCACCAGAAACAGGGCTGGTGATAATATGCAGCCTTGTCTGACACCCGTTCGCACAGGGAAGCTCTCGGACAGCTCTCCTCTATGCAAGACGCGACACCTTACATCTTCGTAGGATTCTTTATTCATTGCTATGACCTTATCTGGAATACCTCTCCTACGCAAAGCATTCCATATGTAATCTCGCTTAACGCTGTCGAAAGACCTCTCGGAGTCCACAAACATAAGATGTAGTAGCGAACCCATTTCGGCTGACTGCTCTAATATTATCCGTAGGGAATTTGTGTGGTCGGTACAAGACGACCCTTTACGGAATCCAGCCTGATAAACTTCGAGAGTGCTCTCGACGACATCACTAATCCTATTGAGAATTACCTTAGCCATAATTTTTGATACGGCAGTAAGTAGACATATACCACGCCAATTGCCACAATCCCGAAGGTCGCCCTTCTTCGGAATTTTCACAATGGCGCCCTCCTTCCATTCAGTCGGATATCTTCCTTCATTCCACACCTCAGTAAAGAGTGCGAGGAGTATATCGGCTGTTATTTCCGGGTCCGCTTTGAGGAGTTCGGTTGGTAGTCCGTCTATACCTAGAGCTTTCCTTCCCGCCATTGACCGAATGGCGGAAACTATCTCTTCCTTATCTGGAAGATCGTCTCTAATAGAGGATTGTTGCGGTTCAATGTTTGGTAGTTGCTCTGTTTCTGGAATATCTTCCTCTGACAAGATGTTTAAAATATCAGAGAAGTATTCCTTCAACTGGTGTTCACTCATACTAAGGAGAGTTCCGTTGACATCTCTCACCAGGTGGTTGGCGGTGAGATTCCTGTTCGTCAGCTGTTTCATGATTTTGAATAGTGAACCCATATCCCCAAGGTAAGCCGCAGATTCTGCCTTGTTTGCCAGATCTTCAATGGCCTTTCTCTTGTCGCGTCTAACAGCCTTTTTAAGCTGTATATGAGCATCGCGGTTGACATCGGGTTGAGAGATGATTGCCAATTTGGCTTTTTTTCCGATTGCCAACCTTGTCCCATGTGTCTTGTGACATCCAGGGTTTCTCACCGCTTTGCACATATCCCACAGATTCTTCAGCACTAGTTAGAAAAGTGTTTCTGGTTGCCTCCCAATTGGCGTCCAGTGTGCGCATTTCATATTCACCCAATGTGAATGTTTTTTCGCGTAGAATAGTGGTGTATTCACAGTTTTTGTTGGGATCTCTAAGTTTATCCACATTAAGCTTGCGCTTCATTTGAAGAATTTGTGGTCGTCAGATAGCTGTTGTACACAACCTCAAGCAGGCAACCATCAAGTGGTGATCGCTCCCCACGTCAGCTCCACGTTTCGCTCGCACATCGACGAGACATCTTCTCCATCGGCGACTTATAGCCAAATGGTCGATCTGGTTCTGAGTAACACCATCAGGGGAAACCCAAGATGTTTTATGATGACTCTTGTGTGGAAAAAGGGTCCCTCCGATGACCATCTGCCGAGTACTACAGAACTCCACAAATAATTCGCTGTTTTCGGGTCTCTTAATCCAAGGTCGTGAAGCGTCGACCCAAGGGTCACCATGCCTCCCCATGACGTGTTCTAGTCCAGTGTTGTCTGACCCAACCTGGGCGTTCATATCTCCTGAGATGATAATAATATCACCTCTTGGAACACGTTCGAAGGTGGCACTCAGTTGGCTATAAAACTCCTCTTTGTCACCAGATGTTGCGGTGTTAGTTGGTGCCGTAGCACTGCAGAATTGTGACGTTTCTGACACTGGTCCTGAGCCTGACGACGATAATCCTATCCAAGATTGGTTCCGAGCTAATGAGACTGTTTCTCGCTCTCGGTGTAAGGACGAACGCCACGCCATTTTTGGCTTCACTTTCAAGGCCAATGTACAGAATAGTGTTTCCACTACGGGTTCGTTCTTCTCTTGATCCTGTCCACCTGACCTCGCTCCCTAATCAATGCAATAATCAATGCGATATTAAATCTAAAAATTATTAAAAAATTGATTAATTTTATAAACATAATTCTTTACAACTTCTCTGAAATCTTAACAATATACAAATAAAGCCACAAAAGTCTCTTTTGACATCCGTTCGGATAATTTACTGATAGATAGGTAATCGAATTTACAAAAAAAAATGAAATAATTTTACTATTTCGTAGAAACTCATCTGCAAATTATTCTAAAAACAATGAATAACACAATTCAATGAAAAAAACATAATGGAATTATGATTGGACGTAAATTGGGCTTTACGTCCAATCATAATCACACGATACTCTAGATGAAATGGAAAAGAGTTTAATGTACTGGAAAATATGTCATCTGTAATTCTTCGTAAAGTGAATAAAGACTTTTGTATGGGAGATGGTAGATACAGAGGGAGTAAGTTTATCATTTTTGTGTATGACACTGAACGTGGTATGCAAAATGTTCCACCTAGGGTGAGTTCAAATCCCGGTCGGCGCAATACATAATTCCGGCACATTGCCTGCTTGGATATACCTTGGTCACCTCAATCTAAGAAAATGAAAAATTCATAGAAAGAGGGTTGTGCGAAGGGCTAACAACCCTTCCACAATAAGTAATGAAAAATGTTAAGGAATCTGAATATCAGGAGGCCAAGCTCCGATTTGGGCTGTAGCGCTATTGTGGAAGTAGAGAATGTTCCATGCTGAATTTAAAGTTTGTAGCTTTCTTAATTTTCGAGGAAATTGAACAATTTTTTTCTGAATTACATGGGAGGTGACAGAGGAAGTGCAAGGTTTTGGATGATTTTGAAACTGCTAATCAGCATCATAATCACATTGCTTTGTTACAATTTTTATGTCGATTGGTCTCATATGTTCGAAGGAGAGATAATTTTCTTGCATTTTCAATACAAACATTTTTATGGGAGGGGGTAGAAGGAGTAAAGCAGAGATGATATTTTTTTAGTATTTATTGCAATTATTAAGGGACGAATTCTGGCAAAATTTTAAGTTTCTAGTTTTTCTAGTTTCAATGAAAATCGATGGAATGCATTTCTCCAAATTGTACATTTGTATGGGAGGGGGTAGAAGGAGTATTCAAATCAAAATCCAAATTTTGCCACATAATTGATATTTGTAATAGTATACTTTTCTCAAATTTTAAAGTTGATTGCTCCGACTATTTTGAAGAAAAATAATTTCATTGAAATTTTGAAATTTGTACGGGAGGGGTAGAATTAGTAATATACTATGACCTAATTTTCAATTTGCTAGTATAAAAATGTTTTGTTACTTCAAGAGAAAGTTGATTAAAATGTACATACCTTCAATTATTTATATACACAATCCAACCTAACCAATGGAAAAATTTAAATGCTATGTATGCATATGAAAAATAACGTCAATGAAACACATACATACGTATTAACCAAAGCTATCAACTTTCATTGCCATTTTTTCTGCTTATAAAATTACTAAAGTTCAAATTTAAATGGAAATCTGTGACAATATGTCAGCGATATCAAATGTTATATTTGTTCGTGGCCTACTCTAAACTTTGTCTGTTTTTTTAGGCAATTAAAATGTATTGCAATTTCTACAGATATTAAACTTAACTCCTTTTTAAAATCGGTTGTATACCAATACAAAACACATGTGTATGATTTACTAAAATAAAATTATAACAAAAAAATATTTGGACAGCATCAGGTCAAAAGGGAACAAGTCCCATATAAAATATTTTGGACTTATTCCCTTTTTCCCAGAGGTCGTCCAATTGTAGGTTCAAACAGGATTTTTTTTATAAATAAATAATGTAAGAATGACATTTAAAAAAACAGTAATCAATTTTTTGCACTATCATTGGGCAAATTTTCTGAATAAAAATTATCATTACACTGTTCAAAACTATCATCATTATTATCACCATTATCATCGGCACAGGTCACATCAATAAACGGTATAGTTAAAACATTTGCATGTCCCACGTGACTATCGCCATTCCGCGTATCACTCAGATCATTATCATTCTCGAAATCATTATTAGTATCATTATCATCATAATAACTTTCACAATCGCCTTCATCATTATTCACATATGATTCCAAATGATTGAAATAATCAGCATCGTCTAGAAGTGCCTTTCGCCAAGTCGCATTATCAAAATTTGATTGTGTTCCACCATATTCGACAGGCAGGATCTCTTTTGGTACGAGCTTATGAAGCGATTCCAAACTGTTGCCATGAAGATGTATCTAAATTTGCAGAATTATTTATTAATTCCATTTAATTAGTCACTTGAACGAGAAAATATACCCTTCTACGAATTTTGTCTTTAAGAAACGGCTTTAAAACGGCCAAAACAGCATCGAAATAAAAAGGTTCGTTTAAAATATGAAAAGCTTTGAATCTTAAAGGAAATGCTTCTTGAATGACTTCAACAGTTCGCCGTGATAAATTGGGTGCCAGAAATCTGTAATTAACAGATTTAATCGGTTTGTTTTATTATGTATTTTTGTTTTAAATAAGATACTACTTCATACTTCGCATGTCCCAATCCGGCTCCGGCCATATCTAGTAGCACTATTAATCCCCCAATTTGAGTTTCGGGATCTCGTACTGCATGCTCCAGTGCTAAAACATTTGATCTGAAGACTGTTTCCACGGGACATTTATAAGGATCGCATTTTTCTGGAAAAAAAAGTTTTTTTTTTATTATTAGGTTAATAATGCTATACAACGTGTCATGCTATCTACTACTTCTGTCCAGAACGTTATTGTAGTATACGATGGTACACACTATGATTTTTTGATAAAAAAATCGTGTACGAGGGCGGATCGATAATGACGTGTAAAAATGAAGAAGGAGGGGGTAGGTAAGGAATTTGGTATTTTTTTTTACCTGCTTCATCCTTGAATAGATTACTTGCAAAGGCTTAGCCTGATACCTTTTTTAGTTTTTGTGAAACTGCTGTCTAAGCAAGTCAACTTTTAATAAATTTCAAAAATGGATAAAAACGAATTTCGTGTGTTGATTAAACATACGTTTTTAAAAGAGAAAACAGTTAAAGTAACCAAAGAAACATTAGATAAACATTATGTGGATTCTGCACCATCAATTGCAATGATTTACAAGTGGTTTTCAGAATCCAAGCGTGGTCGTATGAGCACAGAGACCATACAAAGTCCATGATCTCGTGCTAGGAGATCGTCGAGTGAAAGTGCGTGAGATAGCTAAGGCAGTAAGCACCTCATATGACCGTGTTTGGAATATTTTGAAAAATCATTTGAACATGCGGAAGCTATCCGCAAGATGGGTGCCGCGTTTGCTCACAATCGATCAAAAACGCAATCGTGTGACCACTTCACAGCACAATTTGCAACTGTTTCAGCGCGATACAAATGAATTTCTTAATCGATTCATAACTGTTGATGAAACATGGATCCACCACTACACTCCAGAAACCAAACAACAGTCAAAACAATAGATGAAAGCCGGTTCAAGCGCATCGAAGAAGGCAAAAACCGTTCCATTGGCTGGAAAGATTATGGCGACAGTATTTTGGGATTCCAAAGGAATAATTTTCACCGACTACTTGGAGAAAGGAAAAACAATAACGGGAGCATATTATACTCAGTTATTGGATCGACTGAATGCTGCAATCAAGGAAAAACGGCCGCATTTGGCAAAGAAAAAAGTACTGTTTCATCACGACAACGCTCCAGCTCACACGTCTGCTGTTGCAGTGGCAAAATTATTGGAATTACTCTACGAATTGCTTGCTCACCCACCGTATTCTCCAGATTTGGCCCCGTGTGACTTTTTCTTGTTTCCAGACTTGGAAAAATGGCTTGCTGGAAAGAGATTCACTACGAATAGTGACGTCATCAATGAAACCAATGCATATTTTGAAGGGTTGGAGAAATCTTATTATTTGGAAGGGATCCAAAAATTGGAAAAACGCTGGAGTAATTGTATCGAGCTAAAAGAGGACTATGTTGAAAAATAAAATAAATTTTTACCGAAGAAATTTTGTTTTCTTCATTTTTACACGTCATTATCGATCCGCCTATATCCGCCATAAAAAAAAGTATACGCTCTATTTCTATAGCGAAAAGTAGAGATCCTGTACTCAACTTACGACTACAGAACATCCTAGAACATTCTTCGTGAATATTGTTTTCACACAATTTACTAACCAACTCGGAATATAAAAAGTTGCCTTCCGTTCGGATCGCGATTCGGCAGCATCAATTGTATTTGCATTTTGAGTAGTTCATGTAATTGAGTGATTGGTGAAACTTTAAACAGTTCCGGTAATTGTTGCTTCATTGTGAAGTATTTTATTGCCTAAAAATGAGAAATGAAAAATTTAATAATCATTATGTTGAGATACAAAGTACTGAGACTCGCCATTTTATATGATTTTTCGACATCGAATTTTTTGGCACGCAAGAATCGTAAAAGAAATGCATCATCACGGCGACCTCGTGGAACCGAATCTGTTACCGTCAGCATATGTCGTAATTGTGTTATCCGTGCTTTTGTCATATCAGCTGTCTCTCCTAGCTCTCGATGTGCTTTATCGCGCCATTTCCGATCTGTTGTTAAAAATATGTGTGGTATTTAATAGGAACATTTAGCGAAATAAAACATCTTTTTAGGGATCATAATCTTATGTTTGTGCGTCGAAATTATGATTGTTTTCTGCAAATTATATAAATATCATTATAGAATATAATTCCTTTTAGAATGCCCTTAGCGACGAAGGTGTACAAAGTGAAGCGTACATGCAGACGGCTTGAAACAGAAAAATTTAGTGAACTATAAGGGAGAGCTTCATCCTGTAAGAATGAGCCACAGACCATTTTTGTCAAGGTGTGCCTTTTCTGGGTTCTAGGTCTCTACCTGTTCTGATTCCAGATTTCCACTGAAATATGGCAACATGATGCAAGAAAAGGTGAAAGGAAATTGGATAACTCCTCCCGTAATCAGAACACGATCTCCGACAAGCATATAAGAACTTAAAGCTGGAGCGAGAGAGAAATATAAAGCACAAACGCCATTCAGTGGTACCGCCTACCGATCTTTCATTTCATATCTATACATTCGACAAGCACACAAGAGCTTGAAAAGGGACAAGGGACAAATTGCTATTTTTTTTTTTTTGAGTATTCCAAAGTTTTTTTTATATATATACAGAGGAAGCACAGTGATAGATATCCAAATCGGACATTTAGAGTTCTTACTATGTTGTTAGCATATAACGTTTTCTTTTCAGTTGTGCGATCGCTCCACGTACACATAATACCTTCGGGTCTTTATTGACTCACAAGCAAAAATTACTGTAGCTCCTATTGGCTTGCGAAGTAGACCCACCTCCTCGTGGTGCAAGCTGGGTAACGCTAAGAGGTCTACAGATGAGGGGCAAAGCTGTATTCTAACATCAGCTCCGAAACCCATTTAGGTGGGGGGGATAAAGTTGAATGCATTGTATCAGCTTTGAAGCTTATCAACCATGTAGTGGGGGGGACAAAGTCGATGTCCTGTATATTGTTCTTTGGTAGCGGTTCAATCATACTAATGGCATCGGCTCCGAATCCCACTACGATAGGGGGGAGAAAGTTGAATGGACTGCGGACCGTCAGCTTCGAAACCTATCAATTACTGAGGAACTGAGGGACTGAGGAACCGAGGTGCTATCGTCATCAAAGACTTAGGGTAGGGCTGAGGAACTGACGAACTGAGGAACTGAGATACTGTGTAAGGTGGAGTGGTGGATTGACCGAGGAACCGAGGAAGAAGATCGGAGTGATGAAGTTGAGACGTGAGAAGGAAGATAATTTTAGTTGGACAATTAACGTAGTAAATAAATTGCGGTACAATAGAATATAGCTTTTATTAAGGCGAAATCTGAGTGCGAAAAGATGAATACACGAGAGTCGCATAGAAAGTAGATCTGTCGGAGAAGTTTCTATGATGTGAGCGAAATCTGACGAGTTAATATGTTGAGCTTAAATTGGCTGATACAAGTAGTTGCGGAGTGATCCATTAAGTAGCAAAAGTAGAAGCGAACACGTGGCTCGATACGACTGAAAGGGGGCACGAAAAGTAAATGTACGGTATCACTGGCATTGCTCGGTAGCAAACCTTGGATGTATGGTCGAGGCACAATGGATAGGGGGGAGCTAGTCGGCAGCTTGCTGTCGACTCCGAAACCTTTCCAACCGGGGGGAGCAAGTCGGTGTTTGATGTAGTGTTCCATGTGGGAGTATTGCACTATAATCGCTGGCTCCGAAACCCGACAAGCTGGATTAAGTCGGTGCCTTGTATATTGTTCTATTAGTTCAATCATGCTATTGGCGTTGAATTATGTTGGACTATCCGTTCGGCTCCGCAACCTATCATATCCAAGTAGGGGGGATAAAGTCGTTGCTAATATACTATAATACTAATACATCGGCTCCGAATCCTACAATGATAGAGGGGAGAAAGTTGAACGGACTGTGTCCGTCAGCTCCGCAACTTATCGCTCTGTAGAAGAGGGACAAAGTTGCATACTAGCGTCAGCTCCGAAACCCATTTAGGTGGGGGGGGGGATAAAGTTGAATGCATTGTGTCAGCTTTGAAACTTATCTACCATAGAGCAATTAGTGGCAATAATGGAAAATGAGATTTCTATTTGTTGAGCTAATGCTAAAACTAGTAGCTGTACGACTTACTCTAAGCAGCGAAAGTGGATGCAAGTTGGGGGGACAAAGTCGATGTTGTATATTGAATTGATTTAATCAACGTAAGTATACTATAAATCGGCTCCGAATCCTACATGATGGGGGGGGGAGTAAGTTGAACGGACCGTATGGTCCGTCAGCTCCGAAACCTGTCACGCAGGGAAGAAAGTGCTGGTCTAGAAAGCTTCGGCGATTCCAGTAACTACTTCGATCGTCTCCACGTACCTGAGGGGTGCGACTGATCACAGTGCAGGGTAGCTATGCTTCAGTTGTGTAGCCTTACCAGGGGTTAACTGGTACCTCGGGAGCTGGGGAGCCCATGGAAGGTTAATTCCATCCCCAGTGCTGGCTGAGGATGTCTTCGACATATTCGAGGTGGTTGTGGTGCCCATATCGCGGGCAGAGCAATAGCTCGGCGTAAGGTTGCGTGATTTGATTAACAACCTTTTGCCATGAACGACAGATTGGCAGAGATTTAGGTAGATCTCGCAGCCAGCAGTATGAATATCGATCCTGCAGATGGTATAAACTGCTACCTTCGGGGGTGCTAATGATTGTCGTCAGAAACAATCTTCTTGTTAAAGACAAAGATGCTTTATTCCTTCGAGGAAAGAAGTTACGTAAAACAACACGGAATATCTGTAGCTCCTATTCTCTATAATGGCACGGGTCGTTCGGCACAATTTTATGTTAACAGTCTGTTTCGAATCTACCGGTTAGTATCTGTCCAATATTTTGCAATGCGTACTGTCCTTTTGTTCTCCATGCTTAATTTGCTATAAATACATATATAGATATGTGGCACCATGGATACCACCATGGAAAAAAATAGAAACCCAACTGGAAATAAAGCGCTTCAAAATTATAAATGAAATTCGCTTATAGTTGCATTTATTGCTTTCTTTTGTATGATCCTAATCGTATCTGTTCCAATTTTTTGTAGAAGCCATTTTAAAATTGCGCCATTCGTTTTTCTCCTACTAATAAGAGCATCTTGATTTTAAATCTCTGAGTGCAAATAAGATTTTAAATTTGGAAATACTGAAGCATTTTTCCTCTTTCAAATTCTTCTAATCTTCTCCGCTGGATAATATGTATATTCAATTAAACACTCTGTTAAAGTATATATGTGCGGGTTTTGCTAAATAATTCTATATCTATAAATATAAATATAATTGTAGTGTCTGTTATTTGGCCATAAATTAGTGTTTTTTTTTTATTTGGACAATAACTAAGCAGAAACACAAGTTTTTTTCTCTGTCTGTCTTTCCGGCTTTCTCGCAAAAACGGTTACACCGATTGTAATGAAACTTTCACAGAGATGTAATCTGCGTCTGGTTTTATTTCAATAACTCCACGCTTTCTTCTGCAAGGAATTGCCATAAATTGATTCCAAATTTAAAAATTTAAAGTCGATTCATCCTCTGGCTTATTCTTTAGTGAAGGGACGAAAGAAACATCGGCATCGCAACACCAAGTACAGATAATAAAAACAAGAAATTTAAAGAAATTCACATACATCGGTGTCAACTAGCGTTAAGTCTACATCTTAAGCACTGCTTATCAGTAGAGAAATCTAATACATCAGCATTCTTATTAACTTCTCTCGTAAGACGCGAAATCGGTTCATTCATACCATAGTTTATCCGGTGAAAACCAATCCGCAGCAATCTAGGATACAAGTACCTTGGTAAAAACTGACCAACATCAAACCGCATCAAACCCAAAAGGGTGAAGGAATCAACTAAGGTTATGAGCAAAAACTACATTAGGTACTTCACGTCGTTTCGAAAGCGATGACATATTTAATAGCATAAGTCGATCAGTATATGGAGGACGACGAACTCTGTCGTTCCAATTAAGGTGACATAAGGCAATTCTTACAAATTTACGCTGAATCGATTCAATTCTGCTCACCGTAATAAGGAGACCAAACTTGAGAAGCATATTCAAGGTGAGATCTAACGAAGGTGTTATAGAGACTTAGTCTAATAAGTGAAATGTTAAATTCCTTGGATAAGCGTGTGGTAAATCCCAACATAGAATTACCTTTCTGCACGATCTTATTAATATGCAAACCAATATTAATTTTGTAGTCAAATGTAACACCTAGGTCAATAATGGAACTGACTCGATCCAAAATACAGTCATTAAGCCAATAAATTATTACAAACGGAGAGTTTTTCCTAATGACATAATATGACGTTTATCCAAATTCAGTCTAAGATCATTATGGCGACACCATTTACTAAAATTAATCAAATCCTCCTTGTCAGAGTTGGAATTTAGAAACCTAAGGCTTTTATTGTCATCAGCATAAATGAGTACTTCCGAATATTTAAAAACCGAGAAAACATCATTAATGGCCAGGATAAAAAGAAGTGGCCCCAAAAACTTCCTTGAGGAACACCAGAATGCGCAGTAAATGGCTTAGAAGTACAACCCCGAAAAAGAACTTTATAAGTTCTATCATTTAGATATGACTTAAACCAAACCAAGTAGGAAAACCCAACAAGTCCAATTTCAACAATATAATGGAGTGGGGTAATTTATCAAAAGCCTTACTAAAATCAGTATATATACAATCAATCTGCTTACTCTCCTCAATAGCCAAAATGGATTTATTTGCAAACTCCATCAGATTAGTGACAGTGGATCTATTCCTGACGAAACCATGTTATTTACTCGAAATTAAGGATTTACAGTGAAACGACATGCACTCATACACTATAGACTCAAAAAGTGTTGGAATAGCTGACAGTTTAGCTATTGGTCGATAGTTTACAGGTGGTTCAGCAAAAGAGAGACAACAGCGCTTACGGACAACTGCTGGCACTCCATCAGGGCCAGGTGAAGATACATCGTTAAGGTGAGAGATGAGAGAACTACATCTTCATAAGAAATCGGTATACTAGACAAAGTGGTTGAAGCAGTATCTCTAAAGTCATCAAAGTATGATATGTCAGGGATAAAGTCACTACCAGTAAAAGATCCAGTGAAGAATGTGGCAAAAATTACAAATAGTGAATTGATCATTACTATTACTGCCAAGGAATTGAAAAGAAGCTGGATAACCATCAGATTTACGCTTACAATTAACAAATTTCCAAAACTTCAAGGGACCTCTAATAATATCCGACTGCACTTTAAGTAAATATTCAGAATACAAGCGAGTAGATAAATCTTTGAATAAGTCGTAATATTCTTCATACAAACGCTCGTTCTAGCATACCTATTCCAGGCAGCATTGCGAGAATTGCGAATTGCACGCAACGCACTAGTGTACCAGGGATAAGACAATGAGATTTTTTTGTGATAAATAAAAGGAACTGTAGCAAAAAATTGGTACAGGATAGAATAAATAAACTGCCAACAAGTCGGGCGAAACTTTATTATTCTTGAGGCAAGTTGCGGATGCGTGGAAAGTCAATATGCATGTTTCAGTGGTTAGGGAAGATTCAGTGAAAGGGGGTTCTTGGGCAGGGCAATTGTCAATTTAACACTTTGCGGAAACGTTCAAAAGCTCCAGTACTTATAATCAATGTTTCGTTCGTTTATTTATGCAAGTTTGAGTTTTCGTGAGGGGAGGGGTGAGGCGTGATAGTAAGAGGGGTGGATGTTAATAGTTTTTTAATTGACTGCTTGAATTATGTCCAATATTCTCTGTATAGAATGTCAGTTTCATAGACGAAGTTGCATAAGTTTCTGTGTATTTTATATTCACGAAACCAAACATTTGTGTGGGAGAAGGTAGAGGAGGTAGGGGAATCGTAAAATTTGTGACGTAAATTTATTCCCTTTCTCTTTTAGTGTTCTCGTACAAAATTTCAAGTTCGTAGCGTTTAATTTGTTGGTTATTAGTTGGTTCAATGAAATTGGTCGAAATCATACTTTTGTATGGGAGGGGGTAGAAGCGCGATTCCAAAACTTTTAAGGCAACTTCATTTCAATTATTTTTATAAGTTTTTATGCAAAATTTGTAATTGATAGCTTTTAAGAGTTAGCTGATAACTGATTTCTTAAAAATGCTCGAAAAAATAATTTTGTATGGGAGTGGGTTGAGGAGGTAGAGGAATCGTAAAATTTGTGACGCAATTTTCTTTCTTTTTTCTTGTAAGGTGCTCGTACAAAATTTGAAGTTCGTAGCTTTTAATTTGTTGGTTATTAGTTGATTTAATGAAATTGGTCGAAATCATACTTTTGTATCGGAGGAGGTAGAAGAGCAAGCCCTTTAACGGTCTCGGAGATATTAGTCCATATGTACGGTGGACGGATTTTTTTAGTCATGAAACGCGAAAAAAAAAATTTCAGTGTAGCAAATTTTCTGTGTGTTATCCATTGGCGTCCAAAAAAAGGGGGGGGGGGGCTAAAAACAAATTGTCGGCCGAATTGTTTTTTCAAATGATTATATCTTCGAAATTACTTATCATAAAAAATCTAAAATATATAAATAATATTTTGGGACCATTAAGGTGGCATACAGCTCCATCGGAATCAGCTTAGAGAGTGGCTAATTATTGTAAGGGGAGGGTGCGAAGAAAAAAACTTAAAAATGAATATCTCAACTATCTCTTAAGCTATGTAATTAAAACTTAAAACGTATATTAAGCTGTACTAGAAAAATACCAAAAAAAATAACATGTTGAAATAATAGTAGTGGGGGGAAATGGGGAGCATTTCAAAAATGGGGAAATTTTCAAAATTACAAATCGGTATATCTCAAAATTGAGTACAGATCTCATATCAAAAACTTGTCAGATTGTAGAACTACATAGTGGTTAATTTTAATAAAAATTTTAAGTTGGGAGGTGTAAGCAAAAATGTTGAAAATTTTGAGTAATTTTTTCAGGGCTCTGGTGAAAGATACAAAGTTTAAATTTTGCACGTGAAAATATCTATTTAATATACATAAAAAAATAATAATAACTTGATCCATAATTGTTATAAACCGACCCCCTCGGTCTAACATGCACAAGGTGTTTCACGTACATTGAAAAAACCACATAAACTGAAAATTTCTGAGTGAAATTTTAAGGTAGAAACTTGAAAATTTGCGAAATGCATTTAAAAAAAATCCCTAATTATACAAAATATTAAATGGTCGAAGACTTATACCCCCTCCCATACAAAATTATTTTTTTCGACCATTTTCAAGAAATCAATTAACACCTAACTATTAAAAGCTATCAATTTGAAATTTTGCACAAAAACTTCTAAAAATAGTTGAAATAAAATTGCGTCAAAAATTTTGAGATCGCACCTGTCCTTCTACCCCTCCCATACAAAAGTATGATTTTGACCATTATTAAGAAATCAATTATCACCTAACTATTTAAGGCTATCAATTTGAAATTTTGCGTAAAAACTTACAAAAATAGTTGAAATGAAATTACGTTAAAAGTTTTGACATCGCGCTTGCCCTTCTACCCCCTCCCATACAAAAGTATGATTTCGACCAATTTCATTAAATCAACTAATAATCAACAAATTAAAAGCTACGAACTTGAAATTTTGTACGAGCATCTTACAACAAAAAAGACAGAAAATTGCATCACAAGTCTTACGATTCCCCTCCCTCCTCTACCCCCTCCCATACAAAATTATTTTTTCGAGCATTTTTAAGAAATAAGTTGTCAGCTAACTCTTAAAAGCTATCAATTTGAAATTTTGCGTAAAAACTTACAAAAATAGTTGAAATGAAATTACGTTAAAAGTTTTGGAATCGCACTTGCCCTTCTACCACCTCCCATACAAAAGCATGATTTCGACCAAATTCATTAAATCAAATAATAACCAACAAACTAAAAGCTATGAACTTGAAATTTCGTACAAGCACCTTACAAGAGAAACCAAATAAAACTGCGTATCAAATTTTACGATTCCCCTACCTTCTGTACCCCCCTCCCATACAAATGTTCGGTTTCGTGAATGTAAAATACTCCGAATTTTATGAAAATTCTATGCAACTTCGTCTATGAAACACATTCAGTGAATATTGGACGTGATTCATTACTATTAATATCCACTACAACTGAATTACAATTATCAATCCGAGAAGCATTTACAGCAACCCAATTCAAACTAGTGATAGAGTTAGTTGAGTCAGTACAAAAAGGAATGGGCTTATTGCTGGGCATATTCTCACAGCAAGTCGAAGCATCAACCATTGTTGGATTGTCAGTACCAGTCGAAGTGTCAACTAATGTGGGAATTTTTTGAAGTGAATTAAAAAATTTGTCAAGATTGACAAACGCACCAGACAAATTGTCCTATTGCACCTTAATTCTAGCCAGATATTTTGAATGATAGTGAGGATAGTGAGAAGCTCCTACAATCTTGCCAATACCAATATAGCCCGGGCATAGAGTTGAACCTTTCGACAAAAATATTGGTAAGACCTACACACCTAGCATTGTAATTTCTATTACAAACACCAAAACACGCAAATATGGGTATCGAATATTTTGTCTCAATGGATTTATCAGAATTACACTATAAACCCATATTTAACTATGTAAAAACTACTAAAGACAAATACACGTTAATAAAATATTCTAAAATGATTATAGAAAAAGGTTATAAAATATTAGCAAGCAAAAATAAAAAAAACTAAAAAATAAATCTATACATATAAATATAATTGTAGTCTCTGTCTGTTATTTGTTTATAAATGGCTATAAATAAGTTTGTTGCTTTATTTTAGCAATAACTAAGCAGAAACAAACGTTTTTAAAAATTTTCTCTGTCTCTCTGTCTGTCTGTCTTTCCGGTTTTCACGCAAAAACGGCTAAGCCTATTGTAATGAAACTTTCACAGTTTGTTAGATGTGCACCAAGATGTAATCTGCGTGTGGTCTTATTTCAATACCCCCACGCCTTCTACCCCCTCCCATACAAAATGACTCATTTTAAAATATATATAATAATCAAATTTTCTTCAAAGCCATTAGAGCAAATCATTTGAAATTTAGAACATACTATTTTTATCAGAAATTTGATCTATGGTATACAAATTATTTGAATCCCCCTACTCCTCCCACCACCTCCCATACAAACTGCACTTTTTCATGAAAGGCTATTCACCAATTTTCTCAGTACGTGTAACTTTCATCGAGCTTAAATGTTGTACTTAATCCTTAATTTGCATTATTATTAACATCGGGAAAAAATTAACCGAGTAGCTTCACTCCTTCTACCCCCTCCTATACAATATGACACAATTCCATGGCCTTACAAAAATTCGATTTTCTTGAAGAGCGTGAATGTTACTGATCTGATTTTAAAATATGTCAATTGTAAATTAATTATAGTTACTTCTCAAAAAGTAACTTAAGACCACCTTCTCCTTCCACCACCTCCCATAAAAACTGCACTTTTTCATAAAATATTCTAAACTAATTTTCTCAGTACATATAACTTTCATTGAGCTCAAATTACTCTATCCTAAATTAGCATTATTAATATCGGAAAAAAATTAACCGAGTAGCTTCACTCCTTCTACCCCCTCCTATACAATGTGACACAATTCCACGTCTTTACAAAAATTCGATTTTATTAAAAAGCGTGAGTGATACAGACCTGAAATTTAAAATATATCAATTGCATGATGATTACAGTTGTTTCTTGAAATATCACCAAAAACCCCCCTTTCCTTCTACCACCTCCCATACAAATTGCACAATTTCATTAAATTTAGTGCATTGAAGTTTCTCAGTACCTACTCAATCTTTATAGCTTAAATTTGGTGCAAAACATTTTTATAGCTACTCTAGCATGATGTGAAACAAATTAGTTCAGTGCAGCCACTTCCCATAAGAAATTTCATAATATCATAAAAATTTCGATTTCATCTATGATATCGTATGATTGGGCTCTACGTACAATCGTAGTCCTGTTACGTTTTCAACCTTAATGTTATTTTATTTGGGCTTTTTTTTAATTAACACAAGCTACAACTATTCACATGTCCTTAACGCTCTTCCATACTTATATGATCTCAAATCAAGGGATTTATTTGATCACGAGCCTGTCCCATAATGCGAGTATCGTGGTTTCATTCTTAATAATTTATGGTTCTGATTCCAACAAAATACAAAACATTGTGTTCAAAGAGCCATTAAAGTAAGCGGATTATATATCCCACATAATGTATTACTAACTACATTCTCAAAAATTACTTATTATTGCGATTTTTATGCGGACGAAGTCGGGGCGTTTGCTAGTAAGTAAATAAAAACACAGCTGGTTAACTTTGAATAATAACAAGTACACTGAATAAGTAAACAGAGAAGTGCACCGTATAAAAACAACAACAAGTAAGCTATGAGAAACAAACCAAAAAGTGCACGGTAAAAAAAGCAACAACAATTCCACTGAATAAAACGAAAAAAGAAAATTCACGCATTGAATAACAAGATTAAGAGATTAAGATCTAGATTCACCGGAAAAGCTATGAATATTTGATATAACACAATAAAATGCAAATTAAAAAGAAAATGAGAAATACAACCGAGAATAAAATGAAAATGTGACACCAAAACACAAGTTGACGTACAGAACAGGATTACCACCTCCCATACAAAATGACTCATTTTCAAAAATATGTAATAATCGAATTTTCTTGAAAACCAGAGAAGCGAACAATTTGAAATTTAGAATATATTATTTTTACCATAAATCTGATCGATGGTATACAAATTACTCCTTCCACCACCTCCCACACAAACTGCACTTTTTCTTGAAATACTATAAACCAATTTGCTCAGTACGTATAACATTTATCGAGCCCAAATTTTGTACTAAATCCTTAATTAGTATTTAAACTAATATTGGGGATAAGTAAACCAATTAGTTTCTCCCCTTCTACCCCCTCGCATGCAATGTGACACAATATCACATCTTTTCAAAAATTCTTGAAAAGTATGAAAGTTACTGATCTGAAATTTAAAATATATCAATTGGATGATGATTATAGATGTTTCTCAAAAAATCATTAAGAACCCCCCATTCCTTCTATCACCTCCCATACAAACTGCATAATTTCAAACCAATGCACTTGTTGGAAAATGAAATCCGGATTTATAATTCTAATATGAGATCTATAGCCAACGAACGGAGCCACTTAGGCCACCGTTTATTTAAATGAGCATGATCCTCTTAGCCGCCCTTTCTACGACTATCTTTCAAAGAGGCAAGAGAAAACACACAATAAATTTGAAGTCTTTTCTTCACAAAAACATAAAAATAAAAATTTAACCTCAACAGCACTCATTCAATTTTTTAAGCTTAAAAAACAAAACATTTTTATAGCTACTCTGGCATGATGTGAAACAAATTAGTTCAATGATGTCACCCCTTCTACCACTCCCCATACAAAATTTCCGAAGATCACAAAAATTTCGATTTCATTTATAGTATTGTATGATTGGGCTTTACGCACAATCGTAGTCCCGTTATGTTTTTAAGATTAATGTTATTTTATTCGGGCTTTTTTTATTACGCTCTTCAATACGTATGTGATCTCGAATCACGGGATTCATTTGATCACGAGCCTGTCCCATACAAATGAGAGTACCACGGTTTCATTCTTGATAATTTACGGTTCTGATTCAAACAAAATACAAAGCATTGTGTTCAAAGAGCCATTAAACTAAGCAGATTATTTATTCCACATAATGCATTACTAACTACGTTCTCAATAAATGCTCATTAATGCGATTCTTACGCGGACAAAGTCGCGGGGGTTAGCTAGTATTAACTATAGTTGTAATGTATACGCTTATGTATACCTTACCGTGCTAACAAAATCATCAGAAGTTTCATTACAAGAGCAGAAACACACAGTACGAAAACTTCACGCACCAACGCTCAGGAATACTAAGCTGATATGACTGCCGTAGTTGATTAGTAACAGATTGGTCTAGTTCTATTTATTGCCGCTGGCAGCACTCCTTGACTCCGGAAAACGTCGAACTCCATTCCGCCCCGGTACCCCATTGTGCCCCGGGTTCCCCTACATATAAAAACATGTGGAAACATTTTTTTCCGGACAACATATGATTATAATCCACTTGGGGTATACTAACAATCTAATTATCGGACTTGACCGAATATAATTTGTTTACATTTTTTATTGCAAAGCAAAAATATAAATCAAATTATTTTTTGCCTCGAAACAAGCTTTTTAAAGCCATGACCTATTTCAAAGAGATTAGCAATAAATGTGATAAAGCTATTTACTGGTTATTGAATAATTTTTAAGTAGTGCTTTGGGACATTTTTTTTTCAAAATCCTCTGAATTTACGTTTTTTTTCTTAAAAGGTCTGAATAAATTCCACAAAATTTAACAACTCATTGAAACAATTCTATTTTAAAATGGAATTAATTTTATCAAAAACAAAAACAATTTAATTTTTAAATTCCAACGAAAAAATGCAAAAATTACATGGCATGATTGAACATCCGGGCAATTTCGCTAAGCTTTAGTATTTGTGTTTAGTGTAAGCAAGATGCTGTCGATACCCCGGAATGGTGATAAAAAATTAATTAAATTCAGCTGATAACAAATTCGTATTGAACTTATAATATCGCAAATTTTTTTTAATTAACATTTATACACATTATTACAACCTAAGCAGAAATAAGACTAAAATGCGTCAGCAAAAGGGCCAATGATTGTTAGTGAAACGAATTAATGATAACAACGATTATTTCAATGGCATTGCTCATGAAAAGAAAACGAGAACATGAATATTTCAATTAAAAAAGTTTAACCAACATTAAAACTACGTCAAAACGCTCACATGAAATGCCATCTTTAAGATTTATTCGAAAAATATGACAAATAACAAGTCAAAGTCTGCCATTTATAATTATAGATTATTTGTTGAACGCTAGTGAACTTACTCGTGTATGTTAGTTTCTTATCGACGAGAATTTAAAAAATTTATTTGAAATTCGTAACGAAAGCGAGATTATGATTTGTTACTAAATTTAAAAGAAATGATTATAAAGCTAAGTTTATACAAAGCACTGCATGTTTATGACTTAGTACGGTCAATCGAGAGTTCAAATATCAATCAACGTATAATTTCAACACACTGCATTCGTAGATAAATTTGATCCTCCTCATTTTGTGAAAATGAAAATTTGTAGACAGAGGGTTGTGCGAATTGCTAACAACTCTTCTACACTAAAAAGTAAGTGTTCAGGAATGTGAAGGGTAGTAGTTCAAAGCCCGATTTGGGTTGCAGTGCCATTGAAGAAGAAGAAGTTCAACCGTTGCAAGAATTAATATTTGCAAATGCAGCCACTTTACTGACTGCAGATCCAACTTATATAAGCTTAATCTTCTGTCAAGTTTTTGAATTTTTCCAAATTCAAATGAACTAAATTTGAAATTATTAAAACGTTTAAATTGACATTACAGGTCCGAGCTGAGGAAATTGGCCTGTTTGACATTATTAATATTATTATTTAATGGTTTCTATTATAACAATCTTAGAGGCCGTGAGCCTATATAAAATTATTAATCGTATATATTATTACGTGAGCATCGAAAATAATCTGTGACTTTTTTATTTATTATAAAAGGAGATACTGTGCCATAAATGTGCACAAACCAAAAATCTTGTTTCTATGGTGTTGTTAAGGCAGGTAAAATAAAATAGGAACATACAAGCGGGATCTCATTTCAGTACTACACGTGTCCAATGCTGCTTGACTTCGGTGATCGGACGAGTACCGGTAGATCCAGTGCTCTGCATTGAGGTTATACGCAAGACCATGTAGGCAGTAAATGTGGAAATGGTAAAGTGTCCAATTAAAGAATGCCTAATATTAGGCAACGGTATACTGAAAGTAATCATCGAAGGCCAAAACCAACAACAGCAATCTTTAAAGCTCCCGAACTTCCATTGGCGCCCATCGCTGCTTAACTTACAATTTGAAAATTGTGGAATTTTTTTTGTATTTAAAGGAGGGAATGAAACTTATATGTAAGAATCAAGAATTTGTATAAAACTAAATTCTAATTAATTATGTTAAAAACAAGATGAATTTCGTTATTGTATACATACAATTGGTCGAATTTCGACCACGAGCGATACATGACATGTATCGATTACTACTGCTTTAAGGATTATGCTAACAATACTTTAATCCAGGTTCCGCATTTTACTTCATTATTCTCATAATAAAGTAATAGCAACCAGCAGTGCCTACGTGACTGAATGACTCCATCAATCAATCAAATTCCTGTTAAGACCGTCTATAGGGGCATAGGACAGAAACAACTCTCTTCCACAAGGCGCGATCCTGAGCATCGGCCTTAAGCTGTTGCCAGGACTTGTTATCATAGTCCGTTTTCGAATGCTAAAAGTCGTTACCGTAGAATCAGTCCGTATCCGAGGCGATGTATCCGTTTCTCGTATCAGTTAGGTCTTAAGATCACGGGTGATAAGCCCATGATCCAGTGAGTGTCCATTTGCCATTTTTAGGGCAAGCAGGACTGGCTGTGGGTGAATTCTACAGCCCCCATCCCACAGGGGAATGACTCTATACAATGCCTTATTACTCATTAGTCACCAATGATCTGTAAATGCTGATCCGTTCCTTTCTTTTACAAACACCATCACTTGTTTATTCGTTACACACTTATGAGCTATAAATCGAACTTTTTGCTCAATACCAGAAATATGGTTTGAAATGACTTCGAAAATACGCTTTGAAATTCCTTTTATTAAAGCTGAAGCGGAAATCTTACTACAGCGGACATGTAATGTTAAAATGTATATGAAATGTTAGCAAGTTCGAAGCACTTCCTCGCGACAAATTAAACGCATTCAAAATACTTTGCAAGCGCATTTTTCCCCGCTGGTATGGTTAAAGAGTGAAACGGGCGCATATAATTTCGACAGAGTGTAGTATTGAATATGCATAGTATCCAGCGGGAAAAATTAGAAGAATCTGAAAGAGAGAAAAGATGCTTCAGTATTGCTAAATTTAAAATCTTATTTGCACTCAGAAATTTAAGATCAAGATGCTCTTATTAGTGGGAGAAAAATAAATGGCGCAATTTTAAAACGGCGTCAACAAAAAAAAATAAATCTGCCAACAAGTCGGGTCTTTCTTTATTATTCTTGGGACAAGTTGAGGATACGAAAGATAATATATGCAGGTTAGGGTGGATAGGGAAGGCTATGAGAATGGGGGTTCTTGGGCAGGGCTGTTGTCACTTAACTGCGATTACGGTCAATAACTTCAGTACATAAAATCAATATTTCATTCGTTTGGATGGGGGTGGGGGGAGTGCGATAAAAGGGATGGATATTTCAATAATTTTTTATTTGATTGCTAATCGCGCTCTAAATTCGCTGTATAGAATGTTGGTTTCATAGACGAAGTTCTATGAAATTCTCGGTGTATTTTATATTCCTAAAACCATGCATTTGTATGGAAGGGACTTTAGCGATATCAAGTGCCAGAATTTGACCTTCGCAAAATTTATGGATGCAAGAGTTCCAGCGACCAGTCAGATATACCAAGAAGTCGCCTGTAGAACGTCCGGAACGGAATCCGTATTAGCGATCATTGATAAGTTTGTTATCTTCAAGATAGCGGACTAGTTTGCGATTCTCAGCCGTTTCCATAACTTTCTACAGAACGGAAGTAATGGCGATGGGGTGGTAGTTGGCGGGTAACGCTTTGTTTTCTTTCTTGGGAATCAGCTGAACATTCACCACTTCCACGCGCGCGGTCTTACCAGGGAAGAAAAACCATTTTTAAAGACTAAAGGGGGAAATACCATCGGGACCTACAGATTTCTGAAAATTGAGCTCACGAAGAATTCTGGAGATAAGTCGTGTGCGAGAATGAATCGCAGGTAGACGAAATCTAGATGGTGTTACAAGCGGGGGACACTGGTTTGTCGCTGGCAGCCTGGAGTTTCGTGCTACACTTGCTGCAAGGACATTGGCTTTCTCAACAGGAGGGACTACAATTCGGTCCCCTTCTAGAAGAGGTGGTGTAGATGATTGTACATGGCTGTTGTTGGCCGTTTTGGTGGTTGGGTGTGTATAGATAGGGTAGGCATTTGATCTGCGTTATAACGCGATACCCTGTGTTGTAACTATCATATACACATCAATTATGCTCAACATACCACGTGGTAGCCACCGGGTAATGTGTCCATCCGGACTTGACTTGCTGAACTGATAGGCGCGAGTGCTAATGAAACAGAAAAATTCTAGCACTAATATGGTCCTCCAAGTTGGGGGTTGGGCGATGTGTTAAAAACTCATCCTCGGAAAAAAAAACTTGTTTCGAAACCTGAAGCATCACCTTGGACTGGATTGATTCAACGGCAACGACCACGCAAACGAAAAATGGACTATTCCTTCGGATCTTGGAATGAGCGATCCCTGTACTGAGCAGGAGCATTGAGAGAACTTCGCACAGAATTTTCAAAAGTGGCAAAAAATCGGGAGGCCGGGAGCTTGGAGTTGCGTTTATCGTCGACAAGAAGCTTAAACACCAAGTTACAAACTTCAAACTCGTCAATGAACGATTGTGTGCATTCTGCATCAAAACAAAATTCTTTAATGTTTGGCTTATTAATGTCCATGCCCCAACGGAAGACAAAGACAACGAAGTTAAAGACGATTTCTACAGCACCCTGGAATCAACATTCGACTCCCTTCCGTCGAACGATATTAAAATAGTATTAGGTGACTTTAACGCGAAAGTGGGCAAAGAAGAAACTTACATAGGGACAATTGGAAGGCACAGTCTCCATGATGTTAGTAACGACAACGGCCAGAGACTGACTGATTTCGCCAGCAACAAAAATCTTATTTTAAGCTCGACATGCTTCCCGCATCGTGACATTCATAAGAGAACGTGGGCATCACCCGACGGAAGAACATTCAACCAAATAGATCACGTTCTAATAGAGAAAAGGACAGCCGCCTACATTCTAGACGTGCGTACATGTCGAGGTGCTAATTGCGACACAGACCACTATTTGGTAAAGAACAAGTTCCGATGTCGGATCGCAAACCGAGGACACCCAAAAACACAACCGGTTCCTAAATTCGACATAGGAAGGCTCAAGGGTGAGAAAGTAGTTGCGAAGTACGTATCAGCCTTAGAGATGCACTTCGCGCCAAAATCGAACGTTAGCATGCCAATATAAGATATGTAGGAAATATCAAAGATGGCATTACATCTGTTGCAGAGGAGGTGATAGGACAACAACCCCGCCGCAAAAGAAATGACTGGTTCGACAACGAATGCCAAGATGCCTTAGACCGAAAAAATCAAGCTAACAAAATATTCACAGAACGGACGACACGAGCCAAACGGTACAAAAATATAATGATCTTAGACTATTTGCAAACAAAATATGCCGACAAAAAAAACGGAAGTACAATAATGACGAAATTAAAAACATGGACGAACATTTTAAATTACACAACACAAGAGCCGCGATTTCCCTTGTTAAAAGAATGAAAGGGGAATACCAACCAAAAACGACCTCCTGCAAGGTTGCAGAAGGGAACAACCTAAGTAATGCGGAAGATATAAAATTAAGAAGGGCGCAATACTTTGAACACCTTCTTAATCCGTCCATCACCCGCACGAACAGCAGCAGCAGACACAATAGCAGGTATAACTGATGTAACAGCTGATGAAGGATCCGCTTTGAGCCCTCCCACACTCGAAGAAGTAAAAACAGCCCTTGGGAAGCACACAAACAACAAAGCGCAGGGCACTGATCAAATTCCTGCTGCGCTTCTGAAAGCCGGCGACACGGACATATGGACGCAGGAAACAATTCCTAAAGATTGGCGCAAGACCATTATATACCCAATTTATAAAAAAAGGTAACAAACTCTGCTGCGAAAACTACCGAGGAATATCTCTGTTGTGTACGTCTTATAAGATCCTGACGAAAATTCTAGAAAAAAAAATTAAGCCCTATGTTGACAAAGTTATTGGTGGATACCAAGGCGGATGTAGAGCTGGACGATCGACCACGGACCAGATATTCTCAGTTAAACATGTGCAGGAAAAGTGCTGGGAATATAATATTGATGTGCACCAGATATTTGTTGACTTCAAGCGAGCATACGTCAGTATCGACAGGCGCGTACTGTATAAAATCATGTTGGAGTTTGGAGTTCCACCGAAACTGGTTCGGCTTACAAGAATGACCGGGTCTTTGTCACGCGCCAGAGTAGAAAACGATCTGACTTCCAATTTTAAAACAGACAACGGCCTAAAGCAAGGTGACGGCCTCGCAACAATGCTTTTCAACTTGACACTCGAATATGTTGTTCGGAAACTTCCCATTGACATCAAATCCACACAACTCGTAGCATATGCCGACGATATAAATATCCTTGCAAGATCTGTGGAGAGTGCCAAGGAGGTATTTGTAAACCTTGACTCGGTAGCAAGGGGTAGTTGGACTACGTATTAATGAAAACAAAACAAAAATTGTGACCCAAACTAGGAAAAAGACGCCAATTGGACAAAATATTACAGTGGGAGACTATAACCTAGAAAACGTAGACAACTTTATTTACCTAGGAGCGAACCTATCGAAGGATGGAAGCGAACACATTGAAATCAAAAGAATCATAATGATGGCAAACAAGACGTATTATTCTGTACTTCCAATAATTAAAAACAAGAACGCACTTAGGAAAACAAAACTTAAGTTATAGAAAACGATCATAAGACATGGAGATCATGGCAGCGAAACGTGGACTTTAACTCAGGCGTCCGAAAAACTACTTAACGCTTTTGAAAGAAAGATCCTCAGAAGAATCCTTGGACCTGTGAGGGAATACCTGATCTGGAGAATACGATACAATAGCGAATTGTATGACATCTTCGACAATCCAGAAGTGTCAACCCTCATAAAATTTAAGAAGTTACAATGGACTGCTCATGTGGAGGCGGATAGATGACAGAAGAATTCCCAAACGCACACTAAAAGAGAAAGTCAACGGACGAAGACCGGTCGGAAAACCACGGAAGCGCTGGGAAGATTCGATTGACGCAGACAGCAAATCACTGCTAAGATTTTTTAACTGGAGGACGCAGTCACTGAACCGAGATAGATGGAGGCAAAGTATTCAGGAAGTCAAAGTCTGATTTGGGCTGTAGCGCTATCGTAAGTAAATAAGTAAGCTGTTGACCGTTTTAAAAAGTGACCAAAAAGATCTCGAGAAATTCGGTGAGTCGAGAATTTTCCGTCGAAGTTTTTGGTCAAGTTGAAACTTAGCACTTTTCAAAATAGACTTGAAGGTATTTCTTGACACGTTGTAAGGAGATCTGTTGACAAGCTCAGAGTTGCTCTTAAAAACTTAAAAATATTTTTTCTTGTTCCGGATGGCCGTAAGACAATCTTTAGTGAACCACGAAACTTTCGACGGTTTGATTCGTTTAGGTGTATTCCTTACACACCCCGTCTTAAAATTTACGAAAATTATAAATCATATAACTCTACAATTGGACAAAATTTCTACTTAATAGCTGTTTCAAATTTTCAGATATGAAGGTTTGAATTTTTGAAAAGTCCACTATTTTTTAAATGCTCCCCACTTCCCCCACTACTGTTATCACAATTTTTTTTCACTAGTATAGCTTAATATATGTTTTAAGTTTCAATTACATAAATCAATAGATAGTTGAGATATTAGTTTTTAAGTGTTTATACTTTAGATGAAATCTGAGAGTATATTGTGTTTGCCTTACCGTTTGTAACGCTAAGAAATAATGCTCGCACAGAGCCGCCAAAAGTACAGAAATATTTGTTGTCGCTCAAAAACTTCGATTCCGAGTTGCTGTCTGTCCGTCTGTCTACAGCATAACTCTCGAACGCTTTGAGCTATCGTGCTGAAATTTGGTGTGTGTCATTTTTAGCAAAAAAGAAACTTTAAGTTCGTGAACGGGCCACATCCCCCTTCTCCTTCTACCCCCTCCCATACAAATTTCACGAAATTCTGAAATTTTCAGAAATTGATTTTCCTTTGAAACTATTTAAACTATCGATTTGAAATTTGGGTCAAAGTATTATGATATAAATGTCATTAATGTGACGGAATATTGATCCGATCCCATTACTCCTTCTACCCCATCCCATACAAATGCATAGTTTTGAAAAATGCAGTTTTTCGATTTTCATTGAAACTAGCACAGTTATAAAAACGAATTTTTGCCAGAATTAATTTTATTA
Organism: Chorisops tibialis; assembly: GCA_963669355.1. Taxonomy (NCBI): domain Eukaryota; kingdom Metazoa; phylum Arthropoda; class Insecta; order Diptera; family Stratiomyidae; genus Chorisops; species Chorisops tibialis. Next base: position 248,960,046 of record OY770262.1, read on the forward strand.
TAATTCCAATCAGAATAGAAAAAATTATCAACTTCACCGCACTCCTTCTACCCCCTCCCATACAAATTTCACGAAATTTTGAAATTTAAATTAAATTATTTTTCTTCGAAACTTTTAAAGCTATCTACTTAATATTTTGCATAAAGTATACAAATAGAAATATCAATAACGGGAAAAAAATGTGTTTTGATCCGTATACTCCTTCTACCCCCTCCCATACAAATGTATAATTTTTGTTAAATGCATTATATCGATTTTCATTAAAACTAGAAAAAGTATAAACTTCAAATTTTGCCAGAATTTGTTTTTCAATAATTGCAATAAATACTTAAAAAAATTATCAGCTCCTCTTCACTCCTTCTACCCCATCCCATACAAATATTTGTATTATAAATTCAAGAAATGCATTTCTCCTTCAAGTATATGAGCTATCGACTTTGAAATTGAATCAAAGCATGGTGATAAGAATGATGATAAGCAGTTTTAAAATCATCTTAAACGCTCCACTTCCCCTGCCACATCCCATACAAATGCCTCAATTTCAGGAAAACTATGTCCAATTGAAAATAATGAAAGCTACAAACCTTAAATTCAGCACGAAATGTTTTGCATACCACATTAGGTGTCATATCCAAAAATTACAAACCTTCCTCCTCTTCTTCTACCACCTCCCTCACAAAAGTCACTATAAATTATTTAAAAGAATTGGAGGTGACATATTTTCCGGTACATTGAACTCTTTCTCATTTCATCTAGAGTATCATATGATTGGGCTTTACGCCCAATCATAATTCTTTTATGTTTTTCTTTACACCCCCTTGGCCCTCCCCTTACATTTATTGGCCTTCCTTTTAGTAGATTATAGTGGCGCTATATGCCACCTAATTGGCCTTTAAATTAGAATTTTTTGGATCAAGTAGTTCCGGCCGACAATTTGTTTTTAGGCCCTCCTTTTTGGGCGCCAACGGATAATAAAATCAAATTATTTTTAGAGATTGTCCCACAACCCTCTCTATTCTTATGCTGATTTTCAGCTTCCTATCTGCATTCGTAGTGGAGATATTAGTAAATATAGTTTTTGAAGTTATTATATGCTTGTCGGAGGTCATGATCTGATTACGGGAGGAGTTATCAAATTTCCTTTAACCTTTTCATTCATTATGTCGCCGTATCTCATCGGAAATTCGTAACTGGAACAGGTAAGGACCTAGAACTTGGAAAAAGCACACCTTGACGAAAATATCTTCCCAACGGGAAATTGATTGTGTAATTGAAATAATATTTCCACATTGTGATCACCTCCTAAAAAAGAAGAAATTTAAAAAAATCATATTAACTGAACCTTACTTGCGATTCTATGTACATACTTACTAGTAGAGCGTCAAAAGACGAAAACTTAATTTCCAAAAACGGGTCCTTCGTAGTGAAACGAAAAAATAATTTGAAAGTACTGACTAAAACTTGGTGTCATTGGAAAGATCTCACTGAGTACTTTACGAAAACATAATTTGTTCCCTAACAATTTTTTACGTTTAACACAAACATGGTAAGTTAAAATTAAAAATTTATTTGTTACGAAATAGCTCGTAGCTCGGAAAAAATTAGATAGGATAGGAGCTCAAAGGCCTTTCTAGCATGCCAAGTTTGTGTCTGTTCCTTCAAATTATTTCTTGTCCCACTACGCAGAATCTATTTAACACTGGTTTTGGAAATGAATTTTTCGTCCTTATAGTTATTTCTTGTTCAGGGGCTCTTGGAACAGGACTGCATATTGCTCAACTTCTATTCTTTACTCTTCATTATATTTTTCTTGGCTGAACCATGCGAGATATTATTAGAATAAACTCGCATAAAACAATTTTCACTTTCAATCTACACCAAGTTAACGAAAATGATAAATGAAATATTCAACGGTTTGGTGAATTCGAAATATTCAATGTTTTAATTTCGAAGAGAATTTGACGCAATCTGTGACAAAATGAGTGACGGATTGTTGTCAAATCAAAGTCAAATCTCAAAATGTTTGCGGAAAAAAATATCTCAGGATATATGTACATACATAAGTTCTACCAAGTAACAAAACACACTAACAACCCATTACTAAATAAATTGTATAGCCAAGCTAATAAAAAAGAAAAAAAATCTGTTAATGCTCAAAAATAATTTAAATTCGAGATAAAAATGACTAAACATTGGCTTTTTTCCAAAATAAGAACACTCTCTACATCAGTCGAGTTGCGGTATTGTACAGTACCTTGCCAAATTATTAGACCCATTGACAACAAATCATTCATTCGTTTTACTTCGGATGGATTGTAAGATATCTACAACTAAATTTATGGATTATGTGGTTTTCTTATTCTTTGTTGTGTTGGCAACGCTTTAATGTTAACATTGTTGCCTAGCAACTCCAATAACGATAAAAAATTTCCTGTTAAGTAGAATAACATACCCGGTCAGTTTTTTTTTAAATAATCACTTGTTATAACTAAGGGCGAATTAAGATAATAATAATTCTTTTTTGGAAAATTAGATAACAGGTTTCTATTTTGTAGGATTTATTTTTTTACCGAGATTTTGGGCATATTGTGTTTTATAGCGATGGGATAGCAAGGTGACTTGTCGCAATTGAAGGTAGGGGAAATTTCCGGATTATTAAGGGCGGGAAACTTGTCCCAATACAATTTTTCAGGTATGTTTTTCGGATGAATCAATTTTTCAGGTTAAGGCTGAAAAAACGAAATTTGTGAGACGACGTCCGGGAGAAATTTTTTTTTCGGAGTGCATTGTAACCACAATTAAACATCCCCCGTCAGTCATGGTGTGGTCTGTGATCAGCGCCAAGTGTATATTGTAGAAGGCACCCTTAAAGCCGATCAGTACCAACGAGTTTTGAGCGAGCAACTGCTACCGCAGATGAGAAACTGATTTAAGGAAGATGAAAACCCTGTTTTTATGCACCGTGCCATAAAGGTTTTAATACAGATTTTGACTGAAAATAATGTTACAGCCCTTATTGACCGGAAAATTCGCCGGACATGAAGCCTATCGAAAATGTTGAATGAAATGAATCAAAATTGAAGTTAGTAATACCGCACATACTACGAAAAAGGAATTATTAGAGGTGCTTACAAAGATTTGGAACCATAACCCAAACATTAAAACCATCATTGAAAACTGTATTAACAGTATGCCTCGTCGTATAGACGCATTACTGGAGGTTAAGGGCAGGCACACGAAATATTAAGTATACTCATGTTAGTTTATACTCTAGATGAAATCTGAGAGTATTATAAGTTTGCTCTAAGGTTTGTAACGCTAAGAAATAAGGCTTGCAGAAAAAAATGAATGATACAGAAGTTAATGTTATCACTCAAAAATCTCAAAACCGGATGTCCGTCTGTCCGTCCGTCCGTCTGTCCGTCTGTTCGCTCTCTAGCTTGAAAACGCGTTGAGCTAGATTGTTCAAATTTTTACACGTCTTTTTTGACAAAAAAGTAAGGTCAAGTTCGTGAACGGGCCAAATCGCTCCACCCCTTCTACCCCCTCCCATACAAAATGACACAATTGCGCAATTTGATAATTAAAGGATTTCCTCGAAAAGCATAAAAGCTATTGGCTTCAAATTTGGGATATATTACTTTTATGATAATATCAATCTACCGTAAAAAAATTATGCATGTCCTCCTCCTCCTTCTACCACCTCCCATACAAACTGTACTTGTCATGAATTACTCTAAGCCAATTTACTCAGTGCGTATAAAATATAGCGGGCTGAAATTGTGCACCAAATATTTATTTAAAATTGTTAGTAAGTCGACAAAAAATTAGACGATTAGCTTCACCCCTTCTACCCCCTCCCATACAAAATGACACAAATTCGCAATTTAACAATAAATTAATTTACTCGAAAAGTATAAAAGCTATTAGTCTGAGATTTGGGATATATTGCTTTCATAATGATTTAAATCTACAGTAGACAAATTATTTGCGTCCTCCCTCTTCTTCCACCCCCTCCCATACAAACTACATTTTTTCATGAAATGCTCTAAGACGATTTTCTCAGAACATATAACATTTATAGAGCTCACATTTTGTAATAAATACTTAATTAGTATTATCACTAAGACCAGAAAAAAATATTTGATTAGCTTCACTGCTTCTACCCCCTCCCATACAATATGACACAGTTTCACAACTTCACAAAAAATCGATTTTCTTGAAAAGTATGAATGGTACTAATCTGAAATTAAAGGGTTGTCAATTTTATATATTCCTAGTTATTTCTGAAAAAATCACTAAAATCCCCCCACTCTTTCTATCACCTCCCATACAAACTGCACATTTTCACTACATCTAACTCACTAATTTTCTCAGTCCCCATTCAATTTTTGGAGTAAGCATTTTGTATAAAACATTTTTATAGCTACTTTAGCATGATGGGGAAAAATCAGTTCAATGCTATCACCCCTTCTAACACTCCCCATCCAAAATTTCTTGGGATGACAAAAAATAAACTGCCAACAAGTCGGGCGAAACTTTATTATTTTTGGGACAAAATGCGCATGCGTAGAAAGTCAATATGCAGGTTAGAATGGTTAGGGAAGACTAAGTGAAAGGAGCTTCTTGAGCAGGGCAGTTCTCAATTTAACACTTTCCGGAAACGCTCTATATTTCATTCCTTTATTTATACAAGTTTGAGTTTTCATGAAGGGAGGGGGGAGGGTGATAGTAAGGGTAGGTGGATGTAAATAGTTTTTTAAGTGATTGCTTGAACCAAATCCAATATTCTTTGTATAGAATGTCAGTTTCATAGACGAAGTTGCATAGAATTTTCATTGAATTCGGTGTATTTTAAATTCACGAAACCAAACATTTGTATGGGAGGGGGTAGAGGAGGTAGAGGAATCGTAAAATTTGTGATGCAGTTTTATTTCGTTTCTTTTGTAAGGTGCTTGTACAAAATTTCAAGTTTGTAGCTTTTAATTTGTTAGTTAATAGTTGATTTAATGAAATTGGTCGAAATCATACTTTTGTGTGGGAGGGGGTAGAAGGACAAGTGCGATCTCAAAACTTTTAACGTAACTTTATTTCAACTATTTTTGTAAGTTCTTGTGCAAAATTTCAAATTGATAGCATGTAATAGTTAGGTGATAATTGATTTCTTAAAAATGGTCGAAAAAATAATTTTGTATGGGAGGGGGTAGAAGTTTTAAAGATATTCAACCAGTTAATATTTCAAACTCTTACAGATTTTTTTTAAATGCATTTCGCAAATTTTCAAGTTTCTACCTAAAAATTTCATTCAAAAATTTTCAGTTTATATGTTTTTTTCATTGCACATGAAACACTTTGTGCACGTTAGACCTCCACTTCGGTGCATATCAATTTTGGAACAAATTATTATTTTTTTTCTATGTACATTAAGTAGATATGTCGACGTGCAAAATTTAAACTTTGTATCTTTTACGAGAGCCATAAAAAAATCACTCAAAATTTTCAACATTTTCGCTTTCCACCTCCCTCCCCTTACACCCCCCAGCTTAAGTTTTTTACCAAAATTAAAGACTATATAGCTCTACAATCTGACAAATTTTTGACTTGATATCTGTATTCAATTTTGAGTTTTGGTGGTTTGTAGTTTTGGAAAGTGCGCCATTTTTGAAATGCCCCCCATTTCCCCCCACTACTATTATGTCCAGATGTTGTATTTTTTTTATATTATGCTAATAAAGCTTAGTACACTTTTTAAGTTTCAATTACATAGCTTAAGAGATAGTCGAGATATTAATTTTTAAGTGTTTTTCTTTGCAGCCCCCCTGACCCTCCCCCTTACAATAATTAGCTTCTATCTAAACTGATTCTAGCACATCCGTATGCTATCTTAATGGTCTCAAAATATCAATTTTTTATGGGAAGTACTTTCGAAGATATAATCATTTGAAAAAAAAATTCGGCCGACAATTGGTTCTTAGCCCCCCCTTTTCGCACCCCAATGGATAAAAAAATTAAATTATTTTAAAAGTTGTCCTACAAACTCCTCTATATGTATGTTGATTTTTAGTTTCCTAGCTGTAACCATGGTTGAGATATTTGACTTCGTATTTTTCGGTTTAAGCGCTCCCCCTGCCTCCCCCTGAACTCGTACACCCCCCAAAATAAGTATCCGCCTGAGATCCGCAACTACCTATAATCCCTCCAAAAATGAACTTTCTATCTTGAAGGGTTTGGGAGTTAATGTGCGCTGAGCGTACACGTCGGCGTACACGTCGGCGTACGGCGGACGGCGGACGGCGTACGGCGGACGGCGTACAGACAGACGGATTTTTTTTTTTTGCATTTTTAGGCTAATTTAGTCATGAAACGCGAAAAAAAAAATTTCAGGGTAGCAAAGTTTTTTTTTTTCTTGTGTCGATCACAATACTTTATTATTAGAATAATAAAGTAATTCTATTTCATCTAGAGTATCGTAAGATTGCGCTTTATGCGCAATCGTAGCCTTGTTATGTTTTATTTTAATAAATACTTATTAAATCAGTTTTATATTGTATTTCATTTCCTAAGGCGCAGGGAAAGTGATTAATTAAAAATAACGGCCAATTGTTGCAAACGCTTTAAGTTATCATAACTTAAAACGGAAAAAAAGCTATTTTGCCAATGGGTGTAATAATTTTGCAAGGTATTGTATAGAAATTTTAAACATTGTTTCCATGTCATAAGGGATACGATAATTTATTTTATATAATCAGAGTGATGAAAATTTTCAAAAAACCATAATTTATTTTATTTTTAAAACTCCTGTACATGTATAAGTTCTTCTAATTCTACAATGGCGCTACAGCCCGAAATCGGACCTTGGCCTCCTGACATTCAGGTTCCTTAACATTTTTCATTACTTATTATGAAAGGGTTGTTAGCCCTTCGCACAACCCTCTACCTACGAATTTTTTTTTATTTTCGTCGATTGAGGTAACCAAGGTATATCCAAGCAGGCAATGTGCTGGATTTATATATTGCGTCGACCGAGATTTGAACTCACGACCTTCGCATTAGAAAACCAACACGTTACCCACTAGGCTACACCCTAGCATACATGTATAAGTTGCATTCACCTAAACTAATCAAATCTATATAAATGTAATTGTAGAGTCTATCTGTTTGTTTAGAAATGGCTATAAGTTAGTTTTTTGCTTAATTTTAGCAATAACTAAGCACAAACACGCATTTTTAAAATTCTTCTCTGTCTCTCCGTCTGTCCGGCTCTCACGCAAATACGACTGAACCGATTATAACGAAACTTTCACAGTTTGTTAGGTATGCTCCGGGATGTAATCTGCTTTTGGTTTTATGTCACTCCCCTCACGCCTTCTACCCCCTCCCATACATAGTGACACATTTTCAAGAATATGTAATAATCGATTTTTTCTCGAAACTATAAGAGCTATTAAATTGAAACTTAGAATATATTATTTCCATTACCAATACAATCTTTTGGTAGACAAGGTTTTTAAATTCCCCCTCTCTTTCCACCACCTCCCATACAAGCTGCACTTTTTCATGAAATACTATACACCAATTTTCTCAGTCCGTTTACCTTTAATTGCGCTAAAATGTTGTACTAAATCTTTAATTAGCATTATTATTATTATCGGGAAAAAATTAACCGATTAGCTTCACTCCTTCTACCCCCTCCCATACAATGTGACACAATTCCACAACTTTTCAAAAATACGATTTTCCTCAAAAGTGTGAACGTTACTGATCTAATATTTAAAATATGTCAACTTAATTATGATTATAGTTGTTTGTCGAAAAATCACGAAAAACCCCCCACTCCTTCTACCACCTCCCATACAAATTGCACAATTTCATTAAATCCAATGCACTAAGTTTCTCAGTACCTATTCAATTTTTCAAGCTTGAATTTGGTACAAAACATTTTTATAGCTACTCTTGCATGATGTGAAATAAATTATAATAGTTCAGTACTGTCACCCTTTCTACCACTCCCCATACAAAATTTCTTAAGATCACAAAAATTTCGATTTCATCAATAGTATCGTATGATTGGGTTTTACACACAATCGTAGTCCTGTTATGGTTTTAAGCTTAACGATATGTTATTTGGTCTTTTTTTTAATTAACATAAGCTACAACTATTCACATTCAAATCAAGGGATTGATTTGATCATGGGCCTGTCCCATACAAATGCGAGTATCGTGGTTTCATTTTTAATAATTTATGGTTCTGATTCCAACAAAATACAAACCATTGTGTTCAAAGAGTCATTAAACTAAACAGATTATATATCTCACATAATGTACATATTACTAACTACATTCTCAAAAATTGCTTATTTTACGATTCTTCCGCGGACAAAGTCGCGGGCGATCGCTAGTTTTAAATAAATCTATTTATAAAAAAATCAGCAATTATAATTATAAAGTAATTAATATTATTCTTGGGACAAGTTGAGGATGCGTGTCAAGTAAATATGCAATATGCAATGCATAAGTTAAAGTGGATAGGGAAGACTAAGTGAATGAGTTTGGCAGTTTTTGTCAATTATTTAACACTTTACCGCGATTATGATTTATAATACAGATCTACTACATATAATCAATATTTCATTTATTTATAAATGAAATTTTGGGTTTATATGCAAAAGAAGGATAGAAGGAGTGGGTGGATGTTAATAGTTTTTTAATTGATTGCTTGAATCACGTTCATAATTCTCTGTATAGAATGTTAGTACTATAGATACAGTAAATTCTAAGAAACTCGATGCATTTTATATTCTTCTTTGCATTTCATGACTAAATTAGTCTAAAAATACAGAAAAAAAACGTCTGTCCGTACGCTGTACACATCTCCGAAATCCTTAAAGATAGGAAATTTATTTTTGGGTTGATTGACTAAGTGAGCTCCATTATCTAAATTTTGAGGAGTGTCAGATGGAAGAGGGAGGCTCGAGAGGAGTTAAGTCAAAAACTACACTTGCCAATATCTGCACAACGAATTCAGATAGAAAGCTGAAACTCCACATTCTGATATATCAGTGTATGAAAAAGGGCAAAAATTATTGAAATTTTGTAACCAGTGGGGTCCAAAAAGGCGGGGCTAAAAACTAATTGTCTTTTTTTTTCAAATGATTTAATCTTAATCTGTACATATAAATATAATTGTAGTGTCTGTCTGTTATTTGTTTATAAATGCCTATAAGTTAGTATTTTGATTTATTTAGACAATTACTAAGAATAAAAATACATTTTTGAACTTCTTTTCTGTCTGTCTGGCTTTAACTCAAAAACGGCTAAACCGATTGTAATGAAACTTTTACAGTTTGTTGGGTATTCTTGGACACGTAATCTACTTTGCTGTATTACTATATACTATACGAACTAGCAATTTGGCATTTATACAAATTATTTGAATTCAACCACTCCCTGCACCACCTACAAATTGCACTTTTTCATGAATTACTAAAAACCAATATTTTCAGTGCGCATAACATTAGCGAGCTCAAATTTTGTTCTAAATCCATAATTAGCATTTTTATTAATTTTGGAAAAAAATTGCTTAATTCCTTCTACCTCCTCTCATGCAATGTAACACAATTTCACAACTTTAGAAAAATTAGATTTTCTTGAAAAGTATGAATGTTACTGATCAGCAATACAATAATAGCTAGGGTAGAGCCTAGTAAATAGCATGTTGGTTTTGTAATGCGAAGGTCATGAGTTCAAATCCCGGTCGGCGCAGTACATAATTCCAGCACATTGCCTGCTTGGATATACCGTGGTCACCTCAATCTACGAAAACGAAAAAATTCGTAGAAAGTACAATAAGTAATGAAAAATGTTAAGGAACCTGAATATCAGGAGTCCAAGATCCGATTTGGGCTGTAGCGCCATTGTAGAAGTAGAAGAATATAATAATTGAATTTAGTATCATGAATATAGTTGTTTCTCAAAAAATCACTGAAAACCCCGCACTCCTGCTACCACCTCCCATACAAACTGCACAATATCACTAAATCCAGTACACTAATTTACTCAGTACTTATTCAGTTTTTGAAACTTAAATTTGGTAAAAAACATAACAGGGCTACGATTGCGCGTAAACCGCAATCTTACGATACTCTAGATGAAATAGAATTTTTTGTGATCCCAAGAAATTTTGTATGGGGAGTGTTAGAAGGGATGATAGCATTGAACTAATTTTTTCCCCATCATGCTTAAGTAGCTATGAAAATGTTTTATACAAAATGCTTACTCCAAAAACTGAATGGGAACTGAGAAAATTAGTGAGTTTGATTTAGTGAAAATGTGCAGTTTGTATGGGAGGTGGTAGAAAGAGTGGGGGGATTTTAATGATTTTTTCAGAAATAACTAGGAATATTATAAAATTGGCATCCCTTAAATTTCAGACTAGTGCCATTCATACTTTTCAAGAAAATCTATTTTTTGTGAAGTTGTGAAACTGTGTCATATTGTATGGGAGGGGGTAGAAGTAGTGAAGCAAATCAAATATTTTTTTTTTCATCTTAGTAATAATATTAATTAAATATTTATTACAAAATATGAGCTCAACAAATGTTATATGTTCTGAGAAAATCGGCTTAGAGCATTTCAGGAAAAAGTGTAGTTTGTATGGGAGGGGGTGGAAGGAAAGGGAGGACGCAAACAATTTTTGTACTGTAGATTTAAATCATTAAAAAAGTAATATATACCAAAATTGAGACCAATAGCTTTTATTCTTTTTGAGTAAATCCATTTATTGTCAAATTGCGAAATTGTGTCATTTTGTATGGGAGGGGGTAGAAGGGGTGAAGCCAATCATCTCATTTTTTTGACCTTACTAACAATTTTAAATAAATATTTGGTGCACAATTTCAGCCCGCTGAATTTTATAAGCACTGAGGAAATTGGCTTAGAGTAATTCATGATAAGTACAGTTTGTATGGGAGGTGGCAGAAGGAGGGGGAGGACACGCACAATTTTTATATGATAGATTGATATTATTATAAAAGTAATATATTCTGAATTTCAGGCCAATAACTTTTGTACTTTTTGAGCATATCCGTTTATTGTCAAATTGCGTAATTGTGTCATTTTGTATGGGAGGGGGTAGAAGGGGTAGAGCGATTTGGCCCGTTCACGAACATGACCTTACTTTTTTGTCAAAAACGACGTGTACAAAATTTGAACTTTCTAGCTCAACGCGTTCTCAAGCTAGAGAGCGCACGGACGGACGGACGGACGGACGGAAATTCGGTTTTGAGATTTTTGAGTGATAATATTAACTTCTGTATCATTCATTTTTTTCTCCGAGCCTTATTTCTTGGCGTTACAAACCTTAGAGCGAACTTATAATACTCTCAGATTCCATCTAGAGTATAAACATTTTTATAGCTACTCTAGCATGATGTAAAACAAATTAGTTCAATTCTGTCACCCATTCTACCACTCTGCATACAAATTTTTTTAAGATTATAAAAATTTCTATTTGATTATGTAGTATCATATGATTGAGCAGCGCCCAAACAGATTTATGCATAGAAAGAAGTGATCAGTTATCAGTGTGTGTGTGGAGGGGTATCTATCTCAGTCGGACTAAAAGTGACTACTGATTGATTCTGTAATGGACAGGATTACAGAACCGATTACTTTTCCATACAGCATTTGTCAGCACTTACTTTCTGCATTACTAGAGAATGGACTAAGTAACGCCTTATACCTCGTATTACAAATGGTCCAAAAGTGGGAATCGAACCCATATCATATTGATTTCGAAGTGAGCACGCTGCCTACTACGCCACAGAGGCCTCAATGAATCCATAAAATTTTAATTACCAGAATTTAAGATGCGTTGATGCTTTGTTGCGTGGCCATTACTTGTCGCATTCTAATGTAATCTGACACTACAGGACTGAATAGATCAAATGCCATTTCATCGCATGTTCAAAAAGCCATGACAATCTGCAATACCGGATAATCGCCTACGAATTTCTTCGATGAAATAATCAGTTACAAATTCACACCTTGAAAATTGTCCGACAGGGCTGTTTCAGATTAAATAATATTTAATACAAATTGATTCTCACGCCGTGCGGGCCTGCTAGTGAATAATAAGGTATTCTGCGAGGCTACAAAATACCAGTCACGTAGGAACTTTATTATTAGAATAATAAAGTGATTGATATTAGCATTCACGCACTACTGCAAACTTATTGGTTTAATGATAGTTGTGAAATTTGTGTTAAAATAAATTTTGGGGTAGTTGACTTGAAATATGCAGGCGCAGCTCACGTGGCGATTGAATTTAAATTTGTATAACAATGACTCAGAAGTTTTATTGAATCTGGTTTTTTCTCATTGCACAATTATTCATGCTGCACAAAGATTGATGACTGATTTCTATTTTAAATAAAGCGAGGTAATTGTTCGACAACTGCTTACTAAGATTTAAGAATCAAAAAATGTAGTTACGTATATACAAAGATTATTCTGATAATGTTTATTCTTCAAGACAGACACCAGAAAAATAAAATATCGATCAGAGAAAATACTGAATTGGATCAATTGTAAACAAAAAAAAAATAAATAAACTGCTAACAATTCGGGCGAAACTTTATTATTGACAAGTTGCGGATGCGTTGAAAGTCAATATGCAGGTTAGAGTGGTTAGGGAAGGCTAAATGAAAGGGGGTTCTTGTTATCAATTTAACACTTAATTGCGGATACGATCAATGGCTCCAGTACATTGCATAGAATTTTCATAGGATTCGGTGTGTTTTACATTCACGAAACCAAACATTTGTTTGGGAGGGGGTAGAGGAGGTAGGGGAATCGTAAAATCTGTGACGTAATTTTATTTCCTTTTTCTTGTAAGGTGCTCGTACAAAATTTCAAGTTCGTAGCTTTTAATTTGTTGGTTATTAGTTGATTTAATCAAATTGGTCGAAATCATACTTTTGTATGGAAGGGAGTAGAAGGACAAGCGCGATTTAAAAACTTTTAACGCAATTTCGTTTCAACTATTTTTGTAAGTTTTTGTGCAAAGTTTCAAATTGGTAGCTTTTAATAGTTAGGTGATAATTGATTTCTTAAAAATTGTCGAAAAAATAATTTTGTATGGGAGGGGGTAAAAGCTTTAGGGATATTCAACCAGTTAATATTTCAAACTTTTTGAGATTTTTTTTTAAATACACTTCGCAAATTTTCAAGTTTCTACCTTAAAATTTCATTCAAAAATTTTCAGTTTATGTGTTTTTTTCATTGTACACGAAACACCTTGTGCACGTCAGACCCCCACTTCGGTGCATAACAATTTTGGAACAAATTATAACTTTTATTTTCTATGTATATCAAATAGATGTATCGACGTGCAAAATTTAAACTTTATATCTTTTACCAGAGCCCTAAAAAAATTACTCAATATTTTCAACATTTTTGCTTTCCACCTCCCTCCTCTTACACCACCCACCTTAAATTTTTTTCCAAAATTAAAGATTATATATTTCTATAATCTGACAAATTATTGATTTGATATCTATACTCAATTTTGAGATATAATGATATGTAGTTTAGGAAAGTGCGCCATTTTTAAAATGCTCCCCATTTCCCCCCACTACTATTATGTCCACATGTTATATTTTTTTCATATTTTGCTAATAAAGCTTAGTATACGTTTCAAGTTTCAATTCTATAGCTTAAAAGACAGTCGAGATATTCATTTTTAAGTGTTTTTCTGTGCACCACCCTGACCCTCGCCCTTACAATAATTAGCCTCTTTCTAAGCTGATTCTGGTGGATCTATATGCCACCTTAATGGTCGCAAAATATGAATTTTTTGTAATTAGTGATTTCTTCGATATAAACATTTAAAAAAAAAATTTGGCCGACAATTTGTATGGATTAAAAAATTAAATTATTTTTAAAGTTTGTCCGACAATCCCCATCATACCTCTGCTGATTTTCAGCTTCCTATCTACATTCGTGGTGGAGATATTAGCAAGTGAAGTTTTTGACTCTTTCCCTCCTCCCGCCGCCCCCTTCCACCTGACACTCCCCAAAATTTAGATAATGGAGCTCACGTACCCAATTACCAATCCACCTAAAACGAATATTCTACATTTAACGGTTACAATACTTTATTATTAGAATAATAAAGTAAAATCACAAAACAAAATTATGATTGGGCGTAAAGCACAGTGAATTTATTGAAATTGGTCGAAATTATACTTTTGTATGGGGGGGGGAATGGTTATTAAAAATAATTTTGTATGGGAGGGTAGAAGTTTTAAAAGTATTCGACTACTGAATATTTCACACTTTTAGGAATTTTTTTAAATGCATTTCGCAAATTTTCAAGTTTCTACCCTAAAATTGCATTCAAAAATTTTCAGTTTAATGTGTTTTTGTCATTGCACATGAAACACCTTGTGCATGTTAAACCGGAGGAGGCGGAGGGGGGGGGGATAATTTTGGAATTTTTATTATATTTTCTGTATGTATAACAAATATATTTATCTACTTGCAAAATTTAAACTTCGTATCTTTCACCAGAGCCCTAAAAAAATCACTAGTTCTGCAATCTGACAAAATTTCAGTCTGATATTTGTACCAGATTTGAGATAACGGTTTGAAATTATATTATATTGATTTTTAAGTGTTTTTCTTTGCATACCCCTAACCCTCCTCCTTACAATAGTTAGTTTCCTTCTAAGCTGATTCCAGTAGAATCCTTCCACTTCTCCTTCTTCTACAATAGCGCTACAGCCCAAATCGGACCTTGGCCTCCTGACATTCAGGTTCCTTAACATTTTTTTCATTACTTATTGTGGAAGGGTTGTTAGCCCTACCGCACAACCCTCTTTCTACGAATGTTTTCATTTTCATAGTTTGAGGTGATCAAGGTATATCCAAGCAGGCAATGTGCTGGAATTATATATTACGCCGACCGAGATTTGAACTCACGACTTTCGCATTACAAGACCAATACGCTACCCTAGCTTGTACAGCAGCTATCCGACGACCACAAATCTTATCCTTAATGGTCCCGAACTATAATTTTTTTATGGTAAGTAATTTCGAAGATATTGTATTATCATTTAAAAAAAAAATCGGCGCCAAATTGTTTTTAGCTCACCCCTTTTTCGGTTCCGATTGGATAAAAAAATTTAATTATTTTTAGAGTTTGTCCCTCTATGTACATGTTGATTTTCAGATTCCTAGCTCGAACCATGATTGAAATATTCGAATTCTTAATTTTCGATTTTAGTGCTCCCCTCGCCTCCTTCTTAACCCGTAAGAGGGCTGTATGATAAATACCCGTGTTTACCGACTGATGGCAACACTGACACAAAATGTTTATGCCATCATGTAGCGCCATCTTTTTTTCAGACAGATTTATCGAGTAGTTTTGTTTTGACAGCTGTTGAAATTCATCAAGTTCGTGTTTATTTGCAATCATGGAGAAAGAACAATGTCGATCAGTGACTCGATTTCTTTTTTTGGATGGGAAGACGTGTGAGGAAATCAAAGTGAAGTTGCATACCGTTTATAAGGACCATGTACCTTCGATGACTACCATCAGATATTGGTTTAATGAATTTAAGCGTGGCCGAACATCCGTTTTTGATGAAGAGCGCCCAGGCCGTCCGATTGAGGTAACTACGGAGGATATGGTTAATAAAATCCATGATATTGTGTTAGCAGATCGTCGGATGAAGCTCAGAGAGATTACTGACATTGTACACATCTCAATTGAACGCATACAAAATATCCTACACGAAAAATTGGGCATGAGAAAGCTATCGGCGAGATGGGTGCCGCGTTTGCTAACAGTGGAGCAAAAACGGAATCGCATGAAAACTTCAGAGCACTGTTTGGACATGTTTAAGCGCAATCCGAAAGAATTTCTACGGCGTTTCGTGACTGTTGGCGAAACATGGATCCATCACTACACGTCAGAAACGAAAGAACACTCAAAACAGTGGATTTCACCCGGCGAAACTGCTCCAAAGAAGGCGAAAACGGTTCCATCGGCCGGAAAAGTCATGGCCACCGTTTTTTGGGATTCGCAAGGCATCATCTTCACCGACTATTTGGAGAAAGGAAAGACAATCACGGGGCAGTACTATGCTGATTTATTGGATCGATTTAATGCTGAATTGATAAAAAAACGGCCTCACTTGGCGAAAAAAAAGTCCTTTTTCAACATGACAAGGCACCTGCTCACTCGTCCGCAATCGCCACAGCAAATGTGGTTGAATCGCGCTACGAATTGCTGCCTCACCCACCATATTCCCCTGATTTGACCCCTGTGACTTTTTCCTCTTTCCAAACTTGAAGAAATCGTTGGCAGGAAAGAAATTCGGCTCGAATGAGGTGGCTATCGACGCAACAGAGGTCTATTTTGCGGAGTTCGACAAATCATATTTTTTGGATGGCTTGAAAAAGTTAAAATATCGCTGGACTAAATGTATCGAGCTGAAAGGAGATTATATTGAGAAATAAATAAAAAAAAAAATGTTTAATGGGTTTTCTTGCCTAACACGGGCACTTATCATACACCCCTCGTACACCCTCCAAAATAGGTGTCCGCCTGAGATCTGCAACCATCCCCAATCCACCCAAAAATGAACTTTCTATCTTGAATGGTTTGGGAGTTCATGTGCACTGTGCGTACAGACAGACGGATTTTTAGCATTTTTAGGCTATTTTAGTCACGAAACGCGAAAAAAACAAAATTTGAGGGTAGCAAATTTTTTTTTCCAAGTCGATCACAATACTTTATTATTAAAATAATAAAGTAAAAGTGGTTAATAGACAGAATAATAGAGAATAATAGCGTTAGGTTGTGTTAAGTACACTCCAAGGGGGTATATCTAATAGCATTGCTTCCTGTGCCATATATGATATCTTGTGCCGTATAGCTAGAGCGATATCTTAATAGCGATCTTTGATTTAGTAGGACAGCACGAGGAGCTGTGGTAATAAAATCAGTGATCCGGCTTTCCTTGCTCTGTTTCCTCTGCAATATATGCGATCTTTTGTTAAATTTAGTTTATGTCAGTATGAAGAACTTCGGTGCCTCCATATTACTATTACAATACGGCTGTGTTTTGGCTTTGCTGTTCTACTTATTCAGTTTCTTGTGCCGTTTATCTATAGTGATATTTTGTTTAGTATGAGGTACTTTGGCGCCCCCATATTCTATAGCAGTACGCCAGTGCAACAGATTTAGTCTGAATATCTTATAGCGTCGTGTGTTGTGTATTTCGTATGACATTATCAGGAACATTGTCTCTCCTGTAATTTCACAGTTTTTTTACAATTTGCCACATAGCTGCATTTTGGTGTCTTCCTCAAGACGGCGCCCGAGGCTGTCGCTCCCTTCGCCATCCCTCATCCGCCTTAACACGGCCCTGCTAACCAAATTTTAAAAAATTGCGTATTATTATGATTCTTACGCGCATGAAGAGCGGGCGAACGCCAGCTTATAAATGTACATAAGTATCAAATTAATCGTACAAAGGATAAAGAATTTATTAAATTATTTGATTAATTTTTCTTCTTATATCCTTCCAGGTTTACGTTAAAATGAGTTTTTCGCTTTCTAATAGTCGGCTTCTACAGAGCAATTTTCACTTGATCTCAACAATTAGTTTAACCAGAAATGCGTAACCAATGCAAAAATAAGAATTTGAACTTCAAAATATCTTAAATATATTCATGATAACTTCAAACAATTGCGATACCTTACCCAACTTTTCATTTTTATCCATTTCAACTTTAGCATCTCGATTTAGGGGAAGTTCTCGGGAGTACATTCGCCTTGGAGGCCTTCTGTTTGCCATTATCTCGTTTCGTTCTAATTGCTTTTGCTGCTAAAGGAAATGCGAAGTGCTCGCAACAATAACACACTTGCCGGCTTCTATTGCAGAAGTCTTCTTCAAATTGGATACAAGAAACTAACTAAATTGAATTTTAACGATGGACCACATTACGTAAAAATATTCCT
Organism: Chorisops tibialis; assembly: GCA_963669355.1. NCBI lineage: Eukaryota > Metazoa > Arthropoda > Insecta > Diptera > Stratiomyidae > Chorisops > Chorisops tibialis. The sequence continues at coordinate 248,978,077 of OY770262.1, forward strand.
TCTTTTCGCGAAATAATACGACATCAACAGTATTAAAATGTTAAAAATAAACTTTTTTTCTCGATAGAGATCATACAGTGGTCGTTTCTTTCTTTCTCTGATCCGTAAATGAAATTCTTAACGCACACATTACACACATAAAATTCACATCAATTTACTAGAATTTAGGAAAAAAAAACTGAAACTTTTTGTAGCGAATAAAAATAGTTTTATAATAAATTAAAATATAAAATTATGTATTCAAAGTAGCTCAAGAATTTAACACAACAATTAAAAAGGTAATTCAATAGGATCAGATTGGTCTTGATCACACTATCTACATCATCAAATTTAATCTGAGGTTTACTCGTATTCGTTATCTTTACAGGGCCCAACAAATTAGCTTTTAGATCTTCGCCGAGATAGGAAAACGATTAAAAAAACTCGCGTATCGACCAATCCAACTAATTGTACGCTATCAAATTCGGAACTGAAAGACTTGAAAAAAAGCCGCAAAGTCGTCCGATGAGCTTTGGGCAGTGTCAGCGCTAGAAGTAAAAGTTGGTTTGGCACTATGCCAACGCGAACGCTGCTATTGCTGAGATCATCTTGGTGAACGAGAAAATTATTGAACAAGATGAACAGGTGCGAAATTCGTTTGAAAGATGTTCAATTTTGGAGTGTCGAACTTCAAACGATCAATTTATCGATCAACAGCTAATTGGGTACAGTAAATCAAATGAGAGTTAACAATTCAGTATTGGGCAACAATGTGCGATCTTATAACTTAATACTTGAAGTTGATCCTCATAGTCAAGGCCTACACCCTAGCTCCATAGTCAAGGCCGCAGTGGCGTAACTAAGAGCAGCAGCGACCTCCGAGAAATTTTCGGAAAATTTTGTGTACAAATTTATATCCCCGGAGTAGGGGAGTAGCTGAGGTTTGCCGATTACAATAGTTTGCTTTTGTTAGTTTGGATCCGACCTGTTAAATCAGTATCAACGTCAACTTAAACTGAAATGGGTGGCTACAAGCATGGGTTTTTCGCAGACATTCCGAGTAAAATAAAATGGATATAAAACACTCCCGACTCTATTCAAGCAGCCGATCTCAAGATATTTGCGAAAAATTGAGTGAAAAAATGAAATACGAAAAAAAATCACTCAATCCGAGCACCCGTTCTCAAAATTTGTGCAAACAACTACACAATTCATTTCTTTCGCAAATAATGGAGTCAAACTGAATCTCGTAAACTAAATTTTAGAGATATCTCTAGTCGAAAAATAGGGAAAAATTGCACCCGACTCAATTCGAAAATCCATTCTCGAGATATATATACCAGGAGTGTAAATATGAAACCGGAATTTGATCAGAGAGGGCCTCACTGGTCAATGTGGTTATTGTGAACACGCGTCAGTGGCACAATTTTCTTGTTTTGGCATCGGACAAAGATTGTCAACTCATAACACTTCAAGTTTCATACGACAGAATAGTTTTTAATAACAGTAAACATGTCGAACTTTGTACCACGAAACTACGATTTGCGGGCAGCTTTAATTTTCTGTTACCATTTGAAGAAAACTGCTGCTGAATCGCATCGAATGCTTGTCGATGCTTACGGTGATCATGCTCTTGGTAAATCACAGTGTTTTTAGTGGTTGAAATTTTGACGTGAGAAACGAAGAACGTGGAAAACCACCGAAAAAGTTTAAAGACAGAACATTGCAAGTATTTTTGGATGAGGAAGACGCTCAAACGCAACAACAATTGGCGATCAGTTAAACGTAACACGAGTAGCCGCCGCCATACGTTTGAAAGCCATGGGAAAGATCCACAAGATGGAAAAATGGATCCCACATGATCTCAACGAAAGACAGCAGGAAAACAGAAAAACCACTTCCGAAATGCTGCTCGCCAGATACAAAAGAAAGTCATTTCTCCATTAAATTGTGACTGGCGATGAAAAGTGTATTTATTTTGAGATTCCGAAGCGGAAAAAATCATGGGTGACTCCAGGCCAACCACCGACATCAACTACAAGACCAAATCGCTGTGGCCGGAAAACAGTGCTTTGCGTTTGGTGGGATCAGAAGGATGTGATTTATTATGAGCTGCTGAAACCTGGTGAAATCGTTAACACTGAACGCTACAGACAACAAATGATTGCATTGAATCAAGCTTTGAGTGAAAAACGCCCAGAACACCAGCAGAGAAAAAACAAAGTGATTTTGCTTCATGACAATGCACTATTACACACAGAAAGACTGGTCAAGGAAATGATAGAGTCGTTCAGTTGGGAAATTCTTTCCCATGCCGCTTACTCACCAGACTTGGCTCCGTCCGATTACCATTTGTTTGCATCGATGGGACACGCACTTGCTGAGCAGCGCTTCACTTCCTACGAAAATGTACGAATATGGCTCGATGACTGGTTTTCATCAAAACACCAACAGTTTTTTTGGCGCGGCATTCACACATTACCAGAGAGATGGGGAAAATGTATAGCTAGCGAAGAGCTATACTTTGAATAAAATACTCCTTTTCATTTCCAACCAATAAGTGTTTTTTTTTTGCAAAAAAATTCCGGTTTCATATTTACACCCCTGGTATACAACTGAGTAGTGGAGGGTGATAATAGGAGAACACATTTCTTCGCGAGGTACGATCGTATTGAGCTCATAGTTCGTTCGATCCGTTTAGTTCCGCAAAACAACGTACGAGCTATCATACAAGATATTGTTCGTTCTTTCGCAAGAGGTGTGTTACCGCCTGGCTCGAGAGACCCAATTTTCCTTGTCCTCTTTAAAGTTGAGCGACTTCGATTTGTTTTTAAACTCTTTATTGTTAAATTTCTGTCGCTTGAATTTAAATTCGATTGTATTTCTCGGTTGGGTTGCCTCCCTCCTCCACGCCGCATGAATCGTTAAATTCGTTTTAGTGCATTAATTCACTATATTCTAATTCATTTCTATTGACTTAGCTTGAATCGTTTGCGATCACAGCTTGGCTTGGCTATATGATGATGGCAGATATTATTTTCGGTTTCTTTCCGCGTTCTCACGTCTTCATGAAGAAACCTTTTTTTTTCGTTTTGGTGTTACCAAGCTGGGATTTCGCTTTTACCAGAGTGGAAGGACGGCAACTCAACTATCGAGCTTTGTAAAGCATTACAAATTCGTAATAATTCCTTAAGTCTAAGTCTAAAAATCTGCGGTCGCTAACAAGGTGATATACGATTGTATCGAGTTGGCGATAACACCATCGAGTGCTGTATAAATTGAATGCTGCTTTTGTGAATTTGTTGAACGATGAGGTTATACTTACGTGTGAATAATATATTGTGAATCGAATACGCAAACATCCGATCTTTACATTCAGCTCACTACCAGTTCATTTCAACTAAATGTGAAAAATTTAGTGAATGATTCGTTTAGTTCAAAATAACTAGTTTGTTCATGAACTACGCATCTCTAGTGCCGAGGACCACAAATCATGTCGTATCGGTGGCATAGGGGCAAAAATCGCGAACTGATGAAAATGAAACGAAGAAACTATGAATTGCTGAATTGCTCATATGGTTAGATATCGGTGAAGAAGTGAACTACTGATGAAAATAGTAGCGAAACGCATTACAAAGTAGCTTTCTGAGAGGAGCAAAATCAATGGTTTTGGTTACTGAGTAGGTGGTTTGCGGAAATTAGTATATTTTATTTATTATTATTTGGGGAACATGTTGCTACCTTCCCGGGCTGTTGTGCGTTTATTGCCCCTTTACCCTACCATAACTCGATAGCTTTGCCTGATCTATGTATCTTAAAGAGAGCCATGCTGGCTAGTTCCTCGGTAGTAAGGAAACCTTTTTCTAGAAGATTGTGTCTTTTTTTGCTATTGCTTCACAGTGACATAGGATGTTTTCTGTCATTTCTGAGTCTTCGAGACAGAAGTGGCCGATGTCGGTTTCAACTAAACCCATATTTTTGAGGTGGTGTGCCTCGTCATTAGGCCGATTAGAGTACTAATATCAATCTTGCTGAATTTTAGAATATCCTCCACTTTTTTTTTTTTTTTTTTGTGGTATGATTAATTTTTTGAGATTGATAAACCTGGAATTCTATACCAGTAGATTTATGCTCTTGTGCTCTTTTGATTTTCCGCAGAATGGCTCTGGGCCAATAAAATTTGTTTCTGCGCCGTTTTTCGTAAGACTATGAGTCTCTTCATTTCCCTCAATTCCTATTTGTCCTTGTACCCACATTAAGGTTACATCGTTCCTTTTTTCCCAGGATGATGAGGTTTTGAAGGCAGCCCCAAACTATCTTCGATCCGTGTTTATTGGATGCTAGGGCTTTGAGAACCGCTATCCGATAGCATATAAATAGTTTTGTTGCGATGAACCCTCCTTTTCTCTTGGATGCATAGCTCCATTGCAATTAATTCAACCTGGAAGATTGTGGCTTCTTTGCCGAGTGGTTTTGAAACCGAGAAGTTAGGACCTTTAACTTCGGCTCCAGTTCCCTGAAAGGTGCGCGAGCTATCTTTATACCAAATGGTTGATTCCTTTTCCATTTCAGGTAGCATGAATTGGTCTCTGATTAAAACTTTTAAGGGGGTTTCAAAGTTAAATTTTGTCGGCGGTGTGTCCGATAACATAAAGGTTAGAACCTCTATTTTTAGGCTTTTTAGGATTTTGGGATGGCCTCTAGAATCCGCTGATTTGTATTTGTTTTTCCTCTGTATGCGTAACACCCCTTTGATAGCCTTCTTTTTTATTTGGAGCTGTATCGGAGAGATATTTTTCCATTGCCGCAGTAGGATAGGTTTTCATTGCTCCTGTGATACCAAGACAAGCTAGCCTTTGGATTTTTTGTAGGTAAGCTATGCTTTTTGTTGATAAATTTTAGTCCATCATGTCGTTGATCTATTGTGAAGATGACTATTGTGAGGATGATTGTTCTGCAGCACCAGTAGATCATCTTGGGCTTTAATCCCCATTTTCTGCCAAATAAGCTTTTGAATGCCCAAAATGCCTTTAGTGCTTTGACATGAGTCCATTCTATATGTTTGTTCCAGTTGAATTTGCTTTCCAGTATAACACCTAAATATTTTACCTCATCTGAAAAGGGTATTGGCGTTCCATATATTGAAGCAGGTATGATGTGGATTTTCCTTCTATTTGTAAATGGTACTATCTCAGTTTTACTTGGGTTGATGTTCAAGTTCTTAGACTGACACCAGTTCACTATCACCCCTAAGCCTGATTGTATCCTTTCCGATATTATAAATCAAATTTGCCTCTAATGATAATGACGATGTCATCGGCTGCGTATCCTTGTTCTGTTAACTCATCTACTACAAATGACCAAAGAAGTGGAGATAGTACCCCTCGCTAGAGGAAGCCCCTATAGATCTGTGCAGTCAACGGGCTGTCACCTAGATCTATGGTTTTTATTCGGCTCTTTAGCATGGCGTGTATAAATTTTATCGTGGCCGTTTCTAAATCATTTTTCCTAGTTGCCGCTGTGGGAAGTATTGTCAAATGATCCTTCTATATCTAGGAATGCGCCAAGGGCAATTTCTTTATAGTCTTTCGTCTTTTCGATTTGTCTTACCAAACCATCAAGGGCTGACTCTGTTGATTTACCTTTTTAGTAGGCATGTTGATTTTTATTAAGACAGACTTTGTTAGGCCCTGTACTTATGTGAATGACTACTAACTTCTCCATCGTCTTTACGAAAAAGGAAGTAATACTTGTAGGGCGATATGACTTACTCTTATTAATGGGACGATTCTCTGCCTTCAAAACAGGCGTTAAGGATCCTTATCATTTTTGGCATTAGGATCTCTAACCTCTTCTGCAGTAATGCGGGAAATATTTTATCTACTCCGGCTGATTTGTAGGGCTTAAGCGTGTTATCTTTTCAGGAGAGAAGGTTTTACCAACAATACTATTGTTGAATGGAGTTTGACGATACGTCCTTTCCTCTTCTTCTAAATCTTCATTGTTGTTAATTATCTTGCAGCCTGGGAAATGTGTTGTCAATAGAACTTCAAGAGTTTTAATGCTGCTTTTAGTCGAGGACCCATCTGGTCTCTCTAATAGTCCGATATCTATCAGTGTATCTTTTGATAACACCTTTTGGGGTCTTGAGGCCGTTGGGAGATCATCTATCTCTCCACAAAATCTTCTCCATGACTCTTTTTTTTAGTTCTTTATAAGTTTGTTATATTCAGTAAGGGACTCTAGTATTCGCCCCAGTTACCAAAGATTTTGCTCTACTGAACGATTTCCTAGTTCGTTTGCGTTTTGCCACTAGTTCCTCGTTCCACCAAGGTGGCCCTTTTCTTGTCTAGAACAGGACAACTTTGTTCGTAAGCATTTATAATATTGTTTACGAGTTTGCTAGTGATTTGATTAATGCAGTCTGGGCTGCTTATTGATTCTTTTCAGATACCTAGTTCGTACTGTAGGATTGACTGGTAAAGATTCCAGTTGGTACATATATAGCCAAATGAAGTATTTATATCAAAACAGATATGCCTATGATCCAACAATGAAGCTTCTCTTGATACGTGCCAATTTTCGCACTTGTCAACCAGGCAGGGTCAAGTAGTTCCTGTCTAGCTGAATTTATGAAGGTCGGTGTGTTGCCTTTATTTATTATATCTAGGTTGATAGTGGTAAGTTACTCTAAAAGTGAGTCACCTCTTTTATTGATATCACTACTTCCCCAAATAGTGTGGTGCGCGTTAGCAGTCGTAGTTTAGCATTCGAGCGCTTCGGATCTATTTTCTTGTTTGTGAACAAGCTTCTGCAATACCGTTACGGTTTCATTCGCGCACAAGAGACGCGGTACGATAATCAGTTACCGCTCATTCAATCGATCAATTTAAAAAAAAAATTTGGATTTTCCATTTGATTCCCACGAGTAGCGCGAGAAAATAGAGTCACCCCTGGCAGAGCTCCGCATTACCAGGGGAAGGCTAATTAAAATTGGTAGACACCTGGTATCCAGAGTTCGCATATTATCGGTTAGTTACCCACTAACTATGCATCCTTGACATACGCTGTTTCACCGTAGATTTTGAGATTTTTATTTCCAAGGTTTATTCTTCTTCCGTCGTAATTTATAATGGTGATCATTTAGGTAGTACACACACTTGCGAATCACTTTAGGGGTAACTCCCCTGGTAACCATCAATATCTTGAAATCTGCCTAGATCAGTCCAGATTTCAAAAATTCCAATACTGTGATAGGATTCGGAACCGACAGCTAGCTGAACGATTTAATCCCCCCTACCACATCCGCCAAGGACCATAGATAGGATACGGAGCCGTCATCAAGCTATTCGACCTTTTTCCCTCTATTTAGATAGGATACGGAGCCGACAGCAATCGACTTTTTTCCCCTATTTGTAGACATTTTAGCATTACCCAGTCTGCACCGCGAGGAGGCGATGTACATAACGAAAATTAATAGCGGACTGAAGTGAAGGAAATATTCCCCCCTGTGAGCCCACCTGGGGTGGGTTTTGAAGTAGTGGCTTAAAGGAAGCGAAACTGAAAGTAAACGAGAAGACTAAATGTTGACTGGTATTACATAGTAAATGCGGAAGAAAGCAGCGTAATTCTTCACAGACTGTGGTTCACAGTGCTTGCCCTGTGACTGATAAAGTAGCGAAATCGGATGCTGAAAGATGTCATTGGTAGAACATGGTAGACATGCAGAGAGAGTAGTGATTGAGGAGATCGAAAAAAGATGTACGGTACCCACAGACGGTATAGTAATTATTCGAAGGGATCAAAATCACATTCTGAAACCGGTGATGGTATGGATTGTACATCTAGTGGTCATACAGAGTTGGAGAGATTGGCTTATGCAACAGGAGGCGAGCAGATCGGCGCAGCCGTGGAAGAGGTTCCTTCGGGTACACGTAGTAGCCCAGGCTATGTCCACATCGCGGGCATAGATTCTTGGAACCTGTTCCTGCTTTATCGGCGTGGAGTCGCTTTGTGCAACCGGGCGCCACGGCTCACATACTGGCAGAGATGTTAGATAGGTATCGCATCCAATAGTTTTAATACCGAACTGCAAATAGATATAAACTGGTACCACCAGTGGCGTTAAAAGAAACCGTGTTGTTAAAGGCAACTGTGGAATTAAACTTTTGTGTTAGATTTCCACGTTAATTTCTCACATAGGTTCTATACAAATTTATAATGCAAAAATGACGATATGTGCAAATTTTTAGCAAATGTATCCGATTTTGGAATCGAAAAATTCAGATGATGTGACTTATCTAGACTATAGTAGTGTAGACTATAGTACTAAAGAACACACTGCAACAATTAATTGCAATTGCATAAATTTTCACAACCACTTCTGATTTCAGTTAAATTCCAGTATAGTACTGCCCAATCGAGACACAAAGATTCAAACAATAGCAAATCGAATAAGTGAAATGACCTTTGGACGTATTTTTCTTCAAGCTATTTTCCCCCCGAACAATATTGCGCGATAAGCATAAAAATCAAAACGATATAGCTCAAAGTGTTTTCGATGAATAGGTCAAGATATTTTTTTGCGCTTCGAAAAAGCGCAATATTAAATCATATCCACACTCCACCTAAAAATGTAATCTGCATAAGTATTTCATGTAACGCGATCAATGACACGATCCGCATCATAAATGAGTGTGAACTGAACATTACATTAAAATATTGTTGATTATTCAACAATACGAATTTGTCATTAATCGTAGATTGTAGATTAATGACCTGTATAAGAAAATATTGATAGCAAAGGCAAATAGTAAATTGAAAAAATGTTACAAGTAACGTCGATAGTAGCGGTCGTTATCAGTTCTGGTTTGACGCCTCTGAAGGAAACTTGAGCGCTGATCCGGTAGCGAAAATTAAAAGGAAATTCAAATAGAAATTTTTTTTTAACAAAATATCAATCATGATTCCGACACTACCGCACGAATATACGGAACAGGAGAAAAATAAAATCAACGAATTACGATTGCTAATTGAATGTAATTATTGCATTTTTTTTTAATTTTAAAAATTCAGAAATCAATATAAATAATTTATTAAATTATTTGATTTTTCTTTCTTCTTAGCATGCAAACAACTTGAAATTGGAACGGAAGATGTGCTGCTCACCAAATTTCTGCAGGGTTCAGATTGGGATGTGAAAACTGCATTTAAAAGGATACACAATTATTATGACTTTAAGGTAAGTTTGTGGCTAATTGAATTGTGAAAAATTTCATAATGTGCTATGTTCATCACAGTCCAATTATCCGAATTGGGTAGCTAATCGTTTGCCGTGTGATTTTAAACCTATTATGGATTTAAAAACTAAATTCCTTCTACCGTATCCTGATAAATGTGGCCGAACAATTTACGTGCATCGATTAAGTACGATTATTTTGATCGAAATGCAATCAGAATACCATCTAATTAAAATCTTTTCTAGTTGATGCATTCGATAAATTTCCCAACTATTTTTACGATTTAGTTGAGTTCGATGATTTGGTTTTCGAAGTGGCTCTGGCATTGCCCAGTACACAAAAGCATGGTGTTTCGGTGATTTTGGATATGAAAGGGTCAGTGTTAATTGTATGCAGAAAATCAATAGTGAATTTTAACTAATTATTTTTTACAGTTTAACAAAATCCTTCCTTAAAAACATGAACCCAAAAACTATCCGTACGGTCAATAAGAAAAATGAAGTGCTTCCTTTTAAAGAAATCCACTTTCACGTAATCAATACGTCGTTATTCATGAGTACGGCTCTAACACTTGTAATGCCATTTTTGGGAAAGAAATTGAAAGATAAGGTAAGTCATTTCGAACTAATTAGACTGAAAAAAATTCTAAAAACCGACGATTATTTAGATGTACTTCCACGGCAATAACATTCATAAACTACGAGACCATTTGGGCTATGAGCATTTGCCGCATGAATACGGCGGACCAGAAGAAAACACTCTCGATTATGATGAAATTTACAAATTTATGTGGCAACATGAACCCTATTTAAAAAAACTGCAACAATACAAAAAGACAACTAAGTAAACTAATTAATTTAAAATCTAACAAATATAACAGCCTTGCTGTTTTTCTGTCAATTACTAACAAATAAATATGATGATTATCACAATCAAACTAAATGATGCAAAGCTATTGAAAATTTCTGCCAATGTGCCATAAATTGCAAAAATTGAAAAATATGAATTTATGTCAAAGGTCTTTTACACAAGTTCAAAATTCTTTTATCATGATTATTTTAGAAATTAATAATAATTTAATCGATTTTCTAAGTGAATTAACTCATTAAGATTCTAAATAAAATAAAAACGACTGTTTAAAATTATTTAACATTTATTTAATTATTAATTTGTAAATCAGGTAGTTTAAAACAAAAAATAATACATCAATAAAAAATTAAATAATACGAAACGAATTATGATTCAAATGTGATGTGTAACGTAACATAAATCTTTATAACAAATATAAATAAAGTTATGGAATAAAATGTCTTTTTTCGTTTTGTTTACAACATTTGGAAGAAGAAAAAAATACTGTAGTAGACATTATGGTATATACGTACATACACTCATTTTTTTTTTACAATTATATAAACATCAATAAAATTTTAGGAGATCATCTCATCATCTCAGTTTTTGCCAAGGTCTTAACATTTTCCAACTTTAACCATCTTATCTAAACAATTTAAAATTTTTGCGCTCTTTGTCGACGAGTTACGATAGTAACCCTCTTTAGTATCCCTAAACCTCTTTAGTTTACATCAAGAACATTAATTTCTCTTTCCTTATCATAATTCATTTTTATATTAGGATTTACTTCATGTTTAGAATTACAAGTAAAAGAAATTGTAATAGCATACCTAAAAAGAAATAATTTCAATATCACAATACTTAATGCAATAATAAGTGAAATTCCATACCTAGTTCCCAAAGTAACCTTTTCTATATAATGCAAATTTTCATGTCCAGATGTAAATGCATTAAGACGACCTAATTTCGGTTCAATAGAAACTATCGATTCGTTTTTTTCGGAACCGTCGACGAAAATAAATCGCCCGCCTTGAAAATCTTTTCCAAAATTCGAAAGATACAGTAAAGTTGTATAGTGGAATGTTTCATATTGTTCCTATAAAATTAACAAATAAAAAATTATAAGAAAATGATTACTTTTAAAATATCCTACCTTATCGATATGTCGATGCCAATATTCATCGTGAATTGTTGAAGCCGTTTTATTATCAATCCTTGAGAAAAAAGTCGGACGCGTTAAGTATAATGAATTTTCATCCAATAGAAAATTCATAGAAATCGCCTGTTTGATTTTGGCAGTAACCGCCTGAAAGGAAAATTTATTTAGTTCAATCGTCGTCAACTTTAATATGGTAACCATCGAAAAGGTCGCATCGCACTCAACGCACGTACCGCATTTCCAGTAAAGATAATTTTTTAGTTTTTATTTTCATCACTACGTAAAATACGATAAGTGCGACATGGAGTAGTGAAAATTTCTTCATACAAATTCATAGAAAAATTAATTTAGCGTCTGCGTTTTCTTTTAACCGATTCTTACCTCAATTATATTCCAATTACCTGATAAGTATCAGAAAACTCTTTCGTAAAAACTTTCTTCGCAGCCGGTATATGAAAAGCGTTTACGAAAACTCGTCCTTTCGATAAAGCGCCCGAATGTAAATCAAGAATCGAAGCTCCACCATCCGAACCGCCTAATCCAACACCAATCTTTGCATATTGTAGTAAAATGTTTGCCTCTTTCGGACTGATTAGAGTGTCCATTACAAAGCGGCCACATTTCTCGGGAACGCAATTCGGATAGTCCTCGATTTCGTCAATAAATTGTAGCGAACAGTCTTTTTTATGAAACCGTAAAATTATATGTTCACGTTGAAGCGCTAATTGAACATCCTTTTCGGTATTCGTATAGTAATACACTACAGTCATCATTGAAAAAATTATAACCATTCGAATCAAAATTTTATGAACACCGGATTGGGTACCTTGAGTGACTCTGGAAAAAATAATCATAAGTTATCGATTAGTGTATTCAATAAAAAAGTGAAATGTGGTTTTAGCCTACGAACTTACAGTAAGAAACTATTATGTATTCTACTTCTTCTACAATGGCGCTACAGCCCAAATCGGACCTTGGCCTCCTGATATTCAGGTTCCTTAACATTTTTCATTACATATTGTGGAAGGGTTGTTAGCCCTTCGCACAAGCCTATTTCTACGAATTTTTCATTTTCTTAGATTGAGGTGATCAAGGTATATCCAAGCAGGCAATGTGCCGGAATTATATATTGCGCCGACCGGGATTTGACGACCTTCGCATTACAAGACCAACACACTACCTACTAGGCTATACCCTAGCTTAACTATTATGTATTGGGAGTGCAAATTGAAAACCGCCGTTATTTCCCCAAAATTCGACCAAAAATGGTTAAATATTTTTTATTCAAAGAAATGCCCATCGCTAGCCACAACTTCTTTCCCATTTTCTGGCAGCATACAGATTCCGCGTCAAAAAAACTTCTCTTCTTTTGAGCCGATCCACGAATCTACCCAATTTTTGGCTTTTTCGTAAAAATCGAAGTGCTGCTCAGCCTGACCATGCGTCATCGATCGGAATAGATGGTAGTCAGAAGGGCCGATGCCTGGAGAATACAGCGGGGAGAGTAGGATGTCTCATTTCAGTGTTTCTAGGTAAATTTTCCAACCGAAGCAACATGTGGCCGAGCCTTGCCGTGCAACAAAATCAGTTTATCGTGTCTCTTATGGTACTTTGGTCATTTCTCCTTCAACGTTTGGCCCAAACGCATCAATTGTAGTCGATCTCCCGTGGTGGTTTCAGAAATTCTTCCAAAAGGATTTGTCTCAAACTTAAACATATTGGCGCACAAAACAGTATATGACGCCAATAAAACTTCACAAATCCAATGATGAGCAGTTGTTGATAGCTATCTAAGCTTACCACGTGACGTTTCTGATCCGCCATTGTTGATCATCATTTACTACCATCAATTGGGAAACAGCGGGTTTCAATTTTCAATCCCAAAGCATACAAAATCAAGACAAATAGTATATCTATTCCGTGGTAAGCTTGTACTCTCATTACCCGCAACTCTCGCTAAATTACACCAATTACACAACCTTGGCCTCCTTACCTTCAGGTCCTGTAACATTTATTTTTTATTTTTTTACTTATTGTGGAAGAATTGCCCTTTGCATAATTCTCTGTCTACAAATTTTTCATTTTTGTAGATTGAAGTGCCCCAGGTATTCCCAAAAATTCATGACATTCGCATTGTAGACCAACACGCTACCCACTAGGCTACACTCTAGCTTCATTATAGCTAGATAGCGTGAATATAGCAGTAGATAGGAGCGGCTCGCTTTGTAAGAAATTACAATTTATGAGACTTATTTGACTAGAAATTTTACTTTATTATTCTAATAATACAGTATTGACCTCGACACAGAAAAAAAATTTGGAATTTGTTTTGTGATTAAATTAGGCTAAAAATGCAAAAAACCATCTGTGCGTAAGCCATACATACATATGGGCTTATATCTCCGAAATAAAGCAGATACGGGAAATTCATATCGTATGTTTAGTTTATTTATTTAATTACTACGATCGCCCGCGACTTCGTCCGCGTAAGAATCGCAATAATACGAAATTTTTGAGAATATAGTTAGTAATACATTATTGGGATATATAATCTGCTTAATTTAATGAAAATTTGAATACAATGTTTTGTATGTATTTTGTTGAAATCACAACCATAAATTATTAAGAATGAAACCACGATAGTCGCATTTGTATGGTACAGGCTATATCATCAGAAATTAATTACCTAAATATGCCTATTTTCATCCAAACAGATTTAGTAGCGGTACTGGTAAAGATTCCAAAGCAGGAGGAAGCCAAGAGGTAATAATTGCCTCGGACTACTTTCCGGGGGAGGAGTAAGAGGCGCCACCTCAAGGTGTCATAGAGTTGGTGGAATATAGTAGAATCCACAAAATACCAGTCATTCTGGGCTGTGACGCTAACGCTCATCACACTATCTGGGGAAGCAGTAATATCAACAAAAGAGGTGAGTCACTTTTGGAGTATCTTACTACTGACAACCTAGACGTAATAAATAAAGGTAACACACCGACTTTCATTAACTCAGTTAGGCAGGAAATACTTGACCTAACCATAACAAGCCCCTGCCTGGCTGACAAGTGCGAAAATTGGCACGTATCAAAGGAAGCCTCATTATCGGATCATAGGCATATCTGTTTTGATATTGAGACTTCATTTGAATATATCGGACAATACAGAAACTCTAAACGCACCAACTGGAATCTGTACCAGTCAGTCCTAGAATTTGAGCTAGGTATCGAAGAAGAATCAATAAGCAGCCTAGACTGCATTGATAAAATCACGAACAAACTCGTAAACAATATAATTAATGTTTACGAACAAAGTTGTCCTGTTCTACAAAAAAAAGGGCCAAACAAACACCTTGGTGGTACGAGGAACTAGCGGCAAAACGCAAGCAAACTAGGAAATTGTTCAATAGAGCAAAGACCTTTGGGAACTAGGACGAATACAGAGAGTCTCTAACCGAATATAACAAATTTCTAAAAAAGTTGAAAAAAGAGTCTTGGAGAAGATTCTGTGAAGAGATAGATGATCTCCCAACAGCCTCAAGACTTCAAAAGGTGTTATCAAAAGACACCCCGATAAATATCGGACTTTTGGAGAGACCGGATGGGTCCTGTACTAAAAGTAGTATGAAAACCCTTGAGGCTGCAAAATAATAAACAACAATGAGGATTTAGAGGCGGAGGACATATCGTCAAACTCCGCACAGCAAAAGCATTGCTGGTAAAATCTTCACTCCGGAAAAAATCAGATGGGCGATCAACACTTTCATGCCCTACAAATCAGCCGGAGTAGATAAAATATTCCCTCATTACTGCAGAAGGGGTTAGAGATCTTAATGCCAATAATGATAAGGATCTTTAAAGCCGGCTTTATTTGGGGATACATCCCGAAAATTTGGAGGAAAGCGAGGGTGGTATTTGTACCGAAGGCACAGAATCGTCCCATTGATCAGCCTAAGTCATATCGTCCCATAAGCCTTACCTCCTTCTTCGTCAAAACGATGGAGAAGTTAGTGGACATACACATAAGAACAGGACCTGACAAGGTTCGTCTTAATACTAATCAACATGCCTACCAAAAGGGCAAATCAACAGAGTCAGCCCTTCACGGTCTGGTAAGACAAATCGAAAAGGCAAAAGACTATAAAGAAATTGCACTTTGCGCATTCCTAGATATAGAAGGAGCATTTGACAATACTCCCCATGAAGCCATAATAGCGGCGGCTAGGAAAAAGGGTTTGGAAACGGCCACGATTAGATGGATGCCATGCTAAGGAGCCGAATGACAACCATGGATCTATGTGATAGCACATTGACTGGACAGACCTATAGAGGCTGTCCCCAAGGTGGGGTACTATCTCCACTTCTTTGGTCAATTGTAGTAGATGAACTCCTAGACCGTCTAACAGAACAGGGATACGAGGGTATAGGATATGCCGATGACCTCGTCGTTATCATTAGAGGCAAACATGATTTAATTATATCGGAAAGAATACAATCAGCCTTAGAAATGATAATGAACTGGTGGCATTCTAAGAACTTGAACATCAACCCAAGTAAGATTGAGTTAGTACCATTTACAAATAGAAGGAAAATGTACATCATACCCCCTTCAATAAATGGTACAATAATACCCTTTTCAGATGAGGTAAAATATCTAGGTGTCATACTAGATAGCAAACTCAACTGGAACAAACATATAGAATGGACTCATGCCAAAGCACTAAAGGCATTTTGGGCCTGTAAAAGCTTATTTGGCAGAAAATGGGGACTAAAGCGCAAAATGATTTACTGGTGCTACAGAACAATCATTCTTCCAATAGTCACATACGGATCAACGATTTGGTGGACTAAAACTTTACAAAGAAAAGCACAGCTTACGCTACAAAAAATCCAAAGGCTAGCTTGTCTTGGTATTACAGGAGCTATAAAAACCTGTCCTACAGCGGCAATGGAAATGTTCCTTAACATCCCTCCAACATCTCCAAATAAAAAAGCAAGCTATCCAAGGGGTCTTACGCATACAGAGGGAAAACAAGTACAAACCAGGGGATCTTAAAGGCCACCTCAAAATCCTAAGAAACCCAATATTGGAGGTTCTAACCTCCACATTATCGGACGCTATGCCGACAAAATTTAACTTTGAAACCCCCTTCAAAGTTATAATCAGAGACTGCAAGGACTGGCAATCCACGCTACCTGAAATGGAAGAGGGATCTACCATCTGGTACACAGATGGTTCGCGCAACTCTGAGGGGACAGGAGCCGGAGTCAAAGGTCCTAACTTCTCGGTTTCAAAACCACTCGGCAAAGAAGCCACAATCTTCCAAGCTGAACTAATTGCAATAGAGCTATGTATCCAAGAGAATATAAGGAGAGCTCATCGCAACAAATCAATTTATATCCTATCGGATAGTCAGGCGGCTCTCAAAGCCCTAGCATCCAATAAACACGGTTCGAGGTTAGTTTGGGACTGTCTTCAAGACCTAATCATCCTAGGGAAAAGGAACAACGTAACCTTAATGTGGGTACCAGGACACATAGGAATTGAGGGAAACGAAGAGGCTGATCGCCTTGCAAAAAATGGCGCGGAAAAAAGCTTTATTGGTCCAGAGCCATTCTGCGGAAAATCAAAAGGGCATCATAGCTCGATACTTAAGAAGTGGGTTGAACAAGAACATAAAATCCACTGGAATAGACTTCCAGGCTTATCAACCTCAAAAAAACTAATCATACAACAAAAAAAACAAAGTGGAAGATATCCTGAAATTCAGAAAAGAGTGATAGTAGTACTCTAATCGGCCTAATAACGGGGCACAGTGGAGTGAACCACCACCTCAATAATATGGGCTTAGCTGAAACCGACATCTGCCGCCTCTGTCTCGAAGACTCAGAAACGACAATACATATCCTATGCCACTGTGAAGCAGTGGCAAGGAAAAGACATAATCTTCTTGGGAAAAATTTCCTTTCCACCGAGAAACTAGCCAACATGGCTCCCTTACAGATACTTTATAGAGTTATGGTAGGGTATAGGGGCAATAATCACACAATAGGCCGGAGAGGCCGCAGTGCTCTCAGGTGTTCCCCTAATATAAATAATAATAATAATGGTACAGGCTCGTAATCAAAACAATCCCGTGATCTAAGATCATACACGTATTGAAGAGCATTAAAGACATGTGAATAGATATCGCTTGTGTTAATTAAAAAAAAAAAGCCCAAATAAAATAATATTAAGCTTAAAAACATAACAGGACTACGATTATGCGTAAAGTCCAATCATACGATACTATAGATGAAATTGAATTTTTTGTGATGTTAAGAAATTTTGTATGGGGAGTAGTAGAGGGCGGCAGTACTGAACTAATTTGTTTCACATGATGCTAGAGTAGCTATAAAATGTTTTATACCAAATTTAAGCCTCAAAAATTGAATAGGTACTGAGAAACTTAGTGCATTTGATTTAAAGAAATTGTGAAATTTGTATGGGAGGTGGTAGAAGGAAAGGGGGGATTTTTGGTGATTTTCCGAGAAAAAACTATAATCATAATGAAATTGACACATTTTAAATATCAGATCAGAAACTTTTATACTTTTCAAGAAAATCGAATTTTTGAAAAGATGTTGTATTGTGTCACATTGTATGTATGTAATCTTTTCCCTGCTACTGCCTCGCAGTAACATAACCAGAGGCGGCAGATGTCGGTTTCAGCTAGACCCATATTTTTGAGGTGGTGGTTTACTCCACTGTGCCCCGTCAATAGACCGATTAGAGTACTAATATAACTCTTGCTGAATTTTAGAACATCCTCTACTTTTTTTTTCTATATATATATATATATATAAATTTCTTTCAGATTGAGAAAGTAGAAGAATGAACTAAAGCAAACCCGAAAGTCTGATGGAAATTCAGAAGAAGCCGATGACAATTCGTCCTCCTTCATCGGTTCCTTCGACACCTCCGCGACCCTCCACGCGAGTCTCCTTCGGATCTGGGCTCGTCTCCTATCTTTGGAGATTCCAAAAATTCCGTAGTTAGCCAGATATGCAAATTAATAAATACTCTACCACGGTTTAACTATGTTGCTGGTTTTTTCTCTTCTTTTCTTCTCTTGTTCAATCCACTTTGTGAGTTTAAGGTTGAAATATCCTTTTGGTTTTCTGCAGAATGGCCCTGGTCCAATAAAACTCGTTTCTGTGCCATTTGTCTCTACATTTCCTTCAATCGCCATATGTCCTAGGACCCACATTAATTTTAATTTGTTCCTCTTTCCCAGATTAGGTTACACTTGTACCAACGATGAACTAGTTTTTTTTTATACCTAATGCCAAAAAGTTTTTATCTTGTTGTTTAATCCACTTTCCCACAAATTCTTTGACCTCCTCGTTGTTCGTGAAATTTGTTCCACGTAATGCTTCTTTGAGTGAATCATACAAATGAAAATTCGAGGTAACCATATCAGACTGTAGGGATGAGATAGTGTCTTCCAACCAAGCATTGTCATGTGATCCGCGACGTTTTTCTCTCATTGCTGGCTTTACTTTGTTCATTAGCATGTCTGAGTAGTAGGCAATGTTTATTGTACGCTGATCTTCAGAAAATAATCACAAAAAAAAACATCTTGGGCATCCCAAAGATGATCAACAGGACTTTTCCCGCTGATGGTTCGACCATTTTTTAACTGTTCTCCCCACTTAGAAAAATTACAGCAGTTACTTATATTACACACTAGCGATCGCCCGCGACTTTGTCCGCGTAAGAATCGCAATTTATTTAATAAGCAATTTTTGAGAATGCAGTTAGTAATACATTATCCGGAATATAGATTAGTTTAATGGCCCTTTGAAGACAATGGTTTCTATTTTGTTGTAATCAGAACCATAAATTATTAAGAATGAAACCACAATATTCGCATTTGTATGGGACAGGCTCGTGATCAAATCAATGCCGTGATCTAAGACCATATACGAAGAGCACTGAGGACATGTAAATAGTTATAGCTTGTGTTAATTAAAAAAAAAAGCCCAAATAAAATAGTATTAAGCTTAAAACCATAACAGGACTACGACTCTGCGTACCAATCATACGATACTACAGATGAAATTTTTGTGATGTTAAGAATTTTGTATGGGCAGTGTGAGAACGGGCGATAGTACTGAACTAATTTGTTTCACATCATGCTAGAGTAGCTATAAGAATGTTTTGTACCAAATTTAAGCTTCAAAAATTGAATAGGTACTGAGAAACTTAATGCATTGGATTTAGCGAAATTGTGCGATTTGTATGGGAGGTGGTAGAAGGAGGGGAGTATTTTTTGGTGATTTTTCGAGGAAGAAAACTGATACATTTAAAATTTTAGTTCAGTACCGTTCACACTTTTCAAGAAAATAGAACTTTTGAAAAGTTGTGAAATTTGTCACATTATATGGGAGGGGTAGCAGGAGTGAAGCTAATCGGTTAATTTTTTATTGATACTAATAATAATGCTAATTAAGGATTCTCTACAAAATTTTTGCTCGATGAAAGCTATCCTTCTACAATGGCTCTACAGACCAAATCGGACCTTGGCCTGCTGACCTTCATGTTCCTTAACAGTTTTCCATTATTTATTGTGGAAGGGTTGTTAAACCTTCGCACAACCCTCTATCTACGAATTTTTCATTTTCGTAGATTGAGGTGACCAAGGTATACTCGAGCAGGCAGTGTGCTAGAATCATGCGTCGACCGGAATTTCAACTCACGACCTTCGTAGGCCAACACGCTACCCACTACACTACACCCTAGCCCGATGAAAGCTATACGTATTGAGAAAATTGGTTTAGAGTATTTCATGAAAAAGTGCAGTTTGTATGAGAGGTGGTGGAAAGGAGTTAGGGGTTTCTAGTGATTTTTCGGAAAACAACTACAATCATTATGCAATTGATAATTTTTTAAATTTTAGATCTGTGATTTTCACACTTTCCAAGAAAATTGAATTTTTGTAAAGTCGTGGAATCGTGTCACATTGTACGGGAGGGGGTAGAAATAGTGAAGATAATTGGTTAGTTTTCTCCCGATATTAATAATAATGCTAATTAAGTATTTGGTACAAAGTTTTTGCTCGATGGAATTTATACGTACTGAGAAAATTGGTGTATAGTATTTAATGAAAAAGTGTTTTTTGTATGGGAGGTGGGCGAAGGAGTGGGGGAATTTTAAGAATTTGTATACTTAAAGATTGCATTTGTACTAGAAATAATATATTCTAAATTTCAAATTAATAGCTCTTAAATTTGATTATTACATATTATTAAAAATGAGTCACTTTATATGGAAGGTGGTAGAAGGCGTTAGGGGAGGGAAATAAAACCAAAAGCAGATTACATCTCGAAGCATACCTAATAAACTGTGAAATTTTTTATATCGCATCGCATCGCGTCGCATGTATTATATCGCATCGCGTCGAAAGAATTATATCGCAGCGTAATTTCGTCGCGCGACGAATCTCTTTTTGACATTTGCCTGTATGAGTAAAGTCAAGAGTTGTCATCGGCGATGGATTTTCACACGAAATTAATTCGAGCAGTTCAAAAAAACGAATGTTTATATGACAAACGAAAACAGAAATACAAAAGACCGGAACACAGAGCACAAGCATGGCAATTGATAGCCACCGAATTGAATGAAACCGGTAAGCAATAATAGGCACAGGGTTATACACGGGCTTTAATTAGTTGTTATTGTTTTGTTTTAGTGGAAGTATGCAAAACACGATGGAAGAACTTACGAGACACCTATGTCCGGGAGCAAAGTAAACTTTCCGTATTGAACGAGGAGGAAGACTGTGCTCCAGGATGGAAATATTATGACAAAATGTCGTTTTTAAAGGACCATGTGATTCCACGAAAGTAAGTTAATTTTTTGTAATGATTGGACAATATAATATTACACTTACATTGTTACAGACTAATATCATCTAGTTACGATAAAATAAGTGATAGCTCTGATGTAGATACGGAATGTATCGATTGTTCATCAATAACGGAACCATCAACATCCGGATTACCACCGATTACTCCTAAAGTAGAGATGTCTGAAAATATCGAGTTCGGAAATTTTTCCGGCTTGATTAGTAACATGTGTACCGCCGACTTCTACGAAAAAAAGAAAACTTCTGAAAGCGAGAATCAAACAACACAATCGAATCCGCGCAAAAGAAAAAAAAAAACCGACGATATTGATGAAAAATTTGGTAATTTCGTCGATATGATTGGTGATATATTTGCCGATAGGTATGCAAAAAAGACTACCTATGAGATACATAGTGCATTTTGCGAAATGGTTGCGCAAAAATTGGTTATGTTGGATCCAATCGAACAGGAAGAAGCTAAAATGCACATCATGTCGTACTTGCACGACCGTGTTATGAAAAAGCTCAGGAATGAAAACGATTGAGAGCTAACTTTAAAATGGTTAATAATTTTTGAAAAAAATACCAAATACAAATAACAATTTAAAGATAAAATAATAAATATTGTATTCTCGAAACTGACCTGTAATGTATTATTTGAAATTTAATGGCGAGTACCATTTCTCAACTCTCTTGAGATTGTGGACACAGTTTTGTACGAAACTTTATATAAAGCACCAGTGTAGAAGAGGCTTGTGCGAGCATTTCGATCGGTATTAAGATTTTCTTTTTCATAAATTCATCTCGCAGATTACTCATGGTGAAGTTAGAGGTATCCTTGAGGACTAGAAGTAGGGCTAGTGGGTTGATAAAATCACGAACAAACTCATAAACAATATTTTTAATGCTTACGAACAAAGTTGTCCCGTTCTACACAAAAAACGGCCAAGCAAACACCTTGGTGGAATGAGGAACTAGCGGCAAAACGCAAAGAAACTAGGAAATTGTTCAATACAGGAAAAACCTTTGGCAACTGGGACGAATACAAAAACTACCTTACTGAATACATTAAACTTCTAAAGAAGTCAAAAAGAGAGTCATGGAGAAGAATTTGTGAAGAGATAGTAGATCTCTCAACGGTCTCGAGACTCCAAAAGGTGTTAGCAAAAGACACCCTGACTGATGTCGGACTTTTAGAGAGATCAAATGGATCATTAACAAAAAGCAGCATGGAAACACTTGAAGTGGTAACACACTTCCCAGTCTGCAAACTAATAAAATATAATGAAAAGTCAGAAGAAGAGGGAAGGATGTATATCGTCAAACTCCATCGAGCAAAAGATAAGATGGACGATCAATATCTTTAAGCCCTACAAATCAGCCGGAGTAGATAAAATCTTCCCTGCCTTACTGCAGAAAGGGTTAGAGATCTTAATGCCAACAATGATAAAGATCTTTAAAGCAAGTTTTACATGGTTGGTACTTGTACCGAAGGCAGGGAATCGTCCAATTGATCAGCCCAAGTCATATCGCCACATAAGTCTCACCTCCCTCTTCGTCAAGACGATGGAAAACTAGTGGACCTTCATATAAAAGCAGGACCTAGCAAAGTATGTTCTAATAAAAAGCAACATGCCTACCAGAAAGGCAAATCAACACAGTCAGCCCTTCACAGTCTAGTTGGACAAATAGAATAGGCTAAAGACAAAGAGATTGGCCTTTGTGCATTCCTAGATATTGAAGGAGCTTTCGACAATACTCCACATAACGCCATAATAGCGGCAGCTAAGAAAAAAGGACTTGAGTCGGCCACGATAAAATGGATACATACCCTTGCTAAGGAGCCGATTGACAACCGCGGATCTAAGTGATAGCACGTTGACTGCACAGACCCCAGGGAGGAGTATTATCTCCTGGTCAATCGTAGCAGATGAGCGCCTAGACCGTCAAATAGAACGAGGCGACGAGGTAATAGGATATGCCGATGACCTTAATATTATTATTAGAGGCAAATATGATGTGAATTTGTCAGAAAGGCAGCCTTAAGGTACGTTTACATCTGACACTTATTGCCCGAATTTATGTCCGAGAGAAATCGTGACAAGTGTAAACGGAGATGAATTCATGTCCGACACTTATATTCTACTATCGGAGATAATTGTCGACACTTCTGTCCAAACAGATGTAAACGCTGATTATTTGTAAATTCAAGCTCTCTCGACACTTATCGCAGAAGTTGACTGCTCGTCTACTTTTGCAATAAGTGTCGGGAAAACTGTAGGATGCAATGCAGTTCTTTTGTAACGTAAAGAAAAGAACTTAAAAATTAATAACCCGACTATCTCTTAAACTATGCAATTGGAACTTGAAACATAAATTAGGTAATCTATACTAGCGGAATATAAGAAAAATAAAATATTTGGGCATAAAAGCAATGGGGGGAAATGGGGAGCATTTCAAAATTGGTGCATTTTTGAAAATTTCAAACCGTTATATCTAAAAATCCAATGCAGGTATTAAGTTGAAATTTTGTGAGATTGTCGAGCTCTATGACTTATAAATTTGATAACATTTTTATTTTGATGGCTATAAGGAGAGGGAGGTGATGGCCCAAAATATCGAAAATTCAAGTTTTGTGAGGGAACGGCTATGAAAAAATAAACTGCCAAGAAGTCGGGCGCAACTTTATTATTTACCCCCATACAAAATTACGCAATTTTGCAATTTGAAAATAAACGGATTTGTTCGAAAAGTATAAATGCAATTGATCCGAAATTTGTAATATATTACATTAATTATGATTTCAATCTACTATATAAAAGTTTTTTGAGTCCTCCCTTTCCTTCCAGAACCTCCCATACAAACTGCACTTTTTTATGAAATATTATAAACAAATTTACTCAGTACGTATAAAATTGATCGAGTTGAAACTGTGCACAGTACCTTGAAACCTAAATTTTTTATAAAACATTTTGATGGCAACTCTTGCGTGATGTGAAAAAATTAGTTCAATGTCGTCATCCCCTCCACCAAATTTCTTAAAATGAAAAAAATTCATCTTGACCACATAAACTGAACTGCAGAATGGAAGATATGTACGACACATGTGTCCGTATGTAAACGGGTCGGACATTTCTTCCGAATTTCATCATAGCGAGAACTGTCGGACACTTATCCACGACATAAGTGTCTGGTAATTTCTCTCAGATGTAAACAGTCAAAGCGAATTTCTGTCGGACACTTATGTCCGGAGAGAAGTGTCAGATGTAAACGTACCTTTAGAACTTGAACATCGACCCGAGTAAGACTGAGCTAGTACCATTTACAAATAGAAGGAAAACTCGCATAACACCTCCTTCTGTAAATGGAACGTCAAAACCCTTTTCAGATGAGGTCAAATATTTAGGTGTGATACTTGATAACAAACTCAACTGGAACAAACCTATAGAATGGACTCACGCCAATGCATTAAAGGCGTTTTGGGCCTACCTACAAAAGCTTGTTTGGAAGAAGATGGGGATTACAGCCCAAGATGATATACTGGTGCTATAGAACAATCATCCTCCTTGTAGTCACATACGGATCAAGAGTCTGGTGGACTAAAATATTACAACAAAAAGCCTAGCTTATACTACAAAAAATTCAAAGACTAGCATGTCTTTGTATCACAGGGGCAATGAAATCCTGACGTACTGCGGCAATGGAAATGTTCTTAAGCATTCCTCCATCTCCAAAAAAGAGGCTATCAAAGGCGTGGTACGCATACAAACGGATAACAAATACAAATCGGGGGATTTTAGAGGTCACCTCCAAATCTTAAAAAATCTTAGAATTGAGGTTCTAACCTCAACACTATGCCGACAACATTCAACTTTGAAACCCCATTCAAAGTAATAATGGTAATAAGTAATAATCGTTACGCTTGATTATTCGTGACGTTTCGGTCTCTGCTGATACCATAATCAAACTCTCAGCAGAGACCGAAACGTCATGAATAATAAAGCGCAACAGTGTAGAATCCGGAAATCTTTTCTTTTAATTTAATATTAGGAGAGCTCATCGCAACAAATCTATTTATATCTTATCGAATAGTCAGGCAGTTCTCAAATTTCTTGCATCCAACAAACACGGATCGAGACTTGTTTAGGACTGCCTTCGCAACCTAATCATCCTGGGAAGCAGGAACAGAGTAACATTAATGTGGGTCCTAGGACATACGGGGATTGAGGGAAACGAAGAGGCTGATCGCCTTGCAAAAAATGGCGCGGAAAAAAGCTTTATTGGTCCAGAGCCATTCTGCGGAAAATCAAAAGGGCATCATAGCTCGATACTTAAGAAGTGGGTTGAACAAGAACATAAAATCCACTGGCTTATCAACCTCAAAAAAACTAAACATACCACAAAAAAACAAAGTGGAAGATATCCTGAAATTCAGAAAGAGCGATATTAGTACTCTAATCGGCCTAATGACGGGGCACAGTGGAGCCACCACCTCAATAAGATGGGCTTAGCTGAAACCGACATCTGCCGCCTCTGTCTCGAAGACTCAGGAACGACAATACATATCCTATGCCACTGTGAAGCAGTGGCAAGGAAAAGGCATAATCTTCTGGGGAAAGGTTTCATTTCTACCGAGGAACTAGCCAACATGGCTCCCTTACAGATACTCAGATTAGCTAAAGCTATTGAGTTATGGTAGGGTATAGGGGTAATAATCGCACAATAGGCCAAAAAGGCCGCAGTACTCTCACGTGGTTCCCTAATATAAATAAATAATAAATAAAATTAATAAAGCTCGTCAGTCCTTCGGCATCCTTCCCCTCTCTGGAGGTTAAGAAAGATCTCCCTTCGCATGAAGCTACGAGTTTTTGACGCATGCGTCAAATCCGTGTTGTTGTATGGTTGTACTACGTGGAAAGTGACCGTTCGACTTACCAAGAAATTGCGAACTTCCGTGAACCAATGTCTCCGACGCATTTTAGGAATATTCTGGCCAGAAGTGATCTCTAACGACTTTGGAGCACAACTGGACAAACTAAAATAGGCAATGATATATAAAGGCGGAAGTGGCAGTGGATCGGTCACACTTTGAGGAAACCAGAGCGAAACATCGCCAAGCAGGCTCTGGATTATAATCCTCAAGAAAGACGTCGGTTTGGTCGACCATGTACTATATGGAAACAAGCAGTTGAGCAGGAGGCCAGAGGAATAAACAAGTCCTGGCAACACTTAAAGGCCGATGCTCAGGATCGCACCTTGTGGAAGAGAGTTTATTCTGTCCTATGCCCCTTCCCCTTCAAGATGTCATTTATTTCCACCAGAAACAGGGCTGGTGATAATATGCAGCCTTGTCTGACACCCGTTCGCACAGGAAAGCTCTCGGACAACTCTGCTCTATGTAAGACGCGACACCTTGCATCTTCGTAGGATTCTTTAATCATAACCATGACCTTGTCTAGAATACCTCTCCCACGCAAAGCAAAGCTGTCGAAAGCCTTCTCGAAGTCCACAAACATGAGATGTAGTGGTGAACCCATTTCGGCTGACTGCTCCATATCTGGGGATATGGTAGGTGATAATTTCCAACATTGTCTTGCACTGGACAATGCGAACAAGAGTTTGGTTTTCTTTCGATAATACGTGTTTCACTAATGCCTTGCAACGAATGCGAAATTTTCACTCTTTGTGACTATTATCCGTATTGATGAACACTTTTTCTACTGCCCTTTGGGCTTTCAGTTGCAAAAATCTATTGCAGCTATTTACTTTTCTTTTTTTGATGTCCTAGCTTGTTTACTTGAGGCACTCCATGACGAACAAAAAACAAGACACCTCTATTGTTTACTAATTGGATTACATACTTTCATGTTAATATTTAAATTTCCAACTCGGAGTCCTTAAGACCAATAATTCGTAATGAATAGTGTCGGAGCCGCACTGCTTCAATCCCAATGTGTATATCCTAGTTTGTCTAGAGTACATCCCAATGAATTCAAGATAATTGCTAACGAACGTAATTGATTAGTGCATTGGTCACATTTATTGCGAAGTGTATTGTGAGAAAAGTATGCATACAGAATGAAAACTTGATCGATATTGATATGATTCGGAGTTTGAGGAGTAATTTAAAAAGGTAATGAATTTCTTGAGAATTCTATTTTAAAAAAAAATGTTTGCCAAGGTTACTTATTGCCCTTTTGCCTTCTGCCATCGTTCCTTCTGAAACCTCTATTTTTCCGTTCGATGAGATTGATTAAAATTGACTTAGCCTAACAAAAACTACAGCTGACATTATTGATTATCTCAGCATGTAGAAATCTCGAAATCTATTGACTACGCTCTACTGGCCAAGCGACGATTCAAATCTGATTTTTAATGATTCTCTAGTACCATAATTTTCCTTAAATCAATCAAATTAAATTACACATAATAAATGAAACAAGAAATTCAACAAGCTTTGTGGACATACCTTGTATATTTGTTGATTTTAACATCTTCTTGTGGTTTCTCTTCACTGTCCTTTTTCACCAAAGTAGTTTTCCGCTTCCTTATATTCTTCTGTTCTTTAGCCATTTTAAATTCGATGAAATTTCTAATTTATTTTGTTAAAAATTCTAATATCGTCCTTTGGAATTGCGCGACACAAAACGCTTCGTCTTTCCCCCAGGAATGTTATCAAGAAGTGTAATGTCACTCCTTCGATTAACCTCTATCCCGAGCATCTTCAATAGA
This sequence comes from Chorisops tibialis, assembly GCA_963669355.1. NCBI lineage: Eukaryota > Metazoa > Arthropoda > Insecta > Diptera > Stratiomyidae > Chorisops > Chorisops tibialis. Next base: position 249,005,918 of record OY770262.1, read on the forward strand.
ATTTTCAATTTCGTTTAAAAATGCAACCAGCTTTTCGCCTTTTAATATAATATAAGGAGCAAAGCATCAAAACGGCCATAAATTACCGTCAAAAGAATAAAATCACCCGCCATAAATAAATTGGAAATTAATAATAATAATATTAATTTCTAATGATTTCCTTTCAAACTAACGCTCTTCCATCTGGTGGTCGCATTCTCTTAAATGCCAAACAGCATATGATTTTGACAGCGAGCACAATAATACGGGAAAATCTCAGGCCCAGACTGTTTACGTTCTCCGATGTTTTCTTTATTCGAAAAATTCCGATCGTAAACCTGCTGAACCGCAATGACTGAAAATAATAGCGTAAGTATAATTCGCAATTTTAAGGGAATGATTAATCCAACCTTATCCGCTCTTTCCTACACCCCAAGGACACCGAAACGGAAAGCACCGAGGAAGATGTTGAACCCAAATTGAAATACGTACGAATTGCAAACAAAAATGATTTGGAGGCAATCCTTAACAAAGATGCTGTTACTTGTGTCGCCGTTCATCCAAGGGTAATTTTTAGCACCTTAAGTTTGCGATAATTTGCAACATTATAACGTTGTTTTCAGTTTCTCTTTTTTGGGACTTTCTACGGCGGTGTCTACTTGTTCGATCATCAAGGCAACTTTGTTGACTCATTCCTGAATCGACCACAGAATTTCTTACATTCGGTTTCCGTGAATCGGATTGCAATCGATTCAAAGGGCGAATACGTAGCAACTTGTTCGGATGATGGGCGGGTAAGTTGTTACATTAATTGAGAATTATAGGATTACGAGATAAGAAATGGGTGTTGAATTTCGTAGGTAACAATTACGGAGTTGTATAGCGAAGCAGCTCATCAGAAATTGGAGATTGGGAGATTTGTTCGATCCGTTTCGCTCGATCCGGACTATCATAAATCGAGATCAGGCAGGCGATTTGTTGTAGGTAAGTAGTTCATTGATCGATTGAAGTTTGTTATCCCACGACTATGTAGATTTACCAGGCCGTAAGACTGAAAACGATTACGTAGGTTTGTATAGGCGAACAAAGTGTATAAATAAATTTCTGAGCTCGCTACAAGCACGGAAATAAGAATTCGACAATTACTATGTTTATAAGGACACCAAACTTCACGAGTGAAACTTCAATCACGAAATAAAACATCGTGTAAAAGCTGATTGAAACTCAATGTTGACCCGCAATCTAGATCCCGAGTAAAACTTCAATTGCGAACTAAAAATATCATGTATACAGTAAGTGAACTGACGTGAAATACCTTTTTTATGCAATTCCGAACGCGAATAAACGAAATTTGTTATATATTTTGATATTACTTAGCAAATTGCTTGGGCAACCTATCAGGACGCTGTGGTGTGTCGCAATACCCTCGTCCGCGGTAAGCATGGTAATAGCAAGGAATTAAGCTTGACAGTTGTACCTTCCTCAACGTGCTCATCCGACACACGTTGACAACCGCCTCGTTCTGAGCCTAAATGAATGAACATGTCGAGATGGATATAGCAGCAAACATTTTTCCTGTAAAAACCATGCCGCGAACCAGCCCAAAGTACTATGAGATGGAGTATTGGCCATCAGTCCCCGGCAAAAGAGGGTGCTAAAATCACCGGGTCCGAACGCGGTTAGGAAGCTCCTAGAACGGTGCAACCAGGTTCCAGTAGTGCTGTGCTACTAGTAAATGCCCAGCGCACTGAGTCTTCCATGTCAGAGCTCAGTGATCTCGCTTTCATAGTGACATTAGGGGATGCAGCCTCAGAACCGAATAAGCCGATGGAGGTGGGTATAGATGTTGTTCATGCTTTGACGTCGATAATATCCTGCACAACTACCTCGGCTGGCCTTGATACTGAGACCATCCAAACCCCTCAAGGTGGTATTAGCAACCGTGTCCGTCGCCGTGCTAAAACCAACCTAAAAAGAAAAGCTGCAAAAGCAAGGTTTGACGATGCGGTAGAGGCTAAAGTGACTGCAGTTGTGAGTCGACTGTCCTCTGGGACGGACGATTCACGAGCTGCAGAAGCTTCACGCCCAGTCAGCTTGCCGGCCGCAGTAATCTGATTTGAGGCGAAAGGTCTCAGTATTCCAGCAACCTCTCTGATTAATAAAGCTAGCACTTCCGAAGCGAATGTAGTCAGAGTAGTTAAGCCTCTTTCGAAAGAGTCTGCAAGCTCCGATCACTCCGCTGGAAGTAGTGTCAAAAATTGCTACGGATGGCGCTGCGGTTTCGAAACTGTCGGCAACGAAAAGAATGGGCATGCTCAGAAGGGCAGCCCAACGGAGTAAGTTTCATAGCTTGACCCCAGCTGCTACTCCCAATTGCAACCGTCAGTGGAAAATGTCGAAGTGGTTTAACTTTCAACACTTTCATCCCCGCTTGCTTTGGGACGATCGGTTCCTCTGGCAATGCTAAAGAATCCTCGTCGTTCGCGTACACAGTCGCGGGTAATAAGCGCGAACCACTGAAGCAGAAATACAAGCACATCTGATCAGATGATAGTAATACGCCGATACCTGCAGCAAAAAAGAAACAGCCGAGATCAACAACCTGTAGCGACGTCGCTAGGAGTTCCCTCCAGGCAGCAGTCATTAACACCAACGACTTGCTGGGCATTATACCAGAGTCGATGAGGCCTCAGATCTAATCTTCATTAAGGAACATTCTGAGGGAACACCTCTTAGGTAATCCACCAGCTAAACCAAGCTTTTTGAAGTACGACTTCGAGACAGGTTATCTTAAGATAACTTGTGCTGACCAAAACACTCTGGCCTTCCTTCAGGAGGCGGTTACCAAGATGAATGAGCTCTTGAAGGACATTAAGCTATAGGTGGTGGAAGGGGCCGAGGCTCCTAGATTGACAAAAGTGTTTGTATGGATCCCGGGTATCACTGAAAACCCTGAACTACTATTGCAGGACATTAAACTGCAAACCAATCTTTCCACTGAAGTATGGGAGCTTTTCCATAGAAAACAAAAAGACAAGGGCCAACTTCTCTCTCTCTCGGAATCGACCAAAACTCCATGGAAAAGGTTTGGCCGATTGTAGACTCAACAAGGTCCACTTCAAACTGCCGAAATCAAATGCGGCCAACCTCAGAAGCCGGCAAACTCAGAGTGGTTGAAGGCAATCTACATCAAAGTAGAGCGGCGACTGCCACTCTCCTACAACACCTCTTAAGAGGTTACTCAGATGTTGCACTTTTTTAGGAGCCGTGGTTGAGTGGTTCTTACCACATTCTTGGATGGTGTAACAAAACTTTTACAGTCCTTCACGGACCCAAAACAGGTAAACTACGGACATGTGTCGTTGTAAAAAAAGCACTAAAATTGACATTAATTACGCAATTCAGCAGTTCAGACCAAAAAACGACGATCTGGGAGAGGTAATTTAACGGAACCCCGCAGCCTGGTAAGCTGGTTCCATCATGTTCCAATGACTGACCTTTTTTTTACAGAATGGTCTGTGTTAAATTTCGGCCTTTATGTGCAATGCACAAACACAGTCATGAAGGGAATGGATGAAATTAGGAAGGTAGGGGAAGAGGAATGAGAACGACGGTAACGAGTGGAGAAGGTGATATATATTTTTCAGTTGTACTGGCTGCTACTGACAAATATTTGAAGATGTTAAGGCCTTCTTGAAGTGGAACTTTTAGAATGTTTGCCCATTTTATTTCGAATAATTTTTCATCGCCAGTAGCAACCTAAAAATTCGTGCTTAAAAAATCCCGCCTGGAGTGGCAATCGAACCCACGACCTATTGACTGAAAAGCAAGCAGGTTGCCCACTACGCCACAGAAGCCTCAACCTGTGCCAGCTTGTCCAGTCTAACACAGGCGACTTGGTAATCTGGTCTAGCACAAACTGCAACGATCGCGGTAAGTCAATTCTAGAATTTCTCGGCATGAACAATCTAACTGTTTGTAATGTTGGCAATAGTCCCACCTTCATAAATAGAGTAACAAGCGAAGTTATCGACCTGACTCTTGCCACTAACTCTAAATCACTAGTGGTCCGCAACTGGAGAGTTTCGAAAGAACCATCCTTGTCAGACCACATGTGGATAAGATTTGAAATATGGGATGAGCAAAAAATTGCCGGTTTTACAGGAATCCATCAAGAATGGATTGAGTTAAATATCAGAAGCTAGTAAACCGCAAACTACCGGCAATAGTTCCTTAACCAATAAAAACACCAGATTCCTTAGATAAAAGATTGGATATATTAAGAAATATACAAGCAAACTCCTGCCCTCAGAACTCCGCCAAAAATAGTAAGAACGTTGTCTGGTGGAATAACGATCTTGATTGAAGTGGGTGGATACAAAAATTAGTTAGAGGTTACTAATTTTTTAATTAATTGCTTGAGTTACGTTCAAAATTTTCAATGTAGAATGTTAGTTTTACAGACGAAGTAAATTCTATAAAATTCTGTGCATTTAATATTCATCATAGAGCGATACATTTGTATGGAGTGGGGAATCGATGTGATGCAATTTTCTTTCGTTTCTTTTGAAAGAAGTTCGTACAAAATGTTTAAGATCGTAGCTTTTAATTTACTGGTTGATTGATTTATTGAAATTGGTCGAAATTACACTTTTGTATGGCAGGGGTGTAGAAGAAGTGGAGGGATAAAAAGACTTTTAATGCAACTTGTTTTAAACATTTTGAAAAGTTTTCGTACAAATTTTCAAGTTAAGAGCTAATGTGTTGGTGATAATTGATTTGCTAAAAATGATCCAAATAATACTTTTGTTTGAGAGAGAGTAGAAGTTTTGATGGTATGCGACCAGTTAATATCTTAAACTCTTAATCATTTCTTGAGTAACTTCAGTGGATTGTGTGACCTTCGTTAAATTGCTCAAGCTAGCTTGAGCCAATTATAGTTGACGCTTTTCAAAAATCCTTCCGTTCTCCTTTCTCAATCGTTTGTGTGTGGCTGAGTGTGCTCGCGCTATCTTTTCTAGTATGTATGCGCGCACGTGAATAGTTCAAACAATAAGATCGTAAACAATCGATTAGTGGCTTAGTCTTGCTATGTAACAATATAATAGAGAATGGCCACAATTATTTAATACCAACATGATACCTTACATTCTTCTTAGATTATAACTATTGACTCCCTCGAGCATCGCAGAAATGTCTGAGTACTCAGCATTTACTATTGCACGGTAAATGTAGTGCGGAACTTATCACTCATTCTACCTCTTTACACTTTTCGCTTGTCCGCGCAATGAGTACACCATCAAAATTTTTCCTACTCGTGCAGTGAAATATACACAGTCCTTCATTTCCCGAAAATCCAGACCTTGGAACGCATCTATGAGCATATTTCCAACCACGTAAGCTTCAAAAATAATGTTCGTCATTTTTATTTCCCTTTCCAAAAAAAACCCATAACACTACCATCCTCTTCCTATACCGACATAACTCTGTTATGCATTAAAGGTTGACCCCTTACGTTATACTCGGCGCCTTAAAAAATAAAAATGAGGAGCTGGCCAATAGGGCAACATTTTCGGTTTTAATTTGCTATTTAAAATTAGCAGTCTTAAAGCAGTTCACGATCAGGAATTCCACCGCCAAGAACCTGAAAGATGTCAATGGAACCCCTCCTTAATATGAGTGAATATTGAAAAAAAGGACACAGGTATAGACAGACTACCACAAGTTCTCCTTAACCCGGAACTGATAGATGATGTTTTCCTACCGCTGTTTATTCAGACGTGGGATATTCGACTGAATGGCCGAATTGGCGCGGTATGTGTACCATATACTTACGGCCGTATCAAAAATCATAGTAGGTAATTCTAAATATGCTTTAGAGAGTTGTCTTGAAGCTTATCAGGCTGGATTTCGTAAAAGGTCGTCTTGTCTTGGTCGTCTCTTGGATTGACATGCTGATGACGTGTGTTTGCTTGCGCATAACCGTTCGGAATTAGAAATATCCGCTCTTTAAAGTCGGTAGCTATGATCATTGAATTCTCAATCATCTAGTAGCGAATTAAAGTCATCAACAATTACAATATCTGACGGTAAATAGATGCCAATATTTTCAATGTAAGCTGATGCACTTACATCAGTAGATAAATGTACTCGACATATCAGGATGACCCAGACTGTTTTTAAAAGACATTGCTTCTCTAGTAATAAATAGTTGCTCCAATTGAGACAATTGTAAATTTAGTGGTTCAATTTTTTCACATCAGTCGACTTCTTAGTACAGGCAAGAACGATTAAAGGAATCTATCAAGCAAGCGAGTCCTAGAGCTACGGTACAGAAATAGCTCCTCTGCAGTAAAATTTAACCATAGAATCCGCGACTAAACATACATTTTTCAATCGAAACATAAGATCCTTTATTTAATCTAAATTTTTTCATTTAAGTTTTGCTTTTTTTTTAATACTTTCATATATTGGTCTGGTTAATGTTTTCACAGTGCATTTTGATTTAAAACGAAGCAAGTTTGATAAAGGTCTCAGCAGAGACCGAAACAATGTAAAATCCGGAAATCTTTCGTTTTACCTTCATATAATTTAAAATGTAAAATCCGGAAATGTTCGTAAAATCCAAAACGCATGGTGAAAAAATTCTCCGAACCTGCATTTAATTGTTTAATTTTTGCTTTCAGGCGATGATAAATTAACACTCTACGAAAGAACATTTGTAAAAGGTCTACGTACAACAGTTCTAAGTGAATCCGAAGGTCTTGTTTCGGCTGTTGCATGGAGCAATCAATTTATAGCATGGGCAAGTTCGTTAGGAGTTCGAGTGTACGATTTAAATGAAAAATGTTCGCTAGGCTTGATCAAATGGGACGAACAGAAGGGGTAAATTTTTCAGTCAAGTATCCCTACTTTGTAAACTAAAAATTTCTCTACGAATTTATGAATTTCAGTATCAAATTAGATAGCTATCGTTGCAATCTCCGATGGTCTAATCCCACCACCCTTCTAATCGGATGGGTCGATACCATCCGAATATGTATAATAAGAAAGCGAAATGCAATCGAAGTTTCTACAAGAGACTTGCCAGGATTTATAGTGGATCCAAGTTCGTACAGAAATACCTTAGTTCCAACCATGATTCAAATTTTATTTTTCCAAAATAGTTTCAACATTCCAAACCGATTTTTATGTTTGTGGTTTAGCACCGTTAGATACCAATCAATTGGTTGTCTTAGGTTATCCCAAAGAGCGAGATTCAGAAAATAATAAGGCATTGCGACCGATATTATGCGTTCTGCAATACAAAACAAGTGATTATTCGGAAATTTGCACAGATAGCTTGTCTATGAGGGGGTAAGTAGCGAAAGATAAATAGTTCGAGAAAATAAATTGAAGTATAATCGTTTAATTTTGCAGTTATCAGGAGTATAAAGTCAATGATTACCATCTTGATTGTCTAATTGATGAAAGCCGATATTTTATAGTTTCTCCTAAGGATATTGTGGTGGCTAGTTTGTATGAAAATGATGATCGCGTTCAATGGCTCATAGAACATAAGTAAGTTTGTATTTGAATTTTTGTTTACTGTAACTTTCTAAGTGAGATGATTGATGATGATGAAGAGCGACAATAGTTAATACTCATCGTTGTGGACAATGTAATAATCAACACTTGAACCCTACCTCGCATCAGAGAATTGAGATACTATTGGAAGAAAAATCGGAAAGCTCATATTCTAAAAATTGGTTACATTGACCGCCTACAGGGGCATATGAGAGAGACAGCTCTCTTTGACACATTTTCATGTGCTACTTTATCGACCAACCCGACGTCTCCCTAAAGCGTTATAATCCAGGCCTTATTTAAAAATGGTTTGCTCTGCCTTCTTCAAAGCGTGACCGATCTGCTGTCAGTTTCACATTTGAAAGTCAATGCCTATTTAAGCCTGTCTTGTACTCTAAAGCTCGCCATTGGAGATGACTTCTGGTCAGAAAATGAGGCGTGTTATATTTTACCGTTTGATAACAATTAATCTTGTTGTACGCATGTACAATATTTCGGTATTCAGTTTCGTCAGTACTGTAATTGTTTGCCTCCAAGCCATATGCATGTACGTCTATGTGTATTGAGAATAGTAGACAGTTGAAGATCGCTTACATTCGATGAACGGCTAAGAGTTGACATGTAACAATATTTATGTACAAATAAATGACAATTGAGTTGATTCGTTTCAATAAAAAATCGAATTAGCAATTTATATTTTCTGCTCTCTTCTCGTTCCGTTCTTAAGAGTTTTTGTATAGGTTCACTAATTTTTTTCAAAAATGAATATGACTTTCGTAAATAATGATTCATTATGGTTATTTTTACATCAGAATAGGAAAAGAAAAGAGCACACTTAAGTTAATTTGCCGTCCGGATAAATTTATTGATAGCGCGCCCTTCCAAATAACTTTTCTTATAGCCGAGTGATATTTTACTGCATTTTTAAGCTATGTTTTGACTCATTGCTACTCGCGTCTCATTTGTCTCATTTTACCGGAAGCACAAAAGCCTAGCAGTAACACGAGTGCGACGCTGAGGTACTATTAGCTCCTTATGCCAAACAAGTTTGACAGAAATTTGGCAATTATTCTTCAATTACCAAAAAGTCAGGTTAGCGCGAACATCAGTCAGGGCTGAAGGCAGATGTAAGGAGAGGGGGGGCGGGAGAGTTTAGTCACCGGGGAAGACATCATCCTTGAAGAGCTCTGATGAAAGATTGAAAAGAAAGAAGACAGTGACAGTTGCCTACCGGTAAATTATTAGATCTTCTTTGGGCAAATCATTGCCAGTACTTCTTGTGAAGCAGGACCTCCTGGTAGTGAGTGATGGCGGAATCGGGAACAATACTTACTTAAGCTAATTGGAGGGAGCGAAAACGAGTTCTTCAATGCCTTTGATTTGAAATCGTGTTAAATTTGATCACGACCAAAAACTTCGTCGGAAGATCCTTCAGAGTCCAAAAGGCTTAAGATCTTTCTGGTTATTTGTCCAAACGTTCAACAATAATTTCATCTCTTCATTAGCACCACCGTAGATGGTGGCCGCACTTTAATTGATCCTGTTGAGAAAGCTAACTAGCAGCAGCAATCTTCGCGAGAAACTTCACACTGCCACCTTCAAACAAAACCCCTCCTATCGCAACAGCATCTGGTTTTTTGCTACCTCTGCTACATTTTCGCACACGTCCCATATTCAGGATTCTGCCAAAGCTGAATATTCACAAGTTTACTGGCCCTGATGGCATTCCCCCGATTACCCTTAAAATGTGCTCCTCTTCTCTGGCTAATCCTCTCCGTAATCTTTTGCATCTATCTGACTCTTGTGGGTGCTTACCACAATTTTTGAAAGTTGCGAATGGTCCGCCAATTCCCAAGAAAGGAAGCAAAGCGAACCCCACTAACTACCGTCCGATAGCCATTACTTTCATCAATGGCGCGACAGCCCAAATCGGGCCCTGGCCTCCTGAAGTCTGTAACCACCTTCTCAGGAAGGTACATCTATGTATAATTCTTCACCTGTATGGGTAAATTGTCCGTGACCACCCAACTCTGGCCAGCTCAGTCGGAGTTGGGTCGTGTCGTCACAACCCATACAGTTGAAGAAAGATTTCTCCGGATTGGAGATGGAGAGGGGGACGAAGGAGAAAACCAAAAGTCGTCGCCTCCAATCGTCTCGATTCAAAGACATCGTCCTCCAGCTGCTAATTTTTAAAATGACTTTGATGTCCTAATCAACTGAGTCTTCCCATCGCTTGTGTGGTTTATCTACTGGCCGGTTACCACTCGCTTTGCCTTTAAGAGCACGATCAGGGATTCTTCTGCCTTCCATTCGCTCTACATGGCCAAACTGCAGTGGAGTTTACGTAGCTTGGTGAACGTTGAAGCTTCTGGCTAGAGTTGTAGAGTTGATACAACTCATGGTTGTACCTTATTCGCCATTCCTTTCTTTCCTTCACAGGTCCTAAAATTCTTCGAAGAACCTTCCTTTTGAATGCGTTAACTGTTTTTTTGGAAGTTTACGTTAATCTCCACGTCTCGCTGCCATAACAGAGCACAGGTCGTATAATAGCTTTATATATCCGCAACTTATTGTTCCTGTGCACTTTATTGGATTTCATTATTAATACGTCTTATTTGCTAGTATTATCCGTCGTTTGATTTCGTCTGTTTCATTACCATCCTTTGCTAGATTAGCCCCCAGCTATATGAAGTTGTCCACACTCTCCAAATTATATTGCGCAATTGTTATGTTTTGTCTGATAGGCGTTCTCCTTTTTGTTTGCGTCACTACATTTGATTTGCTTTCGTTAATGCGCAACCTGACTTCTTTTGCGGCGGAGTTAATAGTGACAAATACCTCTTTAGCACTAGGGAAGGATCTTGCTAGGATGTTAATGTCGACAGCATATGCTAAAAATTTGATCTACTTGAATAGTAGTGTCCCGTTGGTTGAATGCCAAGTTGAAAAGCATGGGGCTAAACCATCTCTCTGTGAGTCTTGTTAGTCGGACTAGTTTTGGGGGAATTCCAAAGTCAAGTATGATTTGGTACAGTACGCTCCTGTCGATACTGTCGTATGCTTGTTTAAAATCTACGAAAATTTGGTGCACGTCTGTGTTATATTCCCAGCATTTCTCAAACGCCTGTTTCACCGAGAATATCTGGTCTGTTGTAGATCGTCCGGTTTTAAGTCCACCTTGGTATTCGCCAATTATTTCTTTAGTATTAAGACGACGTTCAATTATTTTGTCATTATTTTATAGGACGTACACAACAATGATATTCCTCTGTAATTCTCACAGCAGAGTTTGTCTCCTTTCTTGTTAAAATGGACATATAATGCTTTTTCGCCAATCGTCGGGTATGATTTCCTCTGTCCAAATTTTGCATATCACTTTTGTAGTACTTCAACGTCACAGTTTCCACCATTTTTCTGAAGTTCAACTGGTATTTCGTCAATTCCCGGCGGTTTGTTTAGTTTTTGGTCACATAGGGCTGCTTTGATTTCGGCAAGCGTGGGTAGTGTCGATGATGGTTCTCCTTCGTCAGTTGAGGCCTCAATTGAGATGTTGTCTGATTGAGAAGATGTTCAACGTAAGAAGCCTATCTCTTTTTGATTTCTTGCCTGTCGCTGATGATGTTGCTCTCTGCGTCTTTGCAGAGGCTGGTTTTTGGTTTATTTCCCTTTTTTAGATCTTTTACTATTATGTATGCGTCCCGCGTTGTATCATATTGTCGTCCATTTTTTGTATCTTGTCATTATGGTACTTCCTTTGTTTTCGCCTGCAGGTGTTTTTCGCATATCGCCTAAGCTTGTCATATCCATCTTTTTTGGCTCGTAGTGGCCGTTGAGTAAAAATTTTGTGGGCCTCGTTCTTTCTATCTATTGCATTGCGACATTCTTGGTCGAACCAATCATTTTTTATTTCGCCATGCTTTATATCCTAATACCTCTTCTGCGGAGGATTTGATGCCGTCTCGCATTTTCATCCACACATTCTCCACTGACATATTTTGGATTTTTTCATATATTGGCGTCAGGTGTTTATTACATGCTGACATGTAAGCCTTCGCCACTGTTTCGTCTTTAAGCTTGTCAACATTGAATATGCGAGCTCTACTCGTTTTCGAATATCCACGACAAGCTATTCGGCATCGATACTTAGCTCTGACTAGATAGAGATCAAAGCCACAATTCGCACCGCGGAGGGTTCGTACATCCAGTATGCTTTAAGCAGCCTTTTTCTCAATTGGTGACGCACACGCTCATTTGTGAAAATCGCGATGTGGGAAGCACGTAGACCTTACTATCATATTTTTGCTGCTTGCGAAATCAATAAGACGTTGGCCATTGTCGTTGGTTATGTCATGGAGACTATGCCCTCCTTGTTCCTCTATGATCCTCCTCCTTTCCGACTTAGGACAATTTTTAGTCATTCGAGGGCAGTGAATCATAGGTTGTGTCTAGGGTGGCATAAAATTCGTCTTTAGTTATATCGCCCTTGTCTTCTGTTGGTGCGTGGACGTTGATCAACTAAGTGTTGAAAAATTTAGTCTTTATTCGGATGGCACAGAATCTTTCACTTACTGGTTTGAAACTCGTGACCTGCTGTGTAAATGTTTTGTCAACGACAAAAGTGACTCCGAACTCTGCTTTCTAATAATTTTCGGGTGTGATCTCATGTCCATGATTTCGTTTCTTGGAGGGCAGTTATGTTTATGTTGTATTTTGCCGCTTCTTCGAGGAACTCTTTCAGAGCTCTTGTCCTAAATAAAGATCGAACATTCCAAGATCCAAAAGAGTAGTCCATTTTTCGTTTGCTTGGTCGTTGCCCTTGAGTCCATCCTTTCCGAGGCTGTTCTTCAGGTTTCTGGACAGTGTTTTTTTTTCGGTGATGCGTTGTCGGCGCCTCGCCTAACCCCGACCTAGAGGACCGGTCCTACTTATTTATTACACCCTGGTAGAAAAAAGGTGGGAGTTTTTAGCTAAATATGACATGCTGGAGTTCTTACAGCAATACTGCGAGCCCAACTATGTCATACTTTTTTCCTACTTCCTGAGACGCACTGTCACCGGTCATTCAGGTTAACTCCACACTCCGTTCTCCTTTCTCAACCGGGCTTGGGACCGGCGATGGCTATTACTTTGGTGCTCTCGAAAGTTATGGAAACTACTGTCGCCAAGATATTCTTCGAAAATGCTAAAAACATTTTATGCCTTCCGACTTAGCTACTATCTATAAGGCCTACATTCGACCTCGTTTAGAGTACAATTTGCATTTATGGGCTGGGGCACCCAAAACACACCTTGCGGTACTTGATCGAATACAAAATCATGCGTTCCGACTAATTGGAGATGAAACTGTTACGTTCTATTGAATCCCTCGAGCATCGCAAAAATGTTGGAGTACTCAGCATTCACTAACTAGCGATAGTGGTAAATATAGTGCGGAACTTATCTCACTATTTTCCCCGAAATACTCGTCAATCTCTATATATACTCGTCAAACCTATTCCTACTCGTACTGTGAAGATAAACAGTCATTCGTTTCCCGAACGTCCAGACATTGGAACGCATTGCCTGCTAGCATATTTCCAGCGCTTCAAAAATTATGTTCACCACCATTTCCGGCTCTCACCACTCAAATTTTCATAACAGTACCAAATTTTATCTTCTTGCTATACCGACAGAAATGTGCAATGTATTAAAGGGAAACCTTTCAAGTTATATTCGGTACCTTAAAAAAAAAAAAAATGAGGAGCCATTGTAGAGCTGGGTAATAGAGCGAAAATTTCGGCGGGATATCCCTTGGTATATCTGACAGCACACTAGAACTCTTGCATAGACACTGCGAAGGTCAAGTTCTTAAGCTTGACATTGCAAAATCTTGTGACAGAGATTGGCATGAATGCCTTCCTGTTAAGCTCACGGTCATTGGCCTTGATGCTAGCCTCATTCAATGGACTGAGAGTTTCTTGCTTCGCTATATGAGTAGTCCTAGATGGCGTTACTTCTTCCTCCTTCCCAATCAATTCCGGAGTCCCTATTAACGACCTTTTGTCTTCTACTATCAGTCCAATCCATAGTTTTGCGGATGACAGTACTTAGGTAGTACCTATGAATTTGAATGTATTGCGTTCAATCGCAGGGAGTTATTTCGTTCGCTGAACTCAGATCCCGATTTAATCCTGGAGTGGGACAGGAATAATAAAGTAGAGTTCAATGCCGCTAAAACGTGATGTTCCAGCGTCGTCTTCTAATTTCTACTGCCTTAAATGGTGTACAACTTTGCTCTTGCGAAAATTTTATCATTTTAGGCGTGAAGCTCTATAACCGAATCGATTGGAGTCAATACATCTTTGGAGTTGAGACGCAAGCGCCTAGGCATTCTTCGTAAATGCAAAAAAATACTTTACGGCTCACGACTTAGCTATCTACAAAGCCTACATTATACATACCTATGATACACTGCTGGTATACAATACCTTGTATTGCAAACGTGGTATAGCATACTGCCCATAGGCTTAGGCTTAGGTTGTAGGAGGGTGGTTCCATAGAACTACAATGCACTGGGGCCATCTAGTTGTTGTTGTTGTACTTCCACTATTGATTATAAAATGGAAGTCACTCCTCTTGTTCTAACCACTTGGTTCGATATGCGAACCGTAGCAGGCTCGAATGTTGGACGCCTCTGAGCTCGTCTAGATCTGAGAAGAATCTAGAGCCTAAACAAAGGAGACGACTGTTGGAGATTTGCGAACAGTGACAAAGATAATGTTCGATAGATTCTTCGTCTTCCTCGCGTTTCGCATCCTAAATGCATGCATCTTTAGCAAGCAATGACCTGTGGTCAGGCCAGCAATACAGCTGAGCTGTAATATTTTTATTCGGTTATTCCCAAAAGGATTTAGCCGTTCTGCAGCTGTCCAGCTGCCACCACCACATCAAGAAGAAATCCAAAATATTTTGTTTTAAGCTAGTCTTTAGCACTGTTTGTGCTACATCGACTGACTTCCTATTGGAATTGATGTTTTCAGATCGTCCTGCTGCCTCGTTACCTAGCAGGTCGCTATGACCCGGTATCCAAATTAGAAAAACTTGCGTTATAGCCGCTAGGCAATTCAAATTGTGTCTACAAATGGACACTAGTTTGGACGTAGTCCTGTAGGATTGGAGTGCCAGAAGCGCAGCCCTGCTGTCCGAGAGAATGTAACAATTTCCGAGACTGTTCTGCATATCTAGAATAATTTTTGTACACTCGTTAATGGCTAATACTTCCGCTTGGAACAATGTCGTATGTTCTGGTAGATGAAATGAAGTGAGGATGTCGAGGTCGTGGGAATATATCCCTGAACCTGTCCCCTGGTTAGTTTTAGATCCGTCCTTATAGAAATGAGGACCTGTACAGGTGCTGAGTATCGCGTTTGTTGCCCATTAGTTTCGTTCAGGAAAATAAATGTGAAACTTCCGTTTCTCCACCTGCGGTTGGTTCATGCAATCATACTCGCGGCGCTGACCACGAATTGCTGGTTTTTAATCTAATGGCAGCTAGGCCCGCTGCTTGTTTTATAAAAAGATCAAGTGGAGGTAGTGAGAGAATTACCTCTAGGGCTGCAGTTGGTGTTGTTCTAAGGGCCACCTGTTATGCACAGACATGCCATCCGTTAAATTAGCTGTACAGGTGCCAGGTTGGTTTTAGTACCACCGCTAGCCACCACACCAGCGCGCCATAGCAAATAATTGGTCTCTGACAATACTGGTATACATCTAGTGGATGAGGTGCGGCTTAAGGCCCCATCTTAAACCGAATGTTTACAAGCGAAGAAGGCTACTGTATCATTTTTTGCTCGTTCTTGAATGTTGGCCTTCCAGGATAATTTACTATCAATAATCAGAACTAAATATTTAACCTGATTCGAGAGGACCATATTGATACCCCGAATGTTTGGTGGATTGAAAACATATGGTCTTGTTCTTCTGGAGAAGAGGACCAGATCTGTTCATTTTTTGAGGGTGAATGATAATCTAGTGCCCAGCTGTCTAACAGTTATAAAGCGGACTGCATAAGATCACCTAGAACTTTCTCAAACTTACCAGTTAGCATGATGACAAGATCGTCTGCATATGTTATTGTGGGGTAGCCGCTCCGATTTAAAATGGAAAGGGGTTCATTCACTGTTAGGACCCACAGGAGAGACGATATTATGCCGCCCTGTGGCGTTCCTTTGTGGACAGAGCCTTTTCTTGTCTCGTGCGTGGTATGGTTTGACATCAGCTGATCATGAAACTGAAACGTCGCCCCATTTTTCATAAAATGTGTGCAAAATTATACGCAATTTCTGTATTAAAATATTCGCCACATCAATTAAGTCACTATTTCGCATGGCAACGTTCGGTTTTGTTGGCGATGGCAACGATTTTCGTGAATTTTAATTCGAAATTTTGAATTTAACTTAGGCATTCACCAAATATATTCACAGCGGCGCAAAAAGTTTAAATATCTGCTATATTATGTACATAAACTCTTCCTTTCATGGATTATTTAATGGAAAAATCCATCAAAATTGATGGAAAAAAGTCGCGCATCGGGCGAAAATACAAACAACAGCTTACAATAAAATCACGCGTAGCAAGCTGCGTGGCTTAGTGGGCAGCGGGCTTGCTTGACAGTGAGATCCTCCGACGACGTTGGAGCTCAATTCTCCATTCAGGTACTGGCGGGTGTTTTTAAGGCACAATTTTTTTTGGTACTGGTACGGAAAATTTATATATATTTACTACAGCTACTACAACTGAACTATGTCCGCCTGGTATTATACCCGGCTCATAGTCGTTGCTCACCCGGTCGGCTACACGATATAACTTCGTCATTACTGCGAATTTCTTTATGAAATTTTCAGGGTAGACACTCAAAGGAGTACTTTCGAAGGTGCACCTTTTTGAAAAATCGATTTTTTTAACCACCATGAAAAGTTTGCGAATTAAGTATACCACGAAAGGTCTCAATACCACGTTTCTATCAGGTTGCAAACCACCAGCAGTGTATCATATGTATTAGACTTCGCTTAGGGTACAATGGTATTGTTATGAATGAAAAGGGGACATAAATAATGTGTGTCTCACAATCACTTAGTATTCTTACATTTTTGATAAATAGTCGTGAGTTTGGAAAATGAAATGTGTTGAACGAAAACCGTCGTGACGCGGGGAATCCTTTCATGGGTAAAAATTAGGGGAAGAACTACGTCGGCAGCGTAGAGTTTACGTTTCGTTGTGAAACAGGCATCAAGTAGAAATCACTCGAAAGTCGGTACCCATTTTTCTGCAAAACCCGCCACTAGTTAGCGCTGAATACACCAAAAAGTAAATCAGCTGTTTGACATCGAGTGTCAAAGAAGGTAATCGCCTTCGCTTTTGCCGCCGCGGTAATGTTTATTTAAAATTACTGTAAAATAATAACAATGAGACGCCTAAATAATTTAGTGACACTATTCAGTGCGATATTTGCATTCTTTTTCGGTTGCTTCATCACTACCACTCTGGTCAATGTCGACAAAAGTCCGAGCAAATCCACCATGCCAAATAGTGTTCATCATCAAAGCGATTTCTTCCTGATTATTTTAATTGCGAGTGCTCCCGATTACTTTGAGCGGCGCGATTCAATTCGTGAAACCTGGTTGAAATTGTCGAATCCAATCCGACATCAAAATTACCCGGAGAACTTCATTTACCTGCCCGAATACGATCCGAATGGCTTCCTTCAATTGGAGGCGGTAAGCGATCAGGCCAGTCGCCTAGAACTATTTAAGGACTGGCTGGCTAGTGAGACTGAAAATGATGCGAATAATCGTAGAATGATAAGCTCCAAGCATTTCTTTGTGATTGGAACAAAGGGACTTAGTCGAAACCTGTTGAAACAAATCGAAAAGGAGCAGAGGACGCACAACGATTTACTACTCCTGACCGATATCAACGATGCGTATACGAATTTAACGCGAAAAATCCTGACCAGTATCGACACGGTCGTCAGTAAGTTAACTTTTAACTATATTCTAAAGGTGGACGACGACACCTACGTAAAAGTCGATTATTTAATAAATGAACTCATCGCCTACGATCGGAAGTTGCTCCGAAAGGCAAACCAATACACGAATAGTCCGTCGCCGCAACTCTACTGGGGCTACTTTAATTCGCGAGCCACAATCAAAACTCGTGGACAATGGCGCGAATCGAATTTCTATCTTTGCGATCGATACTTACCGTACGCTCTGGGCGGCGGCTATGTTTTCAGTTACGGTATTGCTCAGTATATACAAACGAATGCAAAACAATTAAGCATCTACGTCAGCGAGGATGTTTCATTCGGGGTGTGGGTAGCACCGCTGAGAAATGTCTATAGACGACATGATGTCCGCTTTGATACAGAATATCAGCCCCGAAAATGCCAAACCTATCACTTGGTATTGCATAAAAGGAGTCAAAAACAAATGCAGGATTTGTATCAGAACAATTACTGTACGTTCGAAGCACCCAACGAAGAAGTGGTGAAACGGCCAAAAGAGTATTTCTACGATTGGACAAAACCCAGAGATCGATGTTGTGATACGCTTTCATAAATTAAATGTGCAATGTGGAAAACTTTCCGGTTTTAATATGAAATATCGGTTACGGATTTATTGTGTTCTAGTCGTTAAGGGTTTTTTAATGGGACGAATAGGTTCAAGTGATTGTTTTATTTAAATGTGATTTATGTACCAAAAATTTTGTATCTAATTAAGAGTGAGTATTTTCGTAAAACTGTTAAGTAGATATTTTCTTTACTTTTTAAGGAGGTCCAGAAGTGAAACCAATGGTTCAAATCGTTATATGTAATCGCATTGCACTGTTTTCGAAAATATCTATGAATCCATTTTGAAATGGTCTCAAGAAATCTGTTAAGGCGAGATCGTTTGGTTAATTATAAAATAATTAACTTAAAATAATTTGACCAATCAAATGAGAATAATCTGAATTTAACCTACCATCCATCTAATTTTGTTAATTGGTCAATTTACATTCCGAAAAAACCTCTCGTGCTCGATTACAGGCTCCACTGTCACTATAACTATGCTTTATCTTAACTTTCAAATTTGTTCTCGTAATATCAGTAGAAACATTTATAAAATTCTCTTTTAATCTTTTCAGAAAATTCGATCAAGCTATGGAAGTAATTGCTGCCCATGCTGGAAAATATTCACTCATTTATGTTGCAAGGTAATCGAAGACTATTTTTCTCTTATTACTGCAATTACAATATATTGATGAATGATACTTCTTTCCAGGCTGTACATTGACCATTTAATCTCGCTACGGCAATACGACGAAGCAGCAAAATTATGTCTCCGTGCATTCGGCAGTAATAAACTTTTATGGGAAGAAGAAGTTTATAAATTTGTAAAAGTTCAACAATTGCGTTCTGTGAGCGCTTATTTACCAAGAACCAATGATTGTAAATTGAAACCGCAGGTCTATGAAATGGTTTTGTACGAATATTTAAAATTAGATCCAAAGGTAAGTTCGTTTACTTTTAATGTTTATGAATCGTTGTTAGAAGAGTCTATCAAAATGGCTTTTTATCAAACGCAATTTCATCATATTTTAGGGATTTCTCAACCTAATTAAAGAATGGCAACCTAGTTTATACAATACGGCGGCAGTAATCAATGCAATTCATGACAATTTCGTAAAAAAAGATGCCAACGAACTTTTAGAATCTTTGGCAATTTTATATTCACACGAAAAGAAATACGATAGTGCTCTGACAATGTATTTGAAGTGAGTCATTATTTTATTTTTGAATGAGTTTCTAGATGTTATGAACAATTTTTTAACCGCAGACTTCAAAACAAAGACGTCTTTGATTTAATAAAAACACACGATCTCTACAGTGTCATTCATCAAATGATAATTCCGCTAATTCAATTGGATTCGGATCGAGCTATTGCAATGCTATTGGAAAAGAATAAAATATCACCGGAAATAATAGTACAGCAATTAGAGCAGCGACAGGATTACATGTATTTGGTAAGTACAAATACATTAGCAATTTATTGTCACACAAGCGTATTCAAGCGATGAAATTAGTAAGTCATCTTCTTATTTTTCTGTGGTGTTCCAAATGGTCTTTATATACAATTTTCTATTGTATTGTATTCTCCAGATCGAGAGAAGATCTCACAGGTCCGAGGGTTCTCCTGAGGACCTTTCTTTCGAAGGCGTTAAATAATTTTTTGGACGCCTGAGTTAATGTCCACGTTATGCTGCCCATAGCACAGGTCTTTTAATCGACTTTTGCATTGTAAGTTTTGTTTTCTGGGCACATTTTCTTTATTCATATTGAAAGTACTGAATAATATGAGTTGTTCGTTATAATTATTCGTCTTTCAATTGGATCGCCTTCAAATAAACAAAGTTGTCTACGTTTTCTACATTGTAGTCACCTACTGTAATATTTTTCTGATTTGCGTCTTTTTCGTAGTAACTTTTGTTTTATTTTCGTTAATACGTAGTTCAACTTCCCTTGTGCCCTAATCATAGATTACAAATATATCTTTAACATTCTCCATATGCTATTTATGTCATCGGCATATGCTTCGAGTTGCGTGGATTTGAAATATAGTGTTTGCTTGGTTTTTTTTTTTTAAGGCACCGATTATAACTTAGGGGGTCACCCTTTAATGCATTGCACAGTTAAGTCGGTAAAGGAAGTGGATTAAAATTTGTAGTATTATGGAAATTCGGATGGATAGAGAAGGAAATGACGGTGAACATTATTCTTGAAGGACTGGAGGTTATACCCGTTCGGAAAAACGCTATCCGGCAATGCGTTCCAGAGTCTGGATGATCGGGAAATGAATGACCGCCTAAATTTCACTGTACGGGTAGATAAAAGTTTGACTGTATACTGGTGCGCATGTTCCGCTTGTCGAGTATGTCGTGGAAAAGTGTAAAGTGGAGGAATAAGTGCGCATAGTTCCGAACTGCATTTACTATGGAAGTAGCGATAGTAAATGCTGAGTACTCCGACATTTCTGCGATGCTCAAGGGAGTCAATAGAAGCCGTAATGGTTTCATCTCCAATTAGTCGGAACGCATGTTTTTGGATTCGGTCGAGCAGCGCAAGGTGAGTTTTGGGAGCCCCAGCCCAAAGATGCGAGTTGTACTATAAGCGAGGTCGAATGTAGGCCTTGTAGATGGTAGCTAAGTCGTGAGGCGTAAAGTATTTTTTGCATTTACGAAGAATACCTAGGCGTTTGGAAACGTCAAGGGCAACTTCGAAGATGTGTTGACTCCAATTGAGATGGCTATTGAACTTGACGCCTAAAAGGATAAAATCTTCGGAAGAGCAGAGTTGTACACCATTAAAGGCTACATTAGAAGACGACGCTGGAACATCACGTTTGAGGGATAGATGACAGGCCTGTGTCTTAGCGGCATTGAACTCTACTCTATTTTTCCTGCCCCATTCCAGAATTTAATCGAGATCTGAGTTCAGCGAACGGAATAACTCTCTGCGATTGGAAGCAATAGAATGCTTGTTTGATTCCGCAACAGAGTCAAATTCATAGGTGTTATCCAAGGAACTGTCATCCGCAAAACTGTGGATTGGATTGAGAGTAGGAGACAAGAGATCATTAATAAATACTAAGAACAGGCTCGGCGATAAGACAGAACCCTGAGGGATATCGGAATTGATTGGGAATGAAGAAGAAGTAACGCCATCTAATACTACTCATATAGTGCGTTTAGGCAAGAAACTCTCAATCCATTGAATGAGGATAGCATCCAGGCCAATGGCCGTGAGCTCAACAAGAAGGCATTCATGCCAAACTCTGTCAAAAGCTTTTGCAATGTCAAGCGCAAGAACTTTACCTTCGCCGTATTTATGCAAGCAAGAGTTCCAGCGTTCCGTTAGATAAACCAAGAGATCTTCCGTCGATCTTCCAGAACGGAAACCGTATTGGCGGTCGTGAATAAGCTGTTTATCCTCGAGATATTTAACGATTTTGAGATTGACAGCAGTTTCCATCACTTTCGAGAGCACTGAAGTAATGGCTATTGGGCGGTAGTTGGCGGGGCTCGCTTTGCTTCCTTTCTTGGGAATTGGCTGAACATTCGCCACAATTGTGGAAAGCACCCAGAAGAGTAGGATAGATGAAAAAGGTTACGAAGAGGTTTTGCCAGAGAAGAGGAGCACATTTTAAGGGTAATGAGGGGAATGTCATCAAGGCCAGCGGACTTGTGAATATTGAGCTGTTGCAGAATCCTGAAAATGAGACGTGTGCGAAAATGTAGTAAAGGCAGCGAAAAACCAGAAGGTGTTGCGATGGGAGGGCTTTGATTTGAAGGTCGCAGTGTGGAGTTTCTCGCAAAGCTTACTGCCAATAGGTTAGCTTTCTCAAGAGAATCGACTACGGTACGGTCACCCTCTACGAGTGGTGGTGTTGATGAAGGGATGAAAATATTGATGACCGTTTTGACAAATGACCAGAAAGATCTTGAGCCTATTGGACTTTGAAGGATCTTCCGTCGAAGTTTTTGGTCATAATCAAATTTAACACGACTGAGGACAGATTTACAGGTATTTCTTGATTTCATGTATAGCTCTCTGCTAGCTAAAGTTTGATGATTTTTAAAATTTTGAAACGACTTTTCCTTCGCCTGGATCGCCACAGGATACTCGTTTGTAAACCAAGAGTCCTTCGACGGCCGAACTCTCTTTAAACTGGAAGGTATGTAGAGCTTCATACCTTTCAGGATAGTTTTAGTGACAAGTTGATAAGCTTTATCGCAGTTATTGGAATCAAAGCACAATTTCCAATTAAAGGCATTGAAGAACTCATTTAGTGCCCTGCAATTAGCTCTTTTAAAATGCCAAACAATTCTTCGAGGCGCCGTAACTGGCAGCGGTTTTAGTGCTGCAACTGCAAATTGTGCACGAATCAGAAAATGGTCCGTATTTCCAATTGGCGAAGGAGATATTACAGAGAAGGAGTATTTCTCTGGTTAGTTAGTGAGAAATAAATCGAGAAGATTGGAAAACTGTCCTGAAATTTCTGGTAAACGAGTTGGCTCATTTACAAGTTGTGTTAATCCGTTTATAGAAGCAAAGAGCTCAGTATCACGTCCCTCTTGGTCTGTGCAGGAGAAATATTTAAGCCACGAAACGTTGTGAACATTGAAATCGCCCGCGACAACGATTTCAGCGTCAGGGTGTGCAGTGTATATGGTCTGGATAGACTCGGACAAACTATCCAGCTCACTAGTTGTTTTGGCTGCATTCATTGCCGGACTTCTATAGACATAACAAAGATAGAAAATGTGACCTTGGATCAATAATTTTCAGAAACATGAGAAGTAAAAACAGTTAAAAATAAATCAAAATTTCTAAGAACATCAATTATTATAATAAAAAGTTTTGATTGGCCTTGTTACTTCAAGGTAAAATAAGTACAAACAAAAATTTTATGTTAATTAATTTATCAAATTGAATGCAAATTAAAAATATTATAGAAAGGAGAATCCGATTGAGAAAAGAGAGAAAAAAAAATAATAATAATAAAAATATATAAATATAGGAACTGGTAACACGAATTATTGGCCAGAACAAATGAGAAGAAAAAGAAAAAAAAAAGTAACGTGACCCGAACAAAAGTACAACCAACTGCACATTACCAAAATAATTAACGGTTCGGGGCCACAGCGATCGAATGCAAGACCCATACAAGTATATACTAGGCCTTTGTATGGATACAAACAATATACCGTAACCCCGCTCCGCTAGCCGACACTTAGCTGGATGATGGACAATCCGAGGGTGTCGTGACCCCCCGAAGACGTGCACAATTATAATTTAAAAAACACTCGCGGCAGTAAAACGATGCGATGAAAAAAAGTAATAATAAAAAAGGTATATAAAGATTGAACTGGAAAACGCGTAAGCAATAAACATAATAAAAAAAACTTGGTGTGACGGCTGAAAGCACGTCCGGCATCAAGCACTGTGCTGATGATCTGAATTGAAAAAAAAACGAATGACCATCGGCCATGTTTATTCAAAAGTCAAAGCCTACTCATACGTACATTCATAGTTGCATGAGAGTGAGGTTTACATTTCAACACCCCAACTCATGATTCCAAAGCAAAAGAAAGAACAAAAGAAATGTGGAGGTCGGCCATAAAAATAAACTAGAGATTATGCTACTTAAACTCGACCATCCACAGAAATTAATCAACTCTACGTTACTTCAAACCTTTAGTTTGAATGATGTTGATATGCTTGCAATCGCCGTTGCACTCTGGTTGTCGCAGAATAGCGTCGTTGGCCCGCCGAACTCCTTCAATGGTTGGCCAAGCATCGTCAGCTAGATTGCCTCTCATGTTACCGCGAAGATTATCATATACTCTGCTTCTGTCGAGGATAAGACCACTGTTGATTGGCGCCTGCTTGCGCAAACGACAGCACCATCGCCGGTGCATGATGTCGTACGCCCAGTCCGAATCCGAGTATCACTGTGACCACTACCATACCGATACAAGATCTTGTAATCAAGCGCATGATGCGTTTGGCCGCCGTCCAATGTGGCTATGCGTGGCTGGAATTGAATCGACTTACATCATTTACGCCAAATGTCCGGACGCGTCCCCTGCACCAGGTACAGCAAACATCCGACCGCCTGCTGGTACGGGATGTTCTCCAAAGCGCCGGATCCCTCTTCGACCATCTTGTTCGACAGCTTCTGACTTGTGTCGCGCAACTCTTCGTGCATGGCAGTGATCCAATACTGTTTGTCGCCCGAACCAGTTGCTTCACGAAACGTCACCCTTTCCTCGCAACCTGCCAACTCAGCTGACAGTGTGCCTGGCTGTTTGGCCTTTCTTGGGTGATTCGAACGCCGAATTTCCCCAATAACGTTTCATCCAGCACATAATCGTCATCCGAATCATTAGCGTCAAAGAAAGTGGATTCGTTCAGCTTACTTTCGCTATGTTCTTCTGACACTACTTCTAGTTTCTCCACTGTTGGTATGACCTCCGCCTTATCTACGGTGGTATCAACAGACAAATCGATCAACCAACTGTCATTTACCTTGGCATCCCACATGTCGAAGAATGTGGTGTCACGACTAACCGTCACCGTGCGACGTCTAAACAACGCATGCCCTTTTACTTTTCTGAGTATCCGATGAAGACCATTTGCTTAGACTTCGCGTCCAACCTCTTCCGCTTCTCCTTCGGGATGTGAATCATGACCGGCGTCCCAAACATCAACCAAATCTTCGACAGGTTGATTGGCAGATCCATCCAAAAATGCTCTTGTCCTTCAAAGATCGATTTGATTACATAGGCTGCCCGGTAGATTGCTTCGGCCCACAGTTGCTTGTCCAACCCAGCGTCGAACTGCATGCATCTCGATCGTACCACTAACATTCGGTACGTCCGAGTGAATTAGCTCCAGGATTTGTTTTAACTTGATTTCGACTTCTGTTCGTCGAAGTGGTTGCCGACTTTGTTTGCCGAGCAAGCATGGCACAAACTTCGCCAAAACACTGCTATCGCCTTTGATCGCGACACCATTCACCAGTCCATTCCATTTCATTAAACCATCGTAGCCGAGATGGCTCATGCGGCGGTGCCACTTCATCAAATCAATTCTATCGTCTGTGCTATCATACCGCATGCGTTTGTATTGTCTATTCTCCATGAGCTGTTGAACACTGTCACGTTGACGATGTCGTCACCTTCTTTGTCGCGCAGACAGCGATCATTCGATTCCTTTTTGGGCACAGATAGCTCTTGTGCCCCTTTTTATGGCACACGAAACATTCGATGTCGGCACCCTTCGTCTTCTTGTTCTTGTTGTTAGCATTCAGCTTCGATGTCGCTTGCTGTTTTGGCGACATTTTTAACGCGATACCCACGTTATTTTCTCCGTTCAGCATTGACTTCGCCTGAGCCGAATCGATCGACCGTCGTTTGAGAACCTCTGACGTCAAACGCTGCCCCGCACCGTTCACCACAGTGCTGACATCGAATCCGCCTATAAAAGATTCGTATTCTGGTCCTAGTCAATAAATGATTAATCCGCAGATCACACCATCACTGATTACAAAACCAGTTTCTTGATTTCGGAACATCGCTGCCGATGTTCTCGAATGAACTCTTCGATCGATGCGCAATTCGCCAACTTCAGCGTGGCCAGATTTCCGATGATGCGATCCTTGTACATCCAGTTGCCGTGGTTTTGCAACCATAATTCCGATTATCGACTATTATCAATAAGGTTCATTAAGAGCTTACACACACTTCAGACAGCTAAAACTACGGTTATGTTTAAGAATTTTTTTCGCGCATAAAACTGAATTTTATTGAACAATCATGACATATCTTTTAAAGTAAGATATTTTATCTACCTAGTCCTGCCATAAGTTCTGTCACATAATTTCTCACATTGGCAACAACTTTATTTTATGAGTGACATTTCAATATCGGCCAGTTTTATAAACGTCATAATGTTGTTGACAGTTGATGGTCATTTAAAGTGTGTTCGTTAACGTGTGAAGATGGAATGGGGTGTAATAGAAAACCAAACTGCAGTGATTGCACTACATAAGTGTGGAAAATCCGGAGTGAAATTTTCAAGTTGTTGTGCCCGTTAAAAATAACGCAAAGATTTGTGTATCGTGCGATCCAGAGATATAACGCGATCCAGACTATTGAAGATCGACCTCGTTCTGGACGTCCGCGTGATGTACGTTCTTCTGCTGCCATCAAAGCGGTCGAGAGTCGAATTCGTCGAAATCCGCTTCGTAAACAACGAATCATGGCTCGAGAGATGAACATCTCCACCCGAAGTATGTCTCGCATCATAAAATCTGACCTCGGGATGAGTGCCTTTCGACGATCAACGGGACATTTGCTGACTGAGCAGTTGAAGCAAATTAGGAGCACCAGATCGAAAGAGCTCCTTCGGCGGTACGGCAACAACAAACATCGAGAAATTTTATTTACCGATGAAAAAATTTTTACGGTGGAGGAACATTTCAACCGCCAAAATGATAAGGTGTATGCCCACAGCTCCATAGAAGCCCGAGAAGTTGCCACTAGGGTACAGCGAGGACATCATCCAGCATCAGTCATGGTATGGTGGGGTGTCAGCTACGAAGGGGTCACCGAGCTTCATTTTTGCGAAAAAGGCGTAAAAACTGCAGCGAAAAATTATCAAACGGACATCCTGGAGGGATGTGTGAAGCCGCTGAACTCTACGCTATTCAACAATCGACATTGGGTTTTCCAGCAAGATTCTGCGCCAGCCCACAAAGCTCGAACCACACAAGCGTGGTTGGAAACCAATATTCCACAGTTTATAAGGGCGACGGAATGGCCTTCTGGGAGCCCAGATTTGAATCCCCTGGACTACAAACTGTGGGCGGAGTTAGAGTCCATGGTGTGCACGAGACGACACCCAAATATCGAGAGCCTTAAGCGATCTTTGACAGAAGCAGTAGCTAATTTTCCGCTAGAAACAGTGCGTACTGCTATCGATGACTGGCCCAACAGATTAAAGAGCTGTGTTAAGGCTAAAGGCGGCCACTTTGAATAATTTGTTGCTTATTTTACTTCCATTAGTATGCCAAAATAAAATATATTTTTCTTTGTCAAAAACTCTTTTTCATTTATACAAAAATTGCCCATATACGTGTGACAGAACTTATGGCACGACTAGGTATGTATATTGTGTGAAGATTTGGTTGTAAATTTTCAAACGGTAAGAAAGTTACAGTCGTTTTCCTGGGACATGTTTTTGTTGAGACCCTTTGCGGTGTCAGATGTACCTGCGACATTTTTTATCTAAAAAAAAGAAATCGTAAAGAAGATAGGTAAAATTAGTACTTATCGGACCGGAATTGAAAAATTCATTTTTCTCGGATCATAACACTCTCTGAAATAAAACAGGCGACTTTTTCCCTCAAAATTGTTCAGTACTTATGTTAAAAAGAAACTATGCGAGGTATCGATAAAACGGCTCGATAAGTACTAGATTAATGTGTGAAACATAACTGTGCTATTATAGATATCTGCATGGTAAATGTAGTAAGGAACTAAAGGGATTAATACATCCTCTCTTACATGCCCCACGGAATACTCGCCAAGCTGCATACGCTCACAAGTACACCGAACAGTGAAATTTTGGCAGTCCTTCATCTCTTAAACGTCAATAATGTTGAATGCATTCTATTTCTTGGGAAGTACAATCCCCAATAATTCAAAAACAATGTCCACCGCCGTTTCTTTTCTTTCTTATTTCCACTTGTTTTCCTTACCCATGTCGATTTAACTGTGTGTTACGTATTAAATGGTTTTTCCCTAAGTTATTTCGGACACCATAAAAAAAAAGTTGCGTTGCAGCTTTCCAGGTATTTTCCAATCAATTCAGCGTACCATCCACCATGCGAATGGCTTGTGACTCCAGGATTAGGGATGACAAAATCTGCTCTTTTCCAACCGCAGTGATCAACTGCGATTGCTTTTTCAATAATAGCAGTGTTTTTTCACCTCTATTCTCCATGCTAGTGCGCAAGGATGGCAAAAACTGCTATTGCAGTGATAACTATCTGCGAAAAGAGCTGCTATTTCATTTTTTTTTTAAATTTGGCAATGATTCATATTGAATCACGAAAACGATATAAACGGAAGAGCACAGAAAACTGAAATGAAATCAAATCCGAAAAATTCAAAGTATTTATTTACATGTTGGTTAAAAAAAAACACAACTCAACAAAAAAAAACAATTTTCTGCGAAATCCTGCATCTAACAATCATCAGGCAGACCCAATCTCATACCCAGTAGTACCACCAGTTCAGTGCGCATAGTAAACATTTCTCCCTCGGAATGGTTTTCTTTTACTATCCAAAGTACGAAAAAACGATCAAGCGCAATCGAATCAGGAAGGCAAAAATGTCAATCGCATCGCATGTCATAAACTAAATAAAAACATAACAGGGCTACGATTGCGCGTAAAGCGCAATCTTACGATACTCTAGATGAAATACATAGAATTTTTTGTGATCCCTAGAAATTTTGTATGGGGAGTGTTAGAAGGGATTATAGCATTGAATTAATTTTTTCTCCATCATGCAACAGTAGCTATAAAAATGTTTTTTACAAAATGCTTACTCCAAAAATTGAATGGGAACTGAGAAAATTAGTGAGTTAATTTTAATGAAAATTTGCAGTTTGTATGGGAGGTGGTAGAAACAGTGGAGGGATCTTAGTAATTTTTTCAGACATAACTAGCAATATTACAAAATTGACATCCCTTAAATTTCAGACTAGTGCCATTCATAATTTTCAAGAAAATCGATTTTTTGTGAAGTTGTGAAACTGTGTCATATTGTATGGGAGGGGGTAGAAGCAGTGAAGGTAATCAAATAGTTTTTTCTGATCTTAGTGATAATGCTAATTAAGTATTTATTACAAAATGTGAGCTCGATAAATGTTATATGTTCTGAGAAAATCGGCTTAGAGCATTTCATGAAAAAGTGTAGTTTGTATGGGAGGGAGTGGAAGGAAAGGGAGGACGCAAATAATTTTTCCGCTGTAAATTGGAATTATTATGAAAGTAATATATTCTAAAATTCAGACTAATAACTTTTATAGTTTTCGAGTAAATCCATTTATTGTCAAATTGCGAAATTGTGTCATTTTGTATGGGAGGGGGTAGAAGGGGTGAAGCTAATCGTCTAATTTTTTTTGGCCTTACTAAAAATTTTAAATAAATATTTACTGCAAAATTTCAGCCCGTTAAACTTTATAAGCACTGAGTAATTTGGCTTAGAGTAATTCATGAAAAAGTGCATTTTGTATGGGAGGTGGTAGAAAGAGGGGGAGGACATGCGTAATTTTAGTACTATAGATTGAAATTATTATGAAAGTAATATATCCCAAAATTCAGACTAATAGCTTTTATACTTTTCGAGTACATCCATTTATTGTGAAATTGCGAAATCGTGTCATTTTGTATGGGAGGGGGTAGAAGGGGTGAAGCTAATCGTCCAATTGTTTTTTGACTTACTAACAATTTTAAATAAACATTTGGTGCACAATTTCAGCCCGCTAAATTTTATAAGCACTGAGTAATTTGGCTTAGAGTAATTCATGAAAAAGTGCATTTTGTATGGGAGGTGGTAGAAGGAGGGGGAGGACACGCATCATTTTTATACAGTAGATTGATATTATAATAGAAGTAACATATTCCAAATTTCAGGGCAATAGCTTTTATATTTTTCGAGCAAATCCGTTTATTGTGAAATTGCGCAATTGTGTCATTTTGTATGGGAGGGGGTAGAAGGGGTGGAGCGATTTGGCCCGTTCACGAACTTGACCTTACTTTTTTGTTAAAAACGACGTGTACAAAATTTGAACTTTCTAGCTCAACGCGTTCTCAAGCTAGAGAGGACACGGACGGACGGACGGACGGACGGACAGACGGACATCCGGTTTTGAGATTTTTTAGTGATTATATGAACTTCTGTATCATTCATTTTTTTCTCCGAGCCTTATTTCTTGGCGTTACAAACTTTGTGGCAAACTTATAATACTCTCAGATTTCATCTAGAGTATAAACATAACAGAATTATGATTGGGCTTAAAGCCCAATCATATGATACTCTAGATGAGATGGAAATGACTTTAATATACCGGAAAATATGTCATCTCAAATTCTTTCGATTGGTGAATAGAGACTTTTGCATGGGAGGTGGTAGAAGTAGAGGGGGAGGTTTGTATTTTTCGTATATGACACCGAACATGGCATGCAAAATGTTTTTTGCTGAATTTAAAGTTTTTAGTTTTCATTATTTTTAAAAGATTTTCTGAAATTGGGGCATTTATATGGGAGGTGGCAGAGGAAGTGGAGCGTTTAAGATGATTTTGAAACTGCTTATCATCATCCTTATCACCATGCTTTGATTCAATTTCAAAATCGATAGCTCTCATATACTTGAAGGAGAAATGCTTTTCTTGAATTTATAATACAGATATTTGTATGGGAGGTGGTAGAAGGAGTGAAGCGGAGCTGATCATTTTTTCTAACACTTATTTCAATTATTAATAAACAAATTCTGGCAAAATTTGAAGTTTGTACTTTTTCTAGTTTGAATGGAAATCGATAAAATGCATTTAACAAAAATTATGCATTTGTATGGATGGGAGGGGGTAGAAGGAGTGAGGTGAAGTTGATAATTATTTTTAAAATAAATTGAAATTATAGTAGAATTAATTCTGACAAAATTTCGTCTTTTCAAATTTACTAGTTTCAATGAAAATCGAAAATATGTATTTTTCAAAATTGTCCATTTGTATGGGAGGGTAAGGGAATCGGGTCAATATTCCGTGATATATATCATAACACTTTGACCTAAATTTCAAGTCGATAGCTTTAATAGTTTCAAAGAAAAATCAATTTCTTAATATTTCGAAATTTCATGAAATTTGTATAGGAGGGAGTGGAAGGAGTGGGGGTATGTAGCGCATTCACGAACTTAAAGCTACTTTTTTGCGAAAAATGACACACAAATTTGTTTAGCACTATAGCTCAAAGCTTTCGAGAGTTATGCTGTAGACAGACGCACAGACGGACAGACAGACAGGTCACTCGGAATCGAGGTTTTTGAGCGACAACAAATATTTCTGCGGCTCTGTGCTAGCATTATTTCTTAGCGTTACAAACGGTAAGGCAAACACAATATACTCTCAGATTTCATCTAGAGTATAAAAAACACCCGGTCATAGAAAACCGAACCAAAAGGGTCTATTGTTTTCTTTTTTTTTCACACGATATTACTCACATAAGCAATCAATGAAGAACGTAAAGCTCTTATCGACACAATGGACTGGAACATAAATTGGCGGAACTTGCATTAGTCACAACCCACCTTACCCCGACGAGATCGTAATTCAGAACAAAGCTCGCCAAACAAATTGCCGCTTATCCAGGAAAGTGCACCTCATTGACTACATCCCACCTCACCGATCAGATCATAAAACCCACCCATCAAATCAAAATATCGCTAAACACATCGCAGTCGCATTTCACCTACGACCTGTTCATCGGTTCATTCATTACTATATTTCCTCAGTGTAAAGCAATAGCACTGAGCACGAGCAGTGTAGTGATATCTACCAAAGACTATCTATTAGGCTTGGGATGTCTTATATTATTGATAGTCTTAGATATCAGTGAGCAGATAAAGGAAGTCAATAGAATATATCAGATGTCCCAAGTGGCAATCGAGCAACGAAAGAGGTTCCATATGAACGACGTTGATATGAAAGCTCTTTCGTTGCTCGATCCGTGAGCTGAAGCGATCTGATTGATGCTCTATAAATAGGTCGGTCGGTGAAGTGTGACTGCGATTTGTTCGAACTGATCGGTGGGTTTTCGGATCTGATCGGTGAGGTGGGACGTGCGAAGTGGTTAATGATGTGCGCTTTCGTGGGTAAGCAGCGATTCGTTTGGCGAGCTTTGTTCTGAGCTACGAACTCGTCGGGGAGAGGTAGGATGTGTGAGTTTGCGCGATTAATCAATCGCAATATGCAATTGCTGTTTTAAAAAAGCAATAAAAACATCGCAGGTATGTAAAATAGCATACCGTCTCTACTCAGGATCGGAAAAGAAGTGCTATAGCCATTACTTCTCACAGGAAGAAAAAATAGTTCTTCGGCGTCCAAAGTAAATTACTGTATTATTCTAACACAGAAAAAAATTGCTGCCTTGAAAATTTGTTTTTTTTCACGTTTCATGAGTCGAAAAATGCAATGAAAAAATCCGTCTGTTTTTACGCCTTACGTGTACGATTTTTAAGTTTCGACGACTCATGCCTCCAAAATCCTTACAGATGTGAAGTTGATTTAGGGTGAATTTTCAAATGGGTGGGGAAGTTTGTAACGATCGTGTCAAAATTCACTGTAGTGAATTTTTTTTTTTGATCGAGTATGATGTATGTATGAAAAAAAAGAAAATTATTTTTTTTTCTGAGTCAGTTTAGAATTTGATTTTGGAGGAAATTCATGTAGATAAAAAATAAATGTGCTTAAATTATAAAGTTAAATAAACTTAAAAAAAAAAAATCGTTTTCAAAACTAGATATCGGGTTTTTTTTACTGGAAATAAAAAATGCAGTCAAAATTATCGAACATATTTTTGGAGTACGCGTGCATAAAATCTTTTTGAGGAACATTTTCTCGAATTCGTTAGTGGAGAATTTTTATCACTGAAACTCGGAAATGAAGACTGTTAGCGAGAGAAAGATTTTGCAGATTACGTCAATTGCGCACAGAATTACGATCAACCAGCATACGTTACCATATCGTCGATGGGAATATCTATGATGGCTGGTTTGCAACAATTTCGCCATATCTAGCTCCAATGCGACAAATGACGATGCCAACTGTGAAGATTCAACAGCAGCCGCAACAGTATTCGAATCTATCGATGCAATTAATCCAGATGCCGCGGTCGATGCAAGCTATTTCCAATATGCAACTATATCGACCGACACTTACGTGACTTGGCACATCAGGATAAACACCTCATCAATATGCAGCGTATTCGAAGGGTCGGTCCTAGCGTGGCTGGCCAAGCTGTTTCCTGGCTGCCGCAGCAACAGTTTTCTACCATAAACGCCGCCGCTATAAGCAGCTATATCATGCAGGGAAGAACGCAAGGAGTTATGTCAACTTACGCCACTAATCTAGGCCAGGCCTGCAGCGATGTTAATAATTTTTAGATCATATTTCTTAAGAGTCGTGTTGCTTGATAGTGCAACACTAATTGCTTGGTAATTTGGTTTTCTCCTTCGTCCTCCTCTCCATCTCCAATCCGGAGAAAATTTTCTTCAAATTTACGAGGTGTGACGACACGACCCAACTTCGACTGAGCTGGCCAGAGTTGGGTGGTCACGGACAATTGTCTCGTAAATTTTGGAGGATTTATAAATTAACCATCTTGTAGGAGGTGGTTACAAGTTTCATTATCTCAATTTTGGGGAACTACACTACGAATGCAGATAGAAAGTTAAAACTCGAAATTTAGTTGGTAGGAAAAAGGGAAAAAAATAAAAAAGTGGGGTACAAAAAGGAAAAAAAAGAAAGAAAAAAAATTTTACCGAATTTTCGGTAAGCGACGTAATTAACCGTGAGATGAACAAATACTTCTAAGAGCGAAGCACAGAAAGGAGGTAAAGAAAAATACTTAATAATTATTGTAATATTTAAAGATGCGAAGATGAGACTGGAAACATATGTTAAGCTATAATAGCGAAATAAAAAAATAAAAATTATGAACAGTAAACATCCTCCATTGAATGAAACCTATTATTAAGTGTTCTATTCTTATATGGCCAAGGCCATTCAAGACCTCAATGCTGAGTATTGTACATCCGATCTATTCGCAGCTGACCCAAAATACCGGTTGCGTCGAGAGAGCGCTGTATCGTACATCATCTGGGCGTAGTGTACTCTTCACGAAGTGATGAAGTCTGTTATTTAGTGCCAGGTTTTTACGAGTCTGAATACATTCCAATACCAAAACGATTGTGTGCGACGAGTGAGCTAGGAGTGCGGCTTGCCTGCGAAAGATAATGTAGATTCTCCCGATAATGTACCACCTCTTCACGTTTCCGTAATGACACCATGTGTATGCATACACTTGAGCAAGAGCCCTGAAACAAAAAAATAACAATGGAAAGCGACAAGGATATGAAGTGCATGTAATGATAGAACGCAGTGTAACTAAGACGAAGAAAGAAACATTAATTTCCAAAACCAAAACCAAAAAGAGAGTCCTGCGTAGTGGGACGAAAAAATAATTTAAAAGAAAGGTCTCGCTAAGCACTTTATAAAAACAATTCGTTTCCTAATAATTTGTTACTTTTTACACAAAAACGGTAAATTAATATTTTAAATTTAAACATAACAAAATTATGATTGGGCTTAAAGCCCAATCATATGATACTCTAGATGAGATGGAAATGACTTTAATATACCGGAAAATATGTCATCTCAAATTCTTTCGAATAGTGAATAGAGACTTTTGCATGGGAGGTGGTAGAAGTAGAGGGGGAGGTTTGTATTTTTCTTATATGACACCGAACATGGCATGCAAAATGCTTATTGCTGAATTTAAAGTTTTTAGTTTTCATTATTTTTAATGAAATTGGTAATAGTTTTCCTGAAATTGGGACATTTGTATGGGAAGTGGCAGAGGAAGTGGAACGTTTTAGATGATTTTGAAACTGCTTATCATCACCGTGCTTTGATTCAATTTCAAAGTCGATAGCTCTCATATATTCGAAGGAGAAATGCTTTTCTTGAATTTATAATACAGATATTTGTATGGGAGGGGGTAGAAGGAGTGAAGCGGGGCTGATATTTTTTTCTAGCACTTTTTTCAATTATTAAGAAACAAATTCTGGCAAAATTTGAAGTTTGTACTTTTTCAAGTTTGAATGGAAATCGATAAAATGCATTTAACAAAATTTTATGCATTTGTATGGGAGGAGGGAGTAGAAGGAGTGTACAGATCAAAACAATTTTTTTTTAGATTATTAATATTTGTATTTGTCTACTTTACACAAAATATCAAGTTGATACCTTTAACAGTTTCGAAGAAAAATAATTTAATTTAAATTTCAAAATTTCGTGAAATTTGTATGGGTGGGGGTAAAAGGAGTGAGGTGAAGTTGATAATTATTTTTAAAATAAATTGCAATTATAGTAAAATTAATTCTGACAAAATTTCGTCTTTTCAGCTTTACTAGTTTCAATGAAAATCGAAAATATGTATTTTTCAAAATTGTCCATTTGTATTAATGCAATACAATATAACAGTTCTTAAATATAAACAATCTTATGCACTACTCCTCCTAATAAGTTAGAATACCTTGTAGTAGGAGTGAGGAGTTTTTTGCTGATTTCTTTTTTAAAATATTTTTACTTTAAGAATTTACAATTTTCAGTTGTTTACATGTAATATGTTACTTAAAAGACTAAAAAAAAAACTATAAACAATGAAACAAAAATTCATATTCATATATCATATTCATATGTGTGCAATTAAAGATGTGTTCAAAATTCTGTGCTTAATTAAATGGGAGGGGGTAGAAGGAGTACGGGGATCAGGTGAATATTCCGTGGTATTAATGACATCTATATCGTTATACTTTGACCTAAATTTCAAATCTGTAACTTAAAAAGTTTCAAACAAAAATCAATTTCTTAATATTTCGAAATTTCATGAAATTTGTATGGGAGGGGGTAGAAGGAGTGGGGGGATGTAGCCCATTCACGAACTTAAAGTTAATTTTTTGCTAAAAATGGCACACAAAAATTTATAGCACTATAGCTCAAAGCTTTCGAGAGTTATGCTGTAGAGCGACAACAAATATTTCTATACCCTTGGCGACTCTGTGCGAGCGTTATTTCTTAGCGTTAAAAACGGTAAGGCAAACACAATATACTCTCAGATTTCATCTAGAGTATATTAAAATTTTGTGTAAATTTCCAGAAAAAAATGGATATTCGTGCAGAGATCCTCAAGGGCTTTCCAATGACAGTTTGTGTCGATATCCTCGAATATTTTTTTCGTTCCACTATAAACAATTTGTATCCCTGTCGCTTTCCGCTGTGGGCACACACAATCAAAATAATAAAATTTATTTTCGCTACTTAATTTAAAATTTTAAAAATTTACATTTTTTCACTCAGCAAGCGCACAGCGCCATACTATAGATATTTATAAACTTTAAGAACTAACGTAATAGTCTTTGAACAACGAAATAATTGAAAAAGTTTTCATATTCCAAAAATTGTCATTTCTTAGTTTCGAAATAAAAATATAAAAATAACAACGAAATCATATTTTTATTTCGAGTAGGATACTCGCGCCTACATTGGTGACCCCGACGATTGGATTAATGCAAAAATAATTTCAATTATGCACGTTTTCGCATGGCCTTGTTTTTCGGTCGCGCATGTAAATATTTTGTGCCTTCCGTCGCTGTGTTGTGTTATCGATCGTATCATTGATTTTTCAAAAACATTTTTAATCAAGCAATATGCTCAACGAAGACGACAATGGATCAAATGTTGCAAATCTACAGCAGCAACAAAAGCGGCAACAACAACAAATTCAAAGCACTTCGGCGACTGAAAATACGGATAGAGAAATTTATCGTGTCGGCGTAAAGCCACCGCAGTTTTTCAAGGAGCAACCGGATCTTTATTTCTTGCAAATGGAAGCGCAATTTCGTAAGTGTGGAATTAAAACGGATCAAACAAAATACGATGAAGTCGTTTCATCGCTCGACCCAACATTTCTCCAACTTGTTTCGAATATCGTTCGCAACCCCCCGAAAAGTGAAAAATACGAGATTATTAAGAAAAAAACTGCACCGATTTCGATCAAAAGAAGCTGCGAAAATTAATCAAAGAAATTGAGCTTGGCGACGACAAACCATCGCAACTGCTGAAAAAAATGAAAGATCTCGCTGGTGACAAAATGGGCGACGACGCAATCAAGCAATTGTGGCTCGAGCGTTTGCCTGAAACGGTGCGTGCGGTGATTTCAATCGCTGATGGCAATTCTGCACAGTGGGCTAAGCAAGCCGACAAAATGCTCGAAATTCAAAATTTTTCGAAAATGTCATCAGTTTCAAACGCGATGAACGATCAAATCGCTGCGCTTCGAAAGGAAATTGCCGAGCTCAAAGCCGGTCCTCATCGTCGCGACAAAAGTAAATTTATCGACAGTGGCGACAAGAAGCAACACAATCGTTCTAAATCGCGCAACAAGTTTCCGTTCTGTTTTTACCATTGCCGTTTTGGCAAACAGGAAAAAAAGTGCAACGAGCCTTGCCAATTCAAAAAATTCAATACGGAAAACTAGATACTGCTTCATTGTTAGCGGCGCATGAAGTGACACATCAATCGCAACGCCGCCTATTCGTAATAGATCGTAAAACAAAAATAAAATATCTCATCGACATCGGAGCAGATTTTTCAATTTTACCAGTATCTTTCAAAAATAAACTTCAATCACCGGATACGTATTGTCTCTACGCAGCAAATGGCTCGCCAATACGAACATATGGCAAGAAAATCGCAACGGTCGACCTCGGTCTTCGTCGAAACTTTAATTGGGAATTCCTCATCGCCGACGTGACACGACCAGTAATTGGAGCCGATTTTCTTAATGAATATTCTCGTCGACATTCGAAGCAAAAAATTGCTTGACAACACAACGAATTGCAAATTCATTGGCGAAGCAAAATTCGTCGAATACGAACGCATAAGTACAATCACATCCGATTTACAATTCAAAGATTTGCTTGACGAATTCAAAGATTTGACGTTACCAAATACACTAAATCAACTAATTTCAAAGCAAACAGCCGTTGAGCATCAAATTATCACAAAAGGACAGCAGGTTTTCGCAAAAACAAGACGTTTGAATCCTGAAATGCTCGAAATTGCCAAAAAGGAATTCGAGTACATGCTGAAACTCGGCATTTGTCAACACAGCAAAAGCAATTGGGCGACTCCGCTTCATATGGTTCGCAAGAAAAACAGCCAATGGACGCCATGTGGCGATTATCGTAGATTGAACGCAATCACGGTGCCTGACCGGTACCCTATACCGCATATTCAAGACTGCACGCAATTGCTGCATGGAAAAAAGATTTTTTCAATTATCGTCTTAGAAAAAGCATACAATCAAATACCAATTGCACCTGAAGATCGACTCAAAACAGCAATTATTACACCATTTGGTCTTTTTGAATTTAACGTCATGACTTTCGGCCTATGCAATGCAGCGCAGACATTTCAGCGATTTATGAATGAAGTGTTTTGCGACTTGAATTTTATCATGATGACATCTGCATTGCGTCCGAGAACATTGAGCAGCATCGACAGCATCTCAGAATTGTCTTTCAACGTTTATGTGACTACGGCTTGAAAATAAACATCGCGAAATGCGTATTCGGTCAAAGCGAAGTGACATTTCTGGGACACAAAATCTCGAGTGCTGGCATTGCACCGGATACTGAAAAAGTCGAAGCAATCGTCAAATGTCCAAAACCGAAAGAAGCACACGGACTTCGTAGTTTTATCGCATCACTCAATTTTTACCACATGCTGCGACCAAACATGGCAAACTGCAAGCGATGATAAAAGGCAATAAGAAAAACGATAAAATGAAATTAATTTGGTCCGAAGAAACCGAAAAAGCGTTTGAGGAAAGCAAGCGCGAAATCATCGACGCAGTCACTTTAACTCACCCGATACCAAACGCAAAGTTGGTTTTAACCGTCGATGCAAGTGATTTTTCTGTCGGTGCAGCGCTTCATCAACTGAACAAGAATG
The DNA here is from genome assembly GCA_963669355.1 of Chorisops tibialis. Classification (NCBI taxonomy): domain Eukaryota; kingdom Metazoa; phylum Arthropoda; class Insecta; order Diptera; family Stratiomyidae; genus Chorisops; species Chorisops tibialis. The sequence continues at coordinate 249,044,910 of OY770262.1, forward strand.
AAATGCAGCCGCTTGGATTTTATTCGAAACGCATGACTGATACACAGAAACGGTACAGCACCTATGACAGAGAACTGTTAGCTATATACCAATCAGTCAAATTTTTTCAGCATATGATCGAAGGAAGAACGATTTTAACTGATCATAAGCCGATCACATTCGCGTTGCAGCAAAAGCCAGAAAAAGCTTCACCTCGTCAAGCTCGACAACTCAGTTTCATTAGTGAATTCACTACTGACATTCAACACGTACCCGGTAACAAAAATGTCATTGCTGATTTCCTTTCACGCATCGAAGCAATTCAAACCGATGGTGCCGTGGATATTGAGAAATTGGCACAGCAACAAAAAGACGACGATGAACTCAAAGGATTGCTTTCAAACAACTCAAACACATCGTTGCAGCTGAAACTAGTCAACCTACAGAACTCAAGCAATGAAATTTACTGTGATGTTTCAACAAATCGAGTACGCCCGTACATACCGAAGCAGCTCAAACAACACGCATTCAATTCACTACACAATTTGGCACACCCGAGCAAAAAATCATCAATTAAATTGGTCAGCGAACGTTTCGTGTGGCCAAACATGAAAAAAGGCATCGCTCAAATGTCAAAAGTGTGCATTGCATGTCAAAAATCATTCGTCACAACAGATCGACAATCGAAAGTTTTAAAGTTCCAGACAATCGTTTTCAACATATAAACATCGATCTGATCGGGTCTATGCCGTCCTCGAATGGTTTTCAATACTGTCTGACATGCATCGATCGATACACTCATTGGCCTGTCGCAATCCCAATAGAAGACATGACAGCCGAGACAGTGGCAAAAGCGTTGATAAGCGTGGTGGATTTCGCACTACGGTGTTCCAGCAGAAATCACAACGGATCAAGGGAAACAATTCAATCATGCATAAGGAAGCGTTTTCGTCCAAAAGCAACTGAAGGATTGCACACACGTGTTTCTACGCGACGACAAAGTGCGACCACCATTGAAAACGCCGTACGATGGCCCATATGAAGTCATGACACGAGACGAAAAAACCATCGATATCCTCGTGAAAAGCAAAATCATCAAAGTCAGCATAGATCGAGTAAAAGCAGCATTTTTGCCAGTTGATGATTACGACGCAACATCGAAGACTTCGACGAAATCGACTGCAATCGCGCTAACACTTCAACCTGTTAATTCAAACCAAAGCAAATCCAAAGAGGAAGAAGATGTACAACGAACGACACGTTCCGGGCGAAAAGTACATTTTTCAAAACGGTTCACAGATCTCTCATCGTGACTTCGCATAGCTCAGCCACTGGTGGGGGAGTACTGTAGGCACACACAATCAAAATAATAAAAATTATTATATATTCAGCAAGCGCACAGCGCCATACTAATATAAAAATATTTATAAACTTTAAGAACTAACGTAATAGTCTTTGAACAACGAAATAACTGAAAAAGTTTTCATATTTCAAAAATTGCCATTTTTTAGTTTCGAAATAAAAATATAAAAATAACAACGAAATCATATTTTTATTTCGAGTAGGATACTCGCGCCTACACCGCTATTAGTTTTTTGTTCTACGACTCTTGGACTATAACTCCAGACAGTGCGTTCCAGGAAATAGTCTCACACGAAGCACCTATCTTGTGGGAAATCTAAAAGCTACCATATACCAACTATATTTTCTGTAGAGATTGATTTTGATATTTTAATTACAGATTTATTTTTTATTATTATTTTTTGCAGTATTTGGACGCTCTAGACAAAGTCGACAGCTCTGGACACTTTCATTGGAAACTAGTCAATCTTTATGCACAGTACGATCGTGATAAGCTGCTGTCATTTCTCAAACGATCAAATAATTATCCAATACAGGAAGCTTTGGATATTTGCAAACGGGAATTATTCTATCCGGAAATGGTGTACTTATTAGGACGAATGGGAAATACTCGTGAAGCTTTGAATATCATCATACACAATGTAAGAATTGGTTTTTTTTTAAATTGTGCTAATTGAAGAAAAAAAATAATTTAAAACTACTTTATAGCTAAAAGACATTCATATGGCAATCGAATTTTGTAAAGAACACGATGATTCCGATTTATGGAACGATTTAATAAACGAATCGCTTGAAAAGCCAGAAATTATGACGAAATTATTAGATGGTATTGTTGGTAAGTGTACATAGTAAAAACTCCGGTAAAAAAATCCTATTAAATATTTCTCTTTAATTTAATTTCAGGCTACGTAAACCCTGAAGTGCTGGTAAATAAAATCAAAACGGGTCAGGAAATTCCCGAACTGAAAAAATCTCTGATTAAAATGCTTTGCGATTATAGTTTACAAGTTTCTATACAGGACGGTTGTAATGATATTCTTGTAACCGATTATTTCAATTTGCAAGAGAAACTTATACGTTCGCATCGTCGAGCTCTATTCATTTCGAACGATAATACATGCGGTCTGTGTCGACGCGATATCATTGTGAAAGATCCGCTTAAAACTAACATCATTGTTTTCAATTGTCGCCATTATTTTCATGATAATTGTTTGCCAGATAAAACTATTGATTTTTGTACAGTTTGTAAATCAAAAAAATGATCAAAAGAGTTCTTGTTTTTTTTTTTTTTTTAATTCTGTCTCAACGATGATTCCAACTATGAAATAAGCGAATTTATAAATTAATCCAATTTTTAAGTATAAGTTTTTATTTGTTATTCAATTTATTTTTGTTATTGCCTTCAATTTGTTTTTCATTTAAATGTTACTCTTAATTCGTAAAAGTGGTAATGTTGAGATTGTTTTTTGAAGAGTGCAATCGTGATTCGAGGAAATATTAGTAGGAGTCTTTTAAGTCTTTGCCAAAAAGTTTTACATAATTTGATCTAGAGGAATATTAAATCATAGAGATGATAATTCATAATAATAATTTGAAATAATCAAATTTTAAATTTCTTGAAATCACTAACTTTGAACTGGGAGCAAATTTAAGAATTTTTTCCCCTTTAACGTTGAGTGCATGTTTAGTTAAAAAATTTTATTAGAAAAATATTTCTCTTGTCGTTCTCATAAAATGTAAATTATTTTTTTTTATATATAAATATATATGAAACCTAATATATTTTTAGTCTAATGTTTTAGAGCATAAGTTCAGAGTATGTTTGTGCGTGCGTTTCATATGCTTAAACGAGCTTCAAAAAAATAAAATAAACATTGTATAAGCGAAATTAATCGAGTTTTTTCTCAGAACACCTGTGAGTTCGAACGAAAGCAACAACAATTGCACGCGCGCATAAATTCCGATCAAATTACTTTGGACTACTACGGTTACTATAAGCAAATACGTCTTACCGACGATGGTCAGGTCGCCAACAACAGCACTATACTGACAAAAGAACACCGGCGAGCTCTTCCACGAACGAAAGCAACAAATATTACACACGCGTACAAATTTCGACATACATTGGATTACTCCTCGACGTTCAGTATGCGCAAATACTTCGTACCGACGACAGTCAGGTCGGCAACAACAACACTGCGCTAATTAAGGAACACCTGCAAGTTGTGGTGGACATAAAAAAAGGCAAGCGTTCGTGAAAAGAATCTTTCGAAGCTTAAAAATCGAAAGAGGCGAAGTTTGGAAAACAAAAGAGTGGAAGATCGGTCGAAAAATTCGAAGTAGGTAAAGCGATATAATGAACAAAACGTGTAAAGCGAAGTTGGAAAAGGGGAATTCTAAAGTTTGTGGTTATTTTAATTTAAAAGCGACTTAGTTTTATTTTTATTTGAAATCCAGCGACCCTCAACACACTTCAATATTATAAGATTGCAATAATTAAGTAGCAAATCATAGTCGGACTTTTTGGAAGCAGTGATAAATATTCCTTCATGTTTCCCCGATTTTTTTCGATTGAAAAAGTAACTAATGGAAAATTCAACAGTTGCCTATCGAAACAAGGAACTGATTCCACTTCTGCATTACACTACCTAAAATATAATACGGAAGTGGAATCAGTTGACTGAAGCGAATGATGAGGTAATTGAAAAGTCATTTTAAGTTATGCTAGCTTCCGGGAAATTGTGAAATTTATCTTTGGTTTTTTTCATGTCAGTTAAACCTTAGACTTTGAATGAAGTGGCCGTGTAAAAGAAAAGTGCGTCGAACGTGATTTCTTAAACCAGGTAAGCGTAATTATTTGTTGTTTATAGACTGGGTGCAGTGCAGCTAAGTTTTAGTACGTATTAAAGATCATAAAAAATTATTTTCTAGTTTTTTCCTACAACTGTACTTTCTGGGTTATCTAACTACAGAGTTACTGTATACGAACGGGGCCTTCCATTAGCCACCGAGTTCCGTGAAAAGGCGGGAAATTTTCAAATCGAAAATTATTTTTACCTTATTTTCTGTGATCTTCCTCCTTTTTCGCAGGAGTTGTGGGCCAAGTGTATAGGTATTTGAACTCCCGATATAGAGAGTGGGCCAAATACAAGTTTCTTTTTAAAAATGCAATAAAATGAACAAAATACAATTTTTTTCCATGTATTATGGCTTCATTTGTAAGAGCAAACATTCCCATTAATGATGGAATACAACTTCGTTCAAGGCGCTGCCTCGGCTGGCTTCGCAGTAGCGCATTCTGTCACTCGAATTTTCCAAGACCACGTCGATGGTTTCGGGCTGTAGCTCACGGATTGCTTGGATGATATTGGCCTTAAGCGATTGAATCGTTTCTAGATTGTTGGCATAACATCAGTCCTTCACGGTTCCCCAGAAAAAAAAGTCCAAACGGGTTTTCCGAGCCCCGGATGCGGCAATATTGTTTGTTAACGTAGCCTCCGAGATGAAAATGCGCCGCGTCAGAAAAGATGATTTTTCGCCCAAAATCACTTTGGAAATAAGTTTTCAATATTTCCCAACGTTGTTCAACTGTAAAGCGACTCATTTCGTTCCGCGGAGTTATGATACTGACTTTCTGTCAAGATTTCGATCGGGAAACAGCTTTTAGTGTCAAAATAACTTATGATTTAAAAAGAAAACACTGAATTGCCCACCCTATACATGTTTCAAGTCTTTTTTTATGAAATCGCAAGTTTTGTATCAACTTTTCAGTACGATTTATCACTGATTTTTAAATCTCGCGTCACAGCTCTACTAACGGTTCAGTAGCCAAACTCGATAAGAGCAGGTCTATTCGAGTACAGTAACTCTATTTGGAAAAAAAAATGTGTCAACAGTATGAATAAAAATAATAAAAAGTTGATATTTAGGAAATATCATCAGCTACACGATAATCCTGAATATATATTTATATATAGGACACGTAGTTTTTTGAAAACAGCTGTGTTTTTTTATAGGAGCATATTTGGGAAGCTAGGGTGTAGCCTAGTGGGTAGGGAGTTGGTCAATAATGCGAAGGTCGTGAGTTCAAATCCCGGTCGACGCATAATTCCAACACACTTGGGTATACCTTGGTCACCTCAATCTACGAAAATGAAAAATTCGTTGATATAGGGTTGTGCGAAGGTCTAACAACCCTTCCACAGTAAATAATGATTAAATGTTAAGGAACCTGAATGTCAGGAGGCCAAGGCCTGATTTGGGCTGTAGCGCCATTGTAAAAAAAAATCTACAAACGTTGAACGACTTCACTAATAAACTTAAAACTTCATCAATAGATGGCTTCGATGTCGGTAATAAGAACTTCAAAATTCAAATCAAAGCTTTCGTTTGTAATGCGCACGCTCGCTCCTTTATTACTGGCACTATGGAACATAACGCACTTTACGGCTGCTCCAAATGCATGCAGGTCGGAAAAACTATTGAAAATGTTGTGACTTATAGTACGAAAGTGTCCATCTTGCGAACTGATGGTGATTTTAAAGGGCGGAAGTACCCAAATCACCACAGAGATTATTTCAAAAATAGAAAGTCTGATTTACAAAATATGGGTGTAAATATGATATTACAATTTCCCTTAGATCCCATGCACCTCCTAGACCTTGGTGTGACCCGGAAGATGCTGCTAAGTATCATAAACAAAAACACAAAAAGTTCTAAGCTGAGTAATGAGGGGAAGGAGGAAATATCCAGCAGCTTAATATCTTTTGCCGAATTCATACCAAGCGTATTTTGCAGAAAACCAAGAAATCAAGCGAGTTTCGCCACTTTGCTGCTTACACAGAAATAGTCGTATTGTTGCGAGCTAGGGGTTCGCCGGGATTTCAAGTAAAACACAATTTGTTTAAAAATAAGTGGTAATTTATTTATTCGCACTTTCACTTAATTTTTTTTTTTTTACGAAATGATCTGTGTTATAGGCAATTTCGGCCTTTATGTGCAATGCACAAACACAGTCATGGAGAGAAGGAATGGGACTAGGAAGGTAGGGGAAGAGGAGTGAGAACGACCGTAACGAGTGGAGAAGCTGATGTATATTTTTCAGTTGTACTGGCTGCTACTGACAAATATTTGCTGATGTTATGGGGGACCGAATGATAGAAAGCGAACAGAATCCATCTACTAAGTATCTAGGCCTTCTTGAAGTGGAACTGTTTCACTGTTTCGCACTTTAACTTAATTCGCACTATATGGCACCACCGATATTGTTCTATCGCGTTCTTGCACCGGTTCGCGTTCTTCCACAGATGTCGCTGAATGACTGACTGCTCGCTGAGAGCTATCGTATTTTTATACCATTTTCCCTAATTCTCGAAGCTTCCGTCGGGTGTCGTTGGGTGTATGTCTAGACTATACTGGAAAGTTCTAGATCTTTGATTATGGGTTTTTTACATATTGGGGGACTGTTCTGTAAAATTCTGGCATATTCGGGCAAGATCCTTGCCAGATCTATAACAGTATTAAAAAATATTAGAAACCAAAATTATTATCATTTTTTACTATTTCATAGAGCGTACAGGTTACTCTCGTCAAGAAAAGACTACGAACCTAATATTGACGTTGCTCAGATGTGGATAGAAAAATTTGTTGAATATTACTCGCTTTTGCATTTTGAAAAAAGTGTGACAGTTTACTGCATATTATGCAATGTGTAAAGGAAATCGGATTTTCACATGACTTTACGGCTCTCAAGGATGAGAAAGTAGTTGCGAAGTACGTATCAGTCTTAGAGAGGCACTTCGCGGCAATACTGAACAAAAACCCCAGCATGCCAATAGAAGAAATGTGGCACATTATCAAATGTTTGATCTAAACTCTTTTGTTTAGATATTTTCAGACGGGATGAACCTTAGTGTAACACCAAGATCCTTTGTAGGTGTGTAAAGGTCTTGGACCAATACACGATATGTTCGGGTACGAAGAATGAAAATCAAACGCGCTCGAGAGTTAATGGATAACTAAGCTTTATTAAACTTATCTATCTTATTTACACAATTAATTACATTCCATCATCGTGAGAAACATTAACGGAATTTCTAGTTCACAAGCCCTTCTATGCATTGTTCTAGCGATAAGAAACTAGACGCAATATGATGCCTAGATTCCGCTAGCGAACTGGCAGATGCAACATGATGCGACTTACGCGGCAGGTGCATAAAAAGACTTATGAGAAATTAATTTTGTGAATTTGCATGAATTGCATATTTGTAATTAGATATTATCTATGTGGAATTTTACTTATTTGCAATTAGATATTATCTATGTGGAATTTTACTTTATATCAACTGATAGGTAATTTTAATTGAAATAGATGAATTGAAATTATTAATGTATGTATTTATTTAATATTAATAGATATTGAACAGATGTTATTACATCTGTCGCAGAGGAGGTGATAGGACAACAACCCCGGCACAAAAGAAATGATTGGTTCGACAACGAATGCCACGATGCCTTAGACCGAAAAAACCAGGCTTACAATATATTAACAGATCGGCCGACACGAGCCAAACGGGATAAATATTATAATCTTAGACGATTTGCAAACAAAATATGCAGACAAAACAAAAAACGGAAGTATTGTTCAATAATGACGAAATTAAAAACATGGACGAACACTTTAAATTACACAACACAAGAGCCGCGTATTCCCTTGTCAAAAGAATGAAAGGGGGATACCAACCGAAAATGACTCTCTGCAAAGATGCAGAAGGGAATATTCTAAGTAATGCGGGAGATATAAAATTAAAATGGGCGCAATACTTTGAACACCTTCTTAATCCGAGCCCACTACCCGCACGAACACCAGCAGCAGACACAATTACACGTATAAGTGATGTAACAGCTGATGAAGGATCCGCTTTGAGTCCTCCCACACTCGAAGTAGTAAAAACAGCCCTGAGGAACCACTCAAACAACAAAGCGCCGGGCACTGATAAAATTCCAGCTGAACTTCTGAAAGCCGGCGACACGGACACATGGACGCAGGAAACTCTTCCTGAAGATTGGCGCAAGAGCATTATATACCCAATTTATAAAAAAAGGTGACAAACTCTGCTGCGAAAACTACCGAGGAATATCTCTGTTGTGTACGTCTTATAAGATCCTGACGAAAATTCTAGAAAAGAGAATTAAGCCCTATGCTGACAAAGTAATTGGTGGATACCAAGGCGGATTTAGAGCTGGACGATCGAGCACGGACCAGATATTCTAAGTTAAACAGGTGCTGGGAATATAATATTGATGTGCACCAGATATTTGTTGACTTCAAGCAATCATACGACAGTATCGACAGCGCGTACTGTATAAAATCATGTTAGAGTTTGGAGTCCCATCGAAACTGGTTCGGCTTTCAAGAATGACAATGACCGAGTCTTTGTCACGAGTCAGAGTAGGAAACGATTTGACTTCCAGTTTTAAAACAGACAACGGCCTTAAGCAAGGTGACGGCCTCGCACCAATGATGTTCAATTTGACACTCGAATATGTTGTTCGGAAACTTCCCGTTGACACCAAGAGAACACTATGCTTCAAATCCACACAACTCGTAGCATATGCCGATGATATAGATATCCTTGAAAGATCTGTGGAGAGTGCCAAGGAGGTATTTGTAAACCTTGACTCGGTAACAATGGAAGTTGGACTACGTATTAATGAAAACATTACGGTAGGAGACTATAATCTAGAAAATGTAGAGAACTTCATATACCTTGGGGCGAACCTATCGAAGGATGGAAGCGAACCCATCGAAATCAGAAGAAGGATAATGATGGCAAACAAGACTTATTATTCGGTACTTCCAATAATCAAAAACAAAAAACAGGAAAACAAAACTTAAGCTATACAAAACCATCATAAGACCTGTGCTATGCTTTGGCAGCGAAACGACTTTAACTTAGGCGTCCGAAAAACTACTTAAAACCTTTGAAAGAAAGGTCCTCATAAGAATCTTCGGACCTGTGAAGGAAGACTCAATCTGGAGAATACGATACAATAGAGAATTGTATGCTATCTTCGACAATCCAGAAGTGTCAACCATCATAAAATTTAAGAAATTTAAAAAGTTACAATGGGATGGTCATGTGGAACGTATAGATTACGGAAGAATAACTGGAGGACGCGGTCACTGAACCGAGATGGATGGAGGCAAGGTATTCAGGAGGCCAAAGTCCGATTTGGGCTGTAACGCCATCGTAAGGTGAAAGGTAAGGTTACGGCGCATAGATTTCAAAACTTTATGAAAGAAATAAAACGTAAAATAAAAAAAGTCATCCAAAATTTTGCAACAATTGAATAGAAATTTTAAAGATACCAGTACGTCAATTACATCAATTTAGAAGTAGATTTTCAATTCGGATTTAAGAAGAGTAATGTTGGAAACATGATATCATACCGAACAAAAAAGCACATTCTGACTCTTGCATAATAAAATTATATAATTATGTCTTTAGAACAAAAAAAACAACAAATTATAACGGAGTTATGGGAAGAACTTGCTTATTTAATTCAAATTACCCCAAAAAATATTGAAGTGGATAGCGAAATAATTTTTGCTGTGAAACGATACTGGGACTAAAGGATCTAAACGACAAAATAACAATGTATAAGTCTAGGTATGTAAGAAAAGTGGGATATAGGAACATACATTGTGACCATAAAGTAAGGGCAATTTGTAATTAAAATTAGTCTGGGAAATGATATTTAAAAAAAAATTGTTTTTTGATTAGCAGCTAGGACTGTCCTTTATTATTATCCTAAAAATTAGCGCGGTCTGTTAATCAATTTTCAGCAGCTGGTTGAATGGGTACACCTCAGTAGTCCATGGGAATTTTTTTTTATGTCCTTGATCGACTGAAAACGTGTTCCACGGAGCGGTAACTTCAGTCTCCTGGATAGGAAAATGTCACACAGGGCCAAATCTGGTGAATACCGTGGTTGAATGAAGCAATTTGTTGCTTTTTCGGCCTCAATTCGGTCGCAATTGATGGCGCGTTTTCATTGTGGAAAATCTATGAATTCTCCTTCCACAATGCCGGCCGTTTTTTACGGATTTGCTCACGCAAACGCTTCAATATGGTTAATTAGTACTCCTTATTGACCATTTCTCCCTCCGGAACGAATTCATGATGGATCAAATCTCGAATATCGAAAAAACAATGAGCATCGTCTTGATTTTTGAGCAGCTCTGGCGTTGTTTTTTCGGTTTTGGCTCATTTTTTTCCTCCTTTCCGATGATTGTTGTCTGGTTTGCATGAAAAACAATTCCTTGGGCAACTGAAAAAACCAAGAAAAGAAAATTGTACAACAATTAATAATTTTTAAGTTATTAGTGACTAAGTAAATAAATCTAAACAAAAATATTTATATTGTAACGTATATGCACTTTTTACTAGTTTTTATTTTTTCAATTTCTCTGTTTTTCAAATTCTTGTATATTTTTATACTCTAGATGAAATCTGAAAGTATTATAAGTTTGCTCTAAAGTTTGTGACGCCAAGAAATAAGTCTCGGAGAAAAAAAATGAATGATACAGAAGTTAATATTATCACTCAGAAATCTCAAAACCGGATGTCCGTCTGTCCGTCCGTCCGTTCGCTCTCTAGCTTGAGAACGCGTTGAGCTAGAAAGCTCAAATTTCGTACACGTCGTTTTTGACAAAAAAGTTCAAGTTCGTGAACGGGCCAAATCGCTCTACCCCTTCTACCCCCTCCCATGCAAAATGACACAAATGCGCAATTTGACAATTAACGGATTTGCTCAAAAAGTATAAAAGCCATCGCCCTGAAATTTGGAATATATTACTTTTATGATAATATCAATCTACCGTATAAAAATTATGCGTGTCCTCCCACTCCTTCTACCACCTCCTATACAAACTGCACTTGTCATGAATTACTCTAAGCCAATTTACTCAGTGCGTACCAAATTTAGCGAGCTGAAATTATGCACTAAATATTTATTTAAAATTGTTAGTAAGGCCAAAAAAAATTAGACGATTAGCTTCCCCCCTTCTACCTCCTCCCATACAAAATGACACAATTTCGCAATTCCACAATAAATGGATTTCCTCGAAAAATATAAAAGCTATTGGTCTGAATTTTGGGATATATTACTTTCATAATGATTTCAATATACAGTATAAAAATTATTTGCATTCTCCCTTTCCTACCAACCCCTCCCATACAAACTACACTTTTTCATGAAATGCTCTAAGCCAATTTTCTCAGAACATTTCACATTTATCGAGCTCACATTTTGTAATAAATACTTATTTAGCATTATCACTAAGATTAGAAAAAAATATTTGACTAGCTTTACTGCTTCTACCCCCTCCCATACAATATGACACAGTTTCACAACTTCACAAAAAATCTATTTTCTTGAAAAGTATGAATGTTACTGGTCTAAAATTTAAGAGATGTCAATTTTATGATATTCTTAGTTATTTCTGAAAAAACCACTAAAATCCCTCCACTCTTTCTACCACCTCCCATACAAACTGCACATTTTCAATAAATCTAACATACTCATTTTCTCAGGTCCTATTCAATTATTGGAGTAAGAATTTTGTATAAAACATTTTTATAGCTACTTTAGCATGATGGGGAAAAAATTAGTTCAATGCTATCACCCCTTCTAACACTCCCCATACAAAATTTCTTGGGATCACAAAAAATTCTATTTCATCTAGAGTATCGTAAGATTGCGCTTTACGCGCAATCGTAGCCCTGTTATGTTTCCTAATACTTTCGAAGTTCTGATAATGTTTCTTCTATATAGTTCAGGATTTTTTTTACGCTTTTTACACTTTCACTTCCACTTGATACCATGAAAGATTTTAAGAAAAGAAAAAAATTGACTTATGTATCTGAACCTCGGAGGTAAGCTGCGCTATGTGGACTTGGTGCATTTTCTAAAAGTTACCGTAATCCACTCAGCAATTTTTTTTCCAGAGTAGTCTGCTCGGTCCTCCTGTACGCTTCTCCGGTTTGGGCGACGGAACAAAGGAAACAAGGAATAATATATCATCAACGTATAGACTCTGCGCGATAAAAGCAATTAGCGGTTTCCGAACAGTATCGGACGAAGCAGCCTGTATCATAGCCGGAATGATCCCCATTGACATTCTCGCGAATGAAGTGCTAAAGATCTTCGAAATAAGATCCTCGATCCAACAAGAGGCAGCTGTTGTCAGAAAAATAAAAGAAGAAGAAAAGGCAATATCAATAGCTACGTAGCAAGCCAGGTGGGACAAAACTACAAAAAGTAGATGGACCTATAAGCTAATCCCCGCAATTGAGGTCTGGGCAAAGCGAGCGTATGATCAAATCAATCAAATTCCTGTTAAGACCCCCTATAGGGGCATAGGACAGAAACAACTCTCTTCCACAAGGCGCGATCCTGAGCATCGGCTTTAAGCTGTTGCCAGGACTTATTTATTCCTCTGGCCTCCTGGTCAACTGCTCGCTTCCATGTGTTACATGGTCGACCAACCCGACGTCTTCCTTGAGGGTTATAATCCAGAGCCTGTTTTGCGATGTTTCGCTCTGGTTTCCTCAAAGTATGACCGATCCACTGCCACTTTCGCCGTTGAATCTCAATACCTATTTTAGTCTGGCGAGTTGTACTCCAAAGTTCGTCGTTGGAGATTACTTCTGGCCAGAATATTCCTAAAATGCGCCGGAGGCATTGGTTTACGAAAGTCTGTAGTTTCTTGGTAAGTCGAACGGTCACTTTCCACGTAGTACAACCATATAACAACACGGATTTGACGCATGCGTCAAAAACTCGCAGCTTCGTGCGAAGGGAGATCTCTCTTAACCTCCAGAAAGGGGAAAGGATACCGAAGGCCTGACGAGCTTTATTTAGCCGAGCCTCAACATCCTTTTCGGCTCCGCCGTCCATGCTGACAATGCTTCCGATATAGCAAAAATCTTGCACCTCTTCCACATCCTGTCCATCAAGAACAATCGGTGTGTTTGCGTTCGAACCCATGTGCATGTACTTGGTTTTACGCACATTTATTTTCAGTCCCGCATCTTTGCATTTAGAATGCAACGAGCGAACATTTGACTATAAGTCCGAACGGGTATGTGCCAGCAAACACACGTCATCAGCATAATCAAGGTGACTTAAGATGTTAAATTTTACCTTCCCCACCTTCCAGTGCAGCTTTCAAGATGTCATTTATTACCACCAGAAACAGGGCTGGTGATAATATGCAGCCTTGTCTGACACCTGTTCGCACAGGAAAGCTCTCGGACAGCTCTCCTCTATGCAAGACGCGACACCTTGCATCTTCGTAGGATTCTTTAATCATAGCTATGACCTTATCTGGAATACCTCTCCTACGCAAAGCATTCCATATGCCATCTCGCTTAACGCTGTCGAAAGCCTTCTCGAAGTCCACAAACATGAGATGTAGTGACGAACCCATTTCGGCTGACTGCTCTAATATTATCCGTAGGGTATTTGTGTGGTCGGTACAAGACGACCCTTTACGGAATCCAGCCTGATAAACTTCGAGAGTGCTCTCGACGACATCACTAATCCTATTGAGAATTACCTTATCCATAATTTTTGATACGGCAGTAAGTAGACATATACCACGCCAATTGCCACAATCCCGAAGGTTGCCCTTCTTCGGAATTTTCACAATGACGCCCTCCTTCCATTCAGTCGAATATCTTCCATCATTCCACACCTTAGTGAAGAGTGGTAGGAGTATATCGGCTGTTATTTCCGGGTCCGCTTTGAGGAGTTCGGTTGGTAGTCCGTCTATACCTGGAGCTTTCCTTCCCGCCATTGACCGAATGGCGGAAACTATCTCTTCTTAATCTGGGGGATCGTCCCTAATAGAGGATTGTTGCGGTTGGATGTTTGGAAGTTGTTCTGTTTCCGGGATATCTTCATCTGACAAGATGTTTAAAATATCAGAGAAGTATTCCTTCCATCGTCGCAACTGGTGTTCAATCATATTAAGGAGAGTTCCGTTGACATCTCTCACCAGGTGGTTGGCGGTGAAATTCCTGTTCGTCAACTGTTTCATGATTTTGAAAAGTGAACCCATATCCCCAAGGTAAGCCGCAGATTCTGCCTTGTTTGCCAGATCTTCAATGGCCTTTCTCTTGTCGCGTCTAACAGCCCTCTTAAGCTGTATATGAGCATCGCGGTAGTTCTGCCTCAAGTCGGGCGTTCGTTGGTTGACATCGGGTTGAGAGATGATTGCCAATTTGGCTTTTTTCCGATTGCCAACCTTGTCCCATGTGTCTTGCGACATCCAGTTTATCCACATTAAGCTTGCGCTTCATTTGAAGAATTTGTGGTCGTCGGATAGCTGCTGTACAGTAGAGAGCGTATGAGAACTGCAACTATCACCTCACGTAGCCGCTACCGCTTCCGCTACATACATAGGTTGGAATACGATAACTCACCTCTTTGTCCAAATTGCCCAGATCAAGAAGAAGACACAGAACATGCGGTTTTCAACTGCAATCGCTTCGCAGAATGGAGGAACGGCCACCATTCATCATAGACTATATGATGGAAACAGAGGAAAATCGGATTTGCACACTCCTTACGAATATTCAAAAGGATCTTTGGAGAATCAAGAGAGAAAGGAGAGCAGAAGCAATATAAGGAGCACAGCATAAAATGCTAGCCAGCCCCGCGAAGTAATACCTCTAACGGCCGTCCGGCCGGAGAGAGTAATTGAAGTCTGTGTGCGGGGGTGTGGTTTATTACGCAGGCACATATCAGCTGACAGTTCTGTCAGGATCAAGTATGTGAATCGTGCATACCAATGACACGGGCTACTACTACTACTTCAATGGCGCTACAGCTCAAATCGGGCCTTGACCTCCTGACCTTCAGGTTCCTTAACATTTTTCATTATTTATTGTGGAAGGGTTGTTAGACCTTCACACAACCTTTCTACGAATTTTTCATTTTCGTAGATTGAGGTGACCAAGGTATACCCAAGCAGGCAGTATGCTGGAATTATGTGTCGACCGGAATTTGAACTCACGACCTTCGCATTGTAGACCAACACGCTACCCGCTAAGTCACACCCGTGCCATTACAAGGGCTATTGGTATCCAATGATGATTCCTCACCTCCGTGGCGTAAACAGAAAAAAACAAGTTCTAGTAAGACACTAGATTAATCATACAGCGGCTTGTTCGTTTTAACGTTTTAATGGTACTTTTTATTTAGAACAATGGATAAATTAACAAAACTGAAGGCGCGGAAGGCACTATTTTTTCCCGATTTCCACCCGGAAAATGGCAAAAATTACGTTTCAAAAACTCATTTTCGAGCCTTTCAAGCGGGCATTTTGCCATTTTTGTAGACTCGTAGCTGTGGCTACGCATAGAATTTTGTTTTGACTAGCCCTATGGAGCTTTTTATCATTAACACATCTTTTCGTATCGAACTATGGCTATGCATAGAACTACGTTTCGGGTAGCCCTACAGAGCTTTTTATCACTAACTCCCCTTTTCGTATCCAGATTTGGCTACGCATAACATTACGTTTTGAATACACAAAACCACACAGGCAATGTGGAAACTCGACCAACAGGAAAAGGATTCGAACAAGAGCGATATGAGAAAGAAATAATTCAGACCATCTGGCACTCGATTTGAAATATTCAGCAATAACAACCACAGAAGAATTACTCGGCATGTACAATCATCGAAGGTCACCAATCGAAAACAGTAACACTGGCGGCGACGACGAGTACTATTGGTGGCGATGATATCGACGACGACGTGTTACTATTGGCGGAGATGATGACGACGACGAGTTACTATGAGCGGCAACGATATGGACGGCGGCATGAACGATGGTTGGTTGATCCGAGTATAAATAGAAACGGGCATTTGTGAAGCAGCCAGTGGAGACTCAGTTCGGACTTGATCGACGAGAAAGCGAAAGAATTAGAAGCGATAATTTGTGAGCGAATAAGTATTTTTTCGGTGAGAATCATGAACTGCGCTCGTGACATTCACTGAATATTTACAAATAAATAAAGTGCCGAAAATTGTTTAAAACCATTTCTTCAAAACATTACCAAATTCGTCAAACCAATAGGACAAAAATACAATCGGTCACCAAAGTACATTTTTATTGTCAAAAATCGAAAAACATAATTTTTTTCAGCATAAAATTTTATTTTGCATTGATTTTCTTTAAATCATTCTAAATTTAAATGAATTTCATTCTTAATAATTCATACTTTTACAAAGTAGCACTGTATATCAACTCATTTTAAATATTATTTAATTGTTATTTCCTTGTTACAAATATTTCTTCTGTTTTCGTCTTTTCTTCTATAAAATATAAATTTTGCTCTTAGAAATCTACAAAAAAAATTTGCTTACACATTTCTTCTTTTAAAAAGATTTAATTTGTATTTTTTTTTTCTTTTTTTTTAAATTCTTAAAGACGAGAATTATACCTAAAGCAATTCTACTTTTCTTTGTTTGCAACAAATTTTAATTTTAAAAAATAGATTATAGGATGCAATTTAAAATTGCAAATTTGATTTCATATTAAGGTTTTTTAAGTACCATAAACTTTCACTAAGCTTTCGCTAAACTTAAAAAAAAAAAAATCATGCAAAAAATAGAAAATATTGAAATAAGTTTTGCCTTATGAACACGTACATTGAAAATGGAAACTGATTAAGCTACGTAACATGGTTATTTTGAAATATAAAGCTTGAAAAGCATTTTCTTCGATTTGATTTTTGTGTTTGTTTTCGGTTTGAAGAAGTTTGAGTGCTAAACAATTATTGTCTGATGGGGTTGATTTTCGAAATGTACACTTTAAGTTTATGAAAATAAGTAATAGTAAAACTGAGAAAAGTTATTTTAAATATCAAGAAAAAACGTCATAAAAAATAACTATTTATAAAAAACAAACTGAAATAATCTTTTTTTTACCTACAAATTCAAAAAAATTTTCTAATTTTGATACGACTTTTTATATTTGTAATACGTACGAAAGAAAATCCGTTAAAAAATGTACCTAACTAACTGTTAAAACCACCTATAAAGGCGTAGGACAGAAATAGTTCCACTCCACAAGATGCGATTTTGAGCATCTTGTCTATTCCTCTGGACTCCTGCATAACTGTTCGATTTCATGTGCTACATGGTCGACCAATGCGATGTTTTCCTTCCTTTCGGCTGACTGATCCAATATTATCCAAAGGGTATTTGGTTGGTCTATACAATACGACCCTTTACGGAATCCAGCCTGATAAACTTCGAGAGTACTCTCTATGTTGACAAAGCCACTTCTAATTTTTACACGATTTTAAATGCCTGCTTTCTGCGTTGTGTCCCTGTAGTTTGTTCGAAACCTACCAGGAGGTTTCCCTGGTTTGACGATGATTTAATTAATTGAAAAATCAAAAAACGAAAGCTTGGAAAACTTACTCGCTCTCAAGGAGTGATACGGACTACATAATTTACATAAACCTATGTAATTGTTTTATAAGTCAGTCTCGAGCTGCATATAACCAATACCTTTTTACTGTTAATAACTCTTTTAAAGATAAACCGAAACAATTCTGGAATTTTGTCAACTCTAAGAAAAACTCGGATGGTTATCCTTCCACTATGTTTTTAATGATGTAGTCAGTGCTGATCCTACTACAATTAGCAACTTATTTTCTAACCATTTCCGGACAGCCTTCAATTGCAGTACGCCGCTAACATCCGTTGGCAACTTTCAATACATGTCAAAGTTTCCTTCTTCGTCCTTGGTTCCAAAAGATCTTTTCATTGACGAATCTACTATTTTGAAATACATTGATAAACTTGCTATTAATTTCTCTAGTGGATCAGATGATGTTCCTTCTTCTGTGAATAAAAAGTGTAGTTCATCCCTTTTACCTATTCTTGGCTATCTTTTTAATTCATCGCTTCGTAGTGGAGTTTTTCCTATGTCATGGAAATATTCAACTATAATGCCCTTGCTTAAGTCTGGTAAAAGAGACAATGTCAGTAATTTTAGGCCTACGGCAAATCTTTCATGTGTTGCTAAACTATTTGAATCTGTTCGCAATCGCATCACAAGCATTATCATCGAAACAAACACGCCACTTCTACGTGGCAATCAGCCAAAAAGGACCGGTTTCGGTCTCGATCGCGCCGGGTCCCGCCGCGAACAAGGGGTCAGTCTGAGTACATCGAAGTGCGCGAACAGTCGCAATAAGGCAATCAACCGCATGGTCCGTTGAGAAGAAAAAACACAGTGAATGTAAAGCTCAAGTCAATTAATAAATCCAATGGATTAAAAACATTGGTCCGTCGAGCCGGATTCAACTAGTAAGTGCCTTTCCTTCATTCTCGTAATCCCACACATATCCAATTTACAATACAATATAAATTCCAGAAATTTGTACATGAGATCGTGGGTTCATACAAGTGCGTTCAGTTCAATAAATTAAATAAATCGTGTCGTGAAAAATTGGTTTACGGCGTTCAAAACCTCGTGTCGTGTTGGCAAATTTGTCGCAGAAAAATTGGGTTTGCACGCGTGGAAAATTGGGTTTCCCTCGTGTTTCGTTCGTAATTTTGTCGTGAAAATTTGATGCGACAAACGGTACCTCGTTGTTCGTTCGCAAAATTGGTTCTCGCTCCGTGCGACAAACGGTTGATTCAACCCTCATGCTTCTTTCTCAATTGCCGTAGTGGAAAATCGATTTCACTCCGTTTTGATAAGCGGATTACATCCTCGTGGTTCATTTTCGCAAATTTGCTAAAGGCAACAGGAAATTCTTCGGTCGGTGATTTTCTTTTGGCTCTTTTTTGCTGTTAGCCTTGTGACTGGTAGATCCTCGTAAGGTTAGTCTACTCGTTGCTAAGCCCGTGGTGCTTGGGCCTTCGATCTGGTTCATTGAAAGGGGAAATTGTTTGTTTTATAATCAAAATGACTGGGGTCTTATCGTACGACGCGGTCAAAAATCGCAAGTAACAAGATTCGATAAGTTTCTCGCAGAAACAAAGGGTCATGAAAGGCTGATCGAATTAAAATCGCGACTCGAAAAAATCGAAACGTATTGGTCGGTATTTGATGATGTTCAATCCAGGATTGAAATGCTAGATGAATCTAGCGAACAAATAAATGAGCGGGAGTCTTTTGAGACAAAATACTTCGATGTAGTCGCCCGGGCGAGACAAAGAATAGAAGGCAAGTCTCACCCCTGGCAAAAACGGAGTGACTCGGTCGTTGGGGAGCAACTGACACAAAATCAAGGCATTCGATTGCCAAAAATATCACTTCCTGAGTTTAGTGGGGAATAAGATAAGTAGCTGCACTTCCATGACATTTTCAAATCATTAATCCACGATAATGCTAGTATAGTGAACGCACAAAAGTTCCATTATTTACAAGCGGTCTTAAAGGGTGAAGCTTTACAGATCATTCAATCTTTAGAAATCACTGATAGTAATTACGTGCTGGACTGGCAATTGCTGCGGGAACGATACAAAAACAAAAAACTAATCGTTCAAATGTACTGAAAGGGATTATTAGAGCTTCCGCAAGTAGAAAGGGAGGGTTACATAGCACTTAGAAATCTTCTAAATGAATTCCTAAAGCATTATGGGTGTTTGCAGTCGTTAGGACAAGGGGTGGATCACTGGGATGCCATCTTACTCTACATTCTGAGCATAAAATTGGATACGGTAACCAAGCGAGATTGGGAAAACACGAGTAAGTCCACAGCATCTCCAACCGTCACACAATTTGTCAAGTATGTGAAGGGCAAGTGCGAGTTATTGGAAACACTGGCTAACAAAACTTCGACCCCTGCAAACGATTCTTCTCAAAGAAAGTCTCTGCCTTCAAAGAGTTTTTCATGTCAATCGGGCATGAGCTGTTATTTATGCAAAGGATCTCATGGTTTATATCAATGCAAGCAATTCAATGATATGACTCCATCTGTTCGTTTCCGCGAAGTCAAAAAATTAAATTTATGCATTAATTACCTCCGTCCAGGGCATCAAGCTCAGGACTGTAGGGGGGGTAGTTGTCGAAAGTGCAACAAAAAACACAATTCACTGCTTCATCGCGAGGCTGTGAGCAACTCAACCTCGGCCGATGCTGTGAATTCCATATATAATAGCACGGCAAATGATTCCTCAAACCAAGCAAGCATCATTGCGCATTATAGTCAACCTTCATACGATGCAATCATATTGCTATCCACAGCGATCGTGGAGGTTTTCGACTGCACTGGCAGAACAATGTCATGCAGAGCTCTGCTGGACAGCGGATCGCAATCTAATTTTATAACTAAAGGATTTTTTAGTAAATTGGGCCACAAGGGTATTCCAATTCATTTGCCAATATCGGGAATCAACTTGTCGCAAAGTCACATAAACGAGAGAGTTCATATAACGTACAAATCCATAAACAATTCGTATCGGGCAAGGTTACCATTCCTCGTAATAGACACCATGTCGATCACTTGCGAATACCTCCGAATCTTATACTAGCAGATCCGGGTTTCAATAAGCCATCGGATATTGACATACTGATAGGAGTCGGTACATTCTATGACCTCCTGTGCAGTAAACAAATAAGTTTGGGAACCAATCAACCTATGCTGCAAGAATCAAAATTGGGTTCGATAATGTCAGGTCCCATTACTTACCCAAAGAAAATTGCAAGGCACTCACATTGCCATCTTAGTCTTCACGATGAGGTGAAGAAGTCTTGGGAGATAGAGGAATGTCTGGATAAACGACCACAAACCCGAGAGGAGATGGATTGTGAAAATCATTTTCTCAGAAATTTCAAGCGGGATGGAGATGACCGTTTCATAGTCAAATTGCCATTGAAGGATAATTGCCATCTTTTGGGAGAGTCCAGGCAGGGTGCGGTCAAGCGATTCTACGCACTTGAGCGTAAGCTTGAAAAGGATAGCCTTCTCAAGGAACAATACACAGACTTCCTGAAAGAGTATGAACAGCTGAAACACATGAGCAAAGTAGATGCAGATTCAAAGTCAGATCTACTCTATTACCTACCTCATCATTGTATCGTAAAGGAATCGAGTATTACGACAAAATTACGCGTGGTTTTCGATGCCTCTTTCAAAACAACATCAAACTTATCATTAAACGATGTCATGGCGGTGGGCCCGATAATCCAAGATGATCTCTTTTCGATAGTCCTACCCTTTCGCAAGTACAATATAGTATTAACGGCCGATATTACAAAAATGTATCGGCAAGTATTGCTGAATGAGGATCATAGGGATCTGCAACGAATCTTATGGCGCTCGACTCCGCAAGAAGAGTTAAAGGAATATCAGTTAAGAACCGTTACATATGGTACAGCTTCTGCATCATTTCTGGTCATACGATGTCTAGCACAGTTGGCTAAGGAAAGTTCGAATACATGGCCGCAGGCAAGTCAAGCGATCCGTACGGATTTTTATACAGATGATCTTTTTACGGGCGCCGAAACCCTCAATTCTACAATTAAACTCAAAACCGAAAAAGAAAACATTTTACAAAGGGGGGGTTCCAACTTCGGAAATGGATGTCGAACAGACCAGAAGTCTTTGGCACGCAGTCGTCTTCTGCGCCATCCAATTTGGACGCCAACTATGTATTAAACTCTGACTTAGAACAAAAAACTTTAGGTATGTCATGGAATGCGTATAGCGACTCATTCGGCTATTCTATGAATCTCATTGAAACAAATAGTAAACAAGTTACAAAAAGGGCGATTTTATCAATAATCGCGCAACTTTTCGATCCGTTAGGGCTAGTAAGTCCTGTAACCACTAAAGCCAAAATAATCATGCAAAAATTGTGGCAACATGGCGTATCATGGGATGAGCCTTTACCGGAATATCTGCATAAATTATGGCAAAATTACTATAACGAATTTGAGTTGATGAGAACCATCAAGATTCCCAGGCATGTTATCGCAGAGAAGGCAATAGACATCCAGATTCATGGGTTTTGTGATGCCTCGGAAAGCGCTTATGGAGCCTGAGTGTATATAAGGTCATCAACAGACATCGACACGTCGGTTAAGCTTTTGTGTGCAAAGTCTCGTGTTGCACCAATCAAAACAGTGTCTCTGCCAAGATTGGAATTGTCTGGTGCAGTTCTTTTAGCTCAATTGATAAACCGAGTACTAGACGCTCTCAAAATCAATCTACAACCGGACCGGATATATTGTTGGTGCGATTCCACAATCGCACTTCATTGGATAGCTGGTCAGCCGAATCGTTGGAAGACTTTCGTGGCCAATAGGGTCTCGGAAATACAGCTCTTAACTCAAGGCATGGGCTGGAGACACATTTCCTCGGAACACAATCCGGCAGATATAATATCCAGGGGATCGGATCCAGGGCTTTTACGGGACAATAAATTGTGGTGGAATGGGCCAGTATGGCTTCTAATGCAGCCGCCTTATTGGCCGGAATCACTTCAAGAAGAAATTTTCGAGATTAATAACGAAAGCAAACCCACTATAACTCTAATTTCCAATAGCGCACATAACTTGCTTGAACGATTTTCATCTTTTACCAAGTTGGTAAGGATCACAGCCTATTGCCTGCGATTCAAAAATAATAGCAGCTCAAAGCTGGGAGATAGAATTGTAGGCAACATTTCGGTGGCCGAATTGAACCTTGCAACTAGTAGTCTGATCAAATTAACTCAACTCGAAGAATTTCAGGCAGACCTTCGATCCCTTACTAAAACTGGTGCATTGATGCAGAGGGAATAATCCGAGTAGGGGGTAGACTGCGAAATTCTAGCCTTCCCTTCGATCATAAGCACCCCATAGTTTTGCCCTCGAAAGACAAGTTCACTACGCTGTTGATCGAACACGAACACAAGAAAAACTTGCATTCTGGATTACAGACGATTCTAGCCACAATCCGACAAACTTATTGGCCACTCCAGGGTCGACAAACCATCAGAAGCATATTGAGAAAATGCATCACCTGTTTTCGGGCAAAACCCTCTATCACACACCCACAGATACCAGATTACCATCTAAAAGGATAACGCCAAGTCGAGTTTTCGAAAATGTAGGAGTCGATTACGCCGGACCTTTCCTTTGTAAGGACGGAAAGTGTCGGAACCGTAAGATAATCAAGTCCTATTTGTGTTTATTCGTTTGCCTCACCACCAAGGCCGTTCATTTGGAATTCGTAAGCGACCTGACTACTGAGGGTTTTCTGAGTGCCTTAAAACGATTTGTCTCAAGACGGGGATTATGTAGAAGTATTCATAGCGATAACGGCACAAATTTTGTAGGAGCCAATAGGGAGCTCCAGAAAATCATAGCATTTCAATCAGATCAAAATATTAGGTCCTTCCTCAATGAAAACCAGATCGAATGGCATTTTATACTGCCCGGGTCGCCTCACATGGGCGGGTTGTGGGAAGCCGCGATAAAATCTACAAAAAATCATTTGAAACGAATTTTGAATGAAACGCCGTTAACGTACGAAGAGTTCACGACCTTATTACATCAAATTGAAGCAGTATTGAATTCCCGTCCACTATGTTCGTTGTCCGAAGATCCTAATGACCTTGAATCCCTCATCCTGGCCATTTTATCATCGGATCAGCTCTCAATGCCATACCGCAACGAGACTTCTCGGAAACTGCAATCGCATCAATCGTCATCAACATCTACAACAAATGCTACAACACTTCTGGAAGCGCTGGAGCAGCGAATATTTGCACACCTTACAACAACGAAACAAATGGCAGATTGACTCCAACAAACGTAAAATAATTGGGTCACTCGTGCTGATCAAGGACGAATGTCTTCCACCACAACTCTGGCTTCTTGGTCGGATCATTGAATCGAGTCGCGGAAATGACGGCATCACCCGCGTTGTCACCATCAAAACTCGGAACGGAACCATCAAGCGGTCCATGGCAAAAATATGTATGTTGCCACTCGACTAAGAAGAACATCATCTATATCATTTATTTGTCGACTTATTTGAATTTCAATTCTAATTGTATAACGTAATTTGAATTTCACATCTTAATTGTATAACGTAAGTTGAATTGTATAACGTAATTTGAGTTCCACATCGTTAACGGTATAACGTGACCCCGAATGAAACACACATCATGACGTCATCTGTCTTGTTGAAAGCCAGTTCTTTCAAGGCCGGCGGTATGTTCGAAATCGCATCACAAGCATTATCATCGAAACAAACACGCCACTTCTACGTGGCAATCAGCCACAAGGGACCGGTTTCGGTCTCGATCGCGCCGGGTCCCGCCGCGAACATGGGGTCAGTCTGAGTACATCGAAGCGCGCGGACAGTCGCAATAAGGCAGTCAACCGCATGGTCCGTCGAGAAGAAAAAATACAGTAAATGTAAAGCTCAAGTCAATTAATAAATCCAATGAATTAAAAACAACTAGCATGTCTTTGTATCACAGGTGCAATGAAAACCTGCTCTACTGTGGTAATGTAAATATTCCTAAACATCCCTCCGCTACATATCCATATAAAAAAGGAGACTACCAAAGAGGTGTTACGCATACAGAGAGATAACAAAAACATCAACCATCTAGTACACATATGGTTCGCGCACCTCGGAGAGGACTGGAGCCGGAGTCATAGGTCCTAACTTTTCGGTTTCAAAACCTCTTGGGAAGGAAGCCACAATCTTCCAAGCCGAACGTATTGCAATGGAGCTATATATCCAAGAGAATATTAGGAGAGCTCATCGCAATAAAAACATCTGTTCTCACAGCCCTAGCATCCAACAAACATGGATCGAAGCTTGTTTGTTTGAGACTGCCTTCAGAACCTAATCATCCTGGGAAAAAGGAACAAAATAACATTAATGTGGGTTCCAGTATATATGGGGATTGGAGGAAATGAAGAGGCAGATCGCCTCGCAAAAAATGGCGCAGAAATGAATTTTACTGGACCAGAGCCATTCTGCGGAAAACGAAAAGGATACTTCAAACTTAAACTTAGAAAGCGGATTGAACAGAACAAACTTTCGGGTCTCAAAGAAATTTTTCCTACCACAAAAAAAACAAAATGGAGGATTTTCCAAAATTCAGCAGGAGAGATATTAAAACTCTAATCGGCCTGTTGACGGGACACAGTGGAGTAAACCACCACCTCAAAAATATGGGTTTAGCTGAAACCGACATCTGCCGCATCTGTCTCAAAGACTCAGAAACGACAAAGCATGTCCTATGTCACTGCGAGGCAGTAGCTAGGAAAAGATGAAATCTTCTAGGAATTGGTTTCCTTACAACTGATCAACTAACCAACATGGCTCCCTTGGACATACTTAGATTAACCAAAGCTATGAAGTTATGGTAGGGCAAAGGCAAACGCACAATAGGCCAAAACGGTCGCGGTGCTCTCACGTGTTCCGCTAAATCTATACATATTAATATAATTGTAGTGTCTGTCTGTTATTTGCTTATAAATGGCTATAAATTAGTTTTTTGAGTTATTTTAGCACCAACTAAGCATAAAAACACATTTTTGAAATTTTCGTCTGTCTGTCTGTCCGACCGCTTTTCACACACAAACGGGTGAACCGATTGTAATAAAACTTGCACAGTTTGTTAGATGTCCATCGGAATGAAATCTGCTTTTGGTTTCATTTCACTCCCCTCACGCCTTCTACCTCCTCCCATACAAAGTGACTCATTTTCAAAATATATATTAATCAAATTTTCTTGGAAACTAGAAAAGCTATTAATTTGTTATTTGGAATATATTATTTCTATTATAAATGCAGTCTTTTGGTCTACAAATTATTTGAGTTTCCTCACTCCTTTCACCATCTCCCATACAAACTACACTTTTTCATGAATCACTTTACACCAAATTTCTCAGTACGTGTAACTTCCATCGAGCTAAAATGTTGCATTAAATCCTTAATTAACATTATTATTAATATCGGGAAAAAAATTAACCCAGTAGCTTCACTCCTTCTACCCCCTCCCATACAATGTGACACAGTTCCACGACCTCACAAGAATTTGACTTTATTGAAAAGTCTGAATGTTACTGATCTGAAATTTAAAGTATATCAATTGCATGATAGTTATAGTTGTTTCTCGAAAAATCACCAAAAACCCCCCACTCCTTCTACCACCTCCCATACAAATTGCACAATTTCATTAAATTCAATGCACTAAGTTTCTCAGTACCTGCTCAATTTTTGAAGCTTAAATTTGGTACAAAACATTTTTGTAGCTATTCTAGCATGATGTGAAACAAATTAGTTCAGTGCTGTCACCCCTTCTACCACTCCCCATACAAAATTTCTTAACACCGCAAAAATTTCGATTTCATCTATACATAGTATCGTATGATTGGGCTTTACGCACAATCGTAGTCCTGTTATGTTTTTAAGCTTAATGTTATTTTATTTGTTTTTTTTTTAAATAACACCAGCTACAATTATTCACATGTCCTTAATGCTTTTCAACACGTATATGATCTCGAATCACGGGTTTGATTTGATCACGAGCCTGTCAAATCCTTTCATTCTTAATAATTTATGGTTCTGATTCCAATAATATACAAACCATTTTCTTCAAAGAGCCATTAAAGTAAGCAGATTATATATCCCACATAATGTATTACTAACTACACTCTCAAAAATTGCTTATTATTGCTATTTTTACGCGGACGAAGTCGCGGGCGTTTGCTAGTAAATAATATTAATAATTATTGAGCTATTTTCAATTATTAATTAAGCTTTTTGTCAAAAAAACAAGAACTTAGAAAACAATTTTTTCACAATTGTCAAACCTATCGTATAACGTATTCGTTCGGATTGCCGTGTACGGTATTCCCTCGTCAGATAGCCGGATCACCACTATCTAACGAGGGAATACCGTAACTGATTGAGGTGATCGAAGGAAAATGTATAAAACAATAAAATAAGAGACCAGTTACGAATTGCGAATCGTTTTGAATTGCGGAGTACTAATAAGAATGGAAACTGGGAAAAAAAATTGGTAGCGAATAAGAGCGTACAATGTAAGAATTTAAAAATATAATATACTCAAGTATTTGTATTTAATTATTGGCTATTCGTAACATATTCATAAATTAGGATCCAGATTTTATCCAAACTTTTTTGTGTTGACTTTGACAAGCGTAGAGTTGGTAAAAATTAATTTATTTTTCATTTGGCTCAAAACGTTCTTGAAGCGAAACTCTCAGCTCGATTACTTATCTATTTTCAGCTCTACTGCTATTAACACATCACACATCGTCATTTCAAATAAATTTCATTAAATTACAAAAAAAAAGTACAAAAAAACATAAAATTATAATTCATACTGTGTAAATGCGGTGATCGTGAACAAAATCATAAGATATTTAATTTTCTCAATTTCCATAATTTTTAATAAAAATCATGACATCAAAACTAGAATGTTTTCAACAAAATTTATCTCTAACTACAGAATTTTACATGCAAAAAAAAATATTATATTCACATATATGAGGCTAAATAAATTTTCATTTGTCCTCATTTATGCAAATTACAACACCTCGCGAGATATAACAAAAAATCTTTCTTTTTAAGTACAAAACAAAAAATATATAAAGAATTACTTTTATATCATAATCATAATAATAAATCTTATCAATGTGGTTGATTAAACACAACACGTTATCTATAATAACATACATATATATCATATATAAGTAAACCAGGAATAATAAATTTTATGCAGTCATAAATTTAAAATATCTATATCTCAGAGCTAATGTGTAAATAATTCTAAAGGAAAACTCAGGAGATTTATATTAGCTCTGGTACTTACTGTAATTTACGCTTGAATTGTTTGAAATCTGTAGTAAGTTGGGTTTTTAAACGTTTAGATTAATCTCTTTTATGAGCATTACAATTAATTAATGATCTCAACTCTGAGGTATGGATATTATGTCATTAACATTTTTACATTCCGTCACAACAAGAAAAAAATTGAATATTAATTTTCAATTTAATAAACTACGAAACAATGAACAAAATCTAGGACTGGAATAAGTTGTTTGAAAAAAAGCAACTACGATAAAGAATTATATAAAAATTACAAAACTATGTTAACAATATAAAGGATATCTAAGCGCGAATGTTTAAAATTGTGTTCCTTTTTCTTTATAAATTGCATCTCTTAAATATGATATATAACTTTATAATAATAGGTTGGAAAGAATGTGTCCCTTTGTATTTATATGTGTGTTGATTGATTTTGCCAAATAGATTTATGTTTTCCAAATTTAAGTATATAGAAATTTTTTTTTTAAGTTTTCGCTACATGTTTAAGAAATTAAACTTGTAATAATTTTTGTAATTGTTTTTTTTTTTTTTTGATTCTTTATAGAGAAATAACAACTTTTAAGATCTTATAGATAATTAAATATTGGGCGGAGCGTTAGGATTTTGAATGTGGCGGTAAGAGTAATTCACTTGCTGAATCAATTTTTTCATTGGAAGTATTAATTGGTTCCGGTTGATCGGATGCAGCACGTTCCTGATTTATTAGCGCTTCAGTTGATGATATATCGCGAATTAGATTGTTTGTAATCGATTTAGGACTAACGGGACCATTAATTTTATGTTCCTGTAAATATGGAAATAAGATGAAATTAAAATTTGATGATATTTTTTTCTTTTTAGCTTTTTTTATACCGGGGATGTTGTTGGCGATGGGCTATTGCTAGCTCCTTTACTACGACTTAACGGTGTTATGCTGTTTAAGTCTTTCGTGTGGGCTGCTATGCTACGATCGTCTTCATCAAGTGAATATAGAAGCTGTAAAAAACATAACAAAATATTAATAAAATGTAAATAAAGAGTACTACATATGCCTAGAACAGAGAAAAAACAAGTAAAGTTCCTTTTTTTTATTTACAGTCTTTAGCACCATCCAATTAATTGGTTTTATTAAAAATTATTTATAATCAAGTTGAAATTTTAGTTTATGAAGAAAACTCATTTATTATTTTAATGCTTTTAGGAGACCATCACTAAGTATTTGATTGTGATGATAATACGAAGCTTTTGTACACATTTAGTAGAAGTTTCGGCACTTACATTTATTTTATTGTGAATTACGATGATTATTAAAAATTGTGCGATATTAATTGACGAAATGGACATTGCAATTTTACAAAACTTTCATTTACATGCTGCATTAAAATTAAAATGGTATCACCCAATCACCTCTTAGAGTAATCATCAATTTTATTCCATTTCTGAAAAACAAAGTGGCATGCTATTCCACATTAGTTAAACAACGATCAGTGATCCGCTTTTTGCATTCTGAAGGTGAAAAACCCTGCTAAAATCTTTTCTCGAATGACGTTACAGTATGGTGAAAGTTGTGTGAACCGGAAATTTTTATAAATGGGTACAACAGTTAAAGAATGGTCGAATCTCAGTAAAGTATCGTCTTTTGTGATTATTTGAAAAATCAGTGTACAATGAGCAGTGCCTACTACTCAGACTCCGCCATGGCCGGTGCCGAGTCTGATTGAAGCATGGAGTTAACTTGAATGGTCAGTAACACCAGTGCGTCTCAGGAAGTAGGCAAAAAGTATGACATAGTTGGACTCGCAGCATGTCATATTTAGCTGAAAACTTCAACCCTTTTTCTAGCAGGTTGTAAAAGATAAGTAGGACTAGTCCTCCAGGTCGGGGTTTGGGCGAGGCGCCGACAACGCATCACCGGAAAAAAAAACACTGTCCAAAAACCTGAAGAATGATTGAATGAAGAAAGGATTGACTCAACGGCAACGATCCCGCAAACGAAAAATGGACTACTATTTTGAATCTTGGAATGTTCGATTCTTATTTAGGACAGAAGCTCTGAAAGAGTTCCTTGAAGAAGTGGCAAATCACAGCATGCCCTCCAAGAACTTAACTTATTCATGGACATGAGATTACACCCAAAAATTTTTGATTTAAACAGCAGGTCACGAGTTTCAAACCAGTACAATCCGAATAAAGATTAAATTTTTCAACACTTGGTTGATCAACGTTCACGCAACAACAGAAGATAAGAACGGTATAACTAAAGACGAATTTTATACCACCCTAGAGACAACCTATGATTCACTGCCCTCGAATGACCTAAAAATTGTCTTAGGGGATTTTAATGCAAAAGTCGAAAAGGAGGAGGCTCATAGAGGAACAACAGGAGGGCACAGTCTCCATGACATAACCAACGACAATGGCCAACGTCTTGTTAATTTCGCAAGCAGCAAAAATATCATAGTAAGCTCTACGTGCTTCCCACATCGCGATATTCACAAAGGAACGTGGGCATCACCAGATGGTCACACCTTCAACCAAATAGACCACGATCTAATTGAGAAAAGGCCTGCTTCCAGCATACTTGATGTACGAACACTCCGCGGTGCGAATTGTGACTCTGATCACTATCTAGTCAGAGCTAAGTATCGATGCCGAATAGCTTGTCGTGGTTATTCGAAAACGAGTAGAGCTCGCAAATTCAATGTCGACAAGCTTAAATACGAAACGGTGGCGGAGGCCTACATGTCAGCATGTAATAAACACCTGACACCAATATATGAAAACATCCAAAATATGCCAGTGGAGAATATGTGGGTGTAAATACAAGACGGTATCAAATCCTCCGCAGAAGAGATATTAGGATATCAAGCACACCGAAAAAATAATGATTGGTTTGGCCAAGAATTTTTACTGAACGACCACCACGAGCCGAAAAAGAAAGATATGACGAACTTAAACGATATGCGAAAAAGACCTGCAGACAAAAACAAAGGAAGTACCATAATGACAAGATACAAAAAATGGACAACAATATGAGACAAAATAAAACGTGGGACGCATACGCAATGTTAAAAGACCTAAAAAAGGAATATAAGCCAAAAACTCTCTGCAAAGACGCAGAGGGCAAAATCATCAGCAAAACGCAAGAAATCAAAAGGGGATGGGCTTCTTACTTTAAACATCATCTCAATCCCACCCATTAGCATCGATCACGACAGACAACATCTCAATTGAGGCCTCAACTGACGAAGAAGAACCATCATCGATAATATCCACGCTTGCCGAAATCAAAGTAGCCCTATATGACCGAAAATTAAACAACCCGCCGGGAATTGACGAAATACCACTTGAACTTCTGAAGGCCGGGTTGGTCGACCATGTAGCACATGGAAGCAAGCAGTTGAGGGGGAGGCCAAAGGAATAAACAAGTCCAAGCAACAGCTTAATGCCGATGCTCAGGATCGCGCTTTGTGGAAGAGAGTTGTTCTGTCCTAGGTCCTTATAAGGGTTTTAACAGGAATTTGATTTGATTGATTGAAGCAATCACTCACTGGAGAATATAGGGAGAAGAGCGATAGAAGTTGGTGCGAATTGATTCTGCAATGAAATATATCCGGGACGAACATTGTACAGCTATGGTCAATCAAGCGATTCAAGTCCAATAATTTGACATCTTGTTCTAAAACCTATTTCGCGCGAGCATGATAATGAGGTTGTGAAACTCCAGAGAAATATTGAAGATTTGAGCCAACAAGCATCATGGGTATATCACCCGTGATCATAAAATTTAACTGATACGAGAAACGGATACAGCGCCATGATTGCGGACTGATTCTACGGTAACGACATTTGGCATTGGAAAACGGACAATGATTGACTTCTGGAACTTCGATATTGAATGACGGTGAAAGGGCAGGTGCCACTCCATCCATACACAACCAAAAGTGATCGACTGTGAAATTAAGAATTATAACGTCCAAATCTTATGCGTGAGTGAGGCCAGGTGGACAAGCTAAAAATCCCGCAGCGGTCGTTCTAACACCGAGAGCAGGAAACAGTCGCATCAGCAGGGAACCGGATAGGATTATTGTCGTCAGGCTCAGGCAAGGAGGATATATAAAATGGAGTGGCTGATAAGCTGTCTCATGTGGGGGACTACTTTTTGATTCGAAAATTTTCGAAAATTGTGTCCAAGCTTAGTTTGGCTTCAAACTTTTACAAAAAATACCATAATTTGTAATCTTGATAATTAGTCAGTAATAAATTAATTTTCAGTGCAATGGAGTTTTTCAATTTTTAATAGCTTTTGGTTCGTTCCTAACTAAGCTAATCAGTTTAGCAACGGACAATTTAACGCGGAAGAGAGATAGTTGTACTGGGTTTAAGTATGCCAGACCAAGAAGGATATATAATAAGGAGTGACTATGATCATGCTTTGGCGTGTAAGAAAATGGGAATGAAAGTATTTCCCTCCCTTACTGGCGAAACGCTCGAAATTTTTCGAAAAAAAATTGTTTCGCTATCATTGTTTGGCATACTTAAACCAAAAGTAACTATCTCTGTCCCGCGTTAAATTGTCCGTTGCTAAAAACTAATAAAAATTGAAAAAATAAAGTTGTCTAATAAAACAGAAAACTCCATTGTACTGAAAATTACTTTATTGCTGACTGAATATTAGCAACCAAGAGACAATACAAATTATGGTATTTTTTTTTTTGTAAAAGCTTAAAGCCAAGTTAAGCTTGGACACAATTTTCGAAAATTTTCGAATCAAAAAGTATTCCCGCATGAGACAACCTATCAGACACTCCATTTTATATATCCTCCTTTATGCCAGACCAAGATAGCGAAACGGCATACGAATTAAAAGCAGTAACATGACGAAAGAGAAATTAACTATGTCGAAAAAAACAGCTACTTTTGGCGCAAATATTTGAATAATTTCAAAAAAAAAAAATTATTAATACAAAAAAAAAACAATATTTACTGAAACTAAACATTATAAACATATTTAGACCACTTGACATCATAGGATACGTTTCTAATGCGCTTTGGTTCCGGGATAAAAAAGAAATAAAGAATGCGAAACTTTTGCAGCGAATTTCCGGTATTGATGATTCACCGCAATTGCTGTTCCTTGCTTATATGGGATAATGATGTTGACGGCATAATAATTCCGGGGCCACAAAATTACTTTTTGAATGACGACACCGTTGAGATAATTATACCTGCTTAACCGCGTATTATGGATCACATTCAGGTCATCAGAGGATCTAAGGTGTGATTCTAAGGACTCCGAACTCATTCTGAACTTGAAAGAAAAGATTTCAAAAGTTTTAATAATAGTCTCAGCAGAGACCGAAACGTCACGAATAATAAAGCGTAACAGTGTAGAATCCGGAAATCTTTTCTTTCAATTCGAAATACACTGTGAAAACATTCACCAAACCTTCATTCTGCACTTTTTTGGAATATAAATGCTTAAGAAGAAATTTTGCTGCTGGTGGCATAAGAGTTGTAGGGTCATAAAACTAATTTTTGAATAAGAGCACCGCAGTAATCGTTATACCTGCTTAGTCGTTTATTACGCTTCGCACTCAGGTCACCAAAGTCGGTAATGCACTTCAAGGGACTCGAAACTATAACTATGTTTGGGGGAGAGAATATATATATGATAGGTATATGTTTAGCGGAAAACACATTCGCACCCAGTCATAGGACATTAATTACTAACCCTAACTGATGAAATATTCCGAATGACTTTCAGCGAGCTTCGTAGTAATGTTTTTTTTTCCCATTAAGATATTAAATAATCTTTCAGGAAGCTGTTAACACTTTAATTTTACCTAGACGAATGTAAAAGATTCGTGAGTGACTTGAATACGTGCAGAATTGTCATTTAGAGAAATGTCAGAATTTTTCATGTTGGCATGTTGGTACGATTGTTTCGAAAAATTTCGAGCATGTCGCCAGTAGAGGAGTCCCATTTTCTTACCAAGGCAAAACAGCTCATCGTCTCTCCACGGTATGTATCCTCCTTGGGCTCAGGTCAAGTGTCAGAAACGTAACAATTTTGCAGTAATACACACCAACTAATGCCGCAACACCTGGTGACAAAGAGAAGTCTTATGACTAACTGGCCTTCCAGAGTGTTCCAAGAGGTGATATTATTATCATCTCAGGAGAAATGAACGTCGAGGTTGGCTCTAACAACACTAGACTAAAACACGTCATGGGAAAGCATGACGAACCTCGACGCATCAGAACCTTACTTACATCAAGAGTCCCGAAATCAGCGAATTATTTATGGAATCTCGTAGTATTTGACAAATAGTCATCGAAGGGACCGTTCTTCCACACAAGAGATAAATAAAACATATGGGGTTTCCTATGATGGTGTTACTGAGAACCAAATCAGCCATAAGTCGTCAATAGAGACGATTTTTCCTCGATGTGCGAGCGAAGCATGGAGATTGTGCACAATATCTATCCGAAGGCCACAAATTATTCACACACACTGGACAAAAATTGAGAGGCAATCAGGAATACTTTTCCAACAAGTGCTGAAGAATCTGTGGGATATGCGCAAAGAGGTGAGAGACCCTGGATGTCGCAAAACACATGGGACAATGTTAGCGATTGTAAAAAAAAGGCAAAATGGGCAATCACCTCTCAACCTGATGTCAACCAAAGAGCTCTCGACTTCAGACGGAACTACCGCGATGCTTACATACAGCCTAAGAAGGTTGCTAGACGCAACCAGAGAAAGGCCATTGAATTTCTGCTTTTTAAGGCGGCTTACTTTGGGGATATGGAATTTCACCGCCAACCACCTGGTGAGAGATGTCAACGGAACTCTTCTTAATATGAATGAACACCAACTGCAGCGATGGAAGGGGTTTTCTCTGATATTTTAAACATCTTGTCAGAGGGATATATTCCAAAAACAGAACAATTGCCAAACATCCCATCGCAACAATCCTCTATTAGGAATGATCTCTCAGATAAGTAAGAAATAGTTTCCGCCATTCGGTCAATGGCGGGAAAAGAAGCTCCAGGTATAAACGGACTATTAACAACCGACTTTCTCAAAGCGGACCCGGAAATACTTGCCGATATACCCTATACTGAGGTGTTGAATGAAGGAAGATATTCGACAGAGAGAAGCATCATTGGGAAAATCCCGAAAAGTGGCGACCTCCGGGGTTGTGCCAACTGGCGTTGTATACATTAAGACAATAAAGTAAGTAAAATTACCCTGGGAAATGATATTTCAATTTTTTTTTTGGTAAGCAGGTAGCACTGTCTTTAATTATTATCCCAAAAATTAGCGCGGCCTGTTAATCAGTTTGTTTACAGAAACTGGTTGAATCGGTATACCTCAGTAGTCCACCGCGATTTTTACAATGGATAAAAATATGAAACAAAGAATTTGTCTCAAATTTTAAAATATTTCCAACCAAATTTTGTATACGGAGTCGTTACGAATGTTGGAAAAGGCTTACGGTGATTCAGTAATATCAAAAATACGAGCCTACGAGTGGTGCAATGCCTTTAAGGACAGTCGTGAGATCGTTGAAGACATGCCTCGTTCTGGACGACCTTCAATTTCTTAAACTGATGAAAACATTCAAAAAGTGAGAGAAATAATACTCGCAGTGTCAGAGAGATAGCAGGAGAGCTCGATATCTCTCGCGAGTCGGTTCGTTCGATTTTGCTCGAATCGTTATGATAAAGCTGAATTTTCTTCAAAAAAAGTACCGTGAACAGGTCTCCTTGGACATGCTTGATTGCGCGAGTTCTGATCCCACTACATTCATGGAGCGCATCATAACTGGTGATGAGACATGGGTCTATGAGTTTTATATGCAAATCAGTCAACAATCATCGGAACAGAGGAAAAAACACGAAAAAGCCGCTCAAAAATAAAGACGATACTCATTGTTTTTTTTTCGATATTCGAGGTTTGATCCATCATGAATTCGTTCCGGATGGAGAGACGGTCAATAAGGAGCACTATTTGGCCATATTGAAGCGTTTGCGTGAGCAAGTCCGTCAAAAAACGGGCGGAATTGTAGAAGAAAAATTCATGGATTTTCCACGATAATAATGCATAGGGCCTCAATTGTGACCGAATTTAAGGCCAAAAAAGCAAATTGCAAACCACCGTATTCACCAGATTTGGCCACGTGTGACTTTTTTTCTATTCCCGAAACTGAAG
Organism: Chorisops tibialis; assembly: GCA_963669355.1. Taxonomy (NCBI): domain Eukaryota; kingdom Metazoa; phylum Arthropoda; class Insecta; order Diptera; family Stratiomyidae; genus Chorisops; species Chorisops tibialis. The sequence continues at coordinate 249,081,363 of OY770262.1, forward strand.
TTACCGCTCCGTGTAACCCGTTTTCAGTCGAAGGAGCTGAAGCCATACCAAAAAGTGCTTATGAAAAGTGTTTCGAGGACTGGATAAAACACTGGTATAGGTGTGTTGCATCTAATGGAGGTTAATTTGAAGGTGACAATTAATTAAATATTTTGCAATTTTATTTACAAATTCCCAGTACCTTTTGGTCACAATGTATCTCAAAATTCCATACAAATATTAAGTTGAAATTTTGTTAGTTTGTAGATCTATATAATTTATGTTTTTGATAAAAATTTTAAATTGAAGAGCGTAAGGGGAGGGAGGTGAGTACCGTAAATGTCGAAAATTTTCACTAATTTTTCTAGGCTTCTGGTAAAAGATACAAACTTCAAAATTTAATTTAAAGAAAAAATAACAATTTGAGCCAGAACAGTTATCCACCGAACGGCGGCCCTAACCTGCACGAGGTGTTTCATGAATATTGAAAAAAAAACACTAACGCAAAATTTTTAACTACAAACTTGAAAATTCATTTAACAAAAATCTAATCTAATTCTAATTCTAATACTTGTGTATGGGACACAAGCATTTTTTCGTCCAGTTTTAAGAAATCAGTTATCACAAAACCGTTGGAAGGTATTAACTTGAAATTTTGCACAAAAGCTTTAAAAATATTTAAAATAAAGTTGCATCATAAGTCTTGAAATTCCCACTGCCCTTCTACATCCACCCAGACAAAAGTATGATTTCGACCAATTTCAATAAAGCAAGTAATAAACAATAAATTAAAAGCAACGAATTTAAAATTTTGTACGAACAAACAAAATAATACTGCATCACACATTTTACGATTCCCTCTAACCGTCCATACAAATGCATGGTTTCAAGAATATAATACATCGCATTTCATAAAATTAACTTCGTCTATGAAACTAACATTCTATACAGCGAATTGCACGTAATTCAAGCCATCAATTAAAAATTATTAACATCCATTCTACCAGGGATGTAAATATGAAACCGGAATTTGATCATAGAGGGCCTCACTGGTCAATGTGGTTATTGTGAACACGTGTCAGTGGCGCCATTTTCTTGTTTTGACATCGGTGATCATGCTCTTGGTAAATCACAGTGCTTTGAGTGGTTTAAGAAAATTCAAAAGTGGAAATTTTGACGTGAGCAACGAAGAACGTGGAAAACCACGGAAAAAGTTTGAAGACAGCAGATTGCAAGCATTGTTTGATGAGGACGACGCTCAAACGCAACATCAACTAGCAGATCAGTTAAACGTAACACAAGCAGCCGTCGCCATACGCTTGAAAGCCATGGGAAAGATCCACAAGATGGGAAAATGGGTCCCACATGATCTCAATGAAAGACAGCAGGAAAACAGAAAAACCACTTCCGAAATGCTGCTCGCCAGATACAAAAGAAAGCCATTTCTCCATCAAATTGTGACTGGCGATGAAAAGTGGATTTGTTTTGAGAATCCGAAGCGGAAAAAATCATGGGTAACTCCAGGCCAACCACCGAAATCAACTGCAAGACCAAATCGCTATGGCCGGAAAACAAGGCTCTGCGTTTGGTGGGATCAGAAGGGTGTGATTTATTATGAGCTGCTGAAACCGGGTGAAATCGTTAACACTGAACGCTACCGACAACAAATGATTGCATTGAATCAAGCTTTGAGTGAAAAACGCCCAGAATACCAGCAGAGAAAAAACAAACTGATTTTGCTTCATGACAATGCACCATCACACACAGCAAGACTGGTCAAGGAAATGATAGAGTCGTTCAGTTGAAAAATTCTTTCCCATGCCGCTTACTCACCAGACTTGGCTCCGTCTGATTACCATTTGTTTGCATCGATGGGACACGCACTTGCTGAGCAGCGCTTCACTTCCTACGAAAATGTACGAATATGGCTCGATGACTTCTACATCTAAAATGGCGCTACAGCCCAAATCGGACCTTGGCCTCCTGACATTCAGGTTCCTTAACATTTTTCATTATTTATTGTGGAAGGGTTGTTGGCTCTTCGCACAATCCTCCATAAACGAATTTTTCATTTTCGTAGATTGAGGTGACCAAGGTATATGTATCTAAGCAGGCACTGGGCTGAAATTATATATTGCGTCGACCGGGATTTGAACTCACGAACTTCGTATTACAAGACCAACACGCTACCCACTAGGCTACACCCTAGCTATGGCTCGATGACTGGTTTTCATCAAAAGACCAACAGTTTTTTTGGAGAGGCATCCACACATTACATTAGACTGGGAAAATGTATAGCTAGCGAAGGGCTATACTTTGAATAAAATACTCCTCCCCAAGCACCCTCCCCCCCCTCATAACTAACAAAGTCCTGCCCTAGAACCCGTTAATCATGTAGTCTTCCCTATCCACCCTAACCTGCATATTATTTTCCACATCCGAATTTGAGGCCAAAAAAGCAACGAATCCAATCAATCAATCAACCACCGTATTCACCAGATTTGGCCACGTGTAACTTTTTTCCTATCCTCGAAAGTAAAATTACCGCTCCGTGGAACCCGTTTTCAGTCGATCGAGGACATAAAACCAAAATCGCTATGGACTACTGAAATGTATCCAATCAACAAGCTGCTGTTAACAAACTGATTAACAGACCGCGCTGATTTTTGGGATAATAATTAAGGAAAGTCCTACCTGCTTACCAAAAAAAAAAAATTTTTGAAATATAATTTCCCAGACTAATTTTAATTATAATTTCCCAGTACTTAATGGTCACAATGTACATATGTACCACCTAGTCTGTGTTTTGAAAAATGGTTTCGTACGTTTTTACTATTATATTTGGTGCACATCTACCGTATTCGTGCATTGCATCTTCGAAAGATATTTAGTATGTTACTCTATTTCAAAGTGAAGAATCTACATAAAATGTATGCACATTTAAATTTATAAAGTTTGCCGAAAATCAATAAATTACAAGTTTCCAAATGTTTTATATTTATTAATTTTAATTTGAGACATTTTTGGTAGCCCTTATATCATAATTCACCCATTACCAAAACGAAAAGAAAAGTGATTTCTTGGTACTTAAAATTCAAATTTTAGATCGTCTTACAGCTGAAGGTGCCACGCCTGTAGGAAATCATTTTGGTCAAGGTGCCACGCCTGTAGGAAATCATTTTGGTTAACACGAAGCTACCATAAGAACAATTAAGAAAAATAAATCTGCAGTCGGTATGCTCTGGAACAAAAGTAAGTGTTAATGCATCATCATATACAAGAGATATTGTCAAGGAAAAGATGGAAAAGCCTCTGGTAATATGGATAGAAGATAAGTCACAAAAAAGAGTACCAATAGATAGAAATGCCATCAAGCAAACATCACTAAGAATTTGTAGACAGATTAAAGAAAAGGAGCCAATTACTTCATCTCAGTTAAAGAGCAAGAGCAAGAATTTTCTGCACGTAAAGGTTGGATGACAGAGTTTCTTAAATGGCATGCTCTTCATAATATAAAAATTAAAGGTGAAACTGTATCTGCAGATGAATCGACTACTAAAGTATTCCCACAGGAACTCACTAAAATTATTAAAGGTGGAGGATACACTCCTGATTAAGTGTAGAATGCAGATGAAAGTGGTGTCTTCTGAAAACGAATACCGAGCAAAACGTACGTAGCCAAATCGCAGAAAACTGCTGGTGGTTTTGAGGTAGCTGCTATCGTTACAGAATGGTTCAACAAATGTTTCGTCCCAGAAGTCAGACGTTACATCAATTTGAAAGATCTCGAATTTAAAATTCTTCTGTTTCTTAATAACGCACTCGACCATCCTGTCTTGGAATACCTAAACGTACAAATTTTATTTCTACCATCTAATACTACATCTTTAATACAACCGCTAGACCAAGGTATAACTGCGACATTTAAAACATACTACGTAAAACAAACATTTCAACACGTTTTGGACAAACTCAATGATGAAACACTAACAGTTATTGATGTGTGGAAAAAACTCTCAATTATGGATTGTGTCAATAAAATTGGAATAGCGTTAACTGAAATAAAATCAGTCACTTTGATTTTGCGTATTGGAAAGCGGTTTGGCCACAATGTGTAAAAAGCAAAGATCCCATTATCCCTAATACGACCGAATTTCCCAACATCGTTATAATGGCACACACAATTGGTGGAGAAGGTTTCGATGATCGATCGTTTGAAGATATTGATGAATAATAATTCATTCGATAAAACCTTAAGCGAAGGTTAAATATTTAAACGTTGTCCTTGATACTCCTAATTCCAACGAACGTAGTGATGATGAAGAAAATGATCCTCTTCTAAATGCAAGTTTAATAAAAGTAGGTCTGAAACTGTCTTCAGAATTGGGTAATCATTTTGTGAAACATGACCCTAATGAGGAGCGCGCAGGGAAGTTTCAACGTGAAGTGAAATTGTTGACAGCTTCTTACAGACAACTACATAACAGCTTAACCAAAACATGAACTAATAGTAATAACTGAATTCGTTTATCAAACCGGTGAAACATTAGCAGCAGAGGATACTCGTGCTGATTTTGCTCAAAAGAAAGAAAGAATTTCATTAATAGAGGAAGAACACGATGTCCACAACATTTCTAGTGATAGCAGTGATATTCCAGTCGTATGCAAACGTATTATTGTCAGAAAGTGCAAATCAATAACAAACATAACAGAATTATGATTGGGCTTAATGCCCAATCATATGATACTCTAGATGAGATGGAAATGACTTTAATATACCGGAAAATATGTCATCTAAAATTCTTTCGAGGAAATGGTAGAAGTAGAGGGGGAGGTTTGTGTTTTTCATATATGACACCGAACATGGCATGCATAATGTTTTTTGCTGAATTTAAAGTTTTTAGTTTTCATTATTTTTAAAGAAATTGGTCATAGTTTTCCTGAAATTGGGACATTTGTATGGGAGGTGGCAGAGGAAGGGAAGCATTTAAGATGATTTTCAAACTGCTTATCATCCTCCTTGGTGATGCTTTGATTCGATTTCAAAGTCGATAGCTCTCATATACTTGAAGGAGAAATGCTTTTCTTGAATTTATAATACAGATATTTGTATAGGAGGTGGTAGAAGGAGTGAAGCGGAGCTGATAATTTTTTTAACACTTATTTCAATTATTAAGAAACAAATTCTGGCAAAATTTGAAGTTTGTGCTTTTTCTAGTTTGAATGGAAATCGATAAAATGCATTAACAAAAATTATGCATTTGTATGGGAGGGGGTAGAAGGAGTGTACGGATCAAAACAAATTTCTTTCGTATTATTAATATTTCTATTTGTATACTTTATACAAAATATCAAGTTGATAGCTTCAATAGTTTCGAAGAAAAATAATTCAATTTAAATTTCAAAATTTCGCGAAATTTGTATGGGAGGGGGTAGAAGGAGTGAGGTGAAGTTGATGATTATTTTTAAAATAAATTGCAATTATAGTAAAATTAATTCTGACAAAATTTCGTTTTTTCAGCTTTACTAGTTTGAATGAAAATCGAAAATATGTATTTTTCAAAATTGTCCATTTGCATGGGAGGGGGTAGAAGGAGTAAAGTGATCGGGTCAATATAACGTGATATTAACGACATCTATATCGTAATACTTTGACGTAAGTTTGAAGTCTATAGCTTAAATAGTTTCAAAGAAAAATCAATTTCTTAATATTTCGAAATTTCATGAAATTTGTATGGGAGGGGGTAGAAGGAGTGGGGGGATGTAGCCCATTCACGAACTTAAAGTTACTTTTTTTGCTAAAAATGACACACACAAATTTTTAGCACTATAACTCAAAAGCTTTCGAGAGTTATGCTGTAGAAAGACGGACAGACGGTCACTCGGAATCGGCTTTTTATACTCTAGATGACATCTTAGAGTATATTGTGTTTGCCTTACCGTTTGGAACGCTAAAAAATAACGCTCGCACAGAGCCGGCAAGGGTACAGAAATATTTGTTGTCGCACAAAAACCTCGATTTCGAGTGACCGTCTGTCCGTCTGTCTACAGCATAACTCTCGAAAGCTTTGAGCTATAGTGCTAAATAATTGTGTGTGTTATTTTTAGCAAAAAATTAACTTTAAGTTCGTGAATGGGCTACATCCCCCTACTCCTTCTACCATACAAATTTCATGAAATTTCGAAATATTAAGAAATTGATTTTAATTTGAAACTATTAAAGCTATCGACTTGAAATTTAGGTCAAAGTATTATGATGTACATGTCATTAATATGACGAAATATTTATCCAATCACCTCACTCCTTCTACCCCCTCCCATACAAATGGACAATTTTGAAAAATACATGTTTTCGATTTTCATTTAAACTAGTAAAGCTGAAAAGACGAAATTTTGTCAGAATTAATTTTTCTATAATTGCAATTAGTTTCAAAAAAAACTATCAACTTCACCTCACTCCTTCTACCTATATATACCTTTAAATTAAATTATTTTTCTTCGAAACTGTTAAAGCTATCAACTTGATATTTTGCATAAAGTATACAAATAGAAATATCAGTAACGCGAAAAAAAATTGTTTTGATTGATTGTTTTGTACACACCTTCTACCCCCTCCCATACAAATGCATAATTTTTGTTAAATGCATTTTATCGATTTCCATTCAAACTAGAAAATGTACAAACTTCAAATTTTGCCAGAATTTGTTTTTTAATAATTGCAATAAATGCTAGAAAAAATTATCAGCTCCGCTTCACTCCTTCTACCCCCTCCCATACAAATATCTGTATTATAAATTTAAGAAAAGCATTTCTCCTTCAAGTATATGAGAGCTATCGACTTTGAAATTGAATCAAAGCATGGTGATAAGGATGATGATAAGCAGTTTCAAAATCATCTTAAACGCTTCACTTCCTCTGGCACCTCCCATATAAATGCACCAATGTCAGGAAAAGTATGTTCAATTTCTTTACAAATAACGAAAACTAAAAACTTTAAATTCAGCAAAAAACATTATGCATGCCATGTTCGGTATCATATACGAAAAATACAAACCTCCCCCTCTACTTCTACCACCTCCCAAGCAAAAGTTTCTATTCACTATTCGAAAGAATTTGAGTCATTTCCAACTCATCTAGAGTATCATATGATTGGGCTTTAAGCCCAAAAATGTAAATGTATGAGAATGCGATCTTAGTGGATCAGAAGCAAAGGAAATAACCTGCCTGACTACATCATAGCCAAGTGAGTCTCATTCCATAAATTTTCGCAGCATGTATCATTTATCTTATACGAGTAGACCTTACTGTAATCGAAATCAAATTCTTTCTCAACCAAAAATGCGCAATAAAGTATTTTGCTTATTTATAATAAATTAAAATCTCTTTTTTTTTAAACGGTTAATATAGCAAACTCTATCTTACTCTTCTAAGAAAAATTACATAAAAATCTGTCCCAAATTATTTTATAAGCTTTATGATAAGAGTTATCAAAAGAAAACAAATTATAAAACTAAAATGGTTTCTTTAATTGCTAATATCCTAACTGGACAGAATTGCAGAAAAAATCCATTTCGTTTGCAGTAATAAATTAAACTCTGCACGTAGCAAAAAACAAAGCTTTGTTAGTTTATCCACAACCAAAATTGAAACAATAATAAAACACACACGAAATCATAACTCTATCCAAATACCAGAAAGTATTAAAGCGCACATTTTATTATCTCTAATATAACAATTGTGTTATCTCAAATAACCTAGATAATTATTGCTTCACAATGTATAAGTTTTTGTAGCGAAAAAACGATTCATCATTTTAACCCAAAAACAATAAATCAAATAATATAATTTTAATATGACATTTTTTTTCTTTAACCCTCCGGTACTATGGTGAAATAAACTCTTAGTAAAAGACAATGCTTTTTTTTTTAGGTCGGATCCGACACACCATAGTTCCGGAGAGTTAGACAATTAAAAGAAATCAAAGCGCAATGAAATCGTTTCAAGTGCATAAAAAATAAACAGAAATCAAAATTTTTGTGCTTATCGCTGTCGGTTTTAGCCACAATAATTATTTACGATATTTTTGCGACAAGAAAAACTAAACAAAATAACATAACCACCTCTTTTCAAAAGGAAATATTTGCATAAAACCACATTCAACTGCGCTCAACATGATTCTTTGTGAGGGATGTTTTTAATTATTTCTTTCCATTAAACTGTAGTTCCTGAATAGAACCAATCATGATTTAATGGGTCCTCGGTTGATAGTAAATTCTCTGCATTCTACAAACGGATAACAATGTGTATGGTAAAAGGTAAACCGGAATATTTAATAAAAAATATTTAATAGAAATTTTTTTTTTAAAAAGTTGGTTTTTTGGTAGCAAATGCAAGAAGCAAGGATTCTTAAGAAGAAAAATTATATGTTTTTGGGACAAATACCTTTTCAACTTCAGCATCGAACGGTTCGCCTGGATCACCAACTTTTTGTGCACGTTCGAGTAAAGATGCACGTTTTGCCGCCAAATAAAGATTACGCTTTATTGCAATATGAACTACTTCGGTAACGGCACGTACCGAATAATCTGGAACGAAGCTATGTCTTAACAATGCATCCATGTTCAGAGATTGTAAAGAGCCCTGCTGATTGTTGGGACTTTCTGCTAAAAAATACAGTTTAAAATCACATATTAAAGATTTCGCCGGGAAATATTCTCAAAAAGAAAAAAATACTAACCCATTCCAATATTTTGTACTAAGGCTTGGGTACCAAAGTAAGTGAATGGTCCACTTTCAAAAACTAAATTTTCTCGACCCACTGTCACTTCTACACGTCCTTCAAGAATAAGTACAAAATAATCAACTGGTTTACCCTGTGTGTAGATTAATAAGGTCGGGTCGGTCTTTTCTTTTCCCTTGATTTTCACATGATGAACGATATCTTGGTTCAAGAGACGACGTAGGATTGTTTCAGACACTATGTCCGGTTTGAAAGCATCAACAGCTAAAAATAAAATATAAATGTTATACGTTACATATTAGATAAAAAAAAAACTACTACACTTACTTGTACTCAAATATTGGAAGGTTGCTAGGGTTAATTGCGGCGTGATACGTATTCTTTGATTGTCTCGTCGTTCAGCAAAGACCGTAAAGTCTTGCTTAGTAGCTCTCAGTCTACGCACCTTAGTTCTATTGTCCGTGAAGACATCGGTTTCGTCCATAATTTCAGCTTGAATCAGTTCCTCAATAACATCTTCCAATGTCAGTAAACCAATGGTTTCATAGAACGGATCACCATCGCCTTCATTATTCACGCGGTGCACGAATGCCATATGACCTTTGTGACCTTCTTTAAACTGCTTAAACATAATATCTAGCGTAACGTCTTCAAATACGAAATGACAAGGATTTTGATAAAATTCACACAGTGTTTTCAACGGAGTATTATCGTCGGGATCGACAAACGCTAAATCTTTAATGTAAAGTAACGTTACGATATTTTGACGCTTTCCATCATAGACGGGAACGCGAGAAAATCCAGATTTCATAATTTCTGATACGGTCTCGAAATTTAAGATGGCGTCCAGTGATAACATAAACATATCCTCGATGTGAGTCATAACTTCGCCAACGGTTTTCTTACGCAACTCCAATGCTCCCGAAATGATATTGACTTCGTCTTTATCCAGATCACCGGTCGTTACTTTGATCAGTTCCTTCAGACGTTCACGATTATAAGTGTTACCGATTTCTTCGCCCAGAATGCAATCTAAGATCTTGGCAGTGGGATATGCTAGCGGAAATGTCAGAAGCATTACCACTTTTGTAATGTTAATTGTTTTGGCACCTACAGCCAAACCATGACGCGAACATACGGCCTGAAAAAACAACAAGCTATATCCACCTTCCTAATCAGTAATAAAAAGAGAAAATATAAAACCACACCTGTGGTGTAATTTCACCAAATAATACGATGCAAATTGTTGAAAATACGACGGCAAATAGTCCGGAAGTCAGGCCATCCAAAAGAATTGTGAAAATCGAATTTACGAGCACGTTACCCAGAAGAATACTACAAAGCAAATAATTTCCATGTTCTCTTACTGGTGCAATTACACTTGCATATTTTCGTTCTTTAAGTTCTCCAGTATTTTTTAGAATCTAAAAATCAATTGAATAGTTAAAGTATTTTGTAATTGTAATAATATCATCTAGACTTACCTTCAATTCAGTTTTGTCCAGTGACATTAGACCCAAATTCAAACCAGAGAACAGCGATGAGAAGCAAAGGCACATTAAAATCACAATAATTGCTAACCAATTTGGCATCAATAAATTATGAGTAATTACTTTTATCCATGAATCAGCTCCCTGATGTACCCATGGCTTGACCTTCTCATAACTATGCTGGAAATAAAACGGTCATATGAACGTCTATATTTGCAAAACATAAATTCAGATTCTTACCATCACCCCCTCCTCCTCATCTTCATTTTTGGCACAAAGGAACAAATCGTGTATACCCTCGGGCATAGTGACCTTTACGAGGGCCGTTCGAAGCGAAATGGTTCCATTCATCACACGAAATGGATTCGTAATCGGTACGAGACATGCTCCACCGTAAATACCGGACCGTTCGGTGAAAGCTATATAAGTGTTCTCGGTTATTCCGACACCAAAAATCCGTATTACTGCTTGTGAGGAACTCAATATGCTTGGAATTCCGGCATCATTGAATTCTGGATCTTTGTCGCTTGTTTCAACGCGCAGACCATCGATACGAAGGTGATCCCCGAAAGATATTGGTTGAGCATACGGTTCCGTCGAGACAATACTGCCTTTAACGCTACGAAAAGGACTGAAAAGAAAAAAAAATTGTTGCTAAGTTTTTGTTTTTAACGATTTTTGGAATTAATCTTATTAGTGAAAAGATAAGTAGCGCTTTGCACATATCATCTGTGAAGAGCATGAATTTTTTCTGAGCTACAACGATGCTTTCCTCGATATGAGAAATTTAGTAGAAACTAGGAACAGGAACATTAGGCAGGAATGCATTGAAAGTACGGGATTTTTTCCTCGATTTCTCTAAAAATTAGAAAAAGGTTTTAGTGACATCGGAACTAGAGGAGTTGTCCATTTCCATCGAAACACAATTCCAGTAGGGAGTGATGGGCGTGACGATATACAGTACTCCCTCGTTAATACGAACCCGGATAACACGAACATTCGGTTTACGCGAACCATTTTTTTTGCCCTATTAAATACAATGGTTTCAAACCAAAAATCACCAGCTAGCACGAATTATTCGGGTAACACGAACTGCGAACAAAATTTTGTAACGCCAATACGAAAATGTCGGTTAACACGAATTTTATGATTGACGATGGAAACGAAAAAAAAAAGAAAATCCAAGGAGTCTTTGTTTAAGTTTTGTTTATGCTTTTATGCTTAGACTTGCGATCTACCCTTTATCGTTACTGTTTACTTTGACATTTCGCTCTAGTTCTATCGCGTCTTTCTTGAGTTTATGAAGGGAAAATGAGTGCTAAGAAAAGTGTCCAAAGATCTATTGATCTTTCGATAAAGAGAAAAATTCTGGAAGAAGTGAAATGTAGTTTGATATCGGAAACGAAAATAGCGGAAAAATACAGCATCCCAAAATCAACTTTGTCGACAATCATCAAAAACAAAGAAAAAATAGACGCTGCTATTGCTTCAGGATCATCCGGCTCATCAAAGCGGCTCCGTAAAGCTACGAACGAAGACGTGGAAAAGGAACTTTTGAAGTGGTTACAAAACTGAGAGACAATAATGTGCTGATTTCGGGAACACTAGTTAAAGAAAAAGCTAAAGAAATAAGTGATTCACTCGGGTTCGAAAATCTTAAATGTAGCGATGGGTGGCTCTGGAGATTCCAAAAAAGATTTAAAATGGGTCTCTTGTGGTGAGCGGAGAACTGAACAAGGTCAGTGAAAAAACCGTAAGCGAATGGCTAAAAGAATTTGAAGAAGTAAAGAAAAACTATGACGGCAAAAATATTTTTAACATCGATGAGACAGGGGTATATTACAACTTGCTGCCGGATCGTATTCTTGATTTTAAGAGAAACAAGTGCCACGGTAGCGGAAAAAGCAAAGAACGATTAACTGTAGTCATATGTTGCAATGCTACAGGCTCAGAAAAGCTGAAATTATGGATTATTGGAAAATACCAAAACCCAAGATGTATGAACAAAATAAATCGTCAGAATTTGCCATTTGAATACACCAACCAAAAAAATGCTTGGGTTGATTCGACCTCATTTCGATTATGGCTAATGAAATTTCAAAGGAAAATCGAAACGTCCTACTAACAATGGATAACTGCAGCGCTCATAACATCTACGACTTGGAGCTGCCTAATCTAAAAGTCGTCTCCAGCCATTGGACCAGAGAATCATTGCTGCTTTCAAGTGCCATTTTAAAACGCGACTTATGCGAAACTCCATCCTTTCCATTGAATCCGACCAGGCTCTTGTAAAATGGAACATCTTGCAAGCGATGAGAGCTATGACTGCTTCATGGAACAACGTTTCGCCAACAACCATATCGAATTGTTTCAAAAACATAACAGAATTATGATTGGGCGTAAAGCCCAATCATATGATACTCTAGATGAAATACTTACTTACCTTTTGTTTGGGAGGTGGTAAAATCAGAGGGGGAGGTTTGTAATTTTTCTATGTAACACTGAACGTATTATATAAAATATTTCATGCTGAATTCAAAGTTTCTTGCTTTCATAATTTTCAAGGAAATTGAACAATTTTTGTCTGAATTTATGGTACTTGTATGGGAGGTAGCAGAGAAAGAGGGGGAATTTTGGTTGATTTTGAATCTGCTTATCAACATCCTAATCACATTGCTTTGTTACAATTTTTATGTCCATAGCTCTCATATGTTCGAAGGAGAAAAAGTTTTCTTGAACTTCCAATATAAAAATTTGTATGGGAGGTGGTAGAAAGAGTGGGGTGAAGGCGATATTTTTTTTAACTTGATTACAATTATTACGGGACAAATTCTGGCAAATTTTCAAGTTTCTACTTTTTCTAGTTTCTATGAAAATCGGTTAAATGCATTTACCAAAATTCTGCATTTGTATGGGAGGGGGTAGAAGGAATATTCGAATCAAAACCAAATTTTTTGACATTAATTATATTTAAAATAGTATGCTTTTCTCAAATTTTAAAGTTGATAGCTTTGACGGTTTTGAAGAAAACTAATTTAATTGAAATTCCGAAATTTCCTAAAATTTGTATGGGAGGGGGTAGAAGGAGTGAGGTCAAGTTGATAGTTTTTCCAAAATTAGTTGCAATTATAATAGAATTAATTATGACAAAAATTGGTTCATTTGGCTTTGCTAGTTGCATTGCAAACCGAATAAATGCATTTTTGAAAATTGTGCATTTGTATGGGAGGTGGTAGAAGGAGTAAGGAGATCAGATCAATATTTCTTGAGGTTTATGATATTTATATCTTTATACTATGACCCAATTTTCAAGTCAATAGCTGAAATGGATTTGGAGAAAAATCAATTTCTTTAAATTTCGAAATTTCATGAAATTTGTATGGGAGGGGGTAGAAGGAGTGGAGGGATGTGGCCCGTTCACTTTTTTGCTAAAAATGACATACAACAAATTTCAGCACGATAGGTCAAAGCTATCGAGAGTTATGTTGTAGACAGACGGACAGACAGACGGACAGACAGACGGACAGACGGACAGACAGACAGACAGACAGACAGACAGACAGACGGACAGACAGCAACTCGGAATCGAGGTTTTTGAGAGACAACAAATATTTCTGTACAATTGGCGGCTCTGTGCGAACATTATTTCTTAGTGTTACAAACGGTAAGGCAAACACAATATACTCTCAGATTTCATCTAGAGTATAAAAACTTGGACCACCGTGAACTCGGACAATCCCATGGAAGTTGAACGAACATCTTCGTCTCTACTAAACCTGGAAATTATGATCGACGGACCAGAAGACTGGGAGAGACGTGCAGTGGCAACTTAATCACCTGTAGCTCTTACTTTTTCGGAGTTGCACTGGACGAAAACTTACCAGTGTGTAGTTTATCCGACGAAGAAGAACAGGAAAGAGAAGACCAAGAAGAAGAGGAAGAATAAGTAGTCGAGGAAATAAAGAAGTTCAATCGAAGTGCGAAAACCTAGATGTAAGTGTTGAAGACAATTTGGACAAGATAAGAAGAGAGTGCGTTCGATAATTTCCAAAAACTTACCAACAAACCACAATTACCAACTTTCTGAAACACAGGTAGAAATATAAATTCGTATGTCATCGTATCCTATATGTACATTATATAAGTGTTATCAAAAAATATATTTTTTCTGTACATGATCTATTTTTTCATTGAAATTTTTTTGGATCGAATGGATATAAACTGTGTTTAACTGCGTGGAGGTGGATGCAGTATGTGTGCAATATTCGGGTTCGGATAACACGAACCCAGTTCGTGTTAAACGAATTCGGATAACACGTATTTATTTAATACGAACTAAGTATTTTTTTCCCCCGTCGAGTCCGTCTTAACGAGGGACTACTGTAGTAATTAGATCTAATTAAGGATTTTATTCTGTATGTTGGTTCTTAGAGTCAAGCCAGAAATGGCGTGGCCTTCGTCCTAGAGAGCGAGAAAGAGTCTCATTAGCTAAGAACCAATCTTGAATAGGATTACTATCAAATGATTTGGTGAATATTACACAGTGCCTTTCGAATTAAAAGAAAAGATTTTCGGATTTCACACGGTTATGCTTTATTATATGTGACGTTTCGGTCTCTACTTTTATCAAGCAGTTTGATAAAGGTCTCAGCAGAGACCGAAAAGTCACATTTAATAAAGCATAACAGCCTGCAATTGGGAAATCTTTCCATTTAATAAGGTTTATAATCGTCAGACTCAGGACTCAGATCAGAAACGTCACAATTTTGCAGTGCTGTGCATCAACTAATGCCACAACACCTGGTGACAAAGAGGAGTTTTATGTCTAACTGAGTGTCACCTTCGAGCGTGTTCCAAGAGGAATTATTATTATCATCTCAGGAGATATGAACGCCCAGGTTAGCTCTGACAATACTGGACTGGAACACGTTATTCAAAGGCATGGTGAGCCTTGGGTCGGCGCGTTACGACCTTGGATTAAGAGACCTGAAAACGGCGAATTATTTGTGGATTTTTGTTGTACTCGGGAAATGGTCATCGAAGGGACACTTTTTCCAAACCAGAGCCACCATAAATCTTCTTGCGTATATCCTTATGGCGTAACTCAAAGCCAAATCAACCATTTGGCCATAAGTTGCCGATGGAGAAGAAGATCTCCTCGATGTCCGAGCGAAGCAATCACCGCCTGCTTGAAATTGTGCACGCAGTTTTTAATGATAAACCTTGGTAAACTCAAACAAAATCGTTGTTTGATTTAGCGCCTAAAAACAAAATAGGGTATACTAAATAATTAAGAATCGTCAATATACTAATGAGCAAGTATTTAAAAAATATGAAATCATTGGTCAACTTGTTTTATTGGTTGATTTGCAATTTTAAATGGTCGCGTTACAATTCCATTTTTCTTTACCTATGTTCGTAATTCTTAGATAATGATGATA
The DNA here is from genome assembly GCA_963669355.1 of Chorisops tibialis. Classification (NCBI taxonomy): domain Eukaryota; kingdom Metazoa; phylum Arthropoda; class Insecta; order Diptera; family Stratiomyidae; genus Chorisops; species Chorisops tibialis. The sequence goes on from OY770262.1 coordinate 249,097,013, forward strand.
ATGGTTGCTTTACAATTAAGTGTTTATTTAGCTACGCTCATAGTTATTAGTTAAACTAAAACACTGTTACTATGTTAATTGTTTTCATACAATTTTCGGTTGCCTTGTAAATAAAATTTAAAATATAGTTTATAAAAAAACATAAATACTTAATTCAGAAATATAAAAAAAATGCCTTGCTTTCAATGTTAAGAAAATATTTTTGAAAAAAAAAAAATCATACAGCTCGGCAATTTTCTGGAAATTCCAAGTGTAAAACAAAATATAATTCAAAACAAGAATCCAGTGCTTGAAGGAATGACTCAAAACTGTACTTTGTGTCCTGAAAATATACGTAATAGCTTTTGCTCCTATTTTCGCATATAATTAACGCCTGTAAAGTAATTTTTCTCCTTAAATCTATTGCTGGTTTGTTAACAGTTTTATTTAGCTCATAATTTCATTGATTCTGATAACAAAGGGTCCCTGCGAATCTTTTACCGTACCTTTAATTATTTCTTTCTTTCTTTGTGTTCAATTGGAATGCTTGATAATTCAATTGGGAATGCAGAAGGACAGCGCCGATTTAAGTTGATTTTCCGCCCGGATCATTTTATGCCCTTCCATATAACTTTTCTCATAGCCTAGAGCCCATTTCGTATCTTCCAGCTACGTTGTGACTCATTAATTATTACTCACTACAATTAGGATTTGATGCATAATTTACACAAAAAGGTAGTGATGTAAAATCTACTCTTTTCTTTTTTCAGTAATCCACTGCGATTGCTCTTTTTCAATGTCTGTGAAAAAGAGCAGCTCTTTCAATAGCAGTGATTTTTTCACCTCTATTCTTCATGCTGGTGCAACGAACAAAACAGCAATTTTAGTACCACTAGCTCAGCATAGTGAACATTTCACCCCATTTTTCCGTATGAAAAAACGTTTGAGTGCAATCGAGTCAGGACGGCTAGAACGTCAATTATATCGCAAGCCAAATAAAAAAACACCCGATCATAGAAAACCAAACCAAAAGGGTCTATTGTTTTCTTTTTTCACACGATATTACCCCACAGAAGCAATTTCATCGACACGGTGGACTGCAACATAAATCGGCGAAACTTGCAATAGCCGCAACTCACATGTCCCATCAACCGACGAGATCGAAGCTCAGAACAAAACCCGCCAAGCAAATCTCTAGCAAAGCGCACCATTGACCACTTCGAACGTTCCGCCTCACCTATCAGATCAGATCCCACCGATTAAATTATCGCTAAACAAATCGCAGTCGTACTTCATCCAGCTCCAATTCAATTCATTCATTACTCTATAGCTTGATATCACAGATCTGATATATCGCTGAGCGCGAGCTATATAACAGATACGAAGACATTGGAATATATCAGATGTCCCAAGCAGACGACGTTCAAGCTCTTTCGTCGCGATTGATGAGTTAGCGCTGGGGCCTGGGTAAAGTTCGACTGGGATTTGTTGGAATCTGGCATCTGATAAAAGCTTTACGTTCATGATGTAATTGTTTGTGTTTATAGGTAATATCGTGTGAAAAGAAGAAAACAATACACCCTTTTAGTTTGGTTTTGTATGTGGTATTTTTTCATTTGGTTTGTGTATTGGTAAGCGGCGGTTTGTTTGGCGAGCTTAATTCTGAGCTACGATCTCATCAGGGTTACGTGGAATGTGTGAGTTGCGGGATTAATGTGGACTTTTGGATTTGTAGCGATGATCATTGCGAAAATTTTATTGGCGATAGACCGTAAGCAGTATGCATTTGCTCTGCTCTTCTAATCGTCGATCTTTTGAATTTTCAATCGCAATATGCGATTGCTCTTTAACAATAGCAGTGAAAAAATCGCAGGTATGTAAAATAGCATACCAGTCAAGGCGTGGGGGGAAGGAGATATAATTTCCGGGAAGACACCATTATTGAAGAGTTGTAATGAAAAGGATAAACAAGTGAAGAAGGTAGAGGTTCAAGTTGCCCACCAGTACATTCTTAAGCCAGCTTTGGGCAAATCATTGCTAGAACATCCTGTGAAGCAGGGTCCCACCTCTTCATCGCCATCATCATGTTATGCGGTCCTTAGAAAACCCATTATCTGTTAGAATGGAGTCCTTCATTTCGTTACAGTGGTGCATAAGATTGCACCGTTAGGCAGCATGAACTCCTTTTTTCTTTTCTTATTTATTTTAAGATTTTCGTTTTCTATTATATTGTTTTTACCATTGAGCAACTGAATGTTCGGGGTCTGAGTGGTGCTTATTTATCTCTGTACATCCAAACCCAAATAGCCAGATGTATTGACACTTTGTGGGACCAAAGTCTACCAGGTAGCGAACATTTTCTTACTATCCCTGATTACCATCTCATACCAAGATTTTTTCAACAGCGGGGTATCGCTATATATATACGCGATGATGTAGCTTTTCAAGCTGTTTCCCATCTAGGCATTTGCGCCAATTCAAAGTTCACCTACTCCTGGGTGAAACTTCAGGTCCAAAGACAAATTATTTTCCTTTACTATGTTTACAGAAGTCTGACATTGACTGCATCAAGCACAAGAACAGAATTGGATAAGTTGCCTGACTCTATTCAGGCATTGTATGATGCAAAACCTGACGTTGAAATCGTTATAGCGGGCGATTCAACGTTCATAATAATGCCTGGCTTAAGAATCCTACCAATACGCACCAACCGCGTCTAGACACTGAGCTCTTCGCTTCACTAAATCGACTAATGCAGTTGGTAACCGAACCAGCTCGATTACCTGAAATAGCAAACCATGCTTCAAACTTGCTTGACATTTGTGTAACGCATCGTTCCGTCAAATATTCTGTTTCTGTGATATCGCCATCCCCAGTTAGGAATACTGATCACTTCCTGATTCGAGACAGACTGGGGAGCATTAAACCAGTTTTTCAATGCCTTTAATTGGAAATTGTGTTTCGAGTCTAATAATTGTGATACAGCTTTTCAGCTTATAGCCGAAATTATCCTTAAGGGTATGGAACTCTTCATACCCTTTAGTTATAAACGAATCAAACCGTCGAAGGATTCGTGGTTTACTAAAGATTGTCTTACGGCCATCCGGAACAAGAAAAAATATTTTCAAATTTTTAAGAGCAACCCAACGTTTGCCAATAGATCTCTTTACAACGTGTCAAGAAATACTTGCAAGTCTATTTTGAAAAGGGCTAATTTTCAACACGACCAAAAATTTGGACGGAAAATTCTCGAAACACCAAATGGCTCGAGATCTTTTTGGTCATTTGTTAAAACGGTCAACAGCAAACCATGTAAAATCATTTACACCACCTCTTCTAGATGGGGACCGAATTGTAGTCTAGCCAAAAAAGCCAATCTGCTTGCAGCAAGTTTCGCCCGAAACTCCAGGCTGCCAGCGACAAACCAGTCTCTCCCGCTTGTAACATCATCTGGATTTTATCTACCTAAGATTCATTTTCGCACTCGACTTATCTCCAGAATTCCTTCTGAGCTCAATGTTCAGAAATCTGCAGGTCCTGATGGTATTTCCCCTTTAGTCCTTAAAAATTATTCCATCTCTCTTACTCTTCTAGGCACTTTCTACGCACGTGGAAAGTGGCGAATGTTCAGCCAATTCCCAAAAAAGAAAACAAATTGTTACTCGCCATTACTTCCGTTTTGTCGAAAGTGATGGAAACGGCTGTGAATCGCAAAATAGTCCGCTATCCTGAAGATAACAAACTTATCAATGATCGCCAATACGGATTCTGTTCCGGACGTTCTACAGGTGACCTCTTGGTGTATCTGACTGATCGTTCGAACTCTTGCATCCATAAATATGGCGAACGTCAAGTTCTGGCATTTGACATCGCTTATGCGTTTGAAAGAGTTTGGCTCAAATATCTTCTAGTGAAGCTCACAGCAGTCGACTTTAATAATAACCTCGTAAAATGGATTGAGAGTTTCTCATATGAACGCACCATACAAGTCGTATTGGATGGCGAGGCATCTTCCCCCTTTCTCATAGATTCCGGAGTCCCCCAAAGATCTGTTTTATCACACACACTCTTTCTTATTTTTATTAATGACCTTCTATCGTCAACGCTCAATCCGATACATTGTTTTGCAGATGACAGTACCCTGGATAACACCTATGAATTCGACTCGATTAATAACGCTCACCGTGTCCCGGTAGCATCTAAATGTGCCGAACTATTTGGATCATTGAACTCTGACCTGAACCTAATCTTGGAATGAGGCAGCATGAATAGATTAGAGTTCAACACCTCAAAAACACAGGCCTGTCATCTTTCCCTTAAACGTGATACTCCAGCGTGGGTCTCTAATCTAACCACCGAAGGTGTCCAACTAGACTCTTTCAAATATTTCTCACTCCTTGGCATTAAAACGAATAACCATCTTAATTGGAACCAGCACATACTCGACGTAGCACTCGACGCTTCCAAACGCCTAGGAGTTCTCCGAAGATATACAAAATATTTTACTCCCAGTGACCTAGCAAATATCTATGAGGCCTACATTAGACCACGCCTCGCGTATAACTCACATTTATGGGATGGGGCACCCGAAACGCAACTTGCGATGCTCGACCGTGACCAGAGACAGGCGTCCGACTAACTGGAGATGAAGCCAACACGGTTTCTATAGACTCCCTAGAACATCGCAAAAATGTAGGAGTACTAAGCATTTACTACAGCTACTTTCATGATAAATGCAGTGAGGAACTTGCTAAACTTATTTCATCTCTGTACACATTTCCTAGAAATACTCACCTAGCTTCACACGAGTTTACTGTTAAGCTTCCAACTTCCTATACAGTGAAATTTAGGCAGTCATTCATACCCCGAACTTGCCAGAAGCTTTATTCCTATTGTCATACGACCTTCGACGTTTCAAACTCAACGTCCACCGGCATTTTAGGCTTTTCCCTCCTTTTAACCCCGTTTAACCTAAACTCCTTTTTTTTCCCTCACCGACATGACTGTGTAAATTGCATTAAATGGTGACCCCCTAAAAAAATCAATAATACTGCCTGAAGCAATGTGTAAATCTAAAGAAGACAGGTAAAATAAATGGGCTCATAAGCATGGGTCATACGATGCTGATTTACCAGCCGCTACCCGCTAGCCGCTGTTACTGCTATGAGGAAAATTATTGACGAAAACAGACAAATGACCTACCAGGAGTCCCACGAGCGATTCTAGCAGCGGCTGGTGAAGTAGAGACCGTTCTACTTTGCCAGGGCTGTTAGCCACCAGCACCAGCGGCTAGTAACCAGCGTCGTGTGGCCCGTCACTTAAGCGAAGGGTTCCCTTACAACTCACGCCTCCGTAGCGTAGCGACACCGCACTTGCTTCTCAGCTAATGGATCGTGAGATCGATTTCCACTACAGACAGTAGGATTTATTTAAATACAAATTTTTCAGTTACTACCGGCAATGAAAAATTATTAAAAATGAAATGGGCTAACGATGTAGAAACAGTTCTACTTCGAGAAGGTCTATATACCTAGTCCTGCCATAAGTTCTGTCACATAATTTCTCACATTGGCAACAACTTTATTTTATGAGTGACATTTCAATATCGGCCAGTTTTATAAACGTCATAATGTTGTTGACAGTTGATGGTCATTTAAAGTGTGTTCGTTAACGTGTGAAGATGGAATGGGGTGTAATAGAAAACCGAACTGCAGTGATTGCACTACATAAGTGTGGAAAATCCGCGAGTGAAATTTTCAAGTTGTTGTGCCCGTTAAAAATAACGCAAAGATTTGTGTATCGTGCGATCCAGAGATATAACGCGATCCAGACTATTGAAGATCGACCTCGTTCTGGACGTCCGCGTGATGTACGTTCTTCTGCTGCCATCAAAGCGGTCGAGAGTCGAATTCGTCGAAATCCGCTTCGTAAACAACGAATCATGGCTCGAGAGATGAACATCTCCACCCGAAGTATGTCTCGCATCATAAAATCTGACCTCGGGATGAGTGCCTTTCGACGATCAACGGGACATTTGCTGACTGAGCAGTTGAAGCAAATTAGGAGCACCAGATCGAAAGAGCTCCTTCGGCGGTACGGCAACAACAAACATCGAGAAATTTTATTTACCGATGAAAAAATTTTTACGGTGGAGGAAGATTTCAACCGCCAAAATAATAAGGTGTATGCCCACAGCTCCATAGAAGCCCGAGAAGTTGCCACTAGGGTACAGCGAGGACATCATCCAGCATCAGTCATGGTATGGTGGGGTGTCAGCTACGAAGGGGTCACCGAGCTTCATTTTTGCGAAAAAGGCGTAAAAACTGCAGCGAAAAATTATCAAACGGACATCCTGGAGGGATGTGTGAAGCCGCTGAACTCTACGCTATTCAACAATCGACATTGGCTTTTCCAGCAAGATTCTGCGCCAGCCCACAAAGCTCGAACCACACAAGCGTGGTTGGAAACCAATATTCCACAGTTTATAAGGGCGACGGAATGGCCTTCTGGGAGCCCAGATTTGAATCCCCTGGACTACAAACTGTGGGCGGAGTTAGAGTCCATGCTGTGCACGAGACGACACCCAAATATCGAGAGCCTTAAGCGATCTTTGACAGAAGCAGTAGCTAATTTTCCGCTAGAAACAGTGCGTACTGCTATCGATGACTGGCCCAACAGATTAAAGAGCTGTGTTAAGGCTAAAGGCGGCCACTTTGAATAATTTGTTGCTTATTTTACTTCCATTAGTATGCCAAAATAAAATATATTTTCCTTTGTCAAAAACTCTTTTTCATTTATACAAAAATTGCCCATATACGTGTGACAGAACTTATGGCACGACTAGGTACATACTCAGTATATGGTTTCCGTTCGTTTTCTATCATTCAGTTCCCCATAATATCTGTAAATATTTGTCAATAGGAACTAGTTCAACTGAAAAATATACAACCTAAACTCGTTATGGTCGTCCTCACTTCACTTTCCCTACCTCCCCAATACGATTAATTCCACCGTCCATGACTGTCTTTGTGCATTGCACATAAAGGCAGAAATCGCCTAAAGACAATCATTCTGCTAAAAAAAGAGCGACAAATAAAAATTAACATAGAAGTGCTTCTCGTTTTTGATCTTCCTTTTTGATCTTCCTTTTCGAAACAATAAGGTTTATCTGGTGTCGTTATCTGTCATAAATGTTGTAATTCAGTAGAAAAATCCTTTACTATGGGAACGCGATGTTGAGCGAGCAAAAAAAAAACGTATAAGCTTTGAAAAGTTTTTATTAAAATGCAAAGAAACAAAAATGAAAATCAAATGACAAGGAAGCAGAATGCTACTTGATTGAAAAAAAATCACACTTGCAACACCCCAACTTGTGCCAATCGGTGAACTAAAGTTTAACCGTTGGTACACAACAATCCAAGTCCTTTTGCTCCACGTATCATTTTGCTTCCGCCGACAGCTTTAGTCAAAAAATCAGCTACATTGCTGGCAGACGAAACATATTCAAGCGTAATGATTCCGTTGGCGACATGTTGTCGGTAAAAATGATATGCCACGTCAATATGTTTTGTACGAGCGCTGAATGCCTCGCGGCTTGCAACGATTATTGCACTCTGGTTATCACACCTGATGATGATACTTTGCATTTCCTTGAATTGACGAATCACACGTATCAGCCAGAGTGCTTCTTTAGCTGCAAACGACATTGCTACGTATTCTGCCTCGGTGCTTGACACTGCTACCGTCGATTGTCGTTTACACGCCCAAGTCACAGCACCTCCAGCCAATAAAAATGCGTAACCAGAGAATGGACGACGCTCGTCTGTGTCATTTCCCCAGTCCGCATCGACGAATCCATAAATTGGTTCCAATGAATCACAATAATAGACCAAGCGATATCCAATGGTACCCTTGACATAGCGCATGATGCGCTTCACAGCGGTCCAGTGGGAATGGTCGTGCTTATCATTGACCCTGCTCACGTTGTTGATAGCAAATGCCAAATCTGGTCTTGTTCCTTGGACAAGAAACAACAAGCTTCCTACCGCTTCACGATATGGCACGTCAGAATTGGACCCGTCCGATCCACTGACCAGTTTCTGTGACATATCGCATGGAGAAGACGCAGGTTTGCAATCTCCCATGCCGAATCTCTCGAGTACCTCTCTAGCATACGCCTCCTGATTGATACTAATGGTCCCTTGACCGTATTCAATAGTCAAGCCAACGCAGGTGTTTGCCCTGCCCAAATCCTTCATATGGAATGTACTCGATAATTTTGCCTTCAATTCGGCTCGAACCGAAGCGTCCTTCCGAAAAATCAGAAAATCGTCCACATAAATTGCGACTATCAAATTTCCGTCATCGGTATAGTAAACGCATGGGTCTTCTAATGATTTCTTCAAGTTGAATGACAGCAAGGCGGTGTCCAGACAATGATTCCACTGACGTCCGCTTTGCTTCAGCCCATACATAGCCTTGTGTAGCCTACAGACTCTGCCCGAGCCAGCCTCGAATCCTTCGGGCTGCAGGGTATAAATTTCTTCATTCAACGTGCCGTGTAAATATGCCGATACAGCATCCATTTGATCGATTTCCATACCTCTTTGTGCAGCTAATCAACAGCCGAATCGAACTATATCGAACGACGGGAGAAAAAGTTTCCACGTAGTCGATGCCAAATCGTTGGGAACATCCCTTCGCCACCAAGCGAGCCTTGTGTCGCACGATGGTACCATCCTCGGTACGTTTACATTTGAAAACCCACTTTGTTTTCACGGGCCGTCTTCCTTTCGGCAAATCCACTAATGTCCAAGTTTCATTTTGTGCGAACGACTCCAGTTCCTGCTTCATTGCGTCCATCCATTGACGACCATCGTGAGCGTTAAGAGCTTCTTCACGAGTCAAGGGATCCTCCACCACGCAGTCGCGTGCGTAGTATGAAATGAAGCCATCCCGAACAACGGGACGCGTGTTTCGGGTTGAACGTCGTAATACGCCATTTGCTGGTGGAACAACATTTATCGATGGTTCGTAGTTATCATCATTGTATGCATCTTCGGACTCATCATCTTCAAAATTGCCAAATGAAATATTTACGTTGGAGGTTTCTCTATTCTGGCTCTCGATTGAGTTTATCGCGTTGACTGGCAACTATCGAGGGGTTCTCCGCCGAGTTTCCCCCTTGACTTTTGTCATGAGTTCTCTCGAGGTTTCCAGCCTCTTTTGCCTTTTCCACACCTGTCGACTTTGTTACCCCAACTGAAACTGTTGACTCATCATCTTCACTGTCAACAACAAATGACGAACCGATTCTCGCAACTCTTGGAGTCAGGAATTTCCCATCTCGACTGATGATGATTCTCTTTGTTGATGGATCGTAGAAGCGAAACGCCTTTTGATTATCGGCATAACCAACAAACTGCATCTCAATCGCTTTCGGATCCCATTTCAATCGTTTCACCTTCGGCACCTGAACCATTGATGGGTTCCCGAAGATTCTCAATGTCGACAAGTCGGGCTTTTGGCCAGACCAAATTTCTTCCGGTGTACAATCGCCAGCCGAACGATTCACTGATCGGTTGATCAGGAAAGCTGCGTGATGAATAGCTTCAGCCCAGAGTTTTCTGTCAAATTCGCCATCCGACAACATGCAACGCGCACGTTCTACCAGTGTGCGGTTCATGCGTTTAGCTACGCGATTTTGTTGTGGCGTATAAGGAACAGTTTTTTCATGATTTATGCCAGCCTCGGCACAAATATCTTCCATCTCTTTATTTACGAACTCCCCTCCGTTATCAGATCGCAAACGCTTGATTTTCCGTCCGGTCTGGTTCTCAACCATCGCCTTGAAACTACGAAATGCGTTGACAACAGCTGATTTCTCTTTCAAAAAAGTAACGAAACCTTTACGTGAAAAATCATCCACAATTACAAGAAAATATCTGGCTCCTCCAAGCGAAGTACTCATCGGCCCACAAACATCCATGTGAATCATTTCAAGAATGTACTTCGTCTTGATCACAACCTCTTTCATGCGAAATGATGCACGTGACTGTTTTCCTTCAGCACAATTAATGCACCCGCTGAGAGATTCTCTCGTTCCGCTGAATTTTATAGAGCTGTCCGCTTTCTGCATTGTCACCAGACCACCATAGCTCATGTGACCTAGCTTTCGATGCCATTCGACGAGATCGTTACCCTTTGCGAGCATGCATCTTATGTGGTTCGCATCGATTTTGAACGTTCCATTTGACGGCTTAGCTGTCATCAATAATTCGCCGGTCTGACGACTAAAAACGCTCATTAGTCCGTCATCAAAAATGACTCGGTTTCCGGCGGTCATGATGGCTTCGACGGATAACAAATTCGTCTTCAAACCTGGTACGTATAATACATTTCGTACCGTGATATCAACTCCGTTCACAACAATGTGCGCTGTTCCGCAACCAGCAACGCAAAGTTTCCGATCATCCGCCAAAGAAATGTCGGGATTATCGATTAATGTACGATAATCGGCCAAAATATCACGTCGCGATGTCATATGACGCGATGCACCGCTATCGATGTACCAATCATCGCTGCTTCTCGCTCCATATACGACCAAGAAACTATGGGCGTATTTTGCGTCGCTGGATTTCTTACCGGCTATCGGATTTCCACTTTCGTTTGTTGCATTGCCTTTCTTTTGACATTTATTTAATTTAATTTATTTATTAATCATAACAAGATAGTTTAGTTTACAAATAGATTGCTTAATTTAATTTATTTTAATATATCCTAATATATTTAAATTTACATTAATTAATTAAACATAATTGTATATACATATATGATGTATGATAGACACTGGTGGAAGGGTTAAGTGGGATGTGGGGACCTTATAAAACGGAGCGTAGTCTCAGTTTATATGTCAGCTTATTTATTGGAGGTGTATAGTGGGCGCTGAATTTGTTGAATACTCTACAGCATCTGTTAATTGGTTCATTTTGTCCGTAATCAGTACGATGTGCATATTCCTTAAGTAGTTTTGAATGTCTCGTCAGCCTGACATTGTCATTGAGTCTGAATTTATTGGGGATATTGTCAACCTTAACATCGCCATTCAAAACATCTAAGGTAAAACAGGATGTGAGCATGGTTCTTCTAGAACCAAGCGGTAAGAGATTTAATAATTGCAGCCTAACTGTGTAGGGTGGAAGGTTTTCAAAGTCTCTAGGGTCGTACAAGTCCCTGAGAGCAAAAAGAAGGAATTGCTTCTGGATTGACTCTATTCTGTTGCTGTATAACTGGAAAAAAGGGTCCCAAATGGGACATACATATTCCAGAATAGGGTGGACAAGAGAACAGAATAAAGATTTTGTAACCCATACATTCTTAAACTCTTTGGCTCTTCTCTTAATGAACCCAAGAAGTCTATTGGCTTTCGAAATTATTCGATTGTATGTGTCTGTTTTTGATTGACACGATTATTCCTTAACTAGGATCTCTGGGCCCATAACCTGTTGTAATTCAGTAGAAAAATCCTTTACTATGGGAACGCGATGTTGAGCGAGCAAAAAAAAAACGTATAAGCTTTGAAAAGTTTTTATTAAAATGCAAAGAAACAAAAATGAAAATCAAATGACAAGGAAGCTACTTGATTGAAAAAAAAATCACACTTGCAACAATAAATTCAAATGTGATCTGTGTAAAGATGAAGAAGGAAGTTTCTGGGCTGAGTTTAGATTTAAGTCCGAAAAGTTACAAAATATCGTAACTAATATTACAGACAAAATGCACAGATATTTTGAATTTGTCGAATGTGTAAAAGTTGGCGAGCGTTTTGGGGCTGCTTCATATCTGATATCAAAAAATAAAAATAAAAAAATATGGTTCACAACATTCATCAATTATGATTGATGTTACACGATTTAAAAAACATAACAGGACTACGATACCCTAGATAAAAGAGAATTTTTTTTATTTTACGAAATTTCGTAGGGGAAGTGGTAGAGGGGGTGACGACATCGAACTATTTTTTTTCACGCCACGCAAGAGTTGATACAAAAATGTATTATACAAAATTTAGGATTCAAAAATTTAAAAGGTACTGAGAAACTTAGTGTATTGGATTTAGTGAAATTGTGCAGTTTGTATGGGAGGTGGTAGAAGAAGGGGCGAGTTCTTAATGACTTTTTCAGAAATAACTATAAGCATCATGCTTTTGACATGTTTATGCACTAGATGAAATCTGAGAGTGTTATAAGTTTGCCACAAAATTTGTAACGCTAAGAAATAAGGCTCGGAGAAAAAAATGAATGATACAGAAGTTCATATAATCACTCAAAACTCTCAAAACCGGATGTCTATCTGTCCGTCTGTTCGCTCTCTAGCTTGAGAACGCGTTGAGCTAAATAGTTAAAATTTTGTGTACATAATTTTTGACAGCTTTCTAGCTCAACGCGTTCTCAAGCTAGAAAGCGCACAGACGAACGAACGGACGGAAGGATATCCGGTTTTGAAATTTTTAAGCGACAACAAATATCTCTGTACTAATTAAAAGAAAAGATTTCCGGATTCTACACTGTTACGCTTTATTATTCGTGAAGTTTCGGTCTCTGCTGAGACCTTTATCAAACTGATCGACAATTACAAAAGACAATTATTATATAGACAAGGGGGTTAATTGAGTGTGGGAAGGATAATTAAGGTTAATTAATTAGTATCAGGTAGTTAAATTAGTTAAGGATTTTTGGGTACGAATTTTGTTCTTACCAAATTTTAACGCAGGTAGCCAAACTGCTGATAACTTGTATCCGGTGTCTCGGTTGAAGTTCTGTGGATGTTTCGAAATTTCTATGGCTTCTCGTACTATTCGTTGATAATATTTATTTGTCCTGGCCAGAATTTGCACATTGTCGAAATCGATTGTATGGTCCTCTGTAGTTGCATGTTCCGCGATCGCTGATGACTGTATCTGGTTTTTCCGTGTGCATCGTTGGTGCTCCTTGATCCTTTTTTGGACTGTGCGTCCCGTTTCTCCTATATATACTTTATCGCAAGAGCCGCATGGTACTTTGTATACTCCTTCAGTCTCCAATGGTTTTTTGTCCTTCTGGTTTCCTAAAATTCCTCGGATAGTAGTCGGGGTAGTGAATGTTGTCTTGATGTTCGATTTTCGAAGAATTTTTCCTATCTTATCCGTCGTGCCCTGGATGTAAGGTAGTTTTACCCATCGTTTGTCAGCATTTCCTTCTTCTTTCCTGCTGACAAACGATGGCTACCTGCGTTAAAATTTGGTAAGAACAAAATTCGTACCCAAAAATCCTTAACTAATTTAACTACCTGATACTAATTAATTAACCTTAATTATCCTTCCCACACTCAATTAACCCCCTTGTCTATATAATAATTGTCTTTTGTAATTGTCGATCAGTTTGATAAAGGTCTCAGCAGAGACCGAAACGTCACGAATAATAAAGCGTAACAGTGTAGAATCCGGAAATCTTTTCTTTTAATTCAAAATGCACTGTGAAAACATTCACCAAACCATCTCTGTACTCTTAGCTCGTCTGTGCGAACATTAAATTTTGGCGTTAAAAACTTTAGAGCAAACTTATAATACTCTCAGATTCCATCTAGTGTATAAATATGGATATTGGGCGTCACAGATCTATAAAAATAATTAATATAGTGACAACTCCAAGTATTATATGATTTTGATAATTAAAAAAAAAAGTATTTTCAGTAAAAAACTTTACTTATACACATAAACTTACATATTAAACATACATTTCAAACGGAATGTTGACTATTTTGAATTATCCAATACGACATTATTCCCTTGGAAATGAATTTGATTTTTTTCGAAAATCCCAGGGGAGAATAAAAAAAAATAAGGGATTTGTGCAAAACTAATAGTTAAAAAACATCACCTCTTGAAGATAGATTTTTTGCAGAGCTAATTTTAAGTCATGAAATTATTCTTTCTTGGTAATTTCTCCGCAATGGGCTAGGCCAGAACTGATTCATCATATCAGCTAATTGCTTTCTCTGACTCATTTATGCAGGATTTATACAATCAAATTTGATGTAGACTATTTTTTTGCCTGTGCTTTCGTTATCCGTCATTTTCGTCCTCAAAAACACAGGATGACTTCACCGATTCAACCCATAAAACGCCTGTTTATCCTAGTCTAACAAAAGCTAATAAAATTACGCTCGCAACAACTAATTATGACCGTCCTGAAAATAGATCGCTAATTGGAATAATTCTCTCGAAATTAATCTTACAACGGCGTATAAAAATCTTACATACTACACACTGCGCGTATTTATCGTGATTCGCCCGTATCGTACAGTGAAAAGCGCGAACGTAACAATTGACATCGTTGATTGAACTCTTCACTTAACTAGGGGCCTGTGTGAACAGATTTATCGAGCGTTCTCTTCCTACTAGAATTTAAAAACTTTCCGGATTATTTTCAATATAAAATCACTCTAATTGTCGTACTCATTACCCATTTCTGTATTTCAAAATATCTTATCAGCTCCTTAGAGTATGTCTTATTAAGAAATAAAATCGATGCCCCGCACACGCATGAACGAACGATAAAAAAATCTCGCTGCCTTTAGATAATCCGACATGCTTGAGGGTGGGCTCGAAATAATTTAATCTTCCTTTTTCACGGCATTTGATCGATATATGAATTTATCAAGACGATGGCAGCTGGCAGCAGGGTGACACGGGGTGACAAAACAATTATCATTTGAAGGCGCGCAGAGATAAAGTTAATTAGACATCGTCATCAGTTCAATTAAATCTATTTGGTTCGCGACATGGAACTTTATCTGAGAAATGAACGAATATGAATGATGCGTGGAACTAATTTGTTCACACCGCAAGCGGATAATTGCACTTAATATTAAACAGTGCTTATGGAAGCGTTATTGATGCCCTCAACTCCTTAAGGGGTTACATACACTTGGCTCATCGATTTTCCAAAGAGGTGCTCATTCGAAAATATCATTTGAGTTTCTACCCTGAAAATTTTATAAAAATATTCGTAGTTATAGCGTTGTGTAACCAACGGGGTGCGCCTTCTGTATAGCAAGGTTATGTTTTGAAAAGTTGGTGAGGCTCAGGTGAAATTCACAGATAATTTCATGTAAGTAAACTGTACTCAAAACTTAAAACGCATTTTTCTTGAAACAGTGTTTTCAAAATCAGTACCAGAAATATCTCAGCGACTACTGGAACAATCGAGATCTAGTTTTGCATAGTTATGTTTCATACAATAATTTGATACTTATCGAACCTGGCATAGTTTTTTTTTTTGAGCATCTGTACTGAACAATTTTGAGGCGAAAAATCGCCAGTTATTCAAAATATTGAATTTATAAATTCCGGTTTGGTAACGCAAACGGTATCAACATAAATACGTTCCAGGAAAACGACTGTAACTTTTTTATCGTTTGAAATTTTTCAACCAAATTTTCACACAGTATAGATAAAAAGTCATACTTTAAGAAATATATCACGATTGTTCCATAAAATTCGGTTTTATGCGCCAAAAAAAAAAATCTTAAATATGACCGTAGTTTTAGCCGTCTCAAGTGTATGTAACCCCTTAACATACTAAATAGACAAGTTGAGTTCCAAAGCCGCAAGCGATTAAGGACCCCAAAGTACAGGGGTCGATAAAAAATTTAGAGAGTCGATTATTACATAGGTGCTGAAAGAAGGACTAAATTTAAAATTTCGGCTCAATGACGCATCCATGGTTAAAAAAATTTGTAAATATTTTCGAGTGTTGCTGCAACACGATTATATGGGGTCACTGATCTGTACATGGAAATTTCAAAGTAGCTATCCAATATGGGCGATACAATCAGTTGACGCACAATTCCAATGCAAGGATCATCCTAATCTGTGAAGATTATAATCATGTAAATATAAAAATTGGCGAAAATTTAAGCATTACTAATAAATCAAAAATATTAAAAATTCATAAGGCCTGATTTATGAAACAACAACACTGAAGAAAGAGTCGATTCTAGCCACACCCTTAAGGAACGGTCAGATCCTTTCAACACCTGAACTTACTTACTTACGATGGCGCTACAACCCAAGCATTTTTCGCCTCCATCCATCTCGGTTCAGTGACCGCATCCTCCAGTTTGAGAATCTTAGCAGTGATTTGCTGTCTGCATCAATAGAATCCTTCCAGCGCTTCCATGGTTTTCCGACCGGTCTTTGTCCATTGACTTTCCCTTTTAGTGTGCGTTTAGCAATTCTTCCGTCATCCATCCGCTCCACATGACCAGCCCATTGTAACTTTTTAAATTTTATGAGGGTTGACACTTCTGGATTGTCGAAGATGGCATACAATTCTCTATTGTATCGTAATTTTCCAGATCGAGTCTTCCCTCACAGGTCCGAGGATTCTTCTAAGGACCTTTCTTTCAAAGGCGTTAAATATTTTTTCGAATGCCTGAGTTAACGTCCACAACGTCGTTGCCATAGCATAACACAGATCTTATTATTGTTTTACATATTTTTAATTTAGTCTTCCTGTGCACGTTCTTGTTTTTTATTATTGGAAGTGCCAATTAATACGTCTTATTTGCCAACATTATCGTTCTTTTAATTTCGATGGATTCGCTTCCATCATTTGATAAGTTTGCCCCTAGGTATACAAAGTTGTCTACGTTTTCTAAGTTGTAGTCTCCTATTGTATTATAATATTTTGTCCGATTAGCGTCTTTTTCCTAGTTTGTGTCATAACTTTTGTTTTGTTTAAGTTAATTCGTAGTCCAACTTCACTTGCTACCGAGTCAAGGTTTACAAATACTTCGTTAGCACTCTCCAGAGATCTTTCAAGAATATCTGTGTCGTCGGCATATGCTACGAGTTGTGTGGATTTGAAGCATAGTGTTCCCTTGGTGTCAACGGGAAAGTTTCCGAACGACATATTCGAGTGTCACGTTGAAAAGCATTGGTGCTAGGACATTATCAGTTCTAAAGCTGGAATCAGATCATTTTCTACTCTGACTCGTGACAAAGACTCGGTCATTTTCATTCTTGTAAGCCGAACCAGTTTCGGTGCAACTTCAAGCTCCAACATGAGATTTTATACAGTACGCGCCTGTCGATACTGTCGTATACTACTACAATGGCACTACAGCACAAATCCTGACATTCAGGTTCCTTAACATTTTTCATCACTTATTGTGGAAGGGTTGTTAGCCCTTCGCGCAACCCTCTGTCTACGAATTTTTCATTTTCGTAGATTGAGGTGACCATGGTATATCCAAGCAGGCAATGTGTTCGAATTATATGTTGCGCCGACAGGGATTTGAACTCACGACCTTCGCATTACAAGACCAACGCGCTACCCACTAGGCTAACCACTAGGCTACACCCTAGCGATACTGTCGTATGCTTGTTTGAAATCAACAAATATCTAGCGCACATCAATATTATATTCCCAGCACTTGTTTAACTAAGATTATCTCGTCCATGGTCGATCGTCCAGCTCTAAATCCCCCTTGGTATTCATCAATTACTTTGTCAGCATAGGGCTTAATTTTCTTTTCCAAAATTTTCGATAAGATCTTATAAGACGTACACAACAAAGATATTCCTCGGTAGTTTTCGCAGCAGAGTTTTTCACCTTTTTTATGTGTTCAAAGCATTACGCCCATGTTTGTTTTATATCTTCCGCATTATCTTGCCTTCTGTATCCTTGCAGAAGATCGTCTTCGGTTGGTATCCTTCTTTCATTTTTTTAACTAGGGAATACGCGGCTCTTGTATTGTGTAATTTAATATGTTCGTCCATGCTTTTAATTTCGTCATTAATGTACTTCCGTTTTTCTGTCTGAATATTTTGTTTACAAATCGTCTAAGATCATTATATTTGTCCTGTATGTCGTGTGTCGACCATTCCGTTAATATTTTGTAAGCTTGATTTTTTCGCTCTAAGACATCTTGGTATTCGTTGTCGAACCAATAATTTCTTTTGCGCCGGGGTTGTATTCCTATCACCTTCTCTGCCACGGATGTTATGCCACCTTTGATATTTTGCCACATTTCTTCTATGAGCATTTTATTTAGTATTTTTTTTTTTTTTACAGAATGACCTGTGTTATAGGCAATTTCGGCCTTTATGTGCAATGCACAAACATAGTCATGGAGGGAAGGAATTGGATTGGGAAGGTTGGGGAAGGAAAGTGAGAACGACCGTAGCGAGTGGAGAAGCTGGTATATTGCGCAATTGTACTGGCTGCTTACTGACAAATATTTGCAGATGTTATGGGGGACTGAATGATAGAAAGCGAACAGAAACCATCTACTGAGTATCTAGGCCTTCTTGAAGTGGAACTGTTTCACTTTTACACCGTTTCCCCATTTTATTGCGAATAATTTTTTTATCACCAGTAGCAATTGAAAAATTTGCGCTTAAAAAAATCCCGTCTGGAGTGGGAATCGAACCCACGGCCTATTGACTGAGAAGCAAGCACGCTGCCCACCACGCCACGGAAGCCACAAAGTGCCTCTCTAAGGCTGATATTTACTTCGCAACTACTTTCTCATCCATAATTAGGAACCAGTTGTAATTTCGGGTATCCTCGGTTCGCGATTCGGCATCGGAACTTGATCTTTACCATCTGTGTCGCAATTAGCCCCTCGACATTAGCCCTAACCAGAAAAGACTTAAGGCACGTTAAGATCTTTTCGTCAAATGCATTAAGGTACGTGAAGTTTTTGGCAAAACTTAACGAATCTTATACCCAACCATAATAACCTTAAGGTAAGAGAAGTTTGACAGCTGAAAAAGATAAATATCGGCTGTCAAATACTCATCAACAAGTTTGTGTCGGCAGACTGATAATCGAAATAATTTTTTTCTTAAAATGGAGCTGACCGAAGACATTTCATTCGATGATAGTCTTATTATTAAAGTGCAAGCCAATAGTGTACTTTACGATAAATCAAACAAAAAGTACTTCGACAAAACTTACAAAAAAAGGATTTGGAAGCAAATCGCTGAAGAGGTGAAACAAAACAGTATGTGTTTTCTTGCTATTTTGATAAGTTGAAGTAATAATTTTGGTTTATTTTTCAGCTGAAGACTGCAAAAAGAAGAGAGTGGGGCAGAATATAAGAGTTGGCCTTATTTCGAGAGCATGATGTTTTTACAAAATTTCGTGAAACTTCGAGCGTAAAAACACTACATAATTAATTTAAAAAACATGAAAAATAATTCTTATATTTGCAGGACTAGATGCAACAATATTGCAATAATAGAGCAGGAGGATGAGGATATACTTGAGGGCCGTGAACAAAGTTCGCCAGGACCCAAATCTCCGCAAACTACGAGTTCAAGTGCGTCAGATGCGTTCCAACGACCCCCCGAAAAGAAAGAATACCATTGGATCCACGTTGAAAGCGATTGAAGACGCGGCGGCAGCCGTTAAGAAACGAGCACAAGGTCGAGATAGTGAAGATTGTGATGCCTTACTGTGCAAAACTCTTATTTCACTGTTAAACGAAATCCCCGCTGAGAAACGAGACGAAGCCAGGACGGAACTTTTCCAAACTGTGTTTCAGTTGAAGAGAAAATATGTCTTTAACCTTTTATAGAGTACAAAATGAATACCTGAGTCGTGGACTCTGAACCGAACGTTCTACATAAAATTGCAATACCTGTCACATATACAAATATTTGTACTGAATTAAATATAAGGCCTGGATGAATGAAAATATATATTTTAACTGTTAAAATAATTACATAATGTGTTTCTTAATTCTAAGGCATTCGAGCCGTTAAATCTATGTTGGCATGATGAAGGGCGGAGCGGCTTTCTTCTGAATTCTAGGCTTTATTAAGCTTAATAAAAAGTCAAACCTTTCCGAATTCATTCTGCAATTTTTAAAAAATTGTCCGTGTTCGAGATCGCATCACAAGCATTATCATCGAAACAAACACGCCACTTCTACGTGGCAATCAGCCACAAGGGACCGGTTTCGGTCTCGATCGCGCCGGGTCCCGCCGCGAACAAGGGGTCAGTCTGAGTACATCGAAGCGCGCGAACAGTCGCAATAAGGCAATCAACCGCATGGTCCGTCGAGAAGAAAAAACACAGTAAATGTAAAGCTCAAGTCAATTAATAAATCCAATGAATTAAAAATAGTCCGGGATCGTGCATTTTCATTGGAATGAACATCACTCGGTAATACCCGTTTTTTTGCGATCTCTATTTATTCTTCTAACCCACACTTTTTTTTCCTTTTTAATTTTCCCGACAAGTCCAATAAATCACTCAAATCTTCGAATAATGTAAGATCTTCTATTTTAGAGAAATACAAATCACAATTCCGAAATCACAAACTAGAAAAATCTCGGCGATACTGTGAAGAAATGTCAAACGCAGAAGATTGCTTAAGTTTCTACGCTCAAAACCGTGCCCATAAGTTTAAACGAAAGTTTGAAAAAGTCAACGAAAGATTCCTTAAGTCTATTCTGGCTGTCAACGTGCATTTCTATACAGTCGTAGAAAGACTTAAGGTGATTTAATGCTCTCTAAGTCTATTCTGGTTAGGGCTATTTACGCACGTCGAGAATGCAGAAGAATGTCCCTTTCTCTATTAACTCGTGGTCTATTTAGTTGAATGTTCGTCCGTCGGGTGGTGCCCACGTTCTCTTATGAATGTCAATTAGGTTTTGCTACTGCCGAAATCAGTCAGCCTCTGGCCGTTATTGGTACTAATGTCATGGAAACTGTGCCTTCTAATTGTCTCTATGTAAGTCTCTTCTTTGCCCACTTTCGCGTTTAAGTCACCCATTAATATCGTTCGACGGAAGGGAGCCGAATGTTGTTTCTAAGGTGCTGTAGAAATCGTCTTTAACTTCGTCGTCTTTGTCTTCCGTTGGGGCGTGGACATTAATAAGCCAAACATTAAAAAAAAACTTGTTTGATGCGGATTGCACATAATACCTCAAGCTAAACGGAAAAAATGACAAAATGTCGAATAACAATATTTCGTACTAAAGTTTATACATTACATCAGAACTTTAGGGGCTATTGTTTCTTTTTTTTTACAGATGCCCAGTAAGAAAGCTATGCGATATTAATATTAAGCTAATTTTTAAAGAAAAAGTTCAAATAGCGTATTAAGAATTATGAAATAAATAGAGTTGGAAATGATGACCATTTGACGAGGTGGTGAATTTAAGGAACTCCATCCCTGTGGGATGGAAGCAGTAGAATATACACACAGCCAGTCCTGCTTGCCTAAAAATGGCAAAAGAACACTCACTGGATCATAGGCTTATCACCCATGATCTTAAAATCTACGAGAAATGAATAGTCCTATCACATCCAAAGCTTGAGCGTGGTCAGGCAGACAGGATCAGGAGAACGAACCTTAAGCGGAAACACCATTCTATACGTTGGTCCTGTGTAAAGTGCAAAATGGCGTCCTTACTAAGCAAATCGTCATCGGAGGGGCTCTTTTCTACACAAAAGTCTGCATAAAAAATTGTGAGTTTCCCCTGATGGTGCTACTTAGAGTTACTGTATAGGAACGAACCCTCTCTTATTAGAGTTTGGACACGAGATTCCAGCACAGAGCGGGAAATTTTCAAATCGAAGGTGTATTTTACCTTATTTTCTGCGATCGATTCTCTTTTTCGTCGAAATTTTAGGTCAAGTATAGATTTAAAATCCTAAGAAGAAGACTTACTTTCCAAATAGTTTTTGATGAAAAAGCAATCTTTTATCGTCTTTTCAGTACGAGCTGTCACTCGGCGACTTTTTGAATATCGACGAGTGGCAGCTCAATTACCGGCTCCGTGTCCAAACTTGACATCAGCAGAAGATGGCGCATTCCTATACAGTAACACCAGTGCCACTCAGCACAAAATCTACCATACATAAGTCAGCGATGGAGATGTTTTCTATATGTGCGAGCGAAACATGGAGCTGACGTGTGGAGTGAACACCACTTGATAATTGCCTGCCTGAGATTGTGCACAGGAGCTGTTCGACGCCCACCATCCACCTAGGCATTGTATTCCTCTTCCTCCTCCCATACAAATTCAAATCCACATAAATAAACGAATGATTATATTTACTGATCGTAATCACAGTGTTAAATAATTGACAACAGCCCTGCCCTAGAACTAACATACTTTTAATCTGAGCCAAAAATTAAAGGGAAAACTATAAATTTTCGTTGAACCAGAGCTACAGACTTATCAATCTGTACTTAAAGTGTATGGAATTTTTATTATCAAATGACTTTGCATTACATGCCAAAAATAATTTTCACATTTCCTTCATAAACAGCAGCGCTCATTCCAGCAAACAATTTAACGAGCGCTCGCAAATAACGATCTTTAAACGAGCATGAAATACCACAAAACAATTAAACTACATGATGATCTTAAGCAAACAAACAAAATTGGTCGCTCAACGTCGATCTTGTTATATACCACCAGTTTTCATTTCACCATGTGTATGAACAGAACCAAAAACTATTTTGTGTCGATATCTCAAATGAAAACGGTGAAAAACCTGGACTTTGAAGAGGAGACCGCGTGTGCGTGTGTCAAGTTTTTTAATTCATCGTTAATCTTTCATAACAAGTATCGTTTTGTTAAAGATATTCGTTAATGAGTCAAAATAAAAATAATGTTTCATTGATAACTGTTATACACTTGCTTATATACTCGTTTTTTGTAAGCGTTTTACAATTCATTAATGAATTGTTAAAAGTAATTCATTAACGAATGTCCATTTAGTCCGCTTGATGAACCGTTAATGACTCGGTAACGACGCTCGTTAACGATTAAATCGCTCGTTAATATAATTCATTAATGATTCTTTAATGAATTAATTTGTTTGCTGGGTTGCTACAAAAAAAAAAGAAGTTAACCTATTGAGTACTGGCTTTCCAACAATGCCGGGTTTAATTTTTTCACGATAGGTTTTGTATGGTTTAAGTGCTGAGAGGAATATAGAAAAATTTATAAACTATTTCTAGAGATCTAACTTCTGACCAAAAAATGTTTTCGTACAATAATCAAAAATCTAAGCGAATATTTTCTCACATGTCACTTTTTAAATATCCTTCGTTCACGTAAAATATACCCGTGCGAAAGAGTAAAGTATAAAATGATGAATTCTGCTAGTATCCAAAAAAAAAACCAAAAACCGAAAAAGCTGGCGTATTCAATTTCACACAAGGATATAATCCAAAAAGTGAAGAAAACCAGAGGTATTTGAAAAATGGGCCTATCTGTCTGCGAAGATGTGTTGATAGTCACAAGATTTTCGGTATTCAATATCACAATTTTGAAATTTATGTATAAAATCTAAAATGAGGAATATTGTCATTAGGTGTTATACTCAGTATTCGACTTAGGACTAGTTACATTGATCACCGACAATTTAGGTACCGCGTATGGTAAATATCTTCATAGCAAATGAAAGCCTTTTCAGAAACTGGAAAGACTAGGAATGAATCAACCATTATCTACTTATTAAAAATGTTAACAAATCTCAAGTACTAGACTAACTAATCGGTTTGATATAAAACAATCAATCGAAATTGTTTAGGGCTTTACATCTTTCCATAACAATAAATCGATAATATGTAAAACTCAAAACCAATTAGGAAGCCAGAAATTCTTATATTCGAATCATATTGCAATCATTTTCAAAAATATTCGATTTATTAAACTCATGATGATGATGGCATCTCATTATTATTATATGCGAAACCAATTCTAATTCAATCCTATTATTGCATACAATATACCCACAAATCACAGGAAGCAATCAATCGAAATAACTTCCTTAAACACTTTGTATACTAAGAAGTTTATCGACATTGTCTGATATGATAATCGATTCCTGTAGCATATAGCGTAGGCATTATGCGGCTTATACCACTTTTAAATATGTAACATAAATTGCTATTCGTTTAGTGAAACAAAAAATACAAAAATGTACAAACATCGTTAAATTTAGGCTTCTCCTTTATCGCTTATTCGAACAAACAAACAATAGAAAAATCTTGAAACGTTAGTATTATACTTGCGTAGCGTTTTTTTTATTCGGATGAGAGGAAGGAAGCTAAGTATTATTGCAATGCATGATAAATAATTTTGCTATCGAATGAAGGCTTTGTTTTTCAAAATAAAAAATGAAAATTCTGCATAGAATGGAGATTTTTGTTTTAAATTTCGCTGGAATTTACGAGTAGATTCAATAAGATTGAAAAATGAGAAACGACAAAATTTTTGAAAACTTATGTAGATCGTAACGTAGAGAGATGCAAATTATTTTTTTTAAATGATCAAAAGTTATTCGCATACAAGATAAATCAGTCGAAATAAGCGCGATTTCTTTTATTTCATAACGGAAACTGCTTAAGATAAGTGATTATGCAGAAATATTGTATAGTGAAGTATTCTAGTCGAATTAAAATATTTTTTGTTTACAGATTAGACTAAGTAACTCTGCGGTTAATATTAAGCTAAAATAAATTGCCAACAAGTCGGGCGAAACTTTATTATTCTTGGGACAGGTTGCGGATGCGTGGAAAGTCAATATGCAGGTTAGAGTGGTTAGGGAAGACTAAATGAAAGAGGGTTCTTATCATTCGTTTGTTTATGCAAGTTTGAGTTTTTATGAAGGGAGGGGTGAGGAGTGATAGTAACTAGTGGGTGGATGTTAATAGTTTTTTAATTGATTGCTTGAATCACGTTCAATATTCTCTGCATAGAATGTCAGTTTCATAATGAAATTGGCCGAAATCATACTTTTATATGGGAGCGAGTAGAAGGGCAAGCGCGATCTCAAAACTTTTAACGCAATTTCATTTTAACTTTTTTATAAGGTTTTATCCAAAATTTCAAATTGATAGCTTTTAATAGTTAGGTGATAATTGATTTCTTAAAAATGGTCGAAAAAATAATTTTGTATGGAAGGGGGAAGAAGTTTTAAAAGTATTCGACCAGTTAATACTTCATCAATCAATCAATCAAATTCCTGTTAAGACCCCCTATAGGGGCATAGGACAGAAACAACTCTCTTCCACAAGACGCGATCCTGAGCATCGGCCTTAAGCTGTTGCCAGGACTTGTTTGTTCCTCTGGCCTCCTGCTCAACTGCTCGCTTCCATGTGTTACACGCTCGACCAACCCGACGTCTTCCTTGAGGATTATAATCCAGAGCCTGGTTGGCGATGTTTCGCTCTGGTTTCATCAAAGTATGACCGATCCACTACCACTTCCGCCTTTGAATCTCAATACCTATTTTAGTCTGGCCAGTTGTACTCCAAAGTTCGTCGTTGGAGATTACTTCTGGCCAGAATACTCCTAAAATGCGTCGGAGGCATTGGTTCACGAAAGTCTGCAGTTTCTTGGTAAGTCGAACGGTCACTTCCCACGTAGTACAACCATATAACAACACGGATTTGACGCATGCGTCAAAAACTCGCAGCTTCGTGCGAAGGGAGATCTCTCTTAACCTCCAGAAAGGGGAAAGGATACCGAAGGCCTGACGAGCTTTATTTAGCCGAGCCTCAACATCCTTTTCGGCTCCGTCGTCCATGCTGACAATGCTTCCGAGATAGCAAAAATCTTGCACCTCTTTCACATCCTGTCCGTTAAGAACAATCGGTGTGCTTGCGTTCGAGCCCATGTGCATGTACTTGGTTTTACGCACATTTATTTTCAGTCCCGCCTCTTTGCATTTAGAATGTAACGAGCGAACATTTGACTCTAAGTCCAAACGGTTATGTGCAAGCAAACACACGTCATCAGCATAATCAAGGTGACTTAAGATGTTAAATAGTCTCCATTGAAGACCTTTACCTTCCCCACCTTCCAGTGCAGCTTTCAAGATGTCATTTATTTCCACCAGAAACAGGGCTGGTGATAATATGCAGCCTTGTCTGACACCCGTTCGCACAGGGAAGCTCTCGGACAGCTCTCCTCTATGCAAGACGCGACGCCTTGCATCTTCCTAGGATTCTTTAATCATAGCTATGACCTTATCTAGAATACCTCTCCTACGCAAAGTATTCCATATGTAATCTCGCTTAACGCTGTCGAAAGCCTTCTCGAAGTCCACAAACATGAGATGTAGTGGCGAACCCATTTCGGCTGACTGCTCTAATATTATCCGTAGGGTATTTGTGTAGTCGGTACAAGACGACCCTTTACGGAATCCAGCCTGATAAACTTCGAGAGTGCTCTCGACAACATCACTAATCCTATTGAGAATTACCTTAGCCATAATTTTTGATACGGCAGTAAGTACACATATACCACGCCAATTGCCACAATCCCGAAAGTCGCCCTTCTTCGGAATTTTCACAATGACGCCCTCCTTCCATTCAGTCGGATATCTTCCTTCATTCCACACCTCAGTAAAGAGTGGGAGGAGTATACCGGCTGTTATTTCCGGATCCGCTTTGAGGAGTTCGGTTGGTAGTCCGTCTATACCTGGAGCTTTCCTTCCCGCCATTGACCGAATGGCGGAAACTGTCTCTTCCTTATCTGGGGGATCGTCCCTAATAGAGGATTGTTGCGGTTGGATGTTTGGTAGTTGTTCTGTTTCTGGAATATCCTCCTCTGACAAGATGTTTAAAATATCAGAGAAGTATTCCTTCCATCGCCGCAACTGGTGTTCACTTATATTAAGGAGAGTTCCGTTGACATCTCTCACCAGGTGGTTGGCGGTGAAATTCCTGATTGTCAACTGTTTCATGATTTTGAATAGTGAACCCATATCCCCAAGGTAAGCCGCAGATTCCGCTCTGCCTGCCAGATCTTCAATGGCCCCTCTTCTGTCGCGTCTAACAGCCTTTTCAAGCGGTATATGAGCATCGCGGTAGTTCTGCCTCAGATCGGGCGTTCGTTGGTTGACATCGGGTTGAGAGATGATTGCCAATTTGGCTTTTTTCCGATTGCCAACCTTGTCCCATGTGTCTTGCGACATCCAGGGTTTCTCACCGCTTTGCACATATCCCACAGATTCTTCAGCACTAGTTAGAAAAGTGTTTCTGGTTGCCTCCCAGTGGGCGTCCAGTGTGCGCATTTCATTTTCACCCAATGTGGATGACTTTTCGCGTAGAATAATCGCGTTTCTTGGGATCTCTGAGTTTATCCACATTAAGCTTGCGCTTCATTTGAAGAATTTGTGGTTGTCGGATAGCTGCTATACACAATCTCAGGCAGGCAACCATCAAGTGGTGATCGCTCCCCACGTCAGCTCCACGTTTCGCTCGCACATCGAGGAGACATCTTCTCCATCGGCGACTTATAGCCAAATGGTCGATCTGGTTCTGAGTAACACCATCACTTCATAGTTTAGGGATATTTTTTAAATGCATTTTGCAAATTTTAAAGTTTTTAGCTTAAAATTCCACTCAAAAATTTTCAGTTTATGTGTTTTTTTCATTGCACATGAAACACCTTGTGCACGTAACAGGGGTCGGTGCATAACAGTTGTGAAATTTTTATAATTTTTTCTGTATTTAAAACAAATAGATGTATCCACGTGGAAAATTTAATCTTTGTATCTTCACCAAAGCTCTTAAAAAATCACTCAAAATTTTCGACATTTTTCGTTACCACCTCCCTCCGCTTACACCTGGATCGAATTGTTGATTCGCTGGAGGCTCGCTAACCTTTTTAACGTTCTACCCAAACCGTCGCACGCACTTTTGCCATGTGAAGTGGGGAAAAAATGCCACTCTGCCTCTATTCCGAAATCTTTGCGATGATGAGTGAGATTAATAAAATCCTTTTCATTTTTACATTGCGCATTGGATCCGTCAAAAAAATATATGATTTTATTGATATTATGTAATTTAGTTTTGACAAAATTGAGCAAATGCCTTTGGAATACGTGAACGACCGTAGTCGTTACAGCCCCTTTCGGGCCTTGGCTTCCCGTAGCCGAAGTCTCCAGCGATCTCGGTCCAGTGACCGCGTCCTGCAATTTTGAAATCCGAGCAGCGATGAACAGTCTTCGTCAACAGAGTCGGACCAGCGTTTCCTGCGGATGCTTGTGTAAGGGTCCATATTTCGCATCCGTTTTGTAGACTTGGAGTTTGGTCTTCCTGTGTACGCAGCTGGCCTTAAGAATAGCTAAGACTGAATAATACGTTTTATTTGCGAACTGGATTCGTCTTTTTATTTCGTTCGTTTCATTTCCACTCTTTGTCAATTTTGTGCCTAAATATATGAATTCGTCCACATTTTCCAAATTATATTCGTCAATTGTAATGTTTTGTCTATTGGGGGTCCTTTTCCTTGTTTGTGTCATTATTTTCGTTTTTGTTTCATTGATTTTCAGGCCAACTTCTTTTGCTGCTTGATCGAGGCTTAGTAAAATTTCTTTTGCGGATGTGAAAGAGCGTGATAATATTTTTTCTTTTATTATTCATAAATTTGGTTTGTATTGTCACAAGGTACGAATGCAATATTAATTTACCCAAACTAGCTGCTAGTTTTAGCAAATACTCATCTACTAGAGATATGACAATCTCTAAAGAAGTCCTATCCACGTTTGTCCATTGTCTATAGGTAATGTTGTCAATATAATTAACTTCAAAAATGATTTCCAATCGTTCGATCAATTTTGTCGCATCAGGGCACGTAGTGCACTTTTCAAGATAACAATTAATCGATGCTGGAGCACAAAAAATATGTTCTAAACAGTCGTGATAGCTCTTTATTGATGCGAAGTATCACTTGTCAGTTTTTTGATGTTTGTCCTCTCAATTAATAGCTTTAAATTTTCGTTTATAGTGCAAACTTCCTCCTGCCAACACGCAATGCTTCGGCCGTAAAGCAGCGCATCCTCCCTCCCCTCACACCTCCCAAGTCAAAATTTTTACCAAAACTAATAATTATTTAGTTGTAAATCTGACAAATTTTCAATTTAATATCTACACTCAATTTTGAGATATAACGATTTGTATCTTTGAAAAGTGCGACATTTTTAAAATGCTCCCCATTTCCGCCCACTACTACTATTTCCACAGGTTATATTTTTTTCGTATTTCGGTAGTATAGATTAATATATGTTTTAAGTTTCAATTATATAGCTTAAGAGATATTCGAGATATTCATTTTTAAGTGTTTTTCTTTGAACCCCCTGACCCTCCCCCTTGCATTAATTAGCCTTTCTCTAAGTTGATTATGGTGGAGCCATATGCCGCCTTAATGGTCCCAAAATATGAATTTCTTACGATAAGTAATTTCGAAGATATAATTATTTGAAAAAACGGCGTACGGCGGGATGGATTTTTTTTTTGCATTTTTAGGCTAATTTAGTCATGAAACGTGAAAAAACAAAATTTCAAAGTAGCACATTTTTTTCTATGTCGATCACAACACTTTATTATTAGAATAATAAAGAAAAACGCAAACTTGCATAAATAAACGAGTGAAATATTGAGAACAGCCTTCCCAAGAACCCCCTTTCACTTAGTGTTCCCTAATCACTCTAACCTGCATATTGACTTTCACCACGCATCCTCAACTTGTCCCTAGAATAATAAAGTTGCGTCCGACTTGTTGGCAGTTAATTTTTTTAAGAATATCAATTTTTTTATTTTCACATCGATCCCAATACTTTTCAGAATAATAAAATAAAATTGTTAAAAATTAGAAGATTGACTAATGAGTCTTTGGATTGCCGAATTAAGCTTGGGTTTATATTTTACAATGCACAGCATTAATAAATTTTCACTAAGATACTGCAATTATTATGATTTCCAAGGAAATATTATTTATTTAAAAATCAACGCTAATTTCTTTTTCTTTTTTCATTATCGTCTCTATTATATTGGATTGTTGACTTGAATCTTTCTACATATATGTAAGAACACAAAGAAAAACGCACCAGCATCGAAAAAGAGAATGAGAAAATGACAAGTATTTAAGTAAATAGAGACACGTATGTTGGAGTTATGTGTTCATTGTCATAATATTTACAATGGTGCCAAATGTTATCTTGTATCACTCATTTTATATACGTATTATGCAGAGCCTTAATAATACACAGTTAACCATCATAATTAAAATTAATAATTTTATCTGTAGAAAAACAAGCAATATAAACTAATAGTAATAATAGTAGTTTGCATGTAAAAATGCAATGTCTAATTTTTTTTAGTCTTATTAATAATTCTAAATAAATATTTATTGCGCAATTTCAGCTGGATAAATTTTATACGTACCGAGTAAATTTGTTTAGAGTATTTCATGAAAAAGTGCAGTTTGTATGGGAGGTGGTGAAAGGAAGAGGAGGACTCAAGAAATTTTTATACAGTAGATTGAAATCGCCATGTAATATATTCAAAATTTCAGATTAATAGCTTAATGCTAGGATACGAATAATTTGTATACGGTAGATTGAAGTCATCCTAAAAGTAAGATATTCTAAAGAAGGAGGGTGATTAGCAAGACTTGTGATGAAGTTTCTCTTCGAAGGTGTTCGTACCAAATTTCAAGTTCGTAGCTTTTAATTTGTTGGTTATTAGTAGATTATTGAAATTGGTCGAAATCATACTTTTGTATAGAAGGGGATTTTAAACTTTTGATGCAATTGCGTTTTGAATATTTTTAGAAGTGCTTGTACAAAATTTTATGTTGATATCTTTTAGTGGTTTTGTGATAAGTGATAACTTAGAATTGGTCGAAAAAATACTTTTGTATGGGAGGGGGTAGAAGTTTTGGAGTTATTCGACCAGTTAATATTTTAAACTTTTGTGCATTTTTTTAAATGAGTTTCCCATATTTTTAAAAAAAAAAATTTTTGAGTTTTTGTCTCTTATTATTTCAGTGGATAACAGTTATACTTCAAATTATTATTTTTTCACTATGTATATCATGGGTGTATGCACGTGCAAAATTTGAGATTTGTATTTTTTACCACAGCCCTAATAAATAATCAAAGTTTTCGGCTTTTTGACTCACCTCCCTCCCTTTACTGCTTATAACTTAAAAATTTTACCAAAATTATAGGGCATATAAACAAAACACGAAATTTCAACTTAATACCTGCATTGGATTTTGAAATATACCTGTTTGAAAATTTGAAAAGTGCACCATTTTTTAAAGTGTTCCCAATTTTATATTTTTTTCATATTTCGCTAGTATATTATTGCATGCCAGCCCTAGTCCTACGAAAGTGTAGCAAACGACTGGCGAAAGTATGGTGAAACGCGGCCGACAAGATTCCTATAAAAAGGCGAGATTAGCCACGCAATAGAGACAGTCTAAATTTGGTAACGAAAGAATCCAGATCGGTTGATCGGGTGGATGTTTTAAATTAAAGTGAACTTGTAGTTTGATTATTACTTGCATTCCAGCGCCCCCTTGCGCGCTTTAATATAATATATCTCCCAAGTTTCAATTAAATATCTTCAGAGACAGTGGAGACATTAATATATATATGTTTTTCTTTGCACTCCCCTCCCCATTAAAAGTATTGGCCTCCGTCTAATTTGATTATGGTTGATCTATAAGCCACCTATTTGGTCTTAAAATACGAACTCATTCTGTTAAGTATTATAATTTCGAAGATATAGACAAAAAAAAATTAGACCGATAATTGGATCTCAGCCCCCCTTTTTTGTACTCCACTGGATAAAAAAATTTATTTCTTTTTACTTTTTCCACCATAAATCAATATACCCAAATGTCGAATTTCAGTTTTCACTTTTCGACCTTAACCCTCTCCCTTTCGCCAACACTCATTTAAATTTGAAAGTTCCCTACCTAGTCTACAATCCACCCAAAAATGACTTATGTATCTATCTATAATGGTTTCAGAGTTATGGGTCTTTGAATTTCGTGAGAGCGTACGGCTGGACGGATTTTTTTTTTGCACTTTTAGGCCAATTTAGTTATGAACAAATTTTTTTTTCTATGTCGATCACAATACTTCATTATTAGAATAATAAAGTAAAATAGATTAGAACTTTTAGTCATCTCGAGAATTTGCAGCATTTCCTTATCAATAAATCATTTAAACGAGCAGCCAGCATTCACATCTGGCATGGCAATTTGAAAGCTGAAAACATTTGAAATATGTAGATTTAAATTAATTAAATGCTGGGTCGATTTTTCATTACAAATTGATTTGAATTATTGTTGTATGCCTGCACCTTTCTTTTTTTACTTTATATCTGAATCATATTCACATGGTAGGCGATTTCGCAAGCAGCGAAATTATCGTAGTAAGCTATACATGCTTCCCACGCGATATTCACAAACGAACGTGGGTATCACCAGATGGTCACATCTACAATCAAATAGACTACGTTCTAATGGAGAAAGGGGCTGCTTCCGGTATACTTGAAGTGCTTCTTGTTAAAACTTAACAATCGCCTAGATTGGAGCCAACACATTTACGAAGTCGCTCTTGATGCTTCGAAACGCCTAGGTATTCTGCGGAAGTGTAAGAAATACTTCTCTGCCACCGAACTAGCTACCATCTATAAGGCTTATCCAGAAATATGCATTCCGATTAATTGGAGATGAAGCTATATCGGCCTCAATTGACTCCCTCGAGCATCGTCGAAATATAGGTGCACTCTGCATTTACTATAGATACTTCCATGGTAAATGCAGCAAGGAATTAAAAGCCCTTATACCACCTACATTCAATGCCCCCCGAAATACTCGCCAAGCTGCACGCTCACACGAGTACACCGTGAAGCCCTTGCCGTGGAGAACAGTGAAGTTTAGGCAGTCCTTCATCCCGCGGACGACAGTGTTGTGGAATTCATAACCAGGCAATCTCTTTCCAACAGGATACAACCTCCAGGAATTTAAGAACAACGTTCACCGCAACTTCAAAATCTCCCCTCCTGTGTTTCCCTACTAATTTTCCTCTATCCACTTGTTTCCCCGTACCCGTGTCGACTTAACTGTGCATCGTGCATTAAAGGGTGCCCGCCTAAGTTATTTTCGACGGCCGTAAAAAAAAATATGAGCCAAAATAAAACGCGGGATGCATACAAAATAGTAAAAGCACTAAAAAAGGGATATAAGCTGAAAATCAGTCTGACGCACAAAGCAAAATCAGCGACACATAAGAAATTAAAATACTACTTCGAACATCTTCTCAATCCCTCTCCATAAGCACTGATCACGACAGACAACATCTCAATTGAGGTGTTAACTGAGGAAGAAGAACCATCATAGACTCTACCCACTTCTTCTACAATGGCACTACAGCCCAAATCAGGCCTTGGCCTTCTCACCTTCAGGTTCTTTAACATTTTTCATTATTTATTGTGGAAAGGTTTTAAGACCTTCGCACAACCCTCTGTACATACGACGATTAGCGAAAAAGCATCATACTATATGCCCAATTTACAATAAAGGAGACAAACTCTGCTGTCAGAATGATAGAGGAATACCATTGTTGTGTACGTGCTACAAAATTAATTGAAAGTCGTCTTCAGCCCTATAGAGGTTCTAACCTCCACGCTATCGGACGCTATCGGACGCTATGCACACAACATTCAACTTTGAAGCCCCCTTAAAAGTTATAATCAGAAAACGTAAGAACTGGCAATCCATGCTACTTGAAATGGAAGAAGAATCAACCATCTGGTATAGACAGATGGCTGACGCACCTCTGAGGAGACTGGAGCCGAAGTTAAAGGTCCTAATTTCTTGGTTTCAAAACCACTCGGCAAAGATGCGACAATCTTCCAGGCTGAACTAATTGCAACGGAGCTATGCATCCAAAAGAATATAAGGAGAGCTCATCGCAACAAATCAATTTATATCCTATCGGATAGTCAGGCGGTTCTCAAAGTCCAAGCATTAAATAAACACGGATCGAGGATAGTTTGGGACTGCCTTAAAAACCTGATCATCCTGAGAAAAAGGAACGATGTACCAGGACACACAAATTTTATTGTTCCAGAGCCATTCTTCGGGGCAAAAGGGCATTCCAACCCTACACTTGAAAAGTGGAGTGAACAAGAGCATAAAATCTACTAGAATAGACTAATCCTACCACAAAAAACTAAGTGGAGGATATTCCAAAAATGCAGCAAGAGTGATATTAGTACCCTAATCGGCCTATTGAGGGGGCATAGTGGAGTAAACCACCACCTCAAAAATATGGGCTTAGCAGAAACCGGCATCTGCCGCCTCTGTCTCGAAGACTCAGAAACGACAGAACACATCCTATGTCTCTGTGAAGCAATAGCTAGGAAAAGATACAATCTTTTCGGAAAAGGTTTCCTTTCTACCGAGGAAGTAGCCAACATGGCTCCCTTAGAGATACTCAGATTAGCCAAAGCTATTGCTCTGTTATAGCAGCGAGACGTGGACATTAAGCGGCCGTACCTACCATCGGTCGATATCGATTTCAAATCATTTTGCCTACGATTTAAAATCGAGAGAGTAAATGATTTTTTTCTCTCTGAACACTTTTTCGTATCGTAATTTGCTCGACTTCTAGCCAGTCGTACATGCTAGATGATTAGTTTTTCCACATCGATGCGGGAAGATGCGACTAAAGGAATGTGCAAGAATAAAGAGGAAGTGGAAATGAAAGCAGGGAAATAGGTCGCGAAGGAATAAGGACAGAAAATGATGCATTGGAAAAAATACAAACACAAAGTTATCAACAAGCATCCCAGCGGGAACGATTCCAAGCACTTCGCTTACAAGCACTTAAGGAGAACTTTAATGAAACAAAAATGAAGCACTACATATCGAAGCAGTTTGGGAGTCCTTTATCACATATAAAGATAAAGTACTTTAAAATTGCTTCATAAAATGTAAGAAGTATTTACTCCTCCCTCATATAAATGCAAAACGCTTTAGAAGCGCTCTAAAAGATGTTGGAGAGGATGAATTCATATAATTCGGGGAATTCCATTATTTGATTTTACGAAGAAAAAATTTTGTTCAGCTTCATTTCGAATTTCGTAATCGTGCGTGTCGGGTGTTTAAGTTAATTCAAGTTCGATATTTCGTTTTGTTATCTATTTTGTGTGTGATCAAACCATTCGAAAGGTGAGTCTTTTATTTTGCATGCTAGCCTACATATTCAAAATATTTTAATTTCAAATAAAAACAGGGTTGGCGGGGTCAGCAAAAGGCATTTTAAACGCCTTGTATCAAAAGAGATATAGAGATATAGAGCTGATCCCTTAAGACCAAATAATTCTTTTGATGATATGAAATACGTCTCTTCAAATGGGATTCCTGAAAATTGTAGTGAATTACCCACTCAACAGAGTGAGGACAGCAATTTTGAGGAAAGTTCAAGGGAAGTTCCATTGAAAGAGAACTTGAGGTTATGGTGCATCAAGCATCGAATAACCCGAGATGTGTAAGCAAGTTTTTCACTGAGCCCCTTGAATCGCTTGAAGCTTTAGGAATAGCTTTAATTTCGAATCCAGCCACCGAAGAGTCGTTGTATAAAATCGACGAAATTTATTGCAAACTAATGGCATTACCATATCAAAATGATCTTGTTGTAATTCCAATTTTGCATCACTGTTTATAGCTAATGTATATATGTAATATAGTATACAAAAATACCACTTATATATTATATTCTTGCAGAAAAATGTTAGAAGGAGAAAACTTTGCCACTCCGGTATTTAGGTGCAATGCCTTTACATCGAGCCCTAAAAAGCAATGCGGTAATTGTACAAAATTAGGTTCGATATTATTGTTATACCTATCACATTCTATAGTTGTTACATATATGATTTCTATTTTTCAGAAGCAGAAAATCGCAACCTGAAGAACCAATTTT
This sequence comes from Chorisops tibialis, assembly GCA_963669355.1. Lineage (NCBI taxonomy): Eukaryota > Metazoa > Arthropoda > Insecta > Diptera > Stratiomyidae > Chorisops > Chorisops tibialis. The sequence goes on from OY770262.1 coordinate 249,132,808, forward strand.
CCGGTTATGAGGAAATGAAAAATATCTTGCGTGCCCAAACAGAGTCTCTCGCAAAGCGTTTCATATTATTGGAAAAAATTGCGGACAAAGTTTTTCCAAACCAAATAAATTTAAATACATTTCCTTTGGAAACAATTGAAGATATCAAGGCGGCGGACGACAAACTTGATGGACTCCCAACTAATGAAATAGTAACATTCAATTCAATTTAAAATAACAATAAAAGAAATATATTTCAAAAATTTCAGACTGCTTACATCAAATCAGTAATAGGGTCAACCAAATTGAGGAAATGTATGTCTCGAGAAAAATAAAATATATCGGGAAACATTCAATTCAAAAATACGAGTGTCACTTTAAATTTAATAATATACCTATATATATACATATAATACAATAATGAATTAAATAAGATCAATAATGAATTAAGGATAAACCCGTTTTTTTTTAATTCGAACATGTTTTTTTAAGCTACTATCCTGATCCAAGTTCACGCAGTCCCAATCGAGCGTAATTGCTTCTATTCAAATATGAAGTTTGAACTTAATCGGATACGAATTTCTGAAGTTATTGTGATTCTGAACAGACAAACTGAGGGACGGACACATGTTCATCTAACTAAACTTAATATACTCTAAAAAGTATAAATATCATTTACCGAAGGAAAGATTTCTAAAACGCTTTTTGAAAGTGCTTTATATTTACTGAATGCAAGGCTCTTTTACAGCGCTTTAAAGTAAGTTCTTACAAAGGCCATGTTTTAAGCACTTTTTAGTCAATTTATTCTAAGTGCTTCAACGGCGCTTTACGAAAACGTAATGACAAGGTCTTTCTCGCAATGACATGACATGTTAAATTTATATGAACGAAGAGCGTCTTTGGAGCACCTCCCTGCTTCAAAAAAGCGCTTGTTAATGCATTTGCAAGCGCTTCATTTCCCGCTGGGATAGGTCAATGGATTTTTCATCATTCACCACCTACGAACTTTGATCTGCGACAACACATACAAAGAATGCAAGCGATCATCGAAAATGCGAAGGGGTTTAGACAAATCTCTTGAGAGCGCACGAACATCTTGCAAAAGAGACCAACCGATTGAATAATCGGCGCGGACCAACCTCTGCTCTTGTCGCCGTCTCAAGTCATACTGAGCATCAATTTTCCCTGCGAAATTTACTGATTGATTTTCAAACAATTATGATGTATTTTTTATGAAAACTAATATCAAACTCATTAAATAAGCTTAACAACATTTTATTCTTCGACATCAGTGTTAAAAAAAGTTCATAGTCAACAGTTTTAATACATAAATTCGAACAAAAAAATCAATAAGAAACGCTCTTTTTTAACTCCATTTATTATTAACAAAACTTATAAAAATCTAAAATGTTCTTCCGTCAAGCACTTGTCGCAACCTTTTTCTATTGTTATTGCAAAAAATAATATATAGTCGTCGCCTGACTTATAGGTGATAAGTCGCATCGAAAAGTACGGTTTTTCTCATTTTTAAAAAACCGAACTCGGAGTTATGCTGTAAACTTTTTCCTAAACATAATTTTAAAAATTTGTTTCCAACATGCTGTTGTAAAATTAACAAGGACTAAAATTATAAAAACAAATTTTCATTATATTGAGTGCTTCGTCAGGAATGTCTGTGCGAAAATAGCAATTTTTGCACGAAATCGTCGTTTCGGTATGGATGGCCCCTTAACGCGAACTTCCGAAAAAGCAGATAACACATTCGAAAGAAAGGTCCTCCGAAGAATTTTGGGACCTGTGAAGGAATGGCGAATAAGATACAACCATGAGTTGCATCAACTCTACGATGAAACAGAAGCTTCAACGTTCATCAAGTTACGTAAACTATAGTTGGCTGGCCATGTAGAGCGAATGCAATATAGAAGAATTCCCAACATGCTCTTAAAGGCAAAAGGAGTGGTGAAAGAGGAATAACGGGAAGAGTCTATCTTAAAAAATTAGTAGCTGGAGGACGCGGTCCTTGGAGGCGGCGACTTCAGGATGCCAGGGTCCGATGTAGGCTGTCGCGGTATTAATGATGAAAAAGAGGATGAAAAAAATATGTACAAAAGAAGACGAAGAAGAAATAGAAGTTGGAATGAAAAAAAGAAGGCAAGACAGTAAAAAAGAAAAAATTGAAGGAAAAAATAAAAAATAATTGTCCACCTCGAGATCGAAACTAATTATAGATAAGTCTCTCACTTGATATGAAACAGTACAACATTATCTCTCTCAATCAAAATCAAGATCAATGTAAATTTCTTATCTTCTTATGATCCACTTAAAGATCAGTTCACAACACATCAAATAAATTGTAAGCTAACCACATAAGTGACATCCAGTGTCAACAAATTGACTTCGAAGTTAAGTGAAATTGTATGGATAAAGCACATACCATATATTTAACAATTCAATTATACAAATTAGAGCTCATCGTTTTGACAGTTGCATTTCAATTATACATCGTAGTCCGATAATAAAAAAGGGTTTTTATGTATGGTATAGGTTAGGTATGCATTTGAAGCATTTTTGTTTATTTCGTGATTAAATTTAACATCCACGCAAAAAAGCATTTTATTTTATAAAATTTTATCAAAAAGTTTAGTTGGTTATGCCATTACTTTTCGTTGAATTTTTAGTTATTAATAGTTATATATTGAATCATAGCATGAGACATACATATGTATCTATAGTTCAAATATTTGGCTTGCATGGATATATTTAACATGTTAATTAAGTCATAATCTAAATTTAAACAGCATGAATATGAGCGTGATGTGACGATACTTTTGTAACGATTATTGCGGGAACAATCAAAATGAGTGTTGGATTAACAAATTCTGTAGAAAATACTTAAAATTCATATCATAAGGGCGGAAATATCAAAATTTGTATTGGTTAGCTTCTACAATTGCATAATTATTGGATAACGCTTAAACCAATTTATAGTCGAAGTTTATGATTTAATGATGGCGGCGAATTGGTTTGTAAAATTTTGATAATGGGTGGTATGACCTGTCTATTGACCTCAACCTTTTTTGTTGAAGTAAACTTTTAAGATATTAGCAAGTAAACTTTGAATTGTAGTATGTCCTTCTCTTACTACTTTCTTAGAAACAGGGTAATTGTTTGAAAATAATTTGCATAGTGAAATTTTCCAATAGAAAACATAACAGAATTATGATTGAGCTTAAAGCCCAATCATATGATACTCTAGATGAGATGGAAATGACTTTAATATACCGGCAAATATTTCATCTCAATTTCTTTCGAATAGTGAGAAGAGACTTTGCATGGGAGGTGGTAGAAGTAGAGGCGGAGGTTTGTATTTCTCCTATGTGACACCGAAAATAGCGTGTAAAATGTTTCGTCCTGAATTTAAAATTTTTAGTTTTCATTATTTTTAAAGAAATTGGTCATAGTTTTCCTTAAATTGAGGCATTTGTATGGGAGGTGGCAGAGGAAGTGGAACGTTTTAGATGATTTTGAAACTGCTTATCATCACTCTTATCACTATGCTTTGATTCAATTTCAAAGTCGACAGCTCTTATTTATTCGAAGGAGAAATGCTTTTCTTGAATTTATAATACAGATATTTATATGGGAGGGGGTAGAAGGAAGGAAGCTGAGCTGATAATTTTTTCCAGCATTTATTGCAACTATTAAAAAACAAATTCTGGCAAAATTTTAAGTTTGTAATTTTTCTAGTTTTAATGGAAATCGATATAATGCATTTAACAAAAATGATGCATTTGTATGGGAGGGGGTAGAAGGAGTGTAAGGATGAAAACAATTTTTTTTCCTGTTATTGATATATCTATTTTTATACTTTGTGCGAAATATCAAATTGATAACTTTAACAGTTTCGAAGAAAAATAATTTAATTTAAATTTCAAAATTTCGTGAAATTTGTATGGGAGGGGGTAGAAGGAGTGAGGGGAAGTTGCTAATTTTTTCAGTGCTGATTGGAATTATAATAAAATTAATTCTGGCAAAAATTCGTTTTTATAACTTTACTAGTTTCGATGAAAATCGAAAAACTGCATTTTTCAAAATTATGCATTTGTATGGGAGGGGGTAGAAGGAGTGATGGGATCGGATCAATATTGAGTCATATTAATGGTATCTATATCACAATACTTGAACCTAAATTTCAAATCGATAGCTTAAATAGTTTCTAAGAAAAATCAATTTCTGAAAATTTCGAAATTTCGTGAAATTAGTATGGGAGGGGGTAGAAGGAGTGGGGGGATGTGGCCCGTTCACGAACTTAAAGTTTCTTTTTTGCTAAAAATGACACACAACAAATTTCAGCACGATAGCTCAAAGCGTTCGAGAGTTATGCTGTAGACAGACGGACAGACAGACAGACGGACAGACAGACAGACAGACAGACGGACAGACGGACAGACGGACAGACAGCAACTCAGAATCGAAGTTTTTGAGCGACAACAAATATTTCTGTACCCTTGGCGGCTCTGTGCGAGCATTATTTCTAATGAACAATTTCCTAAACTTAAAAAGTTGAGTATACTACTGACGACGAAAATTTTGTTTTCTTTATTAATACATTATGACCAGCACGTACCGAGAATTTGTAATTAAAATTAGTCTGAAAAATGATGATTCAAATTTTTTTTTTTGGTAAGCAAGTAGGACTGTTCTTAATTATTATCCCGAAAATCAGCGCGGTCTGTTAATCAGTTTATTTACAGCAGCTGGTTGAATGGGTACACCTCAGTAGTCCACGGCGATTTTTGTTTTATGTCCTCGATCAACTGAAAACGGGTTTCACGAAGCGGTAATTTCAGTTTCGAGGATAGGAAAATGTCGCACGGAGTCAAATCTAGTGAGTACGGTGGTTGCTTTTTTGGTCTCAATTTTGGTCACAATTGAGGCTCTATGCGATGGCGCATTTTCATCGTGGAAAATCCATGAATTCTCCTTCCACAATTCCGACCGTTTTTTACAGATTTGCTCACGCAAACGCTTCAATATGGTTAAATTCTAAAATTCTACAATGGCGCTACAGCCCAAATCGGACCTTGACCTCCTGATATTCAGGTTCCTTAACATTTTTCATTACTTATTGTGGAAGGGTTGTTAGCCCTTCGCACAACCCTCTTTCTACGAATTTTTCATGTTCTTAGATTACCAGGTAACCAAGGTACATATATCCAAGCAGGCAATGTGCTGGAATTGTATGTTGCGCCGGTCGGGATTTGAACTCTCGACCTTCGCATTACAAGACCAACACACTACATACTAGGCTATACCCTAGCTAATATGGTTAAATAGTACTCCTTATTGACCATTTGTGCCTCCGAAATGAATTCATGATGGATCAAACCTCGAATATCGATAAAAAAAAAAACAATGAGCATCGTCTTGATTTTCAAGCGGCTTTGGCGTGATTTTTTCGGTTTCGGCTCATTTTTTTTCCTCTATTCCGATGATTGTTGACTGGTTTGCATGTCAAACTCGTAGACCCATGTCTCATCACCAGTTAAGATGCGCTCCATGAATGTGGGATCAGAATTCACACGATCAAGCATGTCCAAAGTGACCTGTTCACGGTATTTTTTTTAGAAAATTAAGCTTTATTGGAAAGAGTCGAGAAACGACACGTTTCATGGCCAAAGTATCCATCAAAATCGAACGAACAGACTCCTGCTATCTCTCTAACACTGGCATGACGATTTTCGAGCACCATTTCCTTCACTTTTTGAATGTTTTCGTCAGTTGAAGAGGTCGGAGGTCGTCCAGAACGAGGCATGCCTTCAAGGATCTCTCGACTATCCCGAAAGGCATTGAACTAGTCGAAAGCTCGTGTTTTTGATATTACTGAATCACCGTAAGCCTTTTCCATCATTCACAGCGATTCTGCACACGAAATTTGGTTGGAAACACAAAATTTGAGACAAACTCTTTGTTCCATTTTTTTATCCATTGAAAAATTCACCGTGGACTACTGAGGTGTACCCATTCAACCAGCTGCTGTAAACAAACTAATTAAAAGACCGCGCTGATTCTTGGGATAATAATTAAGGACAGTCCTAACTGTTTACCAAAAGCAACATTTTTGAAATATCATTTCCCAGACTAATTTTAACTACAAATTCCCGGTACGTGCTGATCACATTGTATATGTACAGTTGCAGACAAAAGTCTACGGCAGCACCTTATATTGATGTTCTGGTTAATTGGAAGCTTTAATCAAAATCCATTGATGCACATTTTTTCAGTAACGTAAATATATTTATAAAAATAAAACAAAAACAAAAACTTTTCATAGCAAACTTAAAGAGAAATTCATAATTGAATGGACAAAAGTCTACGGCATCAGTGCTGGCTGACTTGTACATAAAAAATTTCCAACTAAATCTAACAGTGTTTCTTCGAAATTTGTTTATTTGCTCGTACTGCCATTCAGTACATGTGCAGCTGCAACTCTATTATAGGTTTATCGCTTGTTTCGAACTGTAAGGACAGCAAAATGTCATCGCGAAAAGAAATTTGTTCGCCCAGTATAAAGACAATAAATCGTGCTCGGAAATCGCGGAATTACTGAAACTAAAATTTTGAAAACAGTAGTTCCATTGAAAATAAGCTGCGAACTGGCCGACCGAAAAAGCTTTCGCGCAGAGACATTAGTTCAATTTAAAAAAAAAGTGAACAAAAATCCAAAAATAAGTGCTCCAGATTTGGCGAAACAAGTGGCTGCGGTAAGGAAAACGGATGTCCATGCAAGAACAATCTCGAGAGCATTAAATTCTAATGGGTTTCAAAGCAGAACTCCACGTAAAAAACCATTAATATCCGCCGAAAACCGACTTCTGCGCCTAGAGTTCGCCAAGGCCCATATCAACAAGGGCAATGATTTTTGGAATCGAATCCTTTTTACCGATGAGTCGAAATGCAATATGTTCGGGTGTGATGGTCGCAGTAAAATATGGAAAAAAAAGAATACGACTTTAGAGATCAAAAATTTAATTCCTACTGTCAAGCACGGTGAAGGTAATGTTATGGTTTGGGGAGCCATAGCTGCATCTGGGGTCGGCAGATTGGCTTTTGTTGAAACTACTATGGACCGCTATGTTTACAAGAACCTGTTGGAACAACATTTAAGGCCATCAGTTGAGAAGTTGTGCCTTGGAGGAAGTTGGAGCACACAACACTTTTCGTCAAGAACTGGTTGTTGTACTACGCTCCCAGGCAGCTGAATACGCCTCCGCAAAGCCCGAATTTAAATCCAATAGAACATACATATATGGGAGCTTCTGGAGCGGAAAATTCAGAAATGTTGCATAAAAAATAAAAATTTGTTGAAGGAAGCGCTCATTACAGAATGGGAGAAAATTACATCCGCAGAAACTGGTAATTTAGTCGCCTCTATGCCCCGACGACTGCAAGCAGTAATTGATGCTAAATGGGGTCCAACCAAGTATTAAGTCAGCAAATAATTTTAGAAATTCCGATACGTTTAGTTGGAAATTTTTTTTGTATAAATCAGCCAGCACTGACTGCCGCAGACCATTCAATTTTTTATAGTTTTATGAATTTCTCTTTAAGTTTGTTATGAAAAGTTTTTGTTTTTGTTTTTTTTTATAAATATACTAGCGATCGCCCGCGACTTTGTCCGCGTAAGAATCGCAATAATAACATTTTTCGAGAATGTAGTACATTATGTGGGATAAATAAATAAATAATCTGCTTAGTTTGGTGGCTCTTTGAACACAATGCTTTGTCTTTTGTTGAAATCAGAACCATAAATTATTAAGAATGAAACCATGATACTCGCATTTGTATGGGACAGACTCGTGATCAAATCAAACCCGTGATTCGAGATCATATGTATACATGTTGAAGAGCGTTAAGGACATGTGAATAGTTGTAGCTTGTGTTAATTAAAAAAAGCCCAAATAAAATGACATTAAGCTTGAAAACAGGACTTCAATTGTGCGTAGATCCCTATTATATGATACTACCGATGAAATCGAAATTTTTGTAATCTTAAGAATTTTTGTGTGGGGAGTGATAGAAGGGATGACAGTACTAAATTAATTTATTTCACATCATGCTAAAGTAGCTATAAAAATATTTTGCACCAAATTTAAGCTTGAAAAACTAAATAGTTAACTTGAGAAACTTAGTGCATTGGATTTAGTGAAATTGTGCAATTTGTATGGGAAGTGGTAGAAAGAGTGGGAGTTTTTTGGTAATTTTTCTAGAAACAACTATAATCACCATGCAATTGATATCTTATAAATTTCAGATCAGTTAGATTCACACTTTTCAAGAAAATCGAGTATTTGCAACGTCGTGGAATTGTGTCACATTGTAAGGAAGGGGGTGGAAGGAGTGGATTTAATCGGTTAATTTTTCCCGACAATAATAATAATGCTAATTAGGGATTTAATATAAAATTTTAGCTCGATCAAAGCTATACGTACTGAGAAAATTTGTTTAGAGTATTTCATGAAAAATTTCAGTTTGTATGGGAGGTGGTGGAAGGTGTAAGGGGATTCTTATTTACTTATTTATATACTTGAAGATCGCATTTATAATAGAAATAATATATTTTAAATTTCAAATCAATAACTTTTATAGTTTCCATGAGAGAGTTTAACACAGTGCTCGGTGCCGGACGTGCTTTACGCGTCTCACCTTTTTTTTTGTTCGTTTGTTTTCGAAATAATTATTGCTCGTATCTTGGCCGTTTTCCTGTCGCGAGTGAACTAACAAAATTTTAAATTTTACATTGCGACCTGTTCGAGGGGGTCACACCGCCGTCGGATCTCCAAGTCTCCGAGTACCAGCTAAGTGTCACCTAACGGACCGGGGTCTTCGATGTGTTGGTTCTCCCGTACATAGGCCTAGTACTTGTGCGGGACTTTCAATTGCAGACCCCAGACCGTTAATTATTTTTCGTTTGTGCAGTTGATGTTTATGCCGCTTGGTTTTTTTTTTTTTTGATTTTTGCTGGGCAATGTCTGTACTTCTATTTCGTGTTGCAACATTTTTGTTTCTTTTTTATTTATTTATTTACTTTTTTTTTCTCAACCTGTATAATTCTTATTATTGTGAATCAATTTTTTTTTTTTTATAATTATTATTTTTACACCTTGACGAATTTTTAACCATTACATTTTTTTTTTTTTGTTTTTTTTTATTTTCGGTTGTCACATTGTAGTTTCTTACTTCCTTTAAATTTACTGTTTTTTTCTGTTTTCTCCTTTTTTACATTGTTTTTATTTTTGTTCTCTGTTTATTATTAACTTTTCAGTTTTTAGTTCAAGTCCTTTTTTTACATTTACTTTTCGAACACCCTTTTCGTTAATGGCAACTTTCACGTTTGACCAGGTCAACGTTCGGGGATTGAGTTCTGCTTACCTCTCCCTGTACATTCACGCCCAAACTTCAAAACCAGACGTATTAGCACTTGGCGAGTGCAATTTTATTCTGTTCCCGGTTATCACCTTATCCCAGCATTTTTTCGCCAACGGGGGATCGCTCTTTACATCCGTGATGATGTGCTCTTTACATCCGTGATGATGTGCCCTTCCAATTGGTTCCACATTTGGGTACCTGCTCCAATCCGGAATTAAATTTTATCTGGATAAAACTTTTAGTCCAAGGGGATATCTTGTATTTTTGTTATACTTATAGAAGCCCGGCACTGAATGCAGCTAAAACAGCTAGTGAGCTGGATGGGTTGTCTGAATCCATCCAGTCCATTTACTCTGCATACCCTGACGGAGAAATCGTTATCGCGGGCGATTTCAATGTTCGGAACACTGCCTGGCTGAAATATTCCTCCTGCACGGACCAAGAGGGATGTGATACTGAGCTCTTTGCCTCGTTAAACGGTTTAACACAGCTGGTAAATCAGCCTACTCGTTTACCAGAAATTGCAGGTCAGTTCTCCAATCTTCTTGATCTATTTCTCACCAACCAACCTGAGAAATATTCTCTCTCTGTAATATCCCCATCGCCAATTAGGAATACGGATCACTTCTTGATCCGTGCACAATTTCCTGTTGCAGCACATAAACCGCTGCCAGTTAAGGCACCCCGTCGAACTGTTTGGCATTTTAAAAGAGCCAATTGGGGGGCGCTGAACGAGTTCTTCAATGCCTTCAGTTGGAGATTGTGCTTCGATTCTAATGACTGCGATGAAGCCTGTAAACTTGTCACCGAGACCATCCTGAAAGGTATGAAGCTCTATATACCTTCCAGTCAAAAGAGAATCCGGCCGTCGAAGGATTCTTGGTTCACTAAAGAATGTCTCGCGGCAATTCAGGCTAAGAAACAATCGTTTCAAAATTTTCAAAATTTTCCAACTCCAGCTAACAGAGAGCTTTATAATGTATCAAGAAATTCTTGCAAATCCACCCTTAAACGTGTTAAATTTGATCACGACCAAAAACTTCGGCGGAAGATTCTTCAGAGTCGAAAAAGCTCAAGATCTCTCTGGTCTTTTGTCACAACGGTCAACAATAATTTCATCTCTTCATCAACACCACCACTTGTCGATGGCGACCGTACCGTTATTGATCCGGTTGAGAAAGCGAACCTATTGGCAGTAAGTTTCGCAAGAAACTCCACGCTACCATCTTCAAACCAAGCCCCTCCTATCGTAACACCATCAGGTTTTTCGCTGCCGCCGCTACATTTCCGCACGCGTCTCATATTCAGGATCCTGCAAAAGCTCAATGTTCACAAGTCCGCTGGCCCTGATGGCACTCCCCCCATTACCCTTAAAATGTGCTCCTCTTCTCTGGCTAAACCCTTTCGCAATCTTTTTCATCTATCATACTCTTCTGGGTGCTTTCCACGATTGTGGAAAGTCGCGAATGTTCAGCCAATTCCCAAGAAAGGAAGCAAAGCGAACCCTGCTAACTACCGCCCGATAGCCATCACTTCAGTGCTCTCGAAAGTGATGGAAACTGCTGTCAATCGCAAAATCATTCACTATCTCGAGGATAAACAGCTTATCCACGATCGCCAATACGGTTTCCGTTCTGGAAGGTCGACGGGAGATCTTTTGGTCTACCTGACGGAACGTTGGAACTCTTGCTTGCACAAATACGGCGAAGGTCAAGTTCTTGCTCTTGACATTGCAAAAGCTTTTGACAGAGTTTGGCATGAATGTCTCCTTGTTAAGCTAAAGGCCATTGGTCTCGATGCTACCCTCATTCGATGGATTGAGAGTTTCCTGTCCGACCTTTTGTCTTCTACTCTCAATCCAATCCATAGTTTTGCAGATGACAGTACTTTAGATAACACCTTTGAATTTAACTCTGCTGCGGATTCTCACAAGCTATCTATTGCTTCCAAACGCAGGGAGCTATTCAGTTCGCTGGACTCCGACCTCGACTTAATCCTGGATTGGGGCAGGAAAAATAGAGTAGAGTTCAACGCTGCTAAAACACAGTCCTGTCATCTTTCCCTCAAACGTGATGTTCCAGCGTCGTCGACTAATTTAGCCTTTAATGGCGTACCAATTAGCTCTTCAGATGAATTTATCGTATTAGGCGTAAAAGTTAATAACCATCTTGATTGGAGCAAACATATTTTTGATGTTGCCCTGGATACCTCCAAACGCCTAGGTATCCTTCGTAAATGCAAAAAATATTTTACGCCTCACGACTTAGCTACCATCTATAAGGCTTACATTCGACCTCGCCTAGAGTACAATTCGCATTTATAGGCTGGGGCACCCAAAACACACCTTGCGCTGCTCAATCGAATCCAAAAACATGCGTTCCGACTAATTGGAGACGACACCATTACGGTTTCTATTGACTCCCTCGAACATCGTAGGAAAGTTGGAGCACTCAGCATCTACTATCGCTATTTTCATGGTAAATGTAGTGCGGAACTTAGATCACTTATTCCTCCACTTTACAGTTTTCCCCGAAATACTCGTCAAGCTAAACGCGCGCACGAGTTTACCATCAATCCTATTCCTACTCGTACAGTGAAATATAGGCAGTCATTCATCCCCCGAACGTCCAGACTTTGGAACGCATTGCCTGTTAGCATATTTCCAAGCAGGTATAACCTTCAGCGCTTCAAAAATAATGTCCATCGGCACTTCCGTCTCTCTCCCCCGAAATTCCCATAACACTAACCAAGTTTCATCCTCTTCCTATACCGTCATAACTGTGCAATTGCATTAAAGGGTGACCTGCTAAGTTATAATCGGTGCTATATAAAAAAAAAATAAAAAAAATGAAAATTTGATTATTATAAATTTTTGAAAATGAGTCACTTTGTATGGGAGGGGGTAGAAGGCGTGAGGGAAGTAAAATAAAACCTAAGGCAAATTACTTCCCGAGGCAGACCGAATAATCTGTGAAAGTTTCATTAAAATCGGTTCAGCCGTTTTTACGTGAAAGCCGGAAAGACAGACAGACAGACAGAGAAAATCTTTAAAAACGTCAGTTTCTGCTTAATTATTGTCCCAATAAAGCAAAAAACTAAGTTATAGCCATTTATAAGCAAATAACAGACAGACACTACAATTATATTTATATGTAAAGATTTACGTTACTGAAAAAATGTGCATCAATGGATTTTTGATTAAAGCTTCAAATTAACCAGAACCTCAATATAAAGTGCTGCCGTAGACTTTTGTCCGCCACTGTATATATACAAAAATTTCACTCATTTTCTATTATCTTAGAAATACTATTTAGAGTATAAAGTGCAATTTCGATATTGATAGTGGTAGGAGGATTCAAAGAAAGTTGAAACTAACTTCAAAATAAAAACCGAATATCTATAATCATTCATTCATGCGTAATTAAATAGCATAAGTCGTGTAACAAAATTTTAATTATTTCAAAAATCGAATCGTACAGGAGATAGTAGAAGGGCGATAGAGAACTAAACGAATTCATATTTTCTTAAAAATTGTATGCTTTCCAAGAAACCATTACCACTGCGATATTAGCCGTCAAGTATGACGTCAACCATGTTTAATACACAGTACAGAAAACATATTAACTGACGCCAAATATTGATTTTGGCAAAAATTCCTGACGTCATATTGCATTTTAACGATTTGTTTCTTTTATCCTCTTTTATAATTTTATCTGATTTCGTTGACGTTCTCAAACCCAAAATTCGTCATTAAATTTCGGAAAGCGTTCTCTAAACAAAAACCCAAACTATTCGCACGTTATCCATGAAAAAACCGGCTTTAAATTTAATGTCCATCTTAAGTTTGTTGTTTGTTTATTTATTTCTTATTCTTTCTTTACATTTAATAGTTCGATTCTGACCAGTTCAAGTCTAACTGAAACAGAGAACTTATATGTTATATCTCTCACAAGAAAACTGACATGCATACCAGAAAAAAAAAATCTTAAACAAAATAACGACTTCTTGAAATGTGTGTATTTTTATGGACGGAGCTTTTAAAATGGCAAATAAAAAAACATGTGTAAGAACAAAATTCCTTTGGTAAATAAGAGATAGGAAAAACTGTCGCAGTTATTAAAAAAAAGGTTTCATCATCATGTTTTTACGAAGTTATTTTTTCTTAATTGAACAATACCCACAATACAAATGTATTTCGGGCGTTAATACATTTCGCTTTATTATTCTCAAAATGAAGTATTGTGATCGAATTGGGAAATTTTTTGTTTTCACGTTTTTTTACTAAATTAGCCCAATCCCACTGTCTGTCTGAAATTAGCTTTACATATTTGAAAGACAATTTTATAGCATTAATGTTTGAATATGATTTCTGGCATGTGGTTGCCGCGGCTGCCGCCTACATGGCGTAATATGGAAGTCCAATTATCACACACTCTTCGCAGTAAATCAGGCTGTATTTCGGCAATAACGCGTGGAATGTTGGCTTCCAAGTGCTCAATAGTTTCTGGTTTATCGGCGTAAAATGGGATTTTACATACCCCCAGACAAAAAAAAATCTAATTGCGTCAAATCGCACGAACGAGGTGGCCAGTTAACAGGTCCGTTTCGTGAAATTAATCGATCCTCAAATGTTTCTTTCAGTAAATTAATCGTATCGCGCGCTATGCGGCATGTGGCGCCCTTCTGTTGAAACCACATGTCTGCGACATTAATGCCTGCAATTGAGGCACAAAAAAGTTAGTAATCATGTCTCTGTACAGCTCACCGTTGACTGTAACGTTCTGACCATCATCATTTTAAATATGGACCAATGATTCCACCGGCCCATAAAGCGCACGAAACGATTACTTTTTCTGGATGTAATGGTGTTTCGACAATGCCTTGTACATTATCATCGATCTAAATGCGGTAATTCTGCTTATTGACATAGTCATTTAGCCAGAAGTGTGCATCATCACTGAAAAAAAATTTCAAATGAAATTGTGAACTTCCAGATTACGCCATGTACGCGCCAGCCGCGGCGGCCGCATGCCTGAAATCATACACCAGAAATCCTTAGTGCAGCTAATGAAAAATCCATTAATACTTATGGTACAAAACTGCTCTATCTGAATCTCGGTCTCTGACGAATTTTCACAATTCATTTTTATGCTGGCTTCGGTCTATAGACCACTTCTTCTTCTGCTTCAACAATGGCGCTACAGCCCAAATCGGACCTTGGCCTCCTGATAATCAGGTTCCTTAACATTTTTCATTACTTATTGTGGAAGGGTTGTTAGCCCTTCGCACAACCCTCTTTCTACGAATTTTTCATTTTCTTAGATTGAGGTGACCAAGGTATATCCAAGCAGGCAATGTGTCGGAATTATATATTGCGCCGACCGGGATTTGAAGCAGCTATAAAAATGTTTTGTACAAAATGCTAGCTCAAAAAATTAAATAGGAACTGAGAAAATTACTGTGTTAGATTTAGTGAAAATGTGCAGTTTGTATGGGAGGTGGTAGAAGGAGTGGGGGATTTTAGTGATTTTTTCAGAAATAACTAAGAATATCATAATATTGACATCTTTTAAATTTCCGACCAGTAACATTCACACTTTTCAAGAAAATCGATTATTTATGAAGTTGTGAAACTTTGTCATATTGTATGGGAGGAGGTAGAAGCAGTGAAGCCAATCAATTAATTTTTTTTTCTTTTCTTAGTGATAATACTAATTAAGTATTTAGCACAAAATATGAGCTCGATAAATGCTATATGTTTTGAGAAAATCCGCTTAGAGTGTTTCATGAAAAAGTGCAGTTTGTATAGGAGGTGGTGGAAGAAGTGACAGTTCAAATGATTTTTATACCATACATCACATTTATGATAAAAATAATAAATTCCAAATTTCAAATCATTAGCTTTCATAGTTTCCAAGAAAATTTGATTTATGTAAGTTATTGACAATGAGTCACTTTGAATGGGGGAAGGCTTAGAAGGGATGGAGCGATTTGGCTGGTTCACGAACTTGACCTTACTTTTTCGCTAAAAACGACGTGTACAAAATTTGAACTTTCTAGCTCGACACGTTCTCAAGACGGACGGACATCCGGTTTTAAGATTTTTGAGTGATTATATGAACTTCTGTATCATTAATTTTTTCTCCGAGCCTTATTTCTTAGCGTTACAAACTTTAGAGCAAACTTATAATACTCCCAGATTTCATCTAGAGCATAAAATCTCGCGTTCAATCGCAGTTACGATGCGCAAAATTTGAGCAAATTATGATCGTAATCATGTGCTTTCTGAGACGGGTGTGTGCAACCTACTCAAAAAAATCCAAGAGACTGGCTGAATGCAAAATGTGAAGATACTGAAACGACTTCGCCCCGGATGTTCGACTGAAAATATCGCCTCAGTGAAGTGCAGTGTTGAAAACGATCCAAACACCTCCATTCGTCACCGTGCTCAAGAACTGGACCTCTCCACGTCCACACTACAACAAATATTGACGAAAGATTTGGCTAAACATGCTTACAAGGTTCAATTGACTCAAGAACTGCAGCCGGCGGACCACCAGCAGTGCCGTACGTACTTTTATTGGGTCTTGGGAACAAATCCTACACCTCTTATTGGTACATTCCATACAACAAACTAATGGTAAAAAATAAGAGCCGTTATTATTTTTTTAAAAAAAAAATCCCGATGAAACCAAATATTCCGCCTTCGATAGGAAATTATTGTCGATATTTCAACCGTGAATCCACATTAACCTTGACCTATTAACCACATTAACCTTGAATAACTCTAACTAACTCTTCAGAGCGAAGACGAAGAACATTAGAACCTAAAGATTCAACATTCAAACTGGAACAACTCTTTTCCCACTTTAATTCATCCATTGCGGTTCGAAGTTAACATCAATCGCGTTCGTCTTTATGTTTCACTAGCTCTGTGACAAATAGCATTCAACAGCCTTCATTCCTTATCTCGTCCTGGCATTAGGAGCTCACGAATCATCATTTCAAGCAGATATTTCTGACCGATTAGGAATTCCATATGAACTCCACCTCAGACGATCCCAAACCCAGTTTGAACAAAGTGGAGGAAAGTAGACATCCTGAATAACTAGAAACACCAATGCGTCTCAAGAAGTAGACTAAGAAAGAATATAGTTGGACTCGCGGCATTGATGAGAGAACTCCAGTATATCCTATTCAACTGAAATTGTCTGTATCTCCTATAGTGATGTCAAAAAAGTAGCTATTCGTTACACGAGTACTCGTTACCGACTGAAATTCGACGTAACGAATACCGATTTTTATTCGTTACTTAAGTAACGAAATGATCTCCCGAAAAAGTAACTGAGCTGCCAAAACGTTTCGTTACTCAAATATTCGTTCCACATAAAAAAAAGGACCTATACCGAAAGTAACGTTTGGTTGCTTATTACGTTACATCACAGGAAGGAAAACTAAAATGTGAATAACGCTGTACCGCCATTCCAAAGTAAGAATTTTTTTTTTTCGTTGCAGAAAATTTCGATTTAATAAACGTTATTTCATTCACATTGTAGATTTATTTACGTTCAAGGAATTTCCTACTTAGAGAGATAATTAAAAAATCGAACTTGGCATCATTGTGTTGATATACGAACAAGGCCAACAAAATCAAGAGCGATTCTCAAGCGATTTTTTGTTGCATATAGTTACTATATGTGACACTAGAGACGATTTCTTCTATTTGAATTTATGATTTGCAAAACTGGCTTACCCATCCCTGCAACATAATATGGCGGTCATTTCAAATAAGCCTAGTAACGAATAAAATGTAACAATTACTTTCCTTAAAGTAACGAATAGTTACTGGTACCGAAAAACAACGAAACTTGACATCACAAGTCTCCAAGCAACAACCTATCCCAACAGAAAAGAAACACTTAATAAAGAATCTGACATTTTGCATCGGATTGGGCGGATCCAGCAAACAGAAAACCTGGAATGCACAATCCTTGTTCAAACCTGAAGTATTTGAATTACTCCTGGAACAATTGATAAATTCAATATTAAAGTTGTAGCAATCCAGGAAGCTAAATAGCTTACCACCGAAATAACGGACATGAGGTCGCACACAATCTTTAAAAGTAGAAAACCATGGGGAAGCCGAAAGTTTGGAGTAGCTTTTGTCGTCAGCATTTAAACAGCATACCATCTACTTCAAATTTATTAACGAAACATTGCACACGAAGACAAATTATTTTTACATCTGGCTCGTTAAAGTGTATCTCGCCCCAACGCAAGACAATAAACGAGGCAACTAAGAATGAGTTTTATAGTGACTTTGAAACAATTTGCTCTCAAATGACATCAAGATCATATTAAGTGACTTCAACGCAAAGGTTGGGAAGGAGGCGAAGACACATTGAGAAACAACCAGAAAGCACAGTATCCACGACATTAGCAATGACAACAGCCAACGTCTAATTAAATTCGCCTGGTCCTGCATCCAAAATAGTATTAAGCCTGTCGCAGATGAGGTTATATGTTATGTAGCCCACCAGACCCGGTGATAGAAGAATGATTGGTTCGATGATGAATGCCCAGATGCAAGAGACGAAAATTAATGCAATTTATAAACAATTCATCTCTATGATGAATTATACAAAATGGATGAAAAGTTTAAATCCAATAAAGCAAGAGCGGCGTACGTTCTAGTTAAAAAGCAGAAAGAAGGATTTTAACCCAAAATAAACCCTTACACAGCAGGAGGCATAATTAGCGACACTTGCTGATGACGAACACATTGAATCTCCCATAAGTAAAAAAAGCGAAAGATGGTCTTAAAAAACAATAAGGCGCCTGGTATGTCGTCTATATACCAGCGGAGCATCTGAAATCCAAATTCTGGTCTCGCAAATCTGGACACATGAATTACTACCTGAAGATTGGCGTAAAAGCATTACATGTCTGATGCACAAAAAAGGCGACAAACTCTGCTGGAAACACTATAGTCGGATTCCATTGCTGTACAGATCTTATGAAATCTTATAGAGCCCCAGATTAAATTCTATGCCGAAAACATAATTGGAGAATACCAAGGTAGTGCAATCGGATAAGATCAAAAAAGGTCTGTTTGACGAAATGTTGCGCTTTCGATGTTTTTTTAAGCCTTATTGATTTTTTCCGTAGAGTCTCAGACGCGGATTTTTTCCAATTGAAGACAAAAACCCGCAAATAACGAGAATTTGACTCAAACATCGACATATTCGCGCACAAAAATTAGCAATTATTATTTATTTATTTAGCCATTGAACAAAAATTTACATTTGAATTACACAATAGCAAGCGATAAGAAATATTACAAGAATTTCTTAAGTTTCGTTTTAAAAGCATTAAGAGAAATATACAAAGATCCAAGTTGTAGTTTGTCATGATTTCGCTGAAGTCTTACTACAGGAGAGTGAAAATAAACGTCTAGTAAAGCGCGTGAAGGATAAAAAATATCGGCATTTCTTGTACTAACAACTTCCATTCTGAAATTAAGTTCGTCAACAAGATTAGTCCTTATAATACCATTTCCAACCTTGTAAAGAAAGTACTCATCAAAGTAACTTCTGCGTATGTCTTGTTGACACCACGTGACGTTTCCGATCCACCATTGTTGATCGTCATTTACTGCTGGCATCATCTATTGGGGAACGGCGGATTTCAATTTGCAATCCCGATATAACGTCGAAAATCTAAAAAAAACTCTAAAACAGGTGAAAATTTGCAGATTTTGCTATTTTTCTTCCCACTCCCACAGTATCAAAAATACTTTTATCATAATCTACGCAAAAAAAAAAACAATGAAGTTAAAAAAATATTGAGATCGCAGCATTTCGCCAAACAGACCTTTCTTCATCTCATAAACTCCAAAGCCATCACTGTCTGTTATTAACATACCAGCACTGTTCCGGAGCAGTCTACAACTTCTACAATGGCGCTACAGCCCAAATCAGACCTTAATTTATTTGTATTACTTATTGTGGAAGGGATTGTTAGCCCTTGGCACAACCCTCTTTCTACGAATTTTTCATTTTCGTAGATTGAGGTGACCAAGGTATATCCAAGCAGGCAATGTGCTGGAATTATATATTGCGTCGGCCGGGATTTGAACTCACGACTTTCGCATTACAAGACCAACACGCTACCCACCAGGCTACACCCTAGCTCCTAGTTGCAGAGCAATCACTGTACAGCAAATCACCAGTTGGCAATGTGCTGTGATAGTAATTGCCTTCACTCATTGTGATGGAGCTAGGTCATTTCAGTTCCGGACCATCACAGTGATTTTAATTAGTCTATCACTTCCAGTTCCAGCTCTGGGGTTGTCACACCGAAAAAATCACAGATCGTCACATTACACCCCATCTCTATATTGAAGGAGCCGCTTTCAGAATCTGGCCCTTCTTTCCATCTCCATTTTCCAAACAGTCGTTTCCCGTAATATGGCACCAATCAAACCAAACAATTCTTCTCTCAGCAACCTATTGATCTATTTTTATCTAGAGCCAATATTTATTAAGATAACCTTTTTCATAATCTGTCTACAAGTGGAGTGACTGTTAATAATATTATCATTCGTACTTATAATCTTATTTCTTCACTCTCGATTAAACCACTGCATTACACGATAAGTTCGACAACCTTGTTGTCATATACAATTTAAAAAAAGACACCTATACAGCCGGATTTTTCCGCCCATTTCCAGCAAAATCTTGTTTCCTAATAATTCTACAAATTATTATTTTCGGCTTCAGTATTTTTCCAAAGTTTCATTACCACAATCGGATATGATTTTGTTTTTGTCTCTAACATGAAAAGTATAGAATTTCAAGTGTAATTGCGTAAGTGATTTTTATCGATCAATAAATAAAATGGAACAATATATATTTATTTTTTATTTGTTTTGGAGATTTGTACATTATAATTAAGTAATATTATATCGCTAATCCAAGGCAATATATAGATTAAATAAGCAGAACGTGAAAAATATCAACAAATTTCCATTATTTCGAATGCTATTGTTCGAAATACAGTGGTAGACATTCGTATGCACGCATCTGAAAATGTATCATATATTGTGTTCCCCACTGTAAAATATTTCTTCTCCCTATTTTTGGAATTTCTATGGATGAGTTATACACGACAGTAAAACTGATGAAACTAACGGTAACTTACTTTGAAAAAAAAACTAAAAATGTAAATGGAGCTCAGTTTGAGCTGCGACATTCGTATGAGCGCATCGAGGAATTATTGAGTTTTGAACGCGAAATTTTAAGTTTTTTGCAAATTTTGTTTTAAATAGCATTAAAGAATTTTCATTGAAGGTTTGTGCAGAATACATTTTGCAATATTATTTAGTATGAGCGTTTTTTTTGCAGCAATGCCTTCTGGGAAGCGCTTAAATGAGACGAAGCAGGTTGCCATCAATTTATTGAAAGAAAAAGACTTCACTACAATACAAAATTATCCTTACGTGACAAAGGAAAAATTCGACACAAGGCAACAACAAATCGACTATCTGCAAAACATATTAAGGACAAATTAGAGCTTAATGTAACACCTCGTCACATTGCGCGTGTTTTAAGGAATTCGCCAAATATAGCATGGCCGAAACTTGAAGGAAAACCCCGATTAACTGCCGATCACCGAGAGAAGAGACTACGATTCGCTAAAAAGTACATGTCTTGGACATCCGAATGAGAAAAAAGTAATTTTTTCCGATGAAAAAAAAAATTCAATTTGGATGGCCCAGACTGCTACAGTTCCTACTGGCATAATTTGAAAAAACACAACGTGATCAGATCGAAACATAATTTCGGAGGTGGAAGCGTTATGGTTTGGGGTGCATTCTCCTGCAAAGAAAAGCTTTCAATCCTTTTCATAACTAATAGAATGAACTCCCAGATGTACATAGATCTCTTTGAAGACGTTTTAATCAGTCATCTGGATAGTTGCGACGAGGAAGATGTAGTTTTCCAGCAGGATAATGCATCCATTCATGCTTCGAGGCAAACCAAGGATTGGCTTTCGGACAAAAATATTCGCACACTTGACTGGGCCACTTGTAGTTCTGACTGTAATCCAATTGAGAACCTTTGGGGGATTCTCGCTAGCGTATGCAAATGGACGTCAGTTTGATAGAGTAAATGCCTTAAAAGCAGCCATGCGCACGTGCTGGTCCGAAATTGGCGTAGATTGTCTAAACAATCTAACAAATTTAATGCCCAGTTAGTGTCATTCAAAATAAAGGATGCCATACAAAATATTAAATAAAAAAAGTGCCAAAAATATGAACTTATTTATTTTTTTTTTACTTATAAGTGACATGCGTTCATACGAATGTCTAACCATTAATTCAAATTTTCTTTTTTTAAATCCACAAAAAGAAAAAAATTTTGCCAAAAATGAATTCAAATCATTTCTTACCAAAGAAAACAAAATATATATCCTTTAAAAGTATTCAATTTTTTTTTTTTTAGAAATATCTCAAAAAAATGCAGTGCGCTCATACGAATGTCTACCACTGTAGTTAATCAGGAGGTAGTCTCATTTATTTACAAAAAGGATATATAGATTTGTGACGTCTTTAAAATGCTATATTATTAGAAATATGTAGATAATAGCAACACCGATTGGTGGTTTATTAACTAATAATGAAGTAGTTTTAAGCGTTTATGAAATCGTCCACGTGATGACCTAACATATGAGTGCTATCGACTTTGAAATTGAAACAAAGCATGGTGATAAGGATGTTGATAAGCAGTTTGAAAATCATATAAAACCGTCCACTTTCTCTACCACCTCCCATACAAATGCCCCAATTTCAGGAAAAGTATATTATCAAATTTCTTTGAAAATAATAAGAACTACAAATTTTAAATTCAGCACGAGACATTTTGCATGCCACGTTCGGTGTCATATAAAAAAATTACAAACCTCCGTTCTCTGTTCCTCCACCACCTCACACACAGAAGTCACAATACTCTATTCAAAAAAATTTGAGATGACATATTTTCCGCTACATTAAGCTCTTTCCCATTTCATCTAGAGTATCATATGATTGGGGTTTACGATTATTAAATTCTTTAAAACATGGCAGATGGAAGATGAAGCAACTTTGTTTTAAAATTTCAAGTTTGTAGCTTTTAATGTGTTTGTGATGATGAATTTATTAAACATCGTTGAAATAATACTTTTGTATGGGAGTGGTAAAAGTATTGTACTAGAAAATATTTTCAGCTTTCATGAATTTTTTTAATGGATTTAAACGATTTCGCCAAATTTTGAAATTTTAAGCTAAATATAATGATTTGGTGAATCTTTTCACAGCGCATTTCAAAATGAACGATTTGGGGATCTTACACTGTTACGCTTTATTATTCGTGACGTTTCGGTCTTTGCTGAGACCCTTATCAAATTCTATCTAGATGGAACTTGAAATCTTGTTAAAATTCGTCTTTTAATATTGCAATATACAGTGACGTGCAAAACTGAACCACCCTGAGGTATTTTTCAACACAAAGTCATTTCTTTAATCAGCGAAAGAAAATTTTATTTCAAAACTTAGCAAAAATTGAACTTCAAACAGTCTTTTATTGAAAAGTAACAAAAATATTATATACACTTCATTTTCATAATAAAAAAATTAAAAATCTTAAGACTCAGTTTTGCTCGATAAAATATATTAGTTAGAAAGTAACTATTTCGGGGCAGTTAATATTTTGTCCATAGACCCTTAGCTTTCAAAACCTCATTGATACGTTTTGGCATACTTTCTACTAATCTTTTAACATAATCGGGATTAATACTTTCCCATTGTTCTTTCAATCTGTGCCACAAAATGTCAACTGAAGACGGGGGTTGGTCATACCCATTGTGTATTTGAGTTTTTAAGTAGGCCCACAAATTTTCAATTGGGTTGAGGTCGGGGCTTTGTGCCGGCCACTCTAGCTGTGAAAATGGTTGGGTGGTAATCCAATTTTCTACCAACTTGGAGGTGTGCTTGGGGTCCCGATCTTGTTGAAAAACAATATCCGTCTCAGGTAGTGGTAAATTTTCTATGGTTTCCCATAAATACTCTTTTAAAATATTTAAATAGTAATGCCGGTCCATGATTCCACTAATTCTGTGCATTGAACCGACTCCCCAAGCGGTCACACAGCCCCAAACCATGACCGATCCTCCACCATGCTTCACAGTTTGTTTAACGTGTTTCGGTTGCAGCTTTTCATTTGGACGTAACCATGCCCAGGAACGCCCATCCGATAAAAATCTATTTACTTTAACTTCATCTGACCAAATAACATTTTTCCATTCATCTAATGTCCAATTTTTATATTTTTTTGTAAATTGTAGTCTTGCAGCAATATTTTTTTTTGAAAGTGCGGGCTTTTTTGGCTTCTCTATTGATGTAAAACCAGTTCCTTTTAGAGATCGACGGGCTGTCCATTCACTTACTTTGATCCCAGTGCGTTCGGCCAATATTTTAGTAGCCATTGTAACATATTTGGCTTCACCGCTTGAAACGCAACGTCGTCCTAAAGATCTCACATCTTGCGGAGAAAGTTTTTTAGGACGTCCACCCAACAATATTGGGGTATCAACAGATAATTTTCTTTTTAATTCTCACAACTGTACTTTGACTTACTTCGCATTTAGTAGCAATATGACGAGTTGAGAGTCCTTCTTGAACAAGAATTTTAACTTCGTCTCTGATATTTTTGCCTATTTTCACCATTTTATATTAAATTTACAGTCGAGTATGATTACAAACGTAAATTAATACAAAAAGTATCTTTATTATGTCCACTAAGTATATAAAAAAATTAACATGAATTCTCGTTACCGAATTATTCATAAACACACCTTCACGATCACATTTAATTGAGGACTAAATGTGTTCCGATCTGAGCGAGCAAAACTGAGTCATTGTAACGGTACTGCATTTTCCAATTGCAGAAGCTGCTTGAAATTATTTGTCGATCTGAACTACGCAGTAGGCTTTATTCTTTCAGTGAAGAGTAAAAATGATTTATACCTTTAATTTTTTTTTGTTACAAATGACAAAAAACCACAAATTATGGCATTCATGGTTCAGTTTTGCACGTCACTGTATGTTGAAAAAAATTATCAACTTCACGAGACTCGTCCATTATATTTTCCTAAATTGTGGATTTGTATGGATGGGGGTAAAAGGAGAGACGTGAAATTCATAATTTTTTCAGAATTTATTGCAATTAAAGACAAATTTAAGTAAAATTTCAAGTTCTTCTACCCTTACTAAAATAGTACATTCGTATAGGAGGAGTTAGAAGTAGTGAACGGATTGAAACAGATTTTTTTTACATTGATGATATGTATTTATATTATAATTATATTTTGATCAAAATTTAAATTTTAAAGCTTTTCTAGTTTTCAAGACAAATAATTTTATTGAAATTTCGTGAGATTTCTTTGAGAGGTGGTAAAAGAACTGGAGTAAAGCTAAGGAAAATTTCCAAATTGATTGTGATTACGATACAACAAATTCCGGCAAAAAAAATTTTGATTCGACCTTTGGTGGTTTCAATGGAAATCAATAAAATCCATTTTTTCAAAATTGTGCATTTGGAAGAGGGAGGAGGATAGGAATGAGCGAATCGGAAATAAATTTGTTGACTTCAACATCATTATACTTTGGCAAAATTTTTAAGCCAATAGCTTTGGGAGGAAAATCAATTTTCGCAATTTCGGAATTTAGTGAAATTTGTAACGATCGCCCGTCGGGGTTTTTGAGTGAAGACAAATATTTCTGTACTCTTGGCGACTCTGTGCGAGCATTATTTCTTTGCGTTATACACGTTAAGGCAAACAGAATATACATAGATACTTGCATCTAGAGTATAAAAATGATATGTTTGAACAATGAATCCGGATCAATTCGAAATTGAGCAATAGCGGTTTGTTTTTATGTTGATAATTTTAGAAAATATTTGGAAATAATTTTTTTTACAGAATTTATATGCACATCCCATATAGCAAGGTAGTTATTTATTAAGTGGAATTAAGATCAATAGTTCCAGTTCGCCTTCGTCTCACCCTCACAATTATTGTTCCTTAACTATCATGTTTCACTCGTGAGCCATTCTACACTCTGTATTGTTTTGTAACACAAGAGGTACCATCAACCTTTTTTTCCAAACGAATTCGACTTAATCCTCCAAATTAATATTTTATCTTTTTGCTTCAACTTAAATGCACAGTATCGACTGTACGTTCTTGTTCAGGGACGAAATTTAAACCATACTACCAGGTCATGTTCTTATGTTACGCAATTAAATTTAAAATCGAATTATTTATTTATTTTTTTTTTTTTGTCAAAAATTTTCTTTGGTGGGCCCAGGCAAGCCATAAAAATCACATGTGTGCGATATCATTGGACTAAATTAACATGAACCTGAACTCTCTGGTCTAATCCAGTAAGAGCCTTCTTTATACATATATGTATATCTACATACTTCATAAAGTGGAATAATTAGTCATATCTCTGATATGTGTATACAGTTTATGTTTAGGCTATTCATACCATCGGATTGCGATTAAGTTTTACACTTTATATCGCAATTAAAAAATAGCACAAGCAAACAATTACAATTCGGAATAATATAAAAAATAACGTCGACTGCATTAATAAATGTTTCAATTACGGTCTAGATGTAATACACCTGTACTTCTACACTATATACATATATATAATTATTGTTAAGATTTTGTAAAGTAATAGTTATAATATACGAAAGCAGTAATGATGAATTTTATAAAAGTTTTCTCCGAATTGATTTAAAATGATGTAGAATTAAGTTGTGGAAACTAAATGAAATGGTAGCTCTTTCGCGGCTTCAATAATAATATTCATTAGTGTGAGAGATGGTAGAAGGCGAGAGTCAATCAATTAATATATTATTAAGTCTCATATAGCAGTTAAGACGCCTATAGGGGCATATGACAGAAACAGGGCTCTTACATAAGGGACGATTCTTCCTAGATTGGAGACTGCTTGCAGATGTTTTGCTCTAGCTTCCACAAAGTGTAATCGATCTACTGCCACTTTTGCCTTTGTTTGAATCTAATTGTTTATCTTAATCTGTCTTGTTGTATAGTACTCCAAAGTTCGTCGTTGGTACTTTCAGTTTCTAATTAGTGACCGCTAAACTTTCATTGGGTGTAGCCTAGTAGGTAGCGTGTTAGTTTACAATGCGAAGGTCGTGAGTTCAAATCCTGGTCGACGCATAATTTCAGCACACTGCCTGTTTGGGTATACCTTGGTTACCTCAATCTACGAAAATGACAAGAAAAACATAGATAGAGGGTTGTGCGAAGGTCTAACAACCCTTCCACAATAAGTAATGAAATATGTTAAGGAGCCTGAAGGTCAGGAGGCCAAGGCCCGAATTGGCTGTAGCACCATTGTAGAAGGTAGAAACTTTTCTTGCAACTATATAGCAAGAAGGATTTGATGCATGCGCCAAATAATCGCAGCTCCGTGCGAAGGGAAATCTTTCTTAATCTGAAGAAAGCTCTATTCTGACGAGCCTCAATATCCTTTTCGGGTCCGCATTTGACAATGCTTTCAAGGAAAAAAAATGTTGAACCTCTCTCTCGTCATAAAACAAAATAACAAAAGATAAATGTCCGTATTGTGAATCTTGTTGTTTCAAAACCGAAAGCCAAAATCGATGCTGTGATTTCAATAGAAGTTTATCGGGAAAACTGGCATTTTCTGTCGATGGCATTTCGTTCGACTCTCTGATTACACTTAATGAAAATAACAATAAAATATTTACCAGGGTAGATTCTGCCCACGTAATTAGTAAAAACTTACTAAAACATCCCCGTTAACTTTTTTTTAGCATTTGCTGGAATAATACGCAAGGTATTGGTACCAGTAATGGACCATGCTCCTTTAATTGCCCATCGCAGAATAAAATAAAAATTTCAACCTCTCCACCCAATGAAAAACACAAAGAGGAATGGCTTCGGATATAGTTACTTCATAGGGCACTAGACGCGCTTTACCATAGCTTGGTAAAGGTGAAGCCCGATATTTGGAGCGAAATTTAAAAAAGTGTCGACCTTTTCATCAGTACGATCTGAACATCAATAACTGTGCGCAGTTTTTAATACTTAGCTAAAAAGCCACAAGTAATAATTTTGAAGGAAGAATTTATCATAGGGTGGATGAAATTGGCAAAAGAAAACCACTAAATTCACCACTCTACGAATGGTGAATTAGTGAAGGTGGTAAATTCGCAGGTGTCGATTGTGACATTTTTGCCAGACTCTGATACAGTATGTCTGCTTCTTGCAAAAAGTGTCTCTAGTTTTGGGTCCCTCCAAACCACCAACCCTCATATCCCATCGTAGTTCTAATTTCTCTATTGATCAGTGGACATTAATATACCAACACTTTTAAATTTGCTGTTTTTTAAGTGTTTCTTCAGACAGAACTACCGCGATGCTCACATACAGCTTAAAAAGGCTGTTAGACGCGACAAGGGAAAGGCCATTGACGATCTGGCCAATAAGGCAGAACCTGTGGCTTACCTTTGGGATATAGGTTCACTATTTAAAATTATGAAACAGTTAGCGAACAGGAATTTTAATGCCAAACACCTGGTGAGAGATGTCAACGGAACTTTCCTTAATATGAGTGAACACCAGTTGCGACGATGGAAGGAATGCTTCTCTGATATTTTAAACATCTTGTCAGAGGAAGATATTCCAGAAACAGAACAACTACCAAACATCCAACTGCAATAATCCTCTATTAGGAACGATCCCCCAGTTAAGGAAGAGACAGTTTCCGCCATTCGGTCAATGGCGGGAAGGAAAGCCCCAGGTATAGACGGACTAGCAACCGATCTCCTCAAAGCGGACCCGGAAATAACAGCCGATATACTCCTCCCACATCAGGTGGAATGGAGGAGGTGTGTAATGAAGGACGATATCCGACTGAATGGAAGGAGGGCGTCATTGTGAAAATTCCGAAGAAGGGCTACCTTCGGGATTGTGGCAATTTACATGGTATATATATACTTACTGCCGTATTGAAAATCATGGCTAAAGTTATTCTCAATAGGATTAGTGATGTCGTGGAGAGCACTCTCGAAGTTTATCAAGCTGGATTCCGTAAAGGGTCGTCTTGTACCGACCACAAAAATACCCTACGGATAATGGGTTCGCCACTACATCTCATGTTTGTGGACTTTGAGAAGTCTTTCGACAGCGTTAAACGAGATTACATATGGAATGCTTTGCGTAGGAGAGTATTCCAGATAAGATCATAGCTATGATTAAAGAAGATGCAAGGTGTTACGTCTTACATAGAGGAGAGCTGTCCGAGAGCTTTTCTGTGCGAACGGGTGTCAGACAAGACTGCATATTGTCACCAGCCCTGTTTCTGGTGGTAATAAATGACATCTTGAAAGCTGCACTGGAAGGTGGGGAAGGTAAAGGTCTTCAATGGCGTAAAACCAAGTACATGCACATGGGTTCGAACACAAGAACACCGATTGTTCTTAACGGACAAGATGTGGAAGAGGTGCAAGATTTTTGTTATCTCGGAAGCATTGTCTGGATGGACGGCGGTGCCGAAAGGGATGTTGAGGCTAGTCTAAATAAAGCTCGTCAGGCCTTCGGCAGCCTTTTGCCTTTCTGGAGGTTAAGAGAGATCTCCCTTCGCATGAAGCTACGAGTTTTTGACGCATGCGTCAAATTCGTGTTGTTGTACGGTTGTACTACGTGGAAAGTGACCGTTCGACTTACCAAGAAACTTTCGTGAACCAATGTCTCCGACGCATTTTAGAAATATTCTGGCCAGAAGTGATCTTCAACGACTTTGGAGCACAACTGGACAAACTAAAATAGGCAATGAGATGTAAAGGCGGAAGTGGCAGTGGATCGGTCACACTTTGAGGAAACCAGAGCGAAACATCGCCAAGCAGGCTCTGTGTTATAATCCTCAAGGAAGACGTGGGGTTGGTCGATCATGTAGCATATGGAAACAAGCAGTTGAGCAGAAGGCCAGAGGAATAAACAAGTCCTGGCAACAGTTAAAGCGCGATGCTCAGGATCGCACCTGTGGAAGAGAGTTGTTTCTGTCCTATGCCCCTATAGGGGGTCTTAATAGGAATTTGATTGATTAGTAACCACGTAATATAGAGTCTACAACTTTGCTTCCGCCGTTTTCCGATAGTTGACTGCAGAGCGGTAAGCGCTGGTCGAAATAGGTAGTAAAAATTTCACACAATAAGCTTGGACATCCGAAAACATAACGACAGCACTATATTAGTGAATTTGTGTTTACATTATAAATTTATTCTCGATCGAAGAAGTCGCTTTTCGAGCCAAATTCTCGTCATTTGCGGGAAATTTTGATTTTCTGATTGCACTTCAAGAAAACTGCGGCTGAGGCTCATCAAATGGTCGGTGAGGCTGCTCTTAGTGAAAGAACATGTCGTGAGTGGTTCCAACGCTTCAAGGTCGATGATTTTGACGTCGAGAACCGGCATGGAGGTGGACGAGAGAAAATTTTTATGGTAATCGTGAGCTGTTGAAACCAAGTGAAATCATCACAGAAATCACTATCGACTGCAATTGATGCGCGTTTGAGCCGAGCATTGTAGGAGAAACGGCCACAGTACCAAGAGAGACGACAAAGTGTTGTTGCTTAGGTTGTGAAAACCTACCTAGAAACACTGAAATGGGACAACCTTCCCCACCCGCTGTATTCTCCAGACGTTGCCCCCTTCCGACTACCAACTACTTCGATCAATGACGCATGGCCTGGCTGCGCAGCACTTCCGTTCCTATGAAGAAGTCCAAAAATGGATCGATTCGTGGATCGCCTCAAAAGACGCATCGTTTTTTCAAGATGGTATCCGATAATTGCCAGAAAGATGTAAAAATTTAGTGACAAGCGACGGAAAATACTTTGAATCATAAATATCTAATCACTTTTTAAGAATAAAGCCTCGTATTTTGGAAAACGGCGGACGCAAAGTTGCAGACTCTATAGTCTCTACACACCAGCGGTTTGTGCATTAAGATGCAAATGTATTGAAAGTAAAAAATAAGCTTCCTTTTAATAAAAAAATAAATGAAAAATGACTTGAAGTATACAAAAAAAATAGTGACTGAGAACACTGCTTTTGACGAAAATTACTACTTTGTTTATTTTTCAACTCATTTTTCTTTTTTTTTTATTAAAAAGATACATGTATGACTAATTTAATGAATATACTATTATGTAAGAATATCCTACCATCGAAACAAAATAAATAATTCACCACGTTTTCTTTTCATCAGCATTCTAAAAGAGTTTGCGTATTCTCGTAAAAAACTTTTTTTGGCAGGAACTTCCCAAAAGACGTCTAGCGTTTTCATTTGAGGCGCCATTCTTCTTCACTACTTTCCAGCTTTATCCGAACTAAATGGAACTAAAGAAGTATCGCAACGAAAACGAAAGTTTTTTGCCTTGTCCTACGCGACTAGTGTTTAACGTATTCATATGAGAATTGTTCAAACTGCTGTCAGAAGTAGGATATTTTTAAATATATACTTATTTTTTTCATAACAAGCACAATTACATAATTAACGACCCTGAATATTACAGTCTGAAAATAGTTTAGTTCAGTGGAAGTTTTCAACACTAACGACGTTCAAAAATCTCATATATTTTCGTCCAAACAAATTTCTAATTCTAATTCAAGGAAAACACAAACGTCTTGAAGAAAATTCAAACACAGTCGTGAAATTTTGAATCTTTACAGACAACACAAGCCCACGCTTCATATACAGCAAATATGCCGCCGTCTAATTTTAGATTGTCTTGAATTTTTGCGTGAAAAGTGTTTTATTTTTTTTCTCAAATCATATGTAATTTTGAATGTTTGCCAAAACAGTCGACAATATATCGTAGAATCGGAAATTTATAGAGAAGGAATGCGTTAGAGTACGTTTTCATTGACGAATCCAGAAGGTTTCCTATTTTTCCGCCTAAAAATTAAATTTATATTTCTGTAATTTCTCAGTTACTATTAACTTAAAGTATTTAGATATATCTATTATTATTATATGTACAACAGAAAGAATTAAGATAGTTTACAACCTACAATTCAAAATGTTTTGACCTATTAAGGTCTATTTATAAAATTATTCAAATTTATTAGGGGAATTTTGGCAAGTTATTTTGACCTTTGGCGCAATTATTGACGCAATAAAATTATTGACGCAATAAAATTATTGGACAAACTAAATACAGACCGAGATCGATTTATTTATTTTATTTTAAAATTTTATAAAATAATGTTGAGTCATAAATTTTCAAATCAAAATTTCCACGTATTTATTTTGGTGATGGAAAATTATTGAAATAAAAAAGAGTTTTAAAGTAAGGTCCATTTTATATTTATGAGGTCACTTTATATTTTCAAAAATATGAAACGCTTATATGAATTTGTAGACTACGGTTTCTCTAAAATATTCCATGCAATGGTGCAAATGGCACAGTGTTACAAGTACGCAGTTATTCGCTAACGATATTCTCGTTATCTGAACGAACAAAATTTGCTCTTGTTTCATATTTATAAGGTCAGTTGTGATAAAACTGCGGACGTACTAACAACACGGTAATTAAGAGCTAAATTTTTATTTGTTTTTTTTTTTTTAATTCAGTAAGTTTACTCATAATGCCACGTTTGGCAAAGTACTGAGTGAACAAGAAAAAGGGTTTGTTAACGCCCTTTATGCGGAGAACTATGGTTTGAGAGAGATTCCCCGTAGAATTAAGAGAAGTTTGTGTGTTGTGCAAAATTATTTGCGTTCTCCAAATTCCTACGGCACTCAAAAACGATCTGGAAGAAAAAGAAAGCTGGACCAAACCACACAAAGGAGAATTGTACGCGCATCTTCGAACGCGTCTACCTCTATTAATCAGCTCACATTCATGGTAGGCAATGAAATATCGCGTTCTACCATTTGGAGAACTTTGAAATGTACGGATTTCATTCGATACGAAAAAAAGAAGGTAATGCCAAAATTGACAGCCAAGCACAAAGAGGCTAGGCTACAATTCGCAAAAAATAACGTCGACACCAATTGGAATCGGGTAAGTAAAGAAAATCGGTGCAAAAAACTACAATTCAATAGACATCTATCATTTTAAGATCGATGGTCCTGACGGCTCTCGGGGATATTAACGTGATATCCGTCAAAAGCCATTAAATTTTGCGAAGAGTAATTTTGGTGGCGGTAGTGTGATGACATGGGCCGCGTTTCGTGCTGAAGGATGTTTAGAAATCCAGATCGTTTCCTCTCGAATGAAGAGTGCAAACTACATCGAAGTTTTGGAGAAGGCTTTAGTACCACTTTTAAATGAACATGGTTCAGAAGAATATATCTTTCAGCAGGATAACGCGAGAATTCATGTAAGCCGTGAAACAAAAAGTTGGTTTGCCGCTAAAGGGGTTCAACTTGTGCCTGCTCGCCTGACTTGAATCCAATAGGAAATCTATGGGGCATATTATCACAACGGATTTACGCTAATAACCACCAATTCAACTCAATTGTAGAGCTTATTCACGCAATACAAGTGGAATGGTGTAGAAAAAAGCCTGGGATTATCACAAACCTCGTTGGCAGTGTTCTGGAATTATGCGTCGACCGGGATTCGAACTCACGACCGTCGCATAGAAGACGCTATCCACTAGGCTACACCCTAGCTAACTATCTTATATAGTGAACTATAGTATTGAGTGAATAAGAAAAAAATGACTATTGCCATTTCTTAAAATAACGGTTTCGAGCACTGATTTACATTGTGACCATAAAGTAAGGGAAACTTGTAAATAAAATTACTCTGGAGAATAATATTTAAAAAGAAATTTTTTTTTTGGTAAGCAGGCAGGACTGTCCTTAATTTATATCTCAAAATTTAGCGCGGCCTATTAATCAGTTTGTTTACAGCAGCTCGTTGAATCGGTACACCTCAATAGTCCAGCGCAAATTTCACAATGGATAAAAATATGGAACAAAGAATTTGTCTCAAATTTTATGTGCGGAATCGTTGCGAATGTTGGAAAAGGTTTACGGCGATTCAGTACAATGAAAAACACTAGATTTCGAGTAGTTCAATACCTTTAAGGACGGTCGGGAGATCCTTGAAGACATGCCTCGTTCTGGACGACCTCCGACCTATTCAACTGAAGAAAACATTCAAAAATTGAAGGAAATGTTGTCCGTAAAGCGTCATACCAGTGTTAGAGAGATAGCAGAAGAGCTCGTCATCTCTTGAGAGTCCGTTCGTTCGATTTTGCTGGATACTTTGGCCATGAAACGCGACCTTTTACGACTCTTTCCAATAAAGCTGAAATTTCTTAATAAGAGTAACGCGAACAGGTCACTTTGGACATGGATCGGGCAAATTCTGATCCCACATTTATGGAGCGCATCATAATTGGTGACGAGACATGGGTCTACGAGTTTGACATGCAAATCAGTCAACAATCATCGGAATGGAGGAAAAAATGAGCCGAAACCGAAAAAACCACGCCAAAGCCGCTCAAAAATCAAGACGATGCTCATGGCTTTTTTCGATATTCGAGGTTGGATCCATCATGATTTCGTTCCGGAGGGCCAAATTGAAGCGTTTGCGTGAGCAAATCTGTAAAACACAGCCGTAATTATGGAAGGAGAATTCATGGATTTTCCACGATGAAAATGTGCCATCGCATTGAGCCTCAATTATAACCGAATTTAAGGCCAAAAACGCAACAAATTGCGTCAATCAACCACCATATTCACCGGATTTGGCCCAGTGTGACTTTTTCCTATCCTTGAAACTGAAATTGCCGCCCCATGGAACCCGTTTCCAGTCGATTGAGGACATAAAACAAAAATCGCCGTGGACTACTAATGTGTACCGATTCAAGCAGCTGCTGCAAGCAAACTGATTAACAGACACTCCCACCTGCTAACCAAAAACAAAAAATTTTGTTGAATATCATTCCCCAGAGTAAGGCTGAACAAATTTTAATGGATTTGACTATAGAAAATATTCAAACCATTAGAAGGAGAAAAGAAAAGGCGGCCATATCACAATAAAGGACTATTTTCGAAAATAGTATCAGGAGTACAAATTGAAACCCGCAGTTTCCCAGTAAATGGCGCCAGCAGTAAATACTGATCAACAATGGCGGATGAGAAAAGTCACATGGTAAACTTAGGCATCTGTCAACAACTCCTCATCATTTGATTTATCAACTTTATCGGCGTCATATAGTTTTTGTGCGCGGATATGTCCAAGTTTGAGCCAAATTAGCGTCATTTGCGGGAAGTTTTGCTTTTTGCCTTCAATTCAAAAAAGTCTGCGGTTGAGACACGTCGAATGATTGTTCGAACTTATGGTGAGGGTGCTATTAGTGAAAAAACGTGTGGCGAAAGGTTTAAACGGTGAAAAAAGGGTGATTTCGACGTATAAGACAATGAGCGTCCCAGAGCGGTTAAAAAGTTTGAAGACGCAGAATTGGAGGAATTACTGGACGAAAATTCAAACGTAACAACTTGCAGATTCATTGGACAATGACTCAACAAGCCATTTCACATTGTTTGAAAAGCTTGGGAATGATGCAAAAGCAAGGAAATTGGGTGCCATACGAGTGCTTGCGAACAGCTGCTCCAACGGCATAAAAGGTTTTTTGCATCGCATCGTCATTGGCAATGAGAAGTAGATCCGTTACGATAATCTAAAACGAAAAAACGTGGGAATACTGCGGCCATGCATCAACATCAACAGCCAAGCGTATTTGGTGGGACCAGTTCGGCGTGGTGTATTGCTGCTGCAACCAGGTGAAACCATCACAGAAGATCGCTACAAAAAAATAACTAATATTTTTGAGTCGAGCACTGAGGGAGAAATGGCCGCAATACCAGGAGAGACACGACAAAGTGATTTTCCTGCACGACAACGCTCAGCCACATGTTGCTCACGTTGTGAAAACCTATCTGGAAACATTGAAATGGGACGTCCTACCCCACCCGCCGTATTCTCCATCGCCCCTTCCGACTAACACCTATTCTGATCGATGACGCATGGCCTGGCTGAGCAGCACTTCCATTCATACGAAGAAGCCAAAAGTTGGGTCGATTTGTTCGGTTCAAAAGAAGAGCAGTTTTTTTTTCGACGTGGAATCCATATGCTGCGAAATAGATGGCAAGGTTCACATTTAAAAAAAAAGCGGGTTTCAATTTGTACTCCCAATACATATTAGTCTCATACCAATGACACATAGCGGTTCTAACTATAATTTAACTAATTCGTAATTTAGCTCGTCTTGATCATTAGTAGATTGGTGACAAATAGCACTTTGCTAATTAAGAAGAGACACACACTCCTCAGTCATAATTTTATAAAGTTAAATTTCATAGCCAATAGGCAATAAAGTTTTGTAAGGAAGGCAAAAAAAAAAAAAAGAAAAACAATCCTTAGTCCTGTTTTGGAATGGTTTTGGAATCGTTTGCAAGACATCTTTCATAGCTGGGCGTTTAAATAACGCTTCGAAGAGTTCATATAAGTCAGAGCTGTCAGAAAATGAGTTTTCTTCTTCTCTCTAGCACGATAAAACTTTTATGAATGCTCCAGCTCTAGCACAATCTCCAACGTTATACCCTAAATTATGAAAAAATGAGAGGATTTAGCTAAATTTGATGATTTAGCTGGAGGCATTTAGGTGATAAATGATCACTATTTTGGCAATTTAGCTAAATTAGCGTATGCCACACAGCCATTTAATGAAAATTTAGGCCTAAATTATAATTTAACTACGCTAGTGTCTAAATTCAGCTAAAACAAATCTCAACGCCCCTTTAATTTAACTTAACCCGTAATTCTATTCCTCAATTAATTTACTTTAATCAAGTAACGATTCCCGTCCATGAACATACAATCTCTTCCATGTTGACCAAAAAAATGAGCTCGTTTAAATTGGTGAAACACAAATAAAAAAACAAGAAAAAGAATATCTTGAAGAGATTGAATTAATTCAGACATGCACAAGAGTTCAAAATTAATTTGATGTCCACAATTCAATTACAGATTTATAGGATGGGTGACTTCAATTAATTCAATTTCGTTTTTTATTTTTCTTGGGCGACGAATCTTAGTGTTTCATTGTCAATTTTATTGGGTCAGTGTTGCAGCTCTTAATGTGTGTAAATATGTTCCCTTCCAATATATTTGGTAATTTTTTCTTAAATTTAAGGTTTTATTTTTTTCAAGGCTAAACAGGAATTAGAGATATTATGATTTGTGCAGAAGTGTATACAGTATGAATTAAGGATAGAAATAATATGTGCTCAGTGATAACCAAACGGAACAAACCCAAAACGACCCTTTGCAAGGATGCAGAGGACACAATTATAAATATTGCGAAAGATATAAAACGACGATTAACTCTGTTAACTAATTTTGAACAACTCCTCAACGCAAACCCATAAACCGCACGAACAGCAGCAGACCTATTGCAGATATGTAAAACATACGTAACAGCTGAGGAAGGATTACCTTTGTGCTCTTCCACACCCAAAGAAGCGAAAATTGGCCAAACAACAAAGCACCGAGCACTGATCAAATTTCAGTTGTACATTTGAAAACTGATGACACAGATTTAACGTGGAAAAATGGACACAGGAGAAATTCATAAAGATTAGCGCAATATAATCTTATGTCCAATTTACAAAATAGGTGACAAATCAGCTGGGAATACTATAAAATTTTAACGAAAATTGCGGAGAAGAAAATGAAGTCCCATGCTGGCAAATAATTGACGAATACCAAAGTAGATTTAAAGCCGGACGATCAACCACGAACCAAATATTCTCAGTTAATCAGCTGAAGAGGTGCTAGGAATATAATATTGATGTGCACCAGATATTTGTTGACTTCAAACAGGCATACGACAATATCGACGGACACGTACTATATAATATTATGTTGAACTTTAGAATTCCAACGAAACTGGCTCGGCTTACAAAAATGACAATGATTGATTCTTTGTTACAAGTGAGATTAGCGAATTACCTAACTGCCAATAGGATTGACAACGGCATTAAACAAGGTGACAGTCTGGCACCAATGCTTTTCAATTTGACACTCAAAACTTGGAAAACTTTCTGTTGACACCAAAAGACCACAATACTTCAAATTAAACCAACTCGTAACGCATGCGGACGACATACATTTCTTTGCAGAATCCCTGAAGAGTGCTACAGAAGTATTTGTAAACTTTGAGTCAGTAGCAAGAAAAATTGTACTACGTACGTATTACCGGAAACAAAACAAAAGTTATAACGCAAACGAGCAAAAAGACGCTAATCAGACAAAATGTTATATTCAATCAATCAATCAAATTCCTGTTAAGACTCCCTATAGGGGCATAGGACAGAAACAACTCCCTTCCACAAGGCGCGATCCTGAGCATCGGCTTTAAGCTGTTGCCAGGACTTGTTTATTCTGTGTTACATGGTCGACCAACCCGACGTCTTCCTTGAGGGTTATAATCCAGAGCCTGTTTTGCGATGTTTCGCTCTGGTTTCCTCAAAGTATGATCGATCCACTGCCACTTCCGCCTTTGAATCTCAATACCTATTTTAGTCTGGCCAGTTGTACTCCAAAGTTCGTCGTTGGAGATCACTTCTGGCCAGA
This sequence comes from Chorisops tibialis, assembly GCA_963669355.1. Classification (NCBI taxonomy): domain Eukaryota; kingdom Metazoa; phylum Arthropoda; class Insecta; order Diptera; family Stratiomyidae; genus Chorisops; species Chorisops tibialis. The sequence continues at coordinate 249,170,981 of OY770262.1, forward strand.
ATATTCCTAAAATGTGTCGGAGGCATTGGTTCACGAAAGTCTGTAGTTTCTTGGTAAGTCGAACGGTCACTTTCCACGTAGTACAACCATATAACAAAACGGATTTGACGCATGCGTCAAAAACTCGCAGCTGCGTGCGAAGGGAGATCTCTCTTAACCTCCAGAAAGGCGAAAGGATACCGAAGGCCTGACGAGCTTTATTTAGCCGAGCCTCAACATTCTTTTCGGCTCCGCCGTCCATGCTGACAATGCTTCCGAGATAGTAAAAATCTTGCACCTCTTCCACATCCTGTCCGTTAAGAACAATCGGTGTGCTTGCGTTCGAACCCATGTGCATGTACTTGGTTTTACGCACATTTATTTTCAATCCCGCCTCTTTGCATTTAGAATGCAACGAGCGAACATTTGACTCTAAGTCCGAACGGTTATGTGCAAGCAAACACGTCAGCATAAACAAGGTGACTTAAGATGTGAAATAGTCTCCATTGAAGACCTTTACCTTCCCCACCTTCCAGTGCAGCTTTCAAGATGTCAATTATTACCGCCAAAAACATGGCTGGTGATAATATGCAGCCTTGTCTGACACTTGTTCGCACAGGGAAGCTCTCGGACAGCTCTCCTCTATGCAAGACGCGACACCTTGCATCTTCGCAGGATTCTTTAATTATTGCTATGACCTTATCTGGAATACCTCTCATACGCAAAGCATTCCATATGTAATCTCGCTTAACGCTGTCGAAAGCCTTCTCGAAGTCCACAAACATGAGATGTAGTGGCGAACCTATTTCGGCTGACTGCTCTAATATTATCCGTAGGGTATTTGTGTGGTCGGTACAAGACGACCCTTTCGGATATCTTCCTTCATTCCACACCTCAGTAAAGAGTGGGAGAAGTATATCGGCTGTTATTTCCGGGTCCACTTTGAGGAGTTCGGTTGGTAGTCCGTCTATACCTGGAGCTTTCCTTCCCGCCATTGACCGAATGGCGGAAACTATCTCTTCCTTATCTGGGGGGCCGTCCCTAATAGAGGATTGTTGCGGTTGGATGTTTGGTAGTTGTTCTGTTTCTGGAATATCTTCCTCTGACAAGATGTTTAAAATATCAGAGAAGTATTCCTTCCATCGCCGCAACTGGTGTTCACTCATATTAAGGAGAGTTCCGTTGACATCTCTCACCAGGTGGTTGGCGGTGAAATTCCTGTTCGTCAACTGTTTCATGATTTTGAATAGTGAACCCATATCCCCAAGGTAAGCCGGAAATTCTGCCCTGTTTGCCAGATCTTCAATGGCCTTTCTCTTGTCGGGTCTAACAGCCTTTTCAAGCTGTATATGAGCATCGCGGTAGTTCTGCCTCAAGTCGGGCGTTCGTTGGTTGACATCGAGTTGAGAGATGATTGCCAATTTGGCTTTTTTCCTATTGCCAACCTTATCCCATGTGCCTTGCGACATCCAGGGTTTCTCACCGCTTTGCACATATCCCACAGATTCCTCAGCACTAGTTAGAAAAGTGTTTCTGGTTGCCTCCCAATTGGCGTCCAGTGTGCGCATTTCATATTCACCCAATGTGGTTGACTTTTCGCGTAGAATAGTGGTGTATTCACGTTTTTGTTGAGATCTCTGAGTTGCTCTACGCAAATTTTATATCACATGGAAATTTTTAATTTGATCCGCTCAGAATGTCTATTTGGTCCACTGCGCGGCGAACAGATGGACGGATTTTTTTAGCATACTTAGGCTAATTTAGTCATGAAACGCAAAAAAAAATATATAATTTCGAAGCAAATTTCTTTTTTCTGTGTCAATCACAATACTTTATTATTAGAATAATAAAGTAAAATACAAACTAAATTCAAATTGAAATAAGAGAATTATGCTTGGCGCCAAACCCATTGTCAGAATCAATCACCAGCGCTATTCTTAATCAAACCTGAGACTAGAGTCCATACATACACAAGTCATAGCACTAAATTTATTACTGAGCTGCCTTGTGTGTATGACCTGCTACTTCCGACAGAATTCATCATATAGGCACACTGCCGGTCAAAATTTTGAAACCATACTAAGGAAAACGAGGAAATGAAATAAAACTAAAAAACTTGATGGTATTTTCAGAAAAAAGTTTAATCAACAAACCCTGAGAAATAAAACTAATCGAAATCTAGACAAATTATCAATCATGCTCTTTGAACGTACATTTTAAGGGTAAGAACAGCTTAAACTGATTTTTCATCGAAAGATCCTCTTTTGCATTTTGTCACTGTTTTCACCAGCCTCGACATGCGAGCAATCAATTTATCGATTGTGTCTTGTGGTATATTGTTCCTGCTTGTATTTAAAGCCTTCCATATGTCTTCATGTGATGAGGTGTACCGATCATAAACGTTTCAATCGAGTTCTTTCGATCGGATTGAGATCGAGGCTCCGAGGGGGACAAACCACGTTTTTATACTCTAGATGAAATCTGAGAGTATATTGTGTTTGCCTTACCGTTTGTAACGCTAAAAAATAACGCTCGCACAGAGCCGCCAAGGGTACAGAAATTATTGTTGTCGCTCAAAAACTTCGATTCCGAGTTGCTGTCTGTCCGTCTGTCTGTCTGTCCGTCTGTCCGTCTGTCTGTCTGTCCGTCTGTCTACAGCATAACTCTCGAACGCTTTGAGCTATCGTGCTGAAATTTTTTGTGTGTCATTTTTAGCTAAAAAGAAACTTTAAGTTCGTGAACGGGCCACATCCCCCCACTCCTTCTACCCCCTCCCATACAAATTTCACGAAATTCCGAAATTTCCAGAAATTGATTTCCTTTGAAACTATTTAAGCTACCGATTTGAAATTTAGGTAAAAGTATTATGATATAGATATCATTAATATGACAGAATATTGATCTGATCCTGTCACTCCTTCTACCCCCTCCCATACAAATGCATAATTTTGAAAAATGCAATTTTTCGATTTTCATTGAAACTAACAAAGTTATAAAAACGAATTTTTGCCAAAATTAATTTTAATATAATTGCAATCAGTATTGAAAAAATTATCAACTTCACCTCACTCCTTCTACCCCCTCCCATACAAATTTCACGAAATTTTGAAATTTAAATTAAATTATTTTTCTTCGAAACTATTAAAGCTATCAACTTGATATTTGCAGAAAGTATAAAAATAGAAATATCAATAACGAGAAAAAAATGTGTTTTGATCCGTACACTCCTTCTACTCCCTCCCATACAAATGTATAATTTTTGTTAAGTGCATTATATCGATTTCCATTAAAACTAGAAAAAGTATAAACTTAAAATTTTGCCAGAGTTTGTTTTTTAATAATTGCAATAAATGCTAAAAAAATTATCAGCTCTTCTTCACTCCTTCTACCCCCTCCCATACAAATATCTGTGTTTTAAATTCAAGAAAAGCATTTCTCCTTCGAATATATTAGAACTATCAAGTTTGAAATTTAACCAAAGCGTGGTGATAAGGATGATATGATAAACAGTTTTAAAATCATCTTAGACGCGCTACTTCCCCTGCCACCTCCCATACAAATGCCTCAATTTCAGGAAAACTATATCCAATTGAAAATAGTGAAAGCTGCAAACCTTAAATTCAGCACGAAATATTTTGCATACCACATTAGGTGTCATATCCAAAAATTACAAACCTTCCTCCTTTCCTTCTACCACCTCCCATACAAAAGTCACTATTAATTATTTAAAAGAATTGGAGGTCACATATTTTCCGGTACATTGAACTCTTTCTCATTTCGTGTAGAGTATCATATGATTGGGTTTTACGCCCAATCATAATTCTTTTATGTTTTTAATACACCTTACGCTTCATTTCATTTCATTTTCTAAATAGACTCTGCATAGTTTCGAACTATGTTTAGGGTCGTTATCTTGTTGGAAAATGAGTCACCAATGTTTCTCATCCCGGAGAGAATTGCATTTGTTTCGGCAATCGTTTTGTTTTGTTCTTTTCCATGATTCTTTTGATCCCTACCCAATCTCCAGTTCAATACATAGAGAAACAACCCCAGACCACAACAGACCCGCCGCCACACAATCTGGCCGCATCTTTTCTCCAACAACATGTCAAACAAAACCTTTTTCTGTCCAATCTCGATGGGTAAGGGTCCACTGCATTCGTTTCTTCTTGTTCTGCGGCCTTAATAGTGATTTTGGAATGGCAACGCGGCCAAATATGTTAGCGTCTCTCAATCGTCCTTTTACAGTAGTAAGTGACACAGGCTTGGATCGAGATTTTTTTACTTCAGCGCGAATTTCTGGCACTATTAGACGTCTATTCCGCTTGCTGGTAACAGCAATGAAATGATCCACACTAGAAGTGGTAGCTCTCAGCCTTTCTCAGCGTGGACGATCCTGGTTACTACCAGTTTCCTTGTATCGAAAGGTAGAGTGATGAACACATCTCTCCAAAAATTTCAACTGAGGAGAAATCACACGTGCAAGTTTGCCTTCATTATGTCGAACTATGATGGCAGACCGTGTTTTGATGCTGATTTCCTGTTTTTTCACCCATTTTTAAAACGTCTTAACAAAAATAACAACAAAATCAGACTTAATAAGAAAGTGCGAGAAGAACTGCGACAAAATAGTGTATCTTAATATGAAACACCTGGTTTTTTGAGCAATCACAATCATAAATGTTGATTAAAGTAAAACAACAGTTAAATGAGTGACTACCTGTGAGTCATAAAAAAATAACAATAGCTCTACCTAACTTGCTCATACTCGGCATTCGTTGAGTTTGGAAACAATGCGTTTTTGATAATTAAACAAAAGAATTTGCTTCTTGGATACTCCGTAAGGACTATGGAAGATGTAGAGGTTCGGTTGGCGATTTATTTTCAAATTTTTTTTTGGGAATTTATAGATAATAAATAAAATTAAAGTGGTCGCAAACTTTTGACCGGCAGTGTATATGTAGCTTTCTCGCAGCAATAAAAAAAAATTCTGGTCAGTGATCACACATTTCCATAACCACTGATGACCTTGCGCGCCATGTTTCCATAGTCGAGTGCAAGTACTGGCATGGTGTTTGCACATTTTCTGAAATTCATTGTAGTGACAAGTTTCTATTGTAAACTGGAGAATTGCTTCAGATCAAACACCTCTAATTGATGACATCATCATGTCATTGTCACTTTTAATGATTCACATCATCTTGGAAGGAGGAAGAAAAAATGCGATAGATCGACGAATATCTATTGATATTGTCATTGAGAACATCTTGTTATCGATCCAATCAACGTACAAAACGGAATAATACGGTGGATGTGCATGTCTACGAAATTCTTGGTATGGGGCTTCTTAAATCAAGTGTTGGCACTAAATTGGAGACATTCCAATGCGTCGTAGAATCACTGAGTGATAACCTACTTGCTTTCTACATTGAGGTACGAATATGATAGTGAAATGCGAGATTGTAGTATTATGCAAAAGATTTTCGAATAAGATTCTAGATACATATTATTGTGGCTAGCAAGTTTATATGGTTGTTCCAAATTAAAGATTCCTAAAAACAGAAAAATTTTCTTCAAAGATTATTACATTGTTTTACATAAGAATCAGCCCATAAAAACTTTAAGTGACATCCTATTATTTTTAAATGATATGTTAAAGTTTAAATTATATCAAATCGCTCTTCTATAACTCTTTTCTTCTTCTTGTTTTTTTTTTGCTATATTTTCCAATTTTAAAGTTTAAATCTGCACTTCCGGGCACGCATTCTAACATTAAATTTCAAGTTTTTGTAGTTTACTTCATCGCGAAAGCAGAAGTGTTCATGTTTTAATTTTGATTTGAGGAATTGAATCCATTCGTTTCCTAAATTTCAAATTACGCCGCGCTTAATTGAGCTTTTGTAAACTAATGTAAGAACGCTTAATCAATCAATCAATGAAATTCCTGTTAAGACCCCCTATAGGGGAAACAACTCTCTTCCACAAGGCGCGATCCTGAGCATCGGCCTTAGGCTTGTTGCTAGGACTTGTTTATTCCTCTGGCCTCCTGCTCAACTGCTCGCTTCCATGTATTACATGGTCGACCAACCCGACGTCTTTCTTGAGGATTATAAGAGCCTGTTTGGCGATGTTTCGCTATGGTTTCCTCAAAGTATGACCGATGACAAATCCACTGCCACTTCCGCCTTTGGATCTCAATGCCTGTTTTAGTCTGGCCAGTTGTACTCCAAAGTTCGTCGTTGGAGATCACTTCTGGCCAGAATATTCCTAAAATGCGTCGGAAGCGTTGGTTCACGAAAGTCTGTAGTTTCTTTGTAAGTCGGACGGTCAATTTCCACGTAGAACAAACATGTAACAATACGGATTTGACGCATGCGTCAAAAACTCGCAGCTTCGTGCGAAGGGAGATCTCTCTTAACCTCCAGAAAGGGAAAAGGATACCGAAGGTCTGACGAGATTTATTTCGACGATCCTCAATATCCTTTTCGGCTGCGCCGTCCAAGCTGACAATGCTTCCGAGATATCAAAAATGTTGTGTCCGTTGAGAACAATCGGTATGCTTGCGTTCGAACCCATGTGCATGTACAGTAGTTATCGTTTATAACGACATCCGATATAGCGACGTATCGGTTGTAAAGGCGAAGTTTGAAAGTCCCGGTCGGAACTAATATTAAATGCATTGTAGACGTATCGCTTATTACGAGATCGGTTATAGCGACTAAACTGACATAGCGACCGAACTATTGTATAAATCTATCGACGGCGGCATTGAAACTATAGGTTCTTACCACAATAAAATGACTGTCTTGGATGCTATTCTATTGGTGTCTAAAGCTTGGGATCGTGTTTCACAAAGCACCATATCCAATAGCTTCGCACATGCTGGATTTCATCCACAAGCGGATTTTACCGAAGAGGACGATCTTCCACTTATCGAATGGCTGCGGCTTTCAAATCAAAATTCTGTCTTAGAAGACTTACCACTCGAAGAATGGGTTCGCGAGCTACCCGTGCATAGTTTAACCACTGATGAAAATTGGAAAAACTTTGCGAGCGTAGACGATGAAGTCATAACTGAGGGTAACATGACAGAAAATGAAATTGTAAGAAATTCGGATCCAGAATCAGATGCTGCAATGAGAAGTGTTGAAGCAGAGCTGGACGAATTTGAGCCACCATCCATAAAAGAAGCATTATCCGCAGTTCAAATAATTCGAAATTATTTCGCTTTCAACCCCGAATCAAAAGAAGCAAAGACAGAATTCGCCATATCCCATCTAGAAAGGATAACTGAGGAAAAGTTTGTAGAAAGCAAGCGTCTTTGCAAACAATCAAAATTAACAGAATTTTTTTCTAAGATTCAATGAAACATTTATGCATTGCAATTTTTTAATTACTTTTTCATGAATAAACGTTTTGTTCCTTTATTTTTAACGTGTTTGGATATAGCGACTATCGGATATAGCGACCTAATTATGTCGGTCCCTTGACCGACGTTATAAACGATATCTACTGTAGTTGGTTTTACGCACATTTATTTTCAGTCCCGCCTTTTTGCATTTATAATGCAACGAGCGAACATTTGATTCTAAGTCAGAATAGGTTATGTGCAAGCGCAAACACACGTCATCAGCATAATCAAGGTGACTTAAGATGTTAAATAGTCTCCATTGAAGACCTTTAACTTCCCACCTTCCAGTGCAGCTTTCAAGATGTCATTTATTACCGCCAGAAACAGGGCTGGTGATAATATGCAGGCTTGTCTGACACCCGTTTGCACAGGGAAGCTCTCGGACAGCTCTCCTCTATGCAAGACGCGACACTTTGTATCTTCGTAGGACTCCTTAATCATAGCTATGACCTTATCTGGAATACCTCTCCTACGCAAAGCATTCCATATGTAATCTCGCTTAACGCTGTCAAAAGCATTCTCGAAGTCCATAAACATGAGATGTAGTGGCGAATCCATTTCGGCTGACTGCTCCAATATTATCCTTAGGGTATTTGTGTGGTCGGTACAAGACGACCCTTTACGGAATCCAGCCTGATAAACTTTGAGAGTGCTCTCCACAACATCAATAATCTTATTGAAAATTACCTAAGCCATGATACGGCAGTAAGTAGACATATTTATACTACGCCAATTGCCACTATCCCGAAGGTCGCCGTTCTTCGGGACTTTCACAATGAATCCTTCCATTCAGTCGACTATCTTCCTTCATCCCACACTTCAGTAAAGAGTGCGAGAAGTATATCGGCTGTTATTTCCGGGTCCGCTTTGAAGAGTTCGGTTGGCAGTCCGTCTATACCTGGGGCTTTCCTTCCCGCCATTGCGCGAATGACGGAAACTATCTCTTCCTTATTTGGAGGATCATCCCTAATAGAGGATTGTTGCGGTTGGATGTTTGGTAGTTGTTCTGTTTCTGGAATATCTTCCTCTGACAAAATGTTTAAAATATCAGAGAAATATTCCTTACATCGCCGCAACTGGTGTTCACTCATATTAAGGAGAGTTCCGTTGACATCTCTCACCAGGTGGTTGGCGGTGAAATTCCTGTTCGTCAATTGTTTCATGAAGTAATGTAATTTTTCATCGCCACTACTTGCTACCAACTGAAAATTCGTGTTTGAAAAAATCCTACTGTCTGCAGTGGAAATCGAACCCATGACCTATTGACTGTGAAGGAAGAACGCTGCCCACTACGCCATGGAAGCGTAGTATCTTCACGCGTAAAAAATCTGAGTCAACTAATGAAAATCGTTCATTTGGGAGGTAGAAAATTTGTCTGCAAAAAATTTCTCTGTCAATGGGCAAGATAGTAGAATTGTGTACTCTGAGTATCTTTTTACTCTGCTGTAGACTTCGTATCATCTTGCTTGTTAACGTGAAATACTCAAGAGGGAAGTTCTGGAAATCACGATGACGAGGAAGGTTTTAGACAGGATTAAAGCTTCTAACGCAAATGTATACAAAACGCTGGTTTAAAGCCAATCCAATATGTATATCGACAAGTGTATTTGGTTGAACAAACCCTACCCAGCTAACAATTTAAGGAGCACTCGCAACCCAGAATGCAGAATAATTCATTAAAGAATCGTTAATGAATTATATTAACGAGCGGTTTGGTCGTTAACGAGCGTCGTTAAGAGAGAGTTTGCAGAGAAAACCGCGTGTGCTTGTGGTTGTGTGTGTTTGAGAAATGTTCAAAGTCATAAACAACAGAAACAGATTAAGAAGCAATTGTGATCTTCGACGATCTCTTGTTAAGCTTTAAAAGTCAAGTTCTTTAATAAATTGTTAATGTTTAATAAATAATACCGTTTATGAATCGTTAACGATATTCATTAATGAATTAAAATAAAAATCATTAATGACACATTAATGATTCATTACTAATAATTATATACTAGTTTCCTTTAAACGATTTAGGTACAATACATTAATGAATCGTTAAAAGTAATTCACTGCCGAATGTCCATTTAGTCCGCTTGATGAACCGTTAATGACTCGTTAACGACGCTCGGTAACAATCAAATCGCTCGTTAATATGATTCATTAACGATTCTTTAATGAATTATTTTGTTTGTTTGGTAATGACAGAATAAGATCCCCAAGTGAAAAAGTTGACGAAAAGTGAGTGCGAGCGTTAGAATATGTATGTATGGAAATGTAAAGCCCTATAAAGAAAGCTAAAGGTATTCCTATACTTAAATAAAACGTTCCCAACCTGTCGCCGAGCACTCCCAGATACCCTAGAATTAGAAAATTCGCTCTGAGCCCGACGAAAAAACAAGCAAAAGTGCAGTTATCATCTCTCTTTTCTCTATGGTAAATCATTACCCTTGCATTTTACCTCCACAAGCTCCTACAACAACGGTCTATTTTTAGCCGTTCAGGTCCCGCCTCTCGACCAAATGAATTACGTCGTATTTTCTCAGTGCCCAGTAGGACTAGTAATGCTTCCAGAATCGATTCTGTAATCATTATCGGTAACGATAATGGATCTCTTTCGCTATACAGACACCAATTATTTAAACAGTGCGATGTCCTAGGCAGTAAGTAGTTTTACTGCTTCCGGTTTGCATTACTCGGAATCAGTTCCGCAATAATATTAGGAATTGATGAATTATTTGATGTGACTCAAATGACATCGCTGTACGTTGATCCGGCAGGGATATGATCTCGGGCCAAATGATATGCGTCTTTGAAAAAATGAAAGGCGTGACTTGTTAGTAGTGGAGTAGCGTAGTACAAAGAGTTGTAATGCTGAGGGGAAAAAGTTGCTGAAGGAGGCACAAAGTTTTGTATGTTACTTAATATACAAGGCCCCCATGAAATTATTTAACTTTAACGGCGGCACTGGGATTCAAACCGGTTTCTCGTTTTTTTTCTTCTCCTTTTTCCTTCATTTTTTGTTCAATCATCAGAATTGCTTCAATTCTCTTTTAGAAATGGTTTTCCTTTACTACTACTTCTATGGCGAGAACAGCCAAACCAAAATTAAGGCTTTGTTCTCAGTTTCAGACTTGTGGAAACTCCGCAAAACGAAGTCTCTGTAGATAATCTGCCATCGAAAAGAGTTAAGACCAGAAAGAGATGTTAAAGCTCTGCATTATAACATGATTGCAATTAGCGACAAGGCACTAGTTATAACGAATACGGAATCGCAACTTAAACCTGACACAATGCAAGTTATTATACAGTATAAAAATATTGGTAGAAAGACACTGATCTTCAATATCGAAATCTCTGAAAAAACAAAAAACAACGTAATGAATAACGTTATTTCAGAGCCCTGAACATTACTGACAATAGTTTGGCGTCCAATACAAGAACCATGACGGTCTACCTCGATGCATTTTTTTTATTATTATTTGGGGAACACGTGAGAGCACTACGACCTTCCCGGTCTATTGTGCGTTTCGTGCAACTTTGCCCATAATCTAAGTATCTTTAAGGGAGCCATGTTGGCTAGATCCTCGGTAGAAAGGAAACCTTTTCCTAGAAGATTGTGCCTTTTCCTTGCTACTTCTTCATAGTGACATAGAATGTGTTGTATCGTTTCTGAGTCTTCGAGGCAGAGGCGGCAGATGTTGGTTTCAGCTAAGCCCATATTTTTGAGGTGGTGGTTTACTCCACTATGCCCCGTCATTATACCCATTAGAGTACTACAATAATATCACTCTATCTATATATATAGAATATCCTCCACTTTGGTTTGTTTTTTTTTTGTAGGATTAATTTTTTTGAGATTGATAAACCCGGAAGTCTACTTCAGTAGAATTTATGGTCTTGTTCAACCCACTCAACACGTATAGGGTTGGAGTGCGCTTTTGGTTTTCCGCTGGATGGCTCTGGTCCAATAAAATTAGTTCCTACGCCGATTTTGCAAGGCGATCAGTCTCTTCATTTCCCTCAATTCCCATATGTCCTGGTACCCACATTAAGATTACATCATTCCTTTTTCCCAGGATGATTTGGTTTTGAAGGCAGACCCAAACTATCCTCGATCCATGTTTATTGGATACTAGGGCTTTGAGAACCGCCTGACTATCCGATAGAATACAAATAGCTTTGTTGCGATGAGCCCTCCTTTTATTCTCTTGAATGCATAGCTCCATTGCAATTAGTTGAGTATGGAAGATTGTGGCTTTTTTGCCGAGTGGTTTTGAAAACGAGAAGTTAGAACCTTTAACCCCGGCTAGTCCCCCAAGAGGTGTGCGCGCCATCTTTATACCAGATGGTTGATTTCTCTTCCATTTCAGGTAGTATGGATTGCCAGTCCTTGCGTTCTCTGATTATAACTTTGAAGGAGGTTTCAGAGATGAATTTTGTCGGCGTAGAGTGTGCCCGATAATGTGGAGGTTAGAACCTCTATTTTTGGGTATTTATGATTTTGAGGTGACCTCTAAAATCCCCTGATTTGTAATTGTTTTCCCTCTGTGAGCGTAACACCCCTTTGATAGCCATCTTTTTTATTTGGAGATATATCGGAGTGATATTTAGGAACATTTCCATTGTCACCGTAGGACAGGTTTTCATTGCTCCTGTGATACCAAGACAAGCTAGCCCCAATGCATACAACATATATTGTTTGGGCTCAGGTCTGCTATGGTCTATTCTACTATTTCGATCTATTCTGTAATTTTCCCTTTTTTGGTCATATTAGTTTTATTGATAAAATGGTATCCAGTACAAAAAAACATATTCAACTGACAAAACTAGATCGCTCTGAATTCCACAACTAGCTGCATGATCTCGATCACCACTCTGTAATCACAATCGTGATTCCTACGTTCACGATTATTAAGTGATAACGATCGATACGCTAATCTGTAAAAAAAAAATAATAATTTTTAAAATGTATGTCAAGTGACGATCACATCTACTTATCCATATTCAATCTTTCATTAAATGATTAAAGGATAGATCTGACAACTACTTGACATCAATTGACACATTTTTAGTTAATTTTATTATTTCCATGGTCTAAAGTAGAGGATATTTAAGTTAATTAAGCGCCTGCAAATAAAAATTAATAAATTGATATCGCCGATGAGAGATGAGCAATCATGATCATTACCATACATAACGGAATAGATAAAAGATAACTACCAAATCCTTGAAAACCATCACATAATGCCTTAGATCAAGATTGTATTATTAAAAAAAAGTTCAATGACGTTCGAGTTTTTCGTCTGGCACTGATTTTCGGTTGCCATGTTATCGTCATAGTCATAACTGGGCGTTATTATCTTTTTTTTTCTATTACCAATTTATCTATTAAAAGTAACAACGAACATTGAAAATATTTCACTAAATTTCATGTTCAAAGTAAGGCTGAAATAAAATTAGCTACGTATTTCAAATCAATATAGTAAACGGAGTCACGTGATTTCTATTTTGATTAATTTTGACAAAATTTATAAATGATAACGAGTAAATTTATCATTTAATTTTTTTTATTTTGAGTGATTCATTGCAGTAATTCACTGAAACATAAAACGTGGATTATTTCGAAAAAATCATAATTGAGCAATGTTGATAAGAAATTTATAGATTAAGTAGAGTTTACATAATACTATAGTGTTACGACTAGCATTAATTTTAATTTATTAATGCAAGTGCGTGCAATCGAATCTTTTACCACTGTAAGAGATTAAATTAAAATTTTAACAAAGTATGCTTTTCGAGTAAAAAGTTAAATGTCATCAAAGAAGGTATTGAAATCAGAAAAATAAAAGAAACGATTGCAAGCACATCCAACTTTGAAGGTATGTTAACATATTTTAAAATAACTAAATTTGTAAATAATGTTAAATATAATTATTTTAAATTACCAAAAAATAAATTTAAAGTACATTACTATTGTATGAGTCAAAGGTCATCCACCAGCACATCGACTCATCAAACTGATAACCACCAGTCGCTAGAATTCACCAGGTCAACATTCAAATAAGTTGCAAGATTGCAAATAAAACGTAATAATATGGTACTCTAGATGAAATAGGAAAGAGCTTATTGTACCGGAAAATATGTCATCTCAAATTCTTTCGAATAGTGAATAGCGACTTTTGTGTGGGAGGTGGTAAAAGCAGAGGGATGAGGTTTGCAATTTTTGTATATAACACTGAACGTAGTATACAAAATGTTTCATGCTGAATTTAAAGTTTGTAGCTTTCATAATTTTTGAACAAATTTGTCTGAATGACATTATGGCATTTAGATGGGAGGTGGCAGAGAAAGTGGGAGGTTTTGGATGATTTTGAATCTGCTTATCAACATCCTAATCACTTTGCCTTGTTACTCTTATGCTCGAAGGAGTAATACATTTTTTTAATTTTCAATACAAAAAATTGTATGGGAGGTGGTAGAAGGAGTGAAGCGAGGTTGATATTTTTTTTAGCATTTATTGCAATTATTAAGGGACAAATTCTGGCAAAGTTTGAAGTTTGTAATTTTCCTAGTTTCAATGAAAATCGATTTAATGGATTTGCCAAAAACTATGCATTTGTATGAGAGGGGGTTGAAGGAGTATTTGAATCAAAACCAAATTTTTCGACATCAATGATATTTATAATAGAATACTTTTCTCAAAATTTAAAGTTGATAGCTTTGGAGAAAAATAATTTAGTTAAAATTCCGAAATTTCGTGAAATTTGTATGGGAGGGGGTAGAAAGAGTGAGGTGAAGTTGATAGCTTTCACAGAATCGGTTACAATTGTAATAACATGAATTATGACAAAAGTTGGTTCTTCTAGCTTTACTAGTTGCAATGCAAACCGAATATGATGATGAAATGGAATATGATCTAATTTTTAAGCCAATAGCTGAAATGGTTTCGGAGAAAAATCAATTTTTTTAAATTTCGAAATTTCATGAAATTTGTATGGGAGGGGGTAGAAGGAGTGGGGGGTGAACGGGCCACGAACTTATAGTTACTTTTTTGCTAAAAATGATGTATAAAAAATTTCAGCAAGATAGGTCAAAGCTTTCGAGAGTTATGTTGTAGACAGACGGATAGACGGTCACTCGGAATCGAGGTTTTTGAACGACAACAAATATTTCTGTACCCTTGGCGACTCTGTGCGATCATTATTTCTTAGCGTTACAAACGGTAAGGCAAACACAATATTGTTATAGTTCTGGCAACCACGCAATATTGATCTTCCCGAAAGTGCCAGAACAGTTCCCCAATATGAACAGTTCCCCAATATGTAAAAAGCTATAACCCAAAGATCCAGAACATTCTAGTTGGGACACACACCCACCCGACGAATACACCCTACAGAGCCGTATACACCAAAATGTAGGATCTAGAATAGTCGAGACATACACCCGAAAACATCCACGACAGAAGCTTCGAGAACAGGGGGAAATGGTATAAAACCAAGGTAGCTCTCAGCGAGCAATCAGTCATTTTAATGATCGAGACGCGAACCGGTATAAGAAAGCGAAGGTACAATATCGTTGTTGCCATAAAGTGAAAATTAAATTAAAAGTGCGAATAAATAAATTATCACTTATTTTTAAACGAATTTGTGTTTTTACTTGAAATCCAGGCGAACCCCTAGCTCGCACCAATATACTCTCAGATATCATCTAGAGTATAAAAATCAGCAATAATCGATAATTGTATTATTGAGTTAGTTATTAAAGCAGTCTAAATTTGTAATCCAAGAAGGAAAGAAGAAATAAAAATATATTTTTTTAATTAATAAAAAGTATTTCTTTTAACTGGTGCCCGAGCAGGCACCGTGTTCGCTGCATCGTTTAAATGTAGAATTTGTAATTACGCGATAACTAAGTGTAAATTTCCGTTCCGCTTCTTTTTGTTGTTTATCGATTTCACAGGAAATTTATACACGCGAAAACCAAGCGTTAATCCGCAGTGATAAAAATTAACACGATTCAGGGATTCCAGAGGATTTTACGGTGGTTAATCATACCACTATTTCCAACGATGCTTACGTAAAGGATACTTCCCGATACTAACAGGAGTCAACAACCAACAGGACGATTGACAGCCACCTTTACTTACAGCAGCGGTCCCGACACCCTGAGTATCCCAGGATACAAAATTTTAGATAAATATGACAGTAATATCAGGAATATTTCTTATGTAAGTTAAGAAAAATTATTACTTCAAATCATTATAATATTAAATCTAGAATCAAAAAATTATTATCTGTGAAATATACCCATTTTATTCATTGCAAAAAAAATTATTGTAGATCCAAATTTAATGAGAATTCAAAAGTGCGAAAAAGTGTAAACAGTGAATTGCATAGAATTTCTTTTCTTTTCGAATTAATATTGGTATATTGTTTCTATCATCTCGATCGAATTAAATTGCGTTAATTCATTCGCTTCTGTGCAAACCTAGATTATTAACTAAATTGTTAATTAATTGAAAATGTAGCGACCCACTTATTTCTTTAATTCGCGAACTACGCTATAATCCTTCAATTATTGCTTGAAGTTTATTGTTTAAATCTGTCAAAATGTCCAATCCAAATAACCTGCTCCGCCCGGCTCGACTAGGAAGAGTTAAAGACGGCGAGGTTCCTCCTCGTGCTCCGCCTACAAATAATGCAGTTATCAATGAGGACATGATAAGAAAAATTACTCGTCTAGTGACCGAAACTTTACAAGTACAGGGAAGACAAATTTTTAATTCCCTAATGAACCCAGGTTCGGATATCAATAATGATGTTGATATTCCAATTAACGCAGATGGGATCGAAAATTTGTCTGATATGGACAAAATACCCGACATAGTGGAAAATTTGAGGGAATTCTCTGCACGCCCAGGTGAATTCAGTTCGTGGAAGAAGAGCGTCGAGGGTCTCCCAAGTACTACGGAGTACTCTCAGTAATAAGAAATAAAATTGTAGAACAGGCAGATATTGCCTTCGAATCTTATAACACGCCCCTCAATTGGGAAAAAATCGCCAAATGCTTAACTTTCCATTACGCTGACAAGAGGGACCTCGGTACACTTGAATACCAAATGTCGACTTTGATACAAAAAAGTATTCACGAATTTTACCAAGAGGTCTATCATCACTTGTCACTAATCCTGAACAAATTACCTTGCATGAACATGGGCCAGGAGTCACTGAACAATATGACACAGTGCTATAGAGACAAAGTGCTGGATACCTTTGTTAATTTCACGAAATTTTGAAATTTAAATTAAATTAATTTTCTTCGAATCAGTCAAAGCTATCGACTCGAAGTTTTGTGGAAAGTCTGATAAAAGAAATATATCATTGACGACGAAAATTTTCCGTCCGTCCGTCCGTCTGTCTGTCCGTCCGTGTTCTCTCTAGCTTGAGAACGAATTGATCTAGAAAGTTCAAATTTTGTACACGTCGTTTTTGACAAAAAAGTAAGGACAAGTTCGTGAACGGGCCAAATCGCTCCACCCCTTCCACCCCCTCCCATACAAAATGACACAATTGCGCAATTTGACAATAAACGGATTTGTTCAAAAAGTATAAAATCTATTGGTCTCAAATTTGGAACATATATATATTTTATGATGATATCAATCTACCATATTGAAATTGTGCATGTCCTCTCCCTCCTTCTACCACCTCCCATACAAATTGTACTTTTTCATGAAATGCTCTAAACCAATTTACTCAGTGCGTATAACATTTCGCGAGCTGAAATTTTGCACCTAATATTTATTTAGAATTATTAGTAAGACCAAAAAAAAATTAGACCATTAGCTTCACTTCTTCTACCCCCTCCCATGCAAAATGACATGAGTCCCAATTCACCAGGGACGGTATCACAAACTTCCACAACTTACACACATGGGCTGAGAACAATCCACATACAAGAAGAGAGCCATCATTTCAGCACAGATTCAGTGTCTATTTATGGGCAGGTGTGATTGGTGACGATTTCATTGGTCCTATTAGGCTTCCGCCTACCCTAAATAGTTCCAATTACTTGCATTTTTTGACAAATGATCTACAGGAGTTATTGGATGATATGCCACGGCAATGATTGGCTTCCATGTTTTACCAACACGATGGTGCTCCAGCTCATTACGGCCGACAAATCAGAGATTGGTTAAATTCCAATTATAGCAATCGCTGGATCGGTAGAAATGGACCGATACACTGGCCTGCAAGATCTCCTGATTTAACTATTATGGATTTCTTTGTATGGGGACGGATGGAGGACCTTGTCTACGCAACGGAAGTAGTAACGTTGCAGGATCTAAACACCAGAATCGATGCGGCAGCAACAGAAGTAAGGCAGCAGTTGAGGAGTATGAACACAAAGAGAACACTGGCAAAACGAGCTTTAGTGTGCATTCAAAATGAAGGTGGCCATTTTGAACATTTACTTTAATTAAGAAAATTTGAAATAAACCATAAAAATCGTTCTTAAGTTCTTTTAGTTCAAGCGGAGAGTGTTGATCAACATTTTCTTGTTTTTTGATAAAAGTGCTATACTATTGGAATGATATTTTTTTTTAAACTATGAAATTTATGCAATGCAAGCGTATACATCTTTTGTAGGCAATAATATGGCACATAAAAAACCAACATTAAAATGACAGTTTTATCATGCGTTTTTTTGAGAAAAACTACATTGACCCCAGAATTTTGAGGGTCAAAGTGTCAAAAATTTGTGTTGTGAAGCAAATACCTCAGGATTGGGTACAGTTGCAATTCGGACTATTACACTAAATGATAGGTAATCCGATTCCCTAAAAAACAAGCTATAACATTTTGAATTGCGATTAATAGTTTTCAAGATATAGCGTTTTGAGTGAGTGAGGGAACAGGTCCGAAACACTTTTCTTGATCACCCTGTATCTCCGCGGATATTGAAAATTGACCATCTCAATAGAACAATTTTTTTCTCAAAATATATCTAGGAATAACCCCTTACAAGGTGGCACATGGAGTACCAAACACCCTGTATACAGGGTGTTTGGTACTCCGTACATAACCTTGTAAGGGGTTATTCCTGGATATATTTTGAGCAAAAAATTGTTCTACGGAGATGGTAAATTTTCAATATCCACGGAGATACAGGGTGATCAAGAAAAGTCCTTCGGACCTGTACCCTCACTCACTCAAAACGCTATATCTTGAAAACTAATAATCACAATTCAAAGTCTTATAGCTTGTTTTTTAGGGAATCAAATTACCTTTCATTTGGTGTAATAGTCCGCATTGTAACTGTATCCAATTCTGAGATATTTGCTTCAGAACACAAATTTTTGACAGTTTGACCGTCAAAATTCTAAGATCAATGTAGTTTTTCTCTAAAAAACCCATTATAAAAATGTCATTTTATTGTTGTTCTCTTTTGTGTCATATTATTGCCTACAAAAGACGCATACACTTGCATTGCATAAGTTTTATAGTTTAGAAGAAATTATCATTCCAATAATGTAGCACTTTTGTCAAAAAAGCAAGAATAGGTTGATCAACACTCTCCGCTTGAACTAAAAAAACTTAAGAATGGTTTTTACGGTTTATTTCAAATTTCCTTAATTACAATAAATGTTCAAAATGGCCACCTTCATTTTGAATGCACGCTAAAGCTCGTTTTGCCAGTGTTCTCTTTGTGTTCATACTCCTCAACTGCTGCCTTACTTCTGTTGCTGCCGCATCGATTCTGGTGTTTAGATCCTGCAACGTTACTACTTCCGTTGCGTAGACAAGGTCCTTCATCCGTCCCCATACAAAGAAATCCATAATAGTTAAATCAGGAGATCTTGCAGGCCAGTGTATCGGTCAATTTCTACCGATCCAGCGATTGCTATAATTGGAATTTAACCAATCTCTGATCTGTCGGCCGTAATGAGCTGGAGCACCATCGTGTTGGTAAAACATGGAAGCCAATCGTTGCAGTGGCATATCATCCAATAACTCCTGTAGATCATTTGTCAAAAAATGCAAGTAATTGGAACTATTTAAGGTAGGCGGAAGCCTAATAGGACCAATAAAATCGTTGCCAATCACACCTGCCCATAAATTGACACTGAATCTGTGCTGAAATGATGCCTCTCTTCTTGTATGTGGATTGCTCTCAGCCCATGTGTGTAAGTTGTGGAAGTTTGTGATACCGTCCCTGGTGAATTGGGACTCATCCGTCCAAAGAATGTTGCTGATAAAATTCTCGTCACTTATTTGTCGTTCAAGGAGCCAATTGCAAAACTCCATCCTTTTGGGTAAATCAATGGGTAACAGCTCCTGCACTGGTGTGTGGTGGTAGGGATGCAAACGTTCTGCTTTCAGGACACTCCAAACTTTCCACGTAGAGACGTTAAACCGCAATGCCAAGAGTCGTATACTAGTTGATGGATCATTTTGAACTGGATTCGTTGATCAATTGAAACAGCGATTACCGGCGCAGGATTTGCATTTACTCTGCTTGTCCTAACGCTGCCTGTTTCCCGAATCCTTCTGTAAACATCCTGGAATACTCTCGGGTAAGGTATTCGACGATTGGGAAATCTGTGATGATACAAAGATCGCGCCGCTTGCTCATTTCCCTGACACTCTCCATAGAGGAAAATTATGTCTGCATATTCTTCGTTCGTGAACTCAGACATTTCGAAATTCTTTTCTAAATTTTAGTGACACCTTGTTCTTTTACAAATTTAACTAAAACTGATAAAAATATGAAGTATGGTTTGCTTTTATAGGCTTTTCATTTTGTTAGGTAACCCATTAAAAAGGGCAAAGTGCTGCACCTAGTTGTGTTGAAACTCATTTTAATTTAATTCATTTTCTCGATAATTTTAATACAACCTCAAGGACATTCATTGATAATTTAAATAGTAATTAAAGGACACAAAGAATATTTCAGTTTAACAACATTTCAGGTAGTTTTTTTAGAACGAGGGTTGGTTTATGGCATATTTTATTTTTAAGCCATATGTATTTTCGCTTATTACCTGGAAAACGGGAAAACCTAAGTCATAAGTATGTGTGCATCTTTTGTAGGCAATAATATGGCACATAAAAAAACAACATTAAAATGACATTTTTATAATGCGTTTTCTTGAGAAAAACTACATTGATCACAGAATTTTGAGGGTCAAAGTATCAAAAATTTGTAGTCTGAAGGAAATACCTCAGGATTGGGTACAGGTACAATACGGACTATTACACTAAATGAAAGATAATTTGATTCCCTAAAAAACAAGCTATAACACTTTGAAATGCGATTATTGGTTTTCAAGATATAGCGTTTTGAGTGAGTGAGGGTACAGGTCCGAAGGACTTTTCTTGATCACCCTGTATCTCCGTGGATATTGAAAATTGGCCATCTCCGTAGAACAATTTTTTGCTAGAAATATATCCAGGAATAACCCCTTACGAGGTTATGTACGGAGTACCAAACACCCTGTATAGTATAGCATAGTATTACTTTAAAGGCTCTTTATACACAATGTTATGTATTTTGTTGTAATCAGAATTATAAATTATTAAGAGTGTGAATGGGACAAGCCCGTGTTGACTGGGGTGATTTAAAATCATGTACGTATTGAAGAGCATTATTATTACCAGTAGCAACTGAGAAATGCTAAAAAAAATTCTACTGCCTGGAGTGGAAAACGAACACACGACCTATTGACTGTAAAACAAGCACGCTACCTACTATCTATTATTAACAAAACTTAAAAAAAATCAAAAATGCGATCACACCATTACCTCGCCGCGATCTTTTTCTGTTGATATTGCAAAAAAAGAATATATACCTAGTCTAGCCATAAATACTGTTACAAACTTTTTGAAGCACTGTTCAATAAAAGAGGTGTTATATGTTAAGAAATCATTGTTTATTTATTAAATGCATTGTCAACAACGGAAATTGCAACAAGTTATTCGAAGTGATTGCCTTTTGCCTTCACACAAGCCTTTAATCGAGCTGGCCACTTATCTATGGAAGCACGCACGACTTCAATCGGAACGTTGGCGACTGCATGTGTAAGAGACTTCTTTAAGGATTCGATATTAGGATGTCTTTTAGAGCACGTCATTTGCTCTAAGACAGACCATAATTCGTAATCCAGCGGATTCAGGTCTGGGCTAGAGGAAGGCCAATCTTCAGCTTTAATAAAATCTGGAACATTTTCTTCAAGCCATTTTTGGGTTGACTTCGCCTTATGATTTGGTGCAGAATCTTGCTGGAAACTCCAAGGCTGATTTTTGAGATAATGACGTGTTGAGAGGTTTCACTACACTTTCAAGGACACTTTCTTGATAAATTTTGGCAGACGTTTTGACGCCCTTCTCACAAAAATGCAACTTTGTCACCCCGTTGTAGCTAACACCCCACCAAACCATTACTGAGGCTGGATGATGACCTCTTTGAACCTTTTGGGCAACTTGAGAACCTTCTCTGGCACTGCGAGCATAAACCCTATCGTTTTGTTTATTAAATGTTTCTTCGACAGTAAAAATTTTTTCGTCCGTAAACAAAATTTTACGGTGTTCTTGGTTTGCGTACCGGCAAAGTAATCGTTTTGATTTTTCCACTCTATTTTTTTTTAACGAATCTGTTAGTAAGTGCCCGGTAGATCTACGATAAGCACCCAACCCCAAGTCACTTTTGATGATACGTGAAATTGTTCTTTGGGGTATTTTCATCTCACGCGATAAAATTTTTTGTTTCCGAAGAGGATTACGGCGAATTCTCTCGCGCACGGCTTTAACCGCTTGAGGTGTTCGAGTAGTTCGCGGACGGCCACTTCTTTCACGGTCACTTACTACAGACGTATCATTAAATCTTTTAATAGCCCGATATACAAACATTCGGCTTATACCAAGGGTATGCAGAGTCTTAAAAATATCACTTTGTTGCATTCCTACTTTATGAAGTGCAATCACAGCAATTCTATTTTCTTTGTCACCCCAATCCATGTTCACTACACTAAAAATTAAACTCAAATGATGACAAATGCATCAAGCACAAGCGTACTATAGCGATTAGCTCAATTTTTAAGAAATGCAATATAACGGTTCCTTTCTGCAGGGTTGCCAAACCTTGTAACAATATTTATGGCTAGACTAGGTAGTTATGGCCTGAATTATAGGTGAAAACTCCGTACCAAAAGTGTAGTTCTCGCGTTTTTCAAAACCCTACCTTATTGCTAATAAATTTTTTCCTAAATATAATTTTAAAAATTTGTTCAATATCGATCCTAGTACACTTATCAAAGATTAACATGATAAAAATAAATTTTCATTTTGTTGCGTGGTTTATCCACATATTTAATACTTAAGTCATTTTCTTTGCATCCCCTGACCCTCTCCCTTAAAAAAAATTTCCTTCCTTTAAGTTGATTATGGTTGATCTATGAGCCACCTATGGAGCTGTAAAATATGAACTAATTCTATTAAGTAGTTTCAAAGATATAATTATTTAAAAAAAAAAAAAAATGTAGGCAACAATTAAGTTTTAGCAAGCACTCCCCCCCTTTTTTTTTTGTACCCCTGTGGATAAGAAAAATTTATTTATTTTCACTTTTTTCCCCATAAATCAGTATACCCGAATGTCGAGTTTCAGCTTTCTATCTGTAATCCTCATCCTGGCTACCCTTCTACCTCCCCTTCCACACCCCCCCCCTCCTCCCCTTCCACTCCGCAAAACTTAGGCAATGGAATTTCCTTACCCATTGTACAATTTACCCAAAAAATACTGCTCTATCTATAAGATTTTCGGAGGTATGGGTGTTTGAATGTCGTTGGAGCGTACATGTACGACGGACGAATTACGGACGACGTACGAATTACGGACGAACTGATTTTTTTTTTCATTTTTAGGCTAATTTAGTCATGAAACGCGGAAACACAAAATTTCAGGGATGGAATTTTTTTTATTTTTTTTCTGTCGATCACAATATTTATTTATTTGAATAATAAAGTAAAATCATGACACACAAGCAGTTAAAATACAACTTAAATTTTTATTTTAAACTTATAAATTAAACACTAAATATTAAATTAAACAACAAATCCTGATCATCAGCCTTAAGCTGTTGCCAGGACTTGTTTATTCCTCTGGCCTCCTGCTCAACTGCTCGCCTCCATTTGTTACATGGTCGACCAACCCGACGTCTTCCTTGAGGATTATAATCCAGAGCCTGGTTGGCGATGTTTAGCTCTGGTTTGCTCAAAGTATAACCGATCCACTGCAACTTCCGCCTTTGCATCTTAATGGTCAGTCGTACTCCAAAGTTCGTCGTTGAAGATCACGTCTCGACAAAATATGCCCAAAATGCGTCGGAGGCATTGGTTCACGAAAGTCTGTAATTTCTTGGTAAGTTGAACGGTCACTTTCCACGTAGTACAACCATATAACAATACGGATTTGACGCATGCGCCAAAAACTCGCAGCTTTGTGCAAATGGAAATCTCTCTTAACCTCCAGAAAGGGGAAAGGATACCGAAGGTCTGACGAGCTTTATTTAGACGAGCCTCAATATCCTTTTCGGCTCCGCCGTCCATGCTGGCAATGCTTCCGAGATAACAAAAATCGTGCACCTCTTCAACATCTTGTCCGTTAAGAACAATCGGTGTGCTTGCGTTCGAAACCATGTGCATGTACTTCGTTTTACGCACATTTATTTTCAGTCCCGCCTCTTTGCATTTAGAATGCAACGAGCGAACATTTGGCTCATGTTAAAAAGTCTCCATTGAAGACCTTTACCTTCCCCACCTTCCAGTGCAGCTTTCAAGATGTTATTTATTACCACCAGAAACAGGGCTGGTGATATGCAGCCTTGTCTGACACAGAGCGAAAGAAGACTGAGTGCGTGCGAAAACGGGCTATGTTACCCATAGGTCAAAAAATTTTTCGCATAAAAAACTCTTACCTCCCAAATGAACGATTTTGATTGGTTCGCTCCATGTTTATACCTCCCAAAACTTTAAACAGCTGATTACTAAGCAATATTTTACACGTAGATTGTTCGTATATGTGCGTGGAGATTGCACGCATATTGGTGAGCTCAGTTCGAGAAGTTCTTTCCCGTTTGCCAACTGTTTACGTATAATTAAACTGTGGACTGACACCCGTTCGCACAGAGAAGCTCTCGGAGAGCAACTCCGACTGAACTGGTCAGAGTTGAATTTTCACAGGCAGTTGACCCAAACAGGTGTAGATTTATAGATGTACCCTCCTGAGAAGGTGATTACAAGTGTAGACATGAAGGTTATGTATGGAACAGAATATCCGACAAACGGTGCACGAACGACACATAAAAATGGGGCCAAATTCAAAATAGGCGGTTTTAATGGGACACCCAAGTGTTATTATACAAGATATCACTCCAGCATCAAATAAGTGCAAGCTAAATAGCATCTCTACCTACACCGGTTTTACTTCATTATTTTTCAATTGTGTGGATAATGAATAATTACATCCAGCCCAAAATAAGCAGTTGCGGTGGGTGTGGATCTCTAAAAAAACAAAACGAATCTCTTTTTGTTTATTCCAAGACTCTAAAAATTTACATATTTCACTCAAAGCTCGTCAGCTAGTTTGACGATTCAGCCATTGAAAACATTAACTTGCAGCTTAAAATCTATCTTTGGGTTGCATATACATATGTACATACGTGTGTACACTATGTACATACTATGCATAGCGAAGATAACGAATGAACGCCGGACGGTTCATATACGCAATCTGCCCTGAGAGTGGCACAGCAGTCGACTCATCTTTTTTACCACAGAATTTTAGCCTGCTCGCTGAGCCAGGTAGATTTCCCTTAGCAAATCGTCTCTCAATGGCAAAATAAGCTAGCGATAAGCCAGGGATCAGCCGCAAACAGGTGTAAACTGGTTATCGGGAGTATCGGTTGTTATTGAGCGCTCGAAACGTGACGACATCGATATTTCGAAGTTTTCGTTCCCCACTCGACCAAGGACGAACGTTTCATATTTTTTTGGGGAAACTTAAGAATGATTTTTCTCCTCAGACACACCAGTGAGATATTTTGAGGTTCGTGTTATGTGTGAACCACCCATCCAGTCAGTTAAAGGACGATGGTGCGTATCAAGTGCGCAATCGCTAGGTATGTGGTGTGCCCTTGACACTGTTCCTCCGACAGGGACGCGAGGATTCATCTAATAAAAAAAATCGGGAAAGTAGAAGAGAATTCGAGGAAGGATCTACTAGGCAAAACGAATGACATTTCATTCAACTCGAAATCGACTCACCTATCCAACGTCGCTATGCCGGCCGTATTATTCTGCGGTCCTGCAACGCTCTGTTCGCCAACAATGGGACTCGCCGCACAGCCACTAATTCCACTCGCAATCACCTGAAAGACGACCAAACCAACCCACCAAAACACAACACCCCCGCCACTCTTTTTCACACCGATCTCCTGTTTATTGGGTTTCTTGGAACACCACTTTTTGCAACCACTAGTCCGAATCGCCATTTTTGCGCTCGATTTTTTTTTTACTGGAAAAGTTCACGGAAATAGCCTTGAAATTCAATGAGTAGAAAAATTCACTTTCGCTTGGATCGTTAGACACGCACAAATCTCGATGCAGGAAAGTCGGCAAAACCACTGAAAATTTCGCGGTTTTTAGCGTAACGAAAATAACTGGAGCTTTTTTCTCTCTTGGTTACAGGAGGAAACTAGAAACAGAAAATTGAGAAACAGAAAATTGAGACACGGAAAATTTCAATTTGTGCGTTTTCTAACCAAATACTTAATAAAACGACGGAGACTAAAAATAAAAAATTGGGTCAAAAGAAAAACTCGCGAACACAGATTCGAAAATCACCTGGCGCCTTTCGAACGGCAAACGCGAAAAACCAATAAGAAAGAATCTTCGCGCGATAGAAGTGAAAAACTTTTCTTTTCTAACGCACAGAGTTCAAACGAGCCGCACCAATAATCGACCGACAACTACGGCTTCTCAACGTAAACTTACCGAGAACCGCGGCTTTTCTGCTTTTTCCATGCACATTCGAAGTTCTTATCTGACGTTTCGCTTTGCGACGGTGTTCCACGTTTTTAGTCTCGAATTGCGTTGTGTGCGAACGAGGAGGAGAAAACCAACTGATAAGGAATTTCGGGCTGCCAGAGATCTTGTTTGGAATAATTTGGTGATACTGCAACACGAATACTGCAACATTTGGTGATACTGCAACACGGATAATGCAACATTTGGTGATACTGCAACTCTTTGAGTTGAATGAACTTCAAAAAGTGCACGTTGAGCTTTACTTATCAGTGCTCCGAGCTTAGTGCGATTTTGAATTAATCAGAAAACCAACTCGATTTGTGGTGTGATGCTCCGATTGGATCAAGCGGGCGGGGGACAGAGGTTGAAGCACAGTGACCGTCATCAAGAGTTGGACATTTCATTATTCGAAAGCGTGTAGATGCGTCACGGATTTATACAAGAAAAATTTGTACACTGAACGAAAAAGGCGGGGACGATGTTTTTAAGTGGTTTTTCGTTTTCGACACACACAAAATTGTTGGCGAAAAAAATGTGCGTTATCATGAACGACGAAACATATTGCAAAATGGACTTTTTTTCTCTACCGGATTCCCAGTTTTTTACTGCAAATGACAGAAGAAATGTTAGTGAATCGGATAGAACAGTTTGCTTTGAAAAATTTGAAAAAAATTATGGTTTGGCAAACTCTTTGTGAATGTGGGATGAATTCAACAGCGTTTTTTACAATAGGAACGAACCATAAACGCCGAAATCTACCGTAAAGAATGCTTGCAGAAAAGATTATTGCCCATGATTAAAAGACACAAGATTCCAGTTCTGTTTTGGCCCGTCTTGGCACCTAGTCACTATGCTTCAGCAACGGTAAACTGGTTAAATTTTTTTTTTAAGAAACCGAACACAACTTAGGGGGTCACCCTATAATGCTATGCACAGATGTTTCGGTATAGGAATTGGAGAAAAAACTCAATTTAGATTAGTTTGATTTAGGTGGAGAAAGACGAAAGTGACGGTGTACATTACCTTTGAAGCACTGGATGTTGAACTCGTTGGGAAACACTTTGGATGGTAATGTGTTCCAAAGTCTTGATGTTCGGGAAATCAATGACTGCCTATATTTCACTGTACGAGAAGGTAAGGGTTTAACGGTGTACTCATGTGAGCGTTCAGCTTGACGAGTATCTCGGGGAAAATTATAGAGTGGAGGGATGAGTGTGCTTAGTTCCGCACTGCATTTACCATGGAAGTAGCGATAGTAAATGCTGAGTACTCCGACATTTCTGCGATGCTCGAGAGAATCGATAGAAGACGTGATGGTCTCGTCTCCAATCAGTCGGAATGCATGTTTTCGAATACGGTCGAGCAACGCGAGGTGTGATTTGGGTGCCCCAGTCCAAACATGCGAATTGTACTCTAAACGTGGTCTAATGTAAGCCTTATAGATGGTTGCGAGGTCGTTCGGAGAGAAATACTTTTTGCACTTTCGGAGCACACCCAGATGTTTAGAGGCGTCGAGGGCAACATCAAAGATGTGCTGGGCCCAATTCAGGTGGTCATTAATTTTAACGCCAAGAAGTGTGAAGTTATCCGAGGTACAAAGTTGTGTGCCACCTAAGGTCACATTTTGAAATAATACTGGAACATCACGTTTGAGGGATAGATGACAGGCCTGTATTTTAGAAGCGTTGAACTCTACTCTATTTTTCCTGCCCCATTCCAGGATTAAGCTGAGGTCCGAGTTCAGCGAACGGAATAACTCCATGCGATTGGAACCAATAGAATACTTGTGTGATTCCGCAGCAGAGTTAAATTCATAGGTGTTATCTAAAGAACTGTCATCCGCGAAACTATGGATTGGATTGAGAGTGGACGACAGAAGGTCGTTGATGATAATTAAAAACAGAGTTGGAGATAAAGCAGAGCCTTGAGGGACGCCGGAATCTATTGGGAAAGAGGAAGAAGTAACGCCATCTAGTACTACTCGTATAGTGCGTTCAGAAAGAAAATTTTCAATCCATTGAACAAGGGTAGCATTAAGACCAATGGCCCTAAGCTTTGCTATGAGACATTCATGCCAAACTCTGTCAAAAGCTTTTGCAATGTCAAGTGCAAGAACTTGACCTTCGCCGTGTTTATGTATGCATGAGTTCCAACGTTCTGTCAAGTAGACCAGAATGTCTCCCGTCGACCTTCCAGAACGGAACCCATACTGTCGATCATGGATTAGCTGGTTATCCTCGAGATATTCAACGATTTTGCGATTGGCAGCAGTTTCCATTACTTTCGAGAGCACTGAAGTAATGGCTATAGGGTGGTAGTTAGCGGGGTTCGCTTTGCTTCCTTTCTTGGGAATTGGCTGAACATTCGCAACTTTCCACAAACGTGGAAAGCACCCAGAAGAGTAGGAAAGATAGAAAAGATTGCGAAGAGGTTTAGCTAAAGAAGAGGAGCACTTTTTAAGGGTAATGGGGGAATACCGTGCGGACCAGCAGATTTGTGGATTTTGAGCTCTTAAAGGATCCTAGAAATAAGTCTCGTGCGAAAATGTAGTTTAGGCAATGAGAAACCAGAATCAGTTAGAGCGGGAGGCGATTGGTTTGAAGGTGGAAGACGTGAGTTTCTAGCGAAACTTGCTGCTAGTAAGTTAGCTTTTTCGACAGGATCAATAACGGTACGGTCGCCATCAACAAGAGGTGGTATTGAAGAAGAAATGAAATTGTTGTTGACCGTTTTGACGAATGACCAGTAAGATCTCGAGCCTTTAGGGCACTGAAGGATCTTCCGTCGAAGTTTTTGGTCATGCTCAAACTTAACACGATTGAGTATGGATTTGCAGGCATTTCTTGACGCATTGAAGAGTTCTCTGTTGGCAGGTGTTTTATTACCTTTAAAGGTTTGAAATGCTTGTTTCTTGGTCTTAATTGCATCGAGACATTCATTGTTGAACCAAGAGTCCTTCGACGGCCTAACCCTTTTATAACTGGAAGGTATATAGAGCTTCATACCTTTCAGGATAATCTCGGTGACAAGTCTACAAACTTCATCGCAGTCATTGGAATCAAAGCACAATTTCCAATTAAAGGCATTGAAGAAGTCATTTAGCGCCTCCCAATTGGCTCTTTTGAAATGTCAAATATTTCTTCGGGGTGCCTTGATTGTCAGCGGTGTTAGTGGTGCAACTGGGAATTGCGCACGAATCAAAAAATGATCCGTATTTCCAATTGTCGATGGTGATATGACAGAGACAGAATATTTCTCTGGGTTAGAAAAATGCTCTGCAACATCTGGTAAACGAGTAGGCTCATCTACCAACTGTGTTAAACCGTTTATGGAAGCAAAAAGCTCAGTATCACGCCCCTCCTGGTCCGTAGTCGAGGAGTGTTTAAGCCAGGCAATGTTATGAACATTGGAATCGCCCGCGATAACGATTTCAGCGTCAGGGTTTGCAGTGTTTATTGACTGGATAGATTCAGTTAACCCATCCAGTTCTAATAAAGTGTTCGCACCAGTCATTGCTAGGCTTCTATACATATAACAGAAGTAAATGACGTGTTGGAAAGACACATCATCGCGGATGTAGAGTGCGACACCCCGTTGGCGAAAAAATGCGGGAATAAGGTGGTATCCGGGAACAGAATAAAACTGTTCACTTCCCGGTAGCACCTTGCATTCGCCTAGTGTTAGTATATCCGGTCTTTTGGTTTGGGTATGGATATACAGCGAGAGATAGGCAGAGTTCAGTCCCCGAACATTGACTTGATCAATAGTAAAGCTACTCATGATCAATATAATATCATAATATAAATATGATAAGAAGAGAAAAAATTAAAAAAAAAATATCTACGAAAATGTACGAAAAAAAAAAAATTTTACTAATAAATTTAGCTAGGACACAAAAAAAAAATCAAAATTGGAACGTAAGAAAACGAAAATAAAAAAAACTAAAGACTATATAACAAATCTCCTAGGACAATACACGGAAAAAAAAAATTATGCTATAAAAAATTTACCTAGGACAATAGCTAAAAAAAATTGGAATAACAAGAAAATAAATAAATAAAAAAGTCAAATAAATTAAAATAAACACAACGCTCAGGTAACACCAAAATGGGACGATACACAAACAGAGATACAACAAAACTAATTTAGCTAGATCGGAATCAACAGCGTTAAACTGTTATTTACCCGTGCAGTTCTATGCCTTCGCACGGGCAACAACAAAAACACTGCAGACTCCGTTAGCTGATACTTAGCTTCGAGAATAGAAATGAAGTCGACGCGCACATAATAAAAAATCAATTAAATTCAAACATAGTAAAAAACCACACTGCATTAAAATTTTGAAATTAAAAGCGAAAAATGTATAAATAAAAACAACTACAAAAGAAATTAAAACAGACCTAAAAAAAAAAAAAATAAATAAATAAACTAAATAACTCGAAGCGCGTCTGCACACGATCACTGTGCGATGTTGTCTCTCAATTCCAAAGGCATTGCATATGTACGAAAAGCTTCGTCCAATCGAAAAATATTGGACAATTCAATCAATCAAATTCCTGTTAAGACCCCCTATAGGGGCATAGGACAGAAACAACTCTCTTCCACAAGGCGCGATCCTGAGCATCGGCTTTAAGCTGTTGCCAGGACTTGTTTATTCCTCTGGCCTCCTGCTCAACTGCTCGCTTCCATGTGTTACATTACCGACGTCCCACCCGACGTCTTCCTTGAGGGTTATAATCCAGAGCCTGTTTTGCGATGTTTCGCTCTGGTTTCCTCAAAGTATGACCGATCCACTGCCACTTTCGCCGTTGAATCTCAATACCTATTTTAGTCTGGCGAGTTGTACTCCAAAGTTCGTCGTTGGAGATTACTTCTGGCCAGAATATTCCTAAAATGCGCCGGAGGCATTGGTTTACGAAAGTCTGTAGTTTCTTGGTAAGTCGAACGGTCACTTTCCACGTAGTACAACTATTTAACAACACGGATTTGACGAGATCTCTCTTAACCTCCAGAAAGGGGAAAGGATACCGAAGGCCTGACGAGCTTTATTTAGCCGAGCCTCAACATCCTTTTCGGCTCCGCCGTCCATGCTGACAATGCTTCCGAGATAGCAAAAATCTTGCACCTGTTCCACATCCTGTCCATTAAGGACAATCGGTGTGCTTGCGTTCGAACCCATATGCATGTACTTGGTTTTACGCACATTTATTTTCAGTCCCGCCTCTTTGCATTTAGAATGCAACGAGCGAACATTTGACTCTAAGTCCGAACGGGTATGTGCAAGCAAACACACGTCATCAGCATAATCAAGGTGACTTAAGATGTTAAATAGTCTCCATTGAAGACCTTTACCTTCCCCACCTTCCAGTGCAGCTTTCAAGATGTCATTTATTACCACCAGAAACAGGGCTGGTGATAATATGGAGCCTTGTCTGACACCCGTTCGCACAGGAAAGCTCTCGGACAGCTCTCCTCTATGCAAGACGCGACACCTTGCATCTTCGTAGGATTCTTTAATCATAGCTATGACCTTATCTGGAATACCTCTCCTACGCAAAGCATTCCATATGTAATCTCGCTTAACGCTGTCGAAAGCCTTCTCGAAGTCCACAAACATGAGATGTAATGGCGAACCCATTTCGGCTGACTGCTCTAATATTATCCGTAGGGTATTTGTGTGGTCGGTACAAGACGACCCTTTACGGAATCCAGCCTGATAAACTTCGAGAGTGCTCTCGACGACATCACTAATCCTATTGAGAATTACCTTAGCCATAATTTTTGATACGGCAGTAAGTAGACATATACCACGCCAATTGCCACAATCCCGAAGGTCGCTCTTCTTCGGAATTTTTACAATGACGCCCTCCTTCCATTCAGTCGGATATCTTCCCCCACTCCACACCTTAGTGAAGAGTGGGAGGAGTATATCGGCTGTTATTTCCGGGTCCGCTTTGAGGAGTTCGGTTGGTAGTCCGTCTATACCTGGAGCTTTCCTTCCCGCCATTGACCGAATGGCGGAAACTATCTCTTCCTTATCTGGGGGATCGTCCCTAATAGAGGATTGTTGCGGTTGGATGTTTGGAAGTTGTTCTGTTTCCGGAGTATCTTCATTTGACAAGATGTTTAAAATATCAGAGAAGTATTCCTTCCATCGTTGCAACTGGTGTTCACTCATATTAAGGAGAGTTCCGTTGACATCTCTCACCAAGTGGTTGGCGGTGAAATTCCTGTTCGTCAACTGTTTCATGATTTTGAAAAGTGAACCCATATCCCCAAGGTAAGCCGCAGATTCTGCCTTGTTTGCCAGATCTTCAATGGCCTTTCTCTTGTCGCGTCTAACAGCCTTTTTAAGCTGTATATGAGCATCGCGGTAGTTCTGCCTCAAGTCGGGCGTTCGTTGGTTGACATCGGGTTGAGAGATGACTTTTCCGATTGCCAACCTTGTCCCATGTGTCTTGCGACATCCAGGGTTTCTCACCGCTTTGCGCATATCCCACAGATTCTTCAGCACTAGTTAGAAAAGTGTTTCTGGTTGCCTCCCAATTGGCGTCCAGTGTGCGCATTTCATGTTCACCCAATGTGGATGACTTTTCGCGTAGAATGGTGGTGTATTCGAATTTTTTGTTGGGATCTCTGAGTTTATCCACATTAAGCTTGCGCTTCATTTGAAGAATTTATGGTCGTCGGATAGCTGCTGTACACAATCTCAAGCAGGCAACCATCAAGTGGTGATCGCTCCCCACGTCAGCTCCACGTTTCGCTCGCACATCGAGGAGACATCTTCTCCATCGGCGACTTATAGCCAAATGGTCGATCTGGTTCTGAGTAACACCATCAGGGGAAACCCAAGATGTCTTATGATGACTCTTGTGTGGAAAAAGGGTCCCTCCGATGACCATTTGGCGAGTACTACAGAACTCCACAAATAATTCGCCGTTTTCGGGTCTCTTCATCCAAGGTCGTGAAGGGTCGACCCAAGGGTCACCATGCCTCCCCATGACGTGTTCTAGTCCAGTGTTGTCTGATCCAACCTGGGCGTTCATATCTCCCGAGATGATAATAATATCACCTCTTGGAACACGTTCGAAGGTGGCACTCAGTTGGCTATAAAACTCCTCTTTGTCACCAGATGTTGCGGTACTAGTTGGTGCGTAGCACTGCAGAATTGTGACGTTTCTGACACTGGTCCTGAGCCTGACGACGATAATCCTATCTGAGATTGGTTCCCAGCTAATGAGACTGTTTCTCGCTCTCGGCGTAAGGACGAACGCCACGCCATTTCTGGCTTCACTTTCAGGGCCAATGTACAGAATAGTGTTTCCGCTAGGGGTTCGTTCTTCTCCTGATCCTGTCCACCTGACCTCGGTCAAGCCCAAGATTTGGATGTTATAGTCCTTCATTTCACGGTCGATCACTGATTGGCGGTGCAAAGACCGAGTAACCCCAGCTCTTCCCCCGTCATTCAATGTTCGAACGTTCCAGAAGCCAATCATAGTCCGTTTTCGAATGCCAAAAGTCTTTACCGTAGAATC
Source organism: Chorisops tibialis (assembly GCA_963669355.1). NCBI lineage: Eukaryota > Metazoa > Arthropoda > Insecta > Diptera > Stratiomyidae > Chorisops > Chorisops tibialis. The sequence goes on from OY770262.1 coordinate 249,204,973, forward strand.
AGTCCGTATCCGAGGCGATGTATCCGTTTCTCGTATCATTTAGGTCTTAAGATCACGGGCGATAAGCCCATGATCCAGTGCATTTGCCATTTTTAGGGCAAGCAGGACTGGCTGTGGGTGAATTCTACAGCCCCCATCCCAGAGGGGGATAGTTAGCTCAGGTCCGTGGAGTCGCTAACTCCAAAGATAGTTGCAGGAATTGGTAAAACCTCATACTACAACTACCCCCTTGCGGGGAAAATTATGGACAATTATGAAGGCAAAATTAAAAAAAGAAGGAGGAAGTGTAAAAACCATGGATGAATTTAAAAATACGTTGAGCATTAGCATCTAAAGCAGCTACAAAAATATTGTGCAGCGCTTGATGAAAAACATGAGAAGAAGGATCAGAGAATTCACCAGAAAAAGTATTAATCATGTTCGGAATTAGGAATTCATAGCTAGCAGGATATAAAGTAAATACAAATAAAATTTTATAAAAATCCATTGAGTAGTTTTCAATTTATACCCACCTTACGCACGACAGAACTTTTCGTTACAGGCTTTACGTTCGATATTCAGCGTTTATGGGAACTAGAACATGTTAGTACCCAATCCAACCACGAACTCAAGCAGGAAGTCTCTGCGAAAAATATTTTGAAAGGTCCACGACTCGTGATCACTCCGGTCGACTCGTAGTGAGACTTTCATTTAAGATAGATTCAACGGTCTTAGGTCAGTCAAAAGAGACTGCAGTTCGTCGATTCATTTCGTTGAAGAAAAGAATGAACAGAGATCTTCTTCTTAAATCATAATATGTAGCCATTAGGGACGAATATCTGCAACTGAAGCACATGGAGAGAATACAAGAGATTGAGATAAAACTATCGCACTACTTTATTCCTCATCACTGTATGCTTAAGCCATCCAGAACTACCACTAAACTTAGGATTGTATTCGATGCATCATGCAAGTCATCCACAAACATATCGCTCAATGAGATATTATTTAAAAGTCCAACAATCCAAGACGATTTATTTTCGATTCTTACTCGCTTTCGTCTACATAAATACGTCTTTACCGCAGACATCGAGAAGATGTACCGGTAAATATTGATAGACACAAGGGATCAAGAATATCAGTTAATAGTCTTTCGCAACCTATCAACCAAGGATATGGAATTCTACAAGCTCAAGACTTTAACTTATGGAACTACTCCAGCCTTTCTTTCTTGGATCGTTAGGATCTGAGGTGGTAAGACGAGATTTCTACGTAGACGATATCATGACAGAGAGCAACAATTTGAATGAAGCCTTGCAAATGCAGGCACAGCTAAGAGGTCTTCTGAAAGGTGCAGGCTTTAATCTTCGGAAGTGGTGTTCCAACAATTCCATGCTCTTAGCAACAATACCCGACGCAGATATTGAATTCAAGCTAGACTTGAATGACAAAGGTGAAGAAGGGATCAAAACTCTAGGAGTTACATGGATGACCAAGGCAAACCAGTTTTTAATCCAAACATACTGACCACATGCGCGGCTGAACGTATATTTTCACTCTCCCTTACTCAGGCTGCCTCGAATGTTCAATCAATCTTGCCTTAGTTTTCATGACTTCAGTCTACAATCTTTCAAGGTATATTTAAAATTCAAGTTTTCTATTAAATAACTTTGTACATATATTGAATTTCTATTTAACTTTCTTTTTTTCTATTATTAATATTGTAATTCACTTATATTTGTTTTGGACCTCTTGTATAATTGGAATATTTTACTTTCTGTTCATCAAGTCCTTAAATAAATAAAATAAAATAATAAAAATAAAACATTAAAACGGATTACTAGCAGATATCGCTCATATATTTGACTCGCTGGGCTTAGTCAATCCAGTTATAGTGCACTGCAAAATATTCTTCTAGCAACTATGGAAGCTCAAGCTTGATTGGTACGCAGCACTTCCAGAAGAACTTCATACACGTTGGTTGAAATTTCGAGATGACCTCCCATTGTTGAATAAACTAACGATACCAAGGCAAGCATGTATTGCAACATCAATGGCACTATACCAGATTCACGGCTTCAGCGACGCTTCAGAGAAGGCTTAGGGGGTAGCTATCTATCTTCGCTCGATTGACACAAAGGGGAATACAACTGTCAGAATACTATGCGCTGCTTCCAGAGTTGCACCAGTAAAAACAGTTAGTTTTCCACGATTAGAACTGTGTGCAGCACGAATGTTAGCTCACATGACCAATCGAGTGAAGCACATATTAGAACTCAATGATGGCCAAATATTTTATTGGTGTGGCTCTAAAATAGTCCTAGGTTGGATAAGAGCGGAATCCTCATCATATAAGACTTTCGTAGCGAACAGAATATCTAGTATTCAAAACTCAAGTTCTATACAATATTAGAAATATGTTAATACTATCCTCAACCCAGCTTATCTAGTGTCCTGAAGCGTGTCCCCGAGCATTTTGCTAGCCTCGCAAATATTTTTCAATGGACCAGTCGAAAATCTTCATTTGATTGGCCATCAGAAGTCGACAAAAGTGAGTTAAAGGCAACGTCATTATTGGCACTAGCTCACAAACAATCACATTTCATTGATGTTATCAATCATCGAAATTCCTTCATGTACCTAATTCAAGTGGGGCATATATTGCAAGATTAGTAAAAAAAACCTGCAGTGCAGAACTAATCGTTCTGCGGGACCAGCCGTAAGTGCAGACTAATGCAGCATTAAAAATCACCGTTCGTTACATACAGTCCCAAGGTTTCGAAGAAGAACGCAAGACACTGAAGGCAGGAAAACAACTAAATAAGCATAACCAGTTAGCAAGCTTAAAGCCAATTGTGGGGGGAAGGCTTCAAGCAGCAAATGTTCCATACGATACGAAACATCCAATGCTGTTACCGAGGGATCATGTTTTAACAATTCTATTGGTAACTGATGCTCATAAAACAAATTTTCACGCCGGACCACAAGCACTTCTGTCAATAATTCGACAACGTTTCTGGCCACTGAAAGGAAAATTGCTCACGCGATACAGCACTGCATAACATATTTGAAAGCCAAACCAATCCTAGGTATTTAATTAATGAACAATCTACCTGCTCCAAGGATTCGAGATGACCGAAGAAGACTTATGAGAAAAAACATCTTATCAAGTGAAGGTAGAGTTATTAGATGGTAAAAGTTTGAATAAATTAGATTGTGGAGACCAACGCCAACAAAATAACATCGTCCAGGAACACACATCCAAGGAAATCATCATCATCAATTGCGCGACAGCCCAAATCGGGCCCTGGCCTCCTGAAGTCGTCGCCTCCAATCGTCTCGATCCAAAGACCGCGTCCTCCAGCTGCTAATTTTTAAAATGGCTTTCCTGTCGTCATCAACCGAGTCTTCCCATCGCTTGCGTGGTTTGCCTACTGGCCGGTTACCACTCGCTTTGCCTTTAAGAGCACGTTTGGGGATTCTTCTGTCTTCCATTCGCTCTACATGGCCAGCCCACTACAGTTTACGTAGCTTGATGAACGTTGAAGCTTCTGGCTCGTCGTAGAGTTGATACAACTCATGGTTGTATCTTATTCGCCATTCCGTTCCTTCCTTCACAGGTCCCAAAATTCTTCGGAGGACCTTTCTTTCGAATGCGTTAACTGCTTTTTCGGAAGTTCGCGTTAATGTCCACGTCTCGCTGCCATAACAGAGCACAGGTCGTATAATAATTTTATAAATCCGCAGCTTATTGTTCCTGTGCACTTTCTTGGATTTCATTATTGGAAGTACCGAATAATACGTCTTATTTGCAAGTATTATCCGTCGTTTGATTTCGTCTGCTTCATTACCGTTCTTTGCTAGATTAGCCCCAAGATATATGAAGTTGTCCACACTCTCCAATTTATATTCCGCAATTGTTATGTTTTGTCTGATTGGCGTTCTCCTTCTTGTTTGCGTCATTACTTTTGTTTTGCTTTCATTAATGCGCAACCCGACTTCCTTTGCGGCGGAGTCAAGATTGACAAATACCTCCTTAGCACTATGGAAGGATCTTGCTAGAATGTTAATGTCGTCAGCGTATGCTACTAGTTGGGTGGACTTGAATAGTAGTGTCCCGTTGGTGTCGACTGGGATTTTTCGGACGACATACTCTAGTGCCAAGTTGAAAAGCATAGGGGATAGACCATCTCCCTGCTTTAAATCACATTCCGTTCGAAAGCTGGTTGTGGAATCGGTTTGTATTCTCACTTGGGATTCAGTGTTCGTCATTGTGAGTCTTGTTAGTCGGACTAGTTTTGGAGGAATTCCAAAGTCAAGCATGATTTGGTACAGTACGCTCCTGTCGATATTGTCGTATGCTTGTTTAAAATCTACGAATATTTGGTGCACGTCTGTGTTACATTCCCAGCATTTCTCAAGCACCTGTTTCACCGAGAATATCTGGTCTGTTGTAGATCGTCCGGCTCTGAATCCGCCTTGGTATTCGCCAATTATTTGATTAGTATAAGGCTTGTCAGTATTTTATAGGACGTACACAACAATGATATACCTCTGTAGTTCTCACAGCAGAGTTTGTCTCCTTTTTTGTAAATTGGACATATAATGCTTTTTCGCCAGTCGTCAGGTATGATTTCCTCTGTCCAAATTTTTCATATCATGTTATGCAGTATTTCAGCGACACAGGAGATCAACTGGTATTCCGGCAATTCCCGGCGCTTTGTTTAGTTTTTGGTCACATAGGGCTGCTTTGATTTCAGCAAGCGTGGGTAGTGTCGATGATGGTTCATCTTCGTCAGTTGAGGCTTCAATTGAAATGTTGTCTGTTGTGATCGGTGCTAATGGGGTGGGATTCAAAAGATGTTCAAATGAAGCCCATCTCCTTTTGATTTCTTGTGTGTCGCTGATGATGTTGCCCTATGCGTCTTTGCAGAGATTGGTTTTTGGCTTATATCCCTTTTTTAAGTCTTTTACTATTGCGTATGCGTCCAGAGTTTTATTTTTTCTCATGTCGTCGTCCATTTTTTGTATTTTGTCATTATGGTACTTCCTTTGTTTTCGTCTGCAGGTCTTTTTCGCATATCGCCTAAGCTCGTAATATCTTTCTTTTTTGGCTCGTGTTGGTCGTTCAGTAAAAATTTTGTAAGTCTCGCTCTTTCTATCTATTGCATCGCGACATTCTTGGTCGAACCAATCATTATTTTTTCACCGTACTAGATATCCTAACACCTCTTCTGCGGAGGATTTGATGCCGTCTCGTATTTTCATCCACGCATTCTCCACTGGCATATTTTGGATATCTTTATATATTGGTGTCAGGTGTTTATTACATGCTAACATGTAAGCCTGCGCCACCGTTTCGTCGTTGAGCTTGTCGACATTGAATTTGCGAGCTCTTCTCGTTTTCGAATATCCACGACAAGTTATTCGGCATCGATACTTAGCTCTGACTAGATAGCGATCATAGTCACAATTCGCACCGCGGAGAGTTCGTACATCAAGTATGCTGGAAGCAGCCCTTTTCTCAATTAGAACGTGGTCTATTTGGTTGAAGGTGTGACCATCTGTTGATGCCCACGTTCGTTTGTGAAGATCGCGATGTGGAAGCACGTAGAGCTTACTATGATATTTTTGCTGCTTGCGAAATCAATAAGACGTTGGCCATTGTCGTTGGTTATGTCATGGAGACTGTGCTCTCCTGTTGTTCCTCTATGAGCCTCCTCCTTTCCGACTTTTGCATTAAAATCCCCTAAGACAATTTCTAGGTCATTCGAGGGCAGTGAATCATAGGTTGTCTCTAGGGTGGCATAAAATTCGTCTTTAGTTATATCGTCCTTGTCTTCTGTTGGTGCGTGAACGTTGATCAACCAAGTGTTGAAAAATTTAGTCTTTATTCGGATTGCACTCAATCTTTCACTTACTGGTCTGAAGCTCGTGACCTGCTGTTTAGATTTTTTATCAACGACAAAAGCGACTCCAAGCTCTCTGCTTCCCGACAATTTTCCACTTGGATAGATTGTGTGTGATCTCATGTCCATGATTTCGCTACCGAGCCATTTCGTTTCTTGGATGGCAGTTATGCTGATGTTGTGTTTTGCCACTTCTTCGGGAAACTCTTTCAGAGCTCCTGTCCTAAATAAGGATCGAACTTTCCAAGATCCAATAGAGTAGCCCATTTTTCATTTGCGGGGTCGTTGCCGTTGAGTCCATCCTTTCCGAGGCTGTTCTTCAGGTTTCTGGGTAGTGTTCTTTTTTCGGTGATGCGTTGTCGGCGCCTCGCCAACCCCCGACCTGAAGGACCGGTCCTACTTATTTATTACACCCTAGTAGAAAAAGGGTGGGAGTTTTGAGCTAAATATGACATGCTCAAGTTCTCACAGCTATGCTGCGAGTCCAACTATGTCATACTTTTTGCCTACTTCCTGAAACGCACTGGTGTTACTGGCCATTCAGGTTAACTCCTTGTTCCCTCCTCCTTTCTCAAACCGGGCTTGGGACCGTCTATGGCGGAGTTATTATTACACACAACTCACGTATTTTTTAATCAAAGTGCTTGGCGAAATTTAAATAGAGGCAAGTAGAGCGCGTTTTACTTTCATTGTCGTTTCGAGCCTTTTACTCATTTGATTTTATGCATGCCTGTTAGAGAGATAGACTCATGACAACAAATTTTCGATGCACAAACTTTTGGTTGAGTCGAGCCATTAGACATATCCATGTCAAAACGTGAAAATATGAAATTTGAGCTAAATAAGCGTCATTCGCCCGAAGTTTTACTTTTTGCCGTCAGTTCAAGAAAATATGCCGTTCAGACGCGTCGAATGATTGTTGAAAATTATGGTGGGGGTGTTATAAGTGAAAAAACGTGTCGCGAATGGTTTCAACGCTATAAAATGACCGATTTCAGCGTGGAAGACAAGGAGCGTTTCGGAGCGGTTAAAAAGGGTGAAGACCCAGAGTTGGAGGCATTACTCAACGCAGATTCATTGGGCGTGACTCAGCAAGCCATTTCACATCGTTTGAAAACCTTGGGAATGATGCAAAAGCAAGGAAATTGGGTGTCATACGAGTTGAAGCCAAGAAACGTCTAACGGAAATTTTTTATATGCGAACAGCTGCTCCAAAAAGAGAAGAAAACAAGGGTTTTTGCATCGCATTGTCACTAGCAATGGGAAGTGGTTCCCTTACGATAATCTAAAGGAAACAAAAAATCGGATACCGCGGCCATGTATCAACATCGACGGCCAAGCTCAAGCCCACAGCTCGGCATGGTGTATTATGAGCTGCTGCAATCTGGTGAAATCATCATAGAAGCTCGCTACGAAAAACAACTAATGCGTTGGAGCCGAGCATTTAAGGAGAAACGACCGCAATACGAGGAGAGACACGACAAAGTGATTTTGCTGCACGACAACGCTCGCCCGCATGTTGCTCGCGTTGTGAAAATCTACCTGGAAACATTGAAATGGGACGTTCTACCCCACCCGCCGTATTCTCAAGACATCGACCTTTCCGACTACCATCTATTCTGATTGATGACGCACGGCCTGGCTGAGTAGCACTTCGATTTTTACGACGACGCCAAAAATTGGGTCGATCGACCCAAAAGAAGAGCAGTTTTTTTGACGCGAAATCCGTATGCTGCTAAAAAAGTTGTGGCTAGTGATGGACAATTCTTTGAAGAATAAATAATTAAACATTTTTGCACAACAAAGGCAGGAATTTAAAAAAAGCGGTTTTTTATGTATGCATCCAATAATTAAAGGTAGGATTAGGATAAATGGAATTATTGCGCGGCTAATAATTTCAAACTCAACGAACATTTTGGATTTTTTCCATGTTTTCAATTCATATAAAAAATATAGTATACAACTCCTTATTCGTCACAGTTATTTCTATTTTAAAAGGACAATGACATGCTTATCACGCGCCAAATAAGCATCCAATTGTTGGCAACTCATACCGGTCGAACAGCATATTTCATCGAACGAATTCAAACCGTTGTAAATAATTTGTGTTGCTGAATTTCCATTTTGCGTTCCATTGCCGTTGCATCCATTCCTTAAGGCCCGTCCACCACGCGGCAACGGCATACTACTCTGCGTTTTTTTCGGACTGTACGCCTCTCCTACTGTTTCAAAGGCGGCAGTGTTCGGAAGTGTACCAGCCGATCCTAATTTTGGCTTCGTTATATCATCTTCGTCGCCGGCAAACAAATTTTTGCTTATTGTAACTGGATACTAAAAAAAATAGTTTAGTTATTATTTTATCAAATTGAGAACTGCATTACAGACCTTATCTACTCGTCTTATTAATCCTTCCAGTTGTCCAAATAGAACCATTTGTTTTTCATTGATATTTAAAGCGGCCGGATTGAAGCGAACACATAGTTCGCCAAATGTTGCACCGTGAGCCATCGAGGCGAAAATTCGAAAAACATCTCGAACCGATGCCTTCTGTCTTTCCGATTTCGAACATTTCTGTACGCATTTCCGCTGCATATCACGACATTTCGCCAGCTGCGATAATTTCGGTGTCGGCCGATAAATGTTACTATATTGAAAAACTGGTACTATTGCGGCCACGCCTAAGACGACCAAATGCTTAACACAATCGCCGACTAATTCAAGCGCGACATCAGCCAAAGCTGTTATCCGATTTACATGATTGAAGCCATCGATATATGGCAAAATCTGCAAATACGAAAAATAAACATAAGTGAAATTGTGATAAATAAATTAAAATGTATAAACAATACCCGTCTTGTTGTCAAATCCCATTGATCGTGCACATATTTGTAGAAGTCATCGGTTAAAGCTGCCGCTTGGTATGGATATATTTTAACGGTTTCACAGTATCGAGGAACAACACAAAGCGGGATAAGAGTGCTTCCCTCTGAAAAAGCGAAAGCAAAATTTACTTTGGAATTTAACACATTGTAACAAACTAAAAAATAGTTCTTAAGTAATTTTGTGTTTTCAACAACGTAAAAAATTATCACCTATAATCACAAGAAGAACCATCATGTATATTTCACGAGTTCAATTTTAATAAGACCAGGTCTTTACTTCTACTTAAGAAAACAAAGGTAAAATAAAGAGGGAACATACAAGCGGGATCCCGTTTCAGTACTACGCGTGTCCAATGCCGCTTGACTTCGGTGATCAGACGATTACCGGTAGAACCAGTGCACTGCATTGAGCTCTTACTCAAGCTCTTTTAGACAGTAAATGTGGAAATGGAAAAGTGTCTAATTAAAGAATGCCTAATATTAGGCGACGACATACTGAAAGTATTCATCGAAGACAAAAGCCAATAACAGCAATCTCCAAAGCTCCCGAACTTCCATTTGGTCCATAGCTGCTTGACTTTCAACTTGAAAATCAAAAATTGTGGTAACTTTTTTCCAGTATTTAAAGGAGGGGAATGAAACTTATATTTAAGAATTAAGAATTTGTATAGGGGAACCCTGGGCATAACGGGATACCGGGCGGAATAAAGTTCGACGTTTTTCAGTGTCGAGGTGGTGCTGCTAGCGAGGAGCAATAAATAGAACTAGACCAACATGTTACTGCCCAACTACGTCAGCCATGTTAGTCTAGTTTTTTCGAGCGTTGGTACGAGAAGTTTTCGTTCTGTGTTGTTTTGCTCCTGTATTGAAACTTCTGATGATTTTCTAACATTGTATACATTCCAAATATAGTTAGTACATGCTTGAAGCACGTTTAATTGTCTTCAGTTTCGTGTAGTTAAACGTAGTACGTAGATTACGTATCTTTCTCGAGTGGCTTTACCCCCTAACGTGAATCGTGTCCCTGGGACGGAATGGGGAAGTACCCCATTCTTACTGTGAATGTTTATATTGCGATGAATTTTTGAATTTTTCAAAGCCAGTTGAAATTTGAGACGCTTGTTCCATGCACAAAAAATGGACACACACAATTCACGCGCGAGAACAGATAATGAAAGTGATGAGGCTACCTTAACGTGTGAATTTTGTGAATAGGTTTAAAAAAAGGACACAATCAATGAAAAGTGTAGTTAAACCTTTATAGTCACTTAAAACACACCGTGCCTGGGGCAGAACGGGGCAAATGACAATATTTTCTGATTTTGACAACAAACATACTATTTTTTTGTTTTCCTTCAATATTATTGTATTTTTTTGGTTATTACATTATAATTGTTTATAGAAAAGCAGCTCCCTTAATTGACCCGCTTGTGTTGTAAAACATTTTGTCAACTTAGTACCCCGTTCTGCCCCGGGTTCCCCTACCTAAGGCATCGAGTGCAACCGCTTTATAATGGAAATTTTCTCTACGGCGGCTACCGTCACATGCAAGCTGGTGTCAGTTGACCTACCTTTCAGATGGGCGTGTTGGTGTGGGCACCTGACCGAGAGGTTCAGATTTGCACGTAGGTAGCTGTCCACCACTCTTTCCAGGCCTTTAAGAAGGAACGAAGTCAGGCTGATGGGTCGGGGCGTTATGGGAGGTTCTGCTTGGTTTAGGTATGAAAACCACCTTAACCTCTTGCCATAGCTTCGGTATTTGGCAAAGACTGATGCATGCTTTGTATATGTCAACCAGGTACTGAATTATTGCTTCATTCGCATTCTGGAACATTGCGGGATAGACTTCGTCCAGTCCTGGTGACTTGGAAGGTTTGAAGGTACTGAACGCAGTTCCTATGTTGTCCGGCGTCACGATTGTATCTACTAGTTCTGAGTTAGCTAGAATACGATCAGCACATGAACTTTGTGGCGGCGGCTCAAAGAATCTGGAGAAATGCGTTTGCATTAAAAGTGACTCGCCGCTAGACCCTAGTAATCCAGTAATTCAGGCATGTATGTGTCTTTATCATAGTAGTATCGTGGACGTTATCGATTTCTTCACAGAATCTCTTCCATGCATTTCGTTTGACGGCTCTTAACAGTTTCTATACAGTGTAAGTGCTGCTTGGTATTTGTCCCAGTCTATATCACATTTGCTGGAATTAACTTTGTTAAGGAGTTGCCTTGCTTATTTTTTTTTCAGAATATCAAGGTCGTTATTTCAACAAGACAGCGTTCTTACTATCTTTGGCAGGAACTCTTATATGAGGTTGTTAGTATATTTGTTAGCATATCAACTCTTTTATCTAAGAAATCTGGTGTTTTTATTGGGTGAGAAACTATTGCCGGTAGTTTACGGTGTATTAGCTCCTGATATTTAACCCAATTCGTTCTTCCTGCATTCCTGTAAACACCGGCTACTTTTTGTTGGTCCCACTATTTCAAATTTTATCCAGATATGGTCTGACTAGGATGGTTATTTCGAAACTCTCTAGTTGAGGACACTAGTGATTTAGAACCAGGTCAATAACCTCGCTTTCCACTCTATTTATGAAGGGAACTATTACCAACATAACAAACATTTAGATTGTTCATGCTAAGAAGTTCTAGAAGTTCTTCTAGAATCTAGAGTGTAGCCTAGTGGGTAGCGTGTTGGTCTACAATGCGAAGGTCGTCAGTTCGAATCCCGGTCGACACATAATTCTAGCACACTACCTGCTTGGTATACCTTAGTTACCTCAATCTACGAAAATTAAAATTTGTAGATAAAGGGTTGAGTGAAGGGCTAACAATCCTTCCACAATAATTAATGAAAAATGTTAAAGAACCTGAAAATCAGGAGGCCAAGGTCCGATTTGGGCTGTAGTGCCATTGTAGAATAGAATAGAATGCTAAGAAGTTCTAGAGTTGACTTAAAACCTATTACCAAGTCCCCTGTGTTAGACTGGATAAGCTGAATATAATTGACCGTATTGACAAATGATCAGTATGATCTCGAGCCGTTACGGCACTAATCTTCCATTGAAGTTTTTGGTTATGCACAGATTTAACAGGTAGAATTTTTTGACGCATTGGAAAGTTCTCTTTTGGCAAGTGTCTTATTGCTTTTGTTTGAAAAGCCTGTTTCTAGGCCTGAATGGCATCGAGATAATTTTTATTGATTCAAGAGACTTTCAAAGGCCTTACTATTCTGTGGCTGGAAGGTATGTTGAGCTTCATACCCTTCAGGATATTCTCGCTGACATGTCTACAGGTTTCATCACAGTCATTATTGTGCTTCGACACAACTTCTAATTAAAGGCATTGGCGAAATCATACAGCGCCGCCAAATTGCCTTTTTTAAAATGCCAAATATTTCTTCAAAGTGCAAATTACCAGCGGTGTAAGTGCTGTAACTAAAATGAAATGATCCATATTTCCAATTGGCGATAGGGATATGACAGAATATTTCTCGTGATCTCTGGTGAGAAATAGAACAAGTAGGTTGAAAAAATGTCCTGCAATATCTGGTAAACAAGTAAGCTAAACTACCAGGTGTGCTAAACGGTTTATAGTGGCAATAAGCTTAGTATCACGCCCCTGGAATATGGAATATTTAAGCAAAACAATGCTATGAAGATTGAAATCACCCACGATATCATTTCCCGCGTCAGGGTTTGCAATGCATATAGACTGCATAGGCTCAGATAACCCACCCAGTTCCAATAAAGCGTTCACTGGAGTCACTGCAGGGCTTCTACATACATAACAAAAGTACATGACATCTCTTTGGATCAGTATTTTATTCAGATATACATAATTACCTCTAGATGGGAGTAGTTCCCTAAATGGAGAACTAATTGGAAAGACACATCATCGACAATGCTGAGTGCGACACTTCTGACGGAAAAAAGCTGGAATAAGGAGATATCGAGCACTCACTCTTCGGTAACACCTTAAATTCGCAAAGAGCTACAACATCCAGTCTTGTAGTTTGAATATGAATATACAGCGAAAGATAGACAGAGTCCAGACCCGGATCGTTTATGTGATCGATTGTAAAGTTGACAATGTCAACCCCTCCACAAACCTAACCGAAGTACCGAGTTAGAAAAGATAAATCAGCAATATTCAGCTCACAAACACGACCAAGACAGGCTCAGACGAAACACTTAGACAATCAACAATCAAAGTTTGGAAATGTCAAAAATTAATAGGTATAGATATTTTTGAAAGTTATTATGTGTTTAGATCCAATTATACCTAAGTGGGGATCAGTCACTTCACTTCCTAATTCCAAGATCACAATAGCGACAAAATTACAGCTTATTTGTCACAGCGACATGTCCGGAGCAGTGGCGTGGCGTCCGTTGAAGCAAGGGAAGCTATGCTTCCCTTAGGTTTTGCCCTTTACTCAGCAGAAATCAGCACGGATATGAAAATTTATTTAAAAATTTCTTTAAAAAAAAGCACGCACTATTTTCGTCTACCACTGTTTACAGCATTTACGTGACCAGGACAGCCTTTTTTCTCACGCTTTTTCTGACCAACGAAAGTTGAAAGCCTTCCACAGGGAAAAAGATGCGGTTTTAAAAACGCATGTACCGCCGGCTAATATGAGTAAAATTTTCTCGCGCGACGAGCGCAAGTTCGACTTCAATAGGAAGGAGACGTGCGTCGCATTAAAATGCTTCCACCCATCCTCCCATTGCCTTTAGTCGCATATACAAGAGAACAAGACCGTCGGCCAATACCAGTAAAATTTTGCGCAAGTTCCACTTCTATACGAAGGAGAGATGCGTTAATGCAATTGCTTCCAGTCGGTGCAAGCTCTGGCTCTTGATCAAAGTGTTGCTGTATTGGAATTTCTGTACTAGCCGCAAAATGATCAGGGAGAAATATGTGAAGAGGTAGATCTGAAAAAATTGCCCATATTTGTATGTATTTTACAATTTTTTTTTTACTTCCGATTAATAGTGTAGACTGGATTCTAAATCGATTGACGAAAATCGCGCCCCCCCCCCCTCGGATGAGTAGCGATTGTAGCTTGGCGCAAAGTAATTGCTTCCCCTAGCTATAAAGTCACGCCACGCCACTGGTCCGGAGCATCGCACGTCGGAGCTGTGACTGAAAATTCCAATCAAACATTATCTCTAGTATTCACGACCACTGGTGATCTTGCGAAAGATTTTATTTAAAAAAATTTAGCAAATCGCATTTTTACTTTGTTTTCCTGAATTTACATTTTATCACAATTTAGCGTAATATACTGATACGCTTAAACGTAATATGACTATAGATTACATTGCATCATACGAACCTTGAACTACTCTCATAAAATTTATTTAGCTTGATCAACGAAATCGGACACGTACGATTGCGGTTATCTTAACTTTTTTCATTCTGTGCGTATACTCAGTTCATAAACTTGTGTAAATATGAATGAAATATAGCTGTTACATTTTAAACCTAAGTAATTTGTTCATCTCTAAAACATACTGAAATTATATACTGTATATACTGATTTGTATTACCTTGTAGCATGCACATCTTTTTCGAATTGATATCATTTCGCACTTGTGTTAGCAATCTTGCTATTCGAGTCATTTGTACGGCACTGTATTGTTGCGAGAGGAGTTTATTCGACCTTTCCATTGATAACTAAAATAAAAAAAAATCTTTATGTTAATCTATTGACTATAATCATAGCTATCATATGTATTTATACTCTAGATGAAATCTGAGTGTATTATCAGTTTGCCACAAAGTTTGTAACGCAAAGAGATAAGGCTAAGACCTTTATCACTATTGTACAACTTGATAAAGGTCTCAGCAGATACCGAAACGTCACACGTAATAAATCAAACAGTGTAAAATCCGGAAATCTTTCGTTTTAATAATTTAAGTTATTTTAACAAAAAAAAAAAGATAAACATAACAGGACTGCGATACTCTAGATGAAAGAGAAATTTTTTGATTTTATGACATTTTCTCCGAGCCTTATTTCTTGGCGTTACAAACTTTATGGCAAACTTATAATACTCTCAGATTTCATCTAGAGTATAAATATTATATTCTAAATTTTAAATTACACTGTGCGGCATGAAAATAGTCCCTGACACCATTGCAGCTAATTCTTATGTAAAATGACCTCCTGAATTTGAATATTATCCCCGTTTTCCTCATCACCCACCATTTCAAATTTTACTTTCAGTGGAAATCGATATAATGCATTTACCAAAATTATGTATTTGTATGGGAGGTGGTAGAAGGAGTATACGGATCAAGACAAAAATTTTCCTCGTCAATCATATTGCTACTATTATACTTTCAAAAAAAAACTTCAATTCGATAGCTTTGACAGTTTCGAAGAAAAATAATTTAATTAAAATTTCAAAATATCGTGAAATTTGTATGGGCGGGGGTAGAAGGAGTGAGGTGAAGTTGATGATTTTTTAAAACTGGTTGCAATTATGCTAGCTTCAACCAAAATCGAATAAACACATTTTTGAAAATTGTGCATTTGGATGGGAGGGTGTAGTAGAAGGGAAGGGATCGGATCAATATTTTTATACTTCGGCCCAAATTTCAAGTTGATACCTTAAATGATTTCGAAGAAAAATAAATTTCGAGATTTCATGAAATTTGTATGGGAGGGGGTAAAAGGAGTAGGGAGATGTAGCCCGTTCACGAACTTAAAGTTACGTTTTCGCTAAAAATGACACAAAACAAATTTCAGCACGATAGCTCAAGGCATTCGAGAGTTATATTGTTGACAGACGGACAGATAGACGGTCGCACGGAATCGAGGTTTTTGAGCGACAACAAATATTTCTGTACCATTGGCAGCTTTGTGCGAGAATTATTTCTTAGCGTTACAAATTGTAAGACTAACACAATATACTCTCAAATAATTTCATCTAGAGTATAAAAAGTTTTAGAATCCTATTCAAAATTTCGTATCGATTGGTGAGTCAATGAGTATCATAAACTGCGTATTCCTTCATAGATCGAGTAGTGTATTTTTCATGCAAGTCTTAACTTCTGAATAATTATCAAAATAAATTATGCTAATAAATATTCTTACGTCAATATTTATTTTAGACTAGCGATCGCCCGCGACTTCGTTCGCGTAACAATTGCAATAATACGCAATTTTCGAGAATGTAGGTAGTAATACGTTGCATGGCATGAATTATGTGCTTAGATCAATGGCTCTGTGAACAAAATGTTTTTTATTTTGTTGGAATCATTGCCATCAATTATTAAGAATGAAACCATGATATTTTTATGGGACAGTCCCGTGCCCACGGGTCTTAAGCCACCAAACGATCCCTTCTCCCATTGGTAGCGAACTATATGAACTTTCTTATTCTAAGACTTAAGGGGATTGGGATTTTGAGATCATACACGGATTGAAAAGCGTTAAGCAAATGTAAATAGTTATAGCTTGTGTTAATTTAAAAGAAAAAGTCTAAATACAATAACATTAAGTTCAAAAACATAACACGAATACGATTGCGCGTAAAGCCCAATCGATATGATGCTCCAGATGAAATAGGAATTTTTGTGATCTTAAGAAATTTTGTATGTGGATTGGTATAAGCAGTGACAGCATTTAACTAATTCGTTTCATAGCATGCTTGAGAAGCTATAAAAATGTTTTGTACTAAATTCAAGCTTCAATACTGAGAAAATTAGTAAATTGGATTTCGTGAAATTATTCAGTTCGTATGGGAGGTGGTAGAAGGAATGAGGGGTTTATAGTGATTTTTTGAGAAACAACTGTAATCATCATGCAATTGATATATTTTAAACTAGCGATCGCCCGCTACTTTATCCGCGTAAGAATTGCAAAATAAGCAATTTTTGAGAATGTAGTTACTAATACATTATGCGGGATATATGTATAATCTGATTAGTTTAATGGCACTTTGAAGACAATGGTTTGTATTTTGTTGAAATCAGAAACATAAATTATTAAGAATGAAACCACGATACTCGCACTTATATGGGACAGGCTCGTGATCGTGACAGATCGTAGTCGTATTGAAGAGCATTAAGGACATGTGAAAAGTTGCAGCTTGCGTTAATTTAAAAAAAACCCAAATAAAATAACATTAAGCTCGAAACCATAACAGGGCTACGACTCTGCGTAAAGTCCAATCATACAATACTACAGATGAAATCCAAATTTTTGCGATGTTAAGAATTTTGTATGGGGATTGGTAGAAGGGGTGACAGTACTGAACTAATTTTTTTCACATTATGCTAAAGTAGCTATAAAAATGATTTGTACCAAATTTAGGCTTCAAAAATTGAATAGGCACTGAGAAACTTAGTGCATTGGATTTATTGATTTTGTGTAATTTTTATGGGAGGTATTCGAAAGAGTGGGGTGTTTTTTGGTGATTTTTCGAGAAACGAAACTGCTATATTTTAGATTTTAGACCAGTAATGTTCACACTTTTCAAGAAAATCGAATTTTTGAAAAGTTGTGAAATTGTGTCACTTTGTATGGGAGGGGGTAGAAGGAGTAAAGCTAATCGGTTAATTTGTTCCCGATATTAATAATAATGCTACTTAAGGATTTGATACAACATTTTAGCTCGATATTTCATGAAAAAGTGCAGTTTGTATGGGAGGTGGTGGAAGGAGTGAGGGGTTTTTAATGATTTTTTGAAAAACAACTACAATCATTATGCAATTGATATATTTTAAATTTCAGATCAGTGACATACACACTTTCCAAGAAAATCAAGTTTTATAAAGTCGTGGAATCGTGTCACATTGTACGGGAGGGGGTAGAAATAGTGAAGGTAATCGGTTTATTTTTCCCGGTACTAATAAAAATGCTAATTAAGTATTTGGTACAAAATTTTAGCTCGATGAAATTTATACGTACTGAGAAAATTGGTGTAGAGTTTTTAATGAAAAAGTGTAGTTTGTATGGGAGGTGGAAGAAGAAGTGGGGGATTCAAATATTTTGTATACATATAGATTGCATTTCTAATAGAAATAATATATTCTAAATTTCAAATTAATAGCTTTTATAGTTGCCAAGAAAATTTGATTAATACATATTTTTGAAAATGAGTCACTTTGAATGGGAGGGGGGGTAGAAGGCGTGAGGGGAGGGAAATACAACCAAAAGCAGATTACATCTCGGACCATACCTAATAAACTGTGAAAGTTTCATTACAATCGGTTCAGCCGTTTTTGCGTGAAAGCCGGACAGACAGAGAAGAATTTTAAAAACGTGAGTTTCTGCTTAGTTATTGCTAAAATAAAGCAAAAAACTAACTTATAGTCATTTCTAAACAAATAACAGACAGCCACTACAATTATATTTATATGTATAGATTGCAGATCAGTAACATTCATACTTTTCAAGAAAATCTAATTTTTGAAAAGTTATGAAATTGTGTCCAATTATATGGGAGGGGGGAAGAAGGAGTGTGAATCCGATTATTTTTTTTTTTCGATAGTAATAATCATGCTAATTAAGTATTTAGAAAATTGGTTTCTTGTACTTCATGAAAAAGTGCAGTTTGTATGAGAGGGGGGGGGGGGGGGGGGGGGGAAGGACTGTGAGGTTCAAATAATTTGTATACCATACTGATATATATTTTAAACTAGCAAATACCCGCAACTTCGTCCGCGTAAATATCGATACAATGTGCTTTTCATAGTAATGTACGGTATATTTCATATATAATCTGCTTACACTAATTTCTGCGAAAAATGTTACCCCGTTTTAACCCTTACATATTTTCTTGAGAGTTCAGCACTTTTTATGTTCTATTCCAAAAAAATTTCTGCGAACTAAATTCTAGAAAAGAAATCACTATTAGTGTAAGGCCTCTTTTGCCAAAATCAAAATATAATATTAAAACGCAGCAATAGATTTTTCTCTTAATTTCAATTAATAATTACTTGTACGTATTTTAACTTCCTTTACTTAGAATTACTCACTGACAAAAATCAAAATATAATGTCAAAAATCACCAATAGACTTTTTCACTTATAGACGATCAACAGCATATGATTGAAAAAACTGAATTGGATAAACTTTCTATGTTTTCGTCATAAGCAGCACTTGACGTTTGACACAATACACAATACATACTATATAACGAATGAACCCAGCGAGAAGTCGTACCCACTAAGCACTTTAAAAACCGTAAAAGATATGGTATTTCCCTAAGGTGCGAATACCAACCAAATCGCCAGCCTATTAATACATCTATTGTTTTTGTGCCTCACATCTTACGTACTAAAATAGCCCCCGCAGGATACGCTGGCTAATCATATACGATAGATACCACGCTAGGGACGAAATTTTACTGTTTGAATGTGTGAGTAGGTTACGCAGGTTGGTTGCTACAGGTAGCCGAAATACCTACGACATCAATGGCTTTTTGGCATAGCCTGTTCTTAACAAATCTCAGCCGATGTAGGATGGCTACGATTTTGCTGGTTTGGCCGGCCATGTACCAGTCCAAAGTGGCTATCTACGCTTTTTACATCCACTTTTGTTGGGTTCTCTCTGAAGATCCCTGCTAATTAAGGATTTAATACAAAATCTTAGCTCGATCAAAGTTATATGTACTGAGAAAATTGGAGTATAGTATTTAATGAAAAAGTTTAGTTTGTATTGGAGGTGGTGGAAGGAGTTGGGGGATTCAAACTATTTATATACTTGAAGATTGTATTTATAATAGAAATAATATATTTTAAATTTCAAATTAATAGCTTTCATAGTTTCCATGAAAATTATAAGTTTTTGAAAATGAGTCACTTTGTATGGGAGGGGGTAGAAGGCGTGAGGGGAGAAAAATAAAACCTAAAGCAGATTACTCCCAGAGGTAGAGCTAATAATCTGTGAAAGTTTCATTGCAATCGGTGCAGCCGTTTTTGCGTGAAAGCCGGAAAGACAGACAGACAGACACTACAATTATATTTATATGTATAGATGTCTAATTATTCGCTTTTATAGCTCCCAAGAAAATTTGATTATTATATTTTTAAAAATGAGCCATTTTATATGGGATGAGGTAGGAGGCGTGAGGGGATCGAAAAAATAGTAAAAATAGATTACGTCTACAAGGATACCTAACAAACTGTGAAAGTTTAATTACAATCGGTTCAGCCGTTTTTTAGTTAAATCCGGACAGACAGACTGACAGACAACAAAAAATTTCAAAAACACGTTTTTATGCTTAGTCATTGTCCAAAAAAAGCGAAAAGTGTAACTTATAGCCATTTATAAACAAAGATGTATAAATATAAAAATAATGAACAGACTTACCAAATATTCCGATAATTTTCGTACAACTGGTTCATAGCCAATTGTTCTGGTTGCTGGTGCAAATACAAAACATATATTAAAATAAAATGCATTTCTGGCATACTGCTTATTATCGATTCGCACAGGATATCCAAGAATTTTTATACCTAAAAGTGAACTAAATTGAGAATTTTTGAAAAAAAAAGGAAATCACAAACGAAGTTGTACAGAGCAACAAGAACAACTTACACACTAAGAAAACTACGTTGAAGTTGTACTTGTGGTATTACATAACGACTAACAGTCTCAAAATTCTCCTTTGAAAGGTAATTTTCAGGTACTTGTACGGCAATTTTACGTCCTGCAGTTACGTGAAATTCGCAAAGAAAAATGCATTGCACGGCATCGTCCGTTTTCGGTACGGATTCTTGTGGACTAGATGATGATGATATTCCCGATGATGCTGCAGCTGCTGCTGCAAGTTTGGCTAAATTATCAGCTCTTATTTTATTCTCATCGATTAGATTAACCTTTTTCGTTGTTTCTTTTGAGTATTCGTTTTTCTTGATTTGATTCGTTATTGATTGATTTGTTATTGCAATTTCATCGCTTGTCTTTATTTCGTTATTAGTGCCCATATTTTCTATTTATTTTTTATTATTGTTTTGTTTACTTCTCGGAATTTATAACTGTGAAAAAAATAAATAAATAAGCTGAATGAGTTCAATAAAGTTCATCATAAATAATTAAAATTATCGAAATAAACATTTTGATTAAATAATTGAGAAGAGTTTTAAGGCTCTTCGATACCCAGCCCGAAGTTGGTAGTCGATTCATTGTTCCCTCTACATGTTCTACGAACTATTCCTATCATCGTAGATGGATGTACTCGATACTATCTTTTTTGAATTTACGCGCATGCGCATGGATCGAACTCGCATCTTTTAGGAAACACAAAAAATTCATATAGCTTTATGGTGTGTTCTTAGAATATATGAATATACAGGGTGTTTGGTACTCCGTGCATAACCTTGTAAGGGGTTATTCCTGGATATATTTTGAGCAAAAAATTGTTCTACGGAGATGGTCAATTTT
Source organism: Chorisops tibialis (assembly GCA_963669355.1). Classification (NCBI taxonomy): domain Eukaryota; kingdom Metazoa; phylum Arthropoda; class Insecta; order Diptera; family Stratiomyidae; genus Chorisops; species Chorisops tibialis. Next base: position 249,226,149 of record OY770262.1, read on the forward strand.
CAATATCCACGGAGATACAGGGTGATCAAGAAAAGTCGTTCGGACCTGTACCCTCACTCACTCAAAACGCTATATCTTGAAAACTAATAATTGCATTTCAAAGTGTTATAGCTTGTTTTTTAGGGAATCAAATTACCTTTTATTTGCTTTAATAGTCCGCATTGTACCTGTACCCAATCCTGAGGTATTTGCTTCAGAACACAAATTTTTGACAGTTTGACCGTTAAAATTCTAGGATCAATGTAGTTTTTCTCTAAAAAACCCATTATAAGAATGTCATTCTAATGTTGTTTTCTTATGTGCCATATTATTGCCTACAAAAGATGTATACACTTGCATTGCATAAGTTTTATAGTTTAGAAGAAATTATCATTCCAATAATGTAGCACTTTTGTCAAAAAAGCAAAAATAGGTTGATCAACACTCACCGCTTGAACTAAAAGAACTTAAGAATGGTTTTTATGGTTTATTTAAAATTTCCTTAATTACAATAAATGTTCAAAATGGCTACCTTCATTTTGAATGCACGCTAAAGCTCGTTTTGCCAGTGTTCTCTTTGTGTTCATACTCCTCAACTGCTGCCTTACTTCTGTTGCTGCCGCATCGATTCTGGTGTTTAGATCCTGCAACGTTACTACTTCCGTTGCATAGACAAGGTCCTTCATCCGTCCCCATACAAAGAAATCCATAATAGTTAAATCAGGAGATCTTGCAGGCCAGTGTATCGGTCCATTTCTACCGATCCAGCGATTGCTATAATTGGAATTTAACCAATCTCTGATTTGTCGGCCGTAATGAGCTGGAGCACCATCGTGTTGGTAAAAACATGGAAGCCAATCGTTGAAGTGGTACATCATCCAATAACTCTTGTAGATCATTTGTCAAAAACTGCAAGTAATTGGAACTATTTAGGGTAGGCGGAAGCCTAATAGGACCAATAAAATCGTTGCCAATCACACCTGCCCATAAATTGACACTGAATCTGTGCTGAAATGATGCCTCTCTTCTTGTATGTGGATTGCTCTCAGCCCATGTGTGTAAGTTGTGGAAGTTTGTGATACCGTCCCTGGTGAATTGGGACTCATCAGTCCAAAGAATGTTGTTCATAAAATTCTCGTCACTTAGTTGTCGTTCAAGGAGCCAATTGCAAAACTCCATCCTTTTGGGCAAATCAATGGGTACCAGCTCCTGCACTGGTGTGTAGTGGTAGGGATGCAACCGCTCTGCTTTTAGGACACTCCAAACTTTCGACGTAGATACGTTTAACTGCAATGCCAAGCGTCGGACAGCGTCGTTGTGTTGAAACTCATTTTAATTTAATTCATTTCCTCGATAATTTAAATACTACTCAAAGGACATTCATCGATAATTTAAATAGTAATTAAAGGACACAAAGAGTATTTCAGTTTAACAACATTTCAGGTAGTTTTTTTAGAACTAGGGTTGGTTTATGGCATATTTTATTTTTAAGCCATATGTATTTTCGCTTATTACCTGGAAAACGGGAAAACCTAAGTCATAAGTATATGTGCAACATTTGTAGGCAATAATATGGCACATAAAACAACAACATTAAAATGACATTTTTATAATGCGTTTTTTTGAGAAAAACTACATTGATCACAGAATTTTGAGGGTCAAAGTATCAAAAATTTGTGGTCTGAAGCAAATACCTCAGGATTGGGTACAGGTACAATACGGACTATTACACCAAATGAAAAGTAATTTGATTCCCTAAAAAACAAGCTATAACACTTTGAAATGCGATTATTAGTTTTCAAGATATAGCGTTTTGAGTGAGTGAGGGTACAGGTCCGAAACACTTTTCTTGGTCACCCTGTATCTCCGCGGATATTGAAAATTGACCATCTCCGTAGAACAATTTTTTTCTCAAAATATATCCAGGAATAACCCCTTACAAGGTTATGCACGGAGTACCAAACACTCTGTATAGACCAGGAAACGAAGAACCCTATAGAGCTATATAAAGCCAACTGAAGCAATTCCCATACATAAATGGAACGATCCTAACTTGCTGACGACTGCCCTCAGGTGCCCCCAAAACCAGCAAATTCACTCACAGCCCGACGAAAAAACAAGTAAAAGTGAAGTATATCATAAATCATTCCCCTTGCATTTTACCTTTACAACCTCTTACAAATCCGGCCTATTTTTAGCCGTTCAGGGTCCGCCTGTTTTTTTTTTTTTGGTATGAAAAAAGTTGCTGAAGTGGGCACACTGCTTTGTATATTACTTAATATATATACAAGGACCCCTATGGAATTATTAAGACTTTAACGACGGCACTGGGATTCAAACCGGCAATTCAACCATCCGAATTGCTTCAATTCTCTTTCAGATTTCATGTGCAAATTGAAAACCGTCATTTTTTCAAAATTAGTGCCTGTATTGTGCAAAAATGGTTAAATATGTATTATTCAAAGAAATGCCTATCGCTAGCCACAACTTTCTAGCTAGGGTGTAGCCTAGTGGGTAACGTGTTGGTCTTGTAATGCGAAGGTCGTGAGTTCAAATCCCGGTCGACGCAATATATAATTCCAGCACATTGCCTGCTTGGATATACCTTGGTCACCTCAATCTACGGAAATTAAAAAAATTCGTAGATAGTGGGTTGTGCGAAGGACTAACAACTCCTCCACAATAAGTAGTGAAAAGTGTTAAGGAACCTGAATATCAGGAGGTCAAGGTCCGATTTGGGCTGTAGCGCCATTTTAGAAGTAGAAGCTACAACTTTCCCCATCTTTCTGGCAGTATACGGATTCTGGGTATACCTTCTGTGCTTATAAATATATTTTTTCGAAATCATTACTTTGATCTTTGACGAAATATAATAATAGGATTTGCTTACGAGTATCTTAGACTGTCAGATTTATATGCATGTACAACACCCGACGATTGTTGTGTTTTGTCTGTTTGGCATTCGAAACATGACTTCTGTCTAATAGGTGAATCGAATGTCTTCAGTTTTCTTAATGAGAACAACGAAATGAACGTGTCATTCGGTTCTCCGATCCACATACAAATCCAATATGGCCGCCGTCGATATAGAGAAGCCTTATCTTGAATTTTATGAGTTTCAATTCAATGGTGTCCGTTTGCCGAATGAAATGAAAGATCAATACCATTAAGATATGAGACCACAATATTGATCACGGCATTAAGGTACGTCTACACGATGCCTCATTTTCGTGCGCTAAGCGCATGCATTCTACAATAAAAGCGCATGCCTGCCATATCAAACTTATTTTATCACGTCTGACTATAACCGCTGCCAAAATACTTCTGTATTAAATTTGAGCTTCATAATGATAAGTACTGAGAAAATTGGTACGTTGTAATTCATGAAAAAGCGCCGTTTGCATGGGAGAGGGTAAAAGGAGGGAGATGATTTAAAATTTTTTAATAAAAATGAAATAATATCACTAGCTTTGATATTTTCCAAGAACTTGTTCACCAAAAATAACGTGTTCACAAGCTGGAAAGCAAACGAGCAGACAGATGGACATCCTGTTTCGAGATTTTTGGGCGGCAATAAATATTCCTGTATCCTTGGCAACTCAGTGCGAGCAGTATTTCTTGCCATTACAAACTTTAGACGAAACTTATAATACTCTCAGATTCTATCTACAGTATAAAGAGCTTAAAAAAGATGTTGATGGGTTCTTAGAGTTTAAATAAAATGAAAAATTAAGAACCATTAAATATTTTAATGTTTCAAACAAAGATAAAAATTTTAGACTATAAAACTTGTTTATGTTTATAATATTTATTTTTAATTCAGATGATTCATATGCTATGCTATTTAAAATAAAAAAGTAGTAGACTAGATCAAATAAGAATGATTCATTGTGGAAATAAATTTAAAATTTGCATTCAATTCAATTCAATTCATTTATTGCTTACATATAACCAAAATGACCAGATAACAAAGATTACATTTCGTTTTATAAATTTACTTTGCACTTTAGGAACGCTTAAACGTACTTCAATGACATTTACATATTTAATAGTTATAATTCAAAAGTGTTTTGTATGAGAAAAAAAGATAGTAATTTCATATCATATAAGGAGTAAAAAAAAAATGATTCGCAATAAAAAATAATTACATACAATTTTTTTCTATATAGATATTGCACAAGCCTCAATACAGAGCACAGAATTTTCCGCGTCGTTAATTTCTTGTTTATACTTACATATGTATATAATAATGCCGTGTGATTAAAGCCAAAAAAAAATTTAAAAATTAGGAAAACGAAAGAAGATAGTAATCATCATACGCGATGGTGAGCATTGTCTTTTTTATCATAAAACTCAGTAATATGTTTTTTATTTGGCAGCGGTGATATTTGTGATGAGTTATTAAATTCATGGGCGATAGATAATAGGGATTTCCTACGGCTGGAACATTCTCTGCATATATGTACATACACTCCTTAAGAGAGAGTTTGAGTGATCGTTCAGCTTTTTGGCCCACAAATCGGATAGATACTGCAGAAGTGGTTCCAAGTTCGCTGCTTTGTAAATTTCTAGGTTTGAGTAGAGCTAATTTGTATTCTTGAACTTCATTGACACACAATGTCTTAAGACCTTTCTTTCAAAACATTCGAACATATTTGCCATAGTAGTAGATATTGAGAATCAACTTGAGAAACCATATGCAATGACAGGTCTTATTAACTGTTTGTATAATAAGAGCTTGGTTTTTCTAACAAGTTTGGACTTATAGCATATAAGTTCGTGCGGAGGTGCAATAGATGGCGTTAGAAGCGGCGTAAAGTGTTGTCATTAATACTGCCATCTACGTAAGACAGATCGTTGGAAAGGTGACGTGTGCAGCTTTCATTTGAAACAAAATAATTTGTGTAGATACAAACTGCTTCGAGAAAGATTACTTTCAAAATGAGTGTCGATAAGGTGCATTTACGGCATGTTATGCTTTACGAGTTTCGAAAGGGAATAAACGTTACAGCAGCCGTAAAAAACATTCAAGAGGTTTATCGAGATCAAGCACCAGCTAAACGAACTGTGGAAAAATGGTTTGCGAAATTTCGCCGCGGAGAGTTTAACCTTGAAGACGAGCCACGCTCAGGTCGACCTTCACACATAGATGACGATGTTTTGCGTACTTTAGAATTTCAACAGAGGAAGTTGCTACAGCACTTAATGTTGACCGATTAATCGCTTTTCGACGTTTAAAAAACATGAGATTCGATTTGAAGCTCGATATATACATAGGTGCCCCATTTGCTGAGCGAGAGGAACAAAATCGAGCGAATTTCTGCTGCCGTTTCTTTACCCGGGTGGCTCAAAACCGAGCCGTTTTTGGATCGATTAGTGACGGGCGATGAGAAATGGGCCCTGTTCAACAATGTTCAGCGCAAACGCACATGGAAACAGGCAGGTGAGCATGGTGGCGCAATGGTAAAGGCCAGTTTGCACCCGATGAAGGTGATGCTCTGTGTTTGGTGGGATTGCAAGGGCATAATTTATTTTGAGTTTCTCCCAGCTGGCCAAGCGATTGATTCGGGCAAGTATTGTCGCCAATTAACCAATCTGAATCGAGAAATCAAACAGAAACGTCCAATTTTGTCAAATCGCAAGGACGTAGTCTTTCATCACGACAACGCCAGACCACACGTTTCGAGACAGACGCTGCGCAAACTGAACAGCCTGAAATGAGATGTCCTAACTCATCCACCGTATTTTCCTGATATCGCACCATCTGATTATCACTTGTTCCGGTCATTGCAAAATCATTTAAATGGAAAAAAGTTTAACTCTTTGGATGCCTTAAAAAACGTCGTGTCTTCGTTCTTCGAATTTAAACCGCGCAGTTTTTATGATCGGGGCATCCGTATGCTGCCAGAACGTTGGAAACAGATTATAGAAAACGATGGAGAATATATGTGCGAAGGGCTAACAACCCTTCCACAATAAGTAATAAAAAATGTTAAGGAACCTTAATATCAGGAGGCCAAGGTCCGATTTGGGGTGTAGCGCCATTGTAGAAGTAGAAGTAGAAGATGGAGAATATGTCACTGATTGAATAAAGACATTTGTTTGCCTATCACTGTGTGACTTTTACTCTCAAACTCCGCATGAACTTTTGCACTCACCCGATAACTGGCTTAATCATGTTGAATACTCGGTTTGCCTTTATGAGAGACAAACGCGCGTGAATATTAAATTTCGGTAAGTTGTAGTTAGATATATACCCAAATATTTAATATTATTCACTTGAGGTATTTGTGTGCCGTTTAGTGACAGTCTTAGTAATTTGCTCTTTTTGTACACACTTCTTGGCCCTTTGCCGCTGGCATTCCGAGAGCAAATTAAGGATTATTTGTCTGAGGTTATGTCGATACACCACTTTTGGTAGTAATTCTTTTATGGCTTGCAAGTGACTAACAATTAATTTCAAATCCTGGGCTGGATCGTGGACGTTAGTATAGATAAGAGTGTTAGCATACAGGATTGCCGTTGACCTTAAATTGGAGTTTTCACGTAATTTTTCGTGTGGAAAGTCGTGTAAATAAATATTGTATAGTTTCGGACCGAGGATAGATTCTTGTGGGACACCATATTTAAGCAATTTTCAATGCGAATTTTCAATTTCCTTTCCATAAAGTAACTGAATATTAACCTTAAGGTTACATTCGGCATTCCCGTAGAGTTTAACTTGTATAGTAGACCCATCACAGAATCAAACGCTTTTTTTATATCTAGTGAACACATTACAGTAGTTTCCTTATTTCTAAGATTCATAGTAATGTCGTGTTGCACTTTAACTAGTGCATGCTCAGTCGGGTGGAATTTTTTGAAACCAAACTGTTCCTCGGGTATTAGCGAGTTTTCTTCGCAGAATTGGTCAATATCACGCTGCATAATTTTTTCCAGGATTTTTCCAACATTAGAGAGAAGGGATATTGGTCTGAAGTTGCTGACTTCATAAGAAGAGTTGTTTTGGTAATAGAGATCAACCTAGTTTTTTTCCACTCGCTGGGGAAATAGCCATTGTTTATGCAGTTATTAATAAGACATACTAAGTAATTTTGAGCATTTTTTGACAATCTTTTCCGAATAAAAGAGGATATATCAACAAGCCCGGAAGACTTTTTTGGTTTGATTGTTTTGATTAGTTCTCTTATGTATTTTCTATTAATGAAGGGTCGCTCAATTTCATCGTCATTAGATTTGGGACCGTCCGAAAAGTTGATTAGATCTGTTTATGAGCCCAAGGAGTGTATAAGATTATGAACGTCGTCCAATATTTGGATATTTGGTTCGTATTGGTGACAGTGTCCGGTGAAAGTTTCTCTCGGTAAAGATTTGTATAAAAACGCTCAAAAGGTAATAGCTTATCCGTAGTGCTATAAAGAACATGGGTGCCATCCGAAACTTTTAGAAATTCTTTCGGCTTATTCCTACCAACAATGCGATTTATATCCTTATAGACCACTGGGCCAGGCTTGAGAGCTTTTAATCTTTTTTCGAATTCAGCATTAAGGTGCAGATTAATTTGACTATCGATATCCTGTGATAAGAGTCGAATTCTACTACTAAGGTTTCTTGTTTCTTGATTGTGTATAAAGCAGTTTCTTTCCAACCTCAACTTAAGATCTTTACGCCAACATTTGCGGATTTTAAAAAGTCTTTGAATATGCTGCGGAGGTTTGATTCTTGTTTTAATATTGTTACCTAAAGTCGAATGCTTGTCGATAATTAATAAAACTGCTTGATTGAAGTATGCTAAATATTCGTCTATTTTTGCATTAGGCAGGTTCGTATTTTCAAATCGGGGCAGCAAATCAAAACTGCAGTCCATATCCAGCATAAAAGTCCGCCAGTTTGTGTTACGAAACGATCTAAAGCTTGGTGGGTATAAGATTTCGGGAACAAGCGAGGCAAAGTTAACTTTAAGCTTAACTCCAATTTGCATATGTCCATGTTAAATCGTTTCGTTTCGAACTGCAGGTGGATGTTCAAGAACGGTATTTTCCTATTTACATTGTATTCAATTCAACATAGTAATAGTAGTTGGTCTATAAACAAACGACTCCAATATATATGTGTCAATGGTATAAGGGTGTTTGAACTTACTTGAAAAGCCATACAACTTATGAAAAAATATTCTACAAATAATATAATAATAATAATTTACATTTTTAATTAGGTAGCAATGCATTAACGAAGCCGAATAGTAAGTCTAGAATCGCGCAAAATTTTGGTGTATGACCCGCAGAAAAGATATAATTTATGATTGTAGTCGGAGTCTTGATGCGGGATCACTATTGTTACACCTGTGTATTTTTTAAATGATCTAAATACTATTTATACCAAATGAAAAATTTAATTTCTGCAATTCATTATAGTAATTGCAAATGTTGGAAATTTTTATTGTTACTACACTGGGAAAAATGTTTTATAGCTTGTATAAGAATTCTTATACGCTTATTAAGAAATTTCTATACGTACATATGTACATACATATATGGATGGCGAATCTGCTGACTGTATAATCCGTCCAATCTTGAAGCCAATCAGAAAGTTTTATAAATTTATCTAATACCATTTATTATATAAATACAAGAGATCGCCCGGGACTTCATTCGCATAAGATTCGTAATAATACGCAATTTTTGAGAATGTGGTTGGTAATATATGGAATGTACAATCTGCTAAGTTTGTACACAATATTTTGTGTTTTGTTAGAACCAGAAGCATAAGTTATTATATTGGAGAAATCAACTACCCGCCCATGAGTGAAACAATTTTACTTTATTATTCTAATAATAAAGTACTAGCAACCAGCAGTCTCTAAGGTGGGGTGTAGCCTAGTGGGTAGCGTGTTTGTCTACAATGCGAAGGTCGTGAGTTCAAATCCCGGTCGACGCATAATTCCCGCACTGCTTGCTTGGGTATACCTTGGTCACCTCAATCTACGAAAATTAAAAAATTCATAGACAGAGGGTTGTGTTGTGCTTTAGGCAGTTTAGGTGGGTTTATCTTGCCTCGAGGGACAGGACAGAACGATAGGAATAGGGTATATAGGAATGGAAGTGGGCCAGATTGAAAGGAAACCTCCCAAACTGGTGTTTTGTGTGGTGTTGGGGCGACGCGCTTGCTGACTGCCGGGCCCGCTGCAGTAGAGAAGATGGGTGGGTTCTCACGCCACATCAAAACATAAAACCCCTGCCTGTAAACAAATTCGGCCGTTCGGCCTCGCGCCGACTTATCCTTGGGAATAGAGGGGAAATTTATTGTGTTATCCTAGCCATCACCAAACCAAAACCTGTCTGCACCCAGGATGGCGCTCCTGGTGGTATAAGCGCCCTAGCCCTCCCAACCTTGACTAGACGGAATTTTTCTTCCTTAAGGTCATCGCCTAGTCGCTTGAGGATTAGGATGGTTCCGGGCTATGAAATCAGAAGACCCCTATGGTTGATACTTAACAATTCATTTTATTCAATAATCTATGCATTTGCGAAAAAAATTTATTTCAAATAAGATCATAGCACACCTTTTGTCTTTTCTATACTTAAGTTTAAGTTTTCGTACCGGTTAATTAAACTTCTCTTTTAGGTAAACCGGGAATGAAAGTTGCCTATAATTAACTAAACCTATCAAGATCAAGTCAAATGTGCAAAGTAATAAGATATTATTTTATAAAAACTAATTATACGCTCATCAAATGTGCAGCAAACAAAAGTAAATCTAAAAATTTTATTTTACTGAATTCGTATCAAACGTTAATGAAATATAATGTATTCGTTATTGTTTACTTAAGAATTATATTCAATTTCACGTTACATAAACCTATCGTCTAATCTTTACTTAAACTCACTTTTTCGAAGAAAACTAATCCAATAAAATTATAGAAATATTTAATAATGATGAACTAACCTAATGCATTCCCCTCATAAAACTCTAGAACCGTCATTTATGAAATATGAATTGTTTACAAAAAAAAATCATCATTTTATAATGCGAATACAAACGAGAAAATCGCAATTTAACTAGTCGCTTCTCGGTTATTTTCTTTCCTTTTTTTTCTTGAAATAATATATATATATATTCTTTCTTCTCTTTGGTTAATTTAATATTAGAATTTTTCTCATGTCTCCTGACTTTGACCGTTTTATTCGAGCAAACAAAACTTTGCATAACGTCACCTATGATTATTTTACTGATCGGTTGTAAAGGTCGTAATGAAGGAAGATATAATAACCTAACTACTTCCCAATATTGCACCCAAAAAAAAACTAAGAAGAAAACAATTAAACGTAAATGGTAATAAAATAAAAAATTAATAAAAGTAAAAAAATTATCTTAAATAATTCCTCGTTGAGTTGGTTTTTCTTTTCCTTTTTTTTTGTTCTTTTCGTGGGCTGCCACTTGAAGTATTCGAAGCGATATTCATCGGTAAATTATCAGTTGCTCTGCCGCGTGATTCGATCCAACGAGAACGAGTGTCTTGCTGCTTTCGCCTACTTCGCTAAATATCTGAATTAAATCGACTGATTCCCCTTTTGATTTGTAAATTACGCGGGCGGTTTCCATAAAGGAGGGAACTAGTGCTGGTTGATACCGAACTGTGCACCTTAAGTTTTTCCGTACACTTTGTAATTACGTTCGTATGAGCAAATTTAATATGTCTACAGGATAAGTTAAGTCTCAGAGCTTCTTCAATGTATGGAATCATTCGGGATGCCGGTATATCTTCAACGAGTTTTCCGTACGCAGTGTATTTCGCGTTTGCACATGGATCGTCTTTTATTGGTATCGGCAAGGTTTCCATGTTTGCCGCCGGTCCATGGATAATTGAGGGGGGAAATTGAACTTCGGGGTGTCCAAGCATAGGCCCGCCAATGAAATTCACTAAAACTTAATTACCGGACCGAAATCAATTGCGTGTCAAGGCAAACGAAAACCAGGAGGATTTTCAACACTTCGCATATAGAAACTATAAAAACTTCCGCGCCGAAACTATTTTTTTTTTTTTTCAGTCCTCGATCAAGCCGGCGCCATTTTGTCATGTTCTTTTTTTCACTCCCGAGTATTCAGGCTTTTCGCAAAGAATCCAACTCGGAATTTTCGAACCTCCGAACCCGGTCTATGAGGCGGAAACACGAGCGAACACTTATCGAGTCAATTAAGAGAACTTTCGTTTTCTTTTTCTTTTGAAATCCCGGACAGAAAAATAAAAACTAAAATGAACCGCGTGGGACCGGAGACGTTCTTCGCTATGCGGCCGTTCGCCTTGAATTTCAGAACCCGACTCTCTATCTCCTCTCTCGACCGGCTGCGATGACCCCATCCCTGAGAACTTCCCGTCATGCCAGTATCTCGGTGATCGTGTTACCCTCCTTCTCATTCGCACTTACAGATGTGCTATATCGCAAGCGACTACGGTAATCACAGTGGCTCAAAAAAAAACTCGAGGCCTATTTTTGCTATCGATCTGAGTAAGATTTGAAGAGGCAAAAATTAATTTTTTTTTTTTGTTGTTTCTTTATTTTTTTTTTTTTTTTTTATTTGGTCCGGACTCGCTCTCGACCATAACAGTTGTACGAAGTTCTAACAACCCTTTCATAATAAGTAATGAAATATGGAAATATGCTAAGGAACGTGAAGGTCAGGAGACCAAAGCCCGATTTGGGCTGTAGTGCCATTGTAGAAGTATTAGAACCAGCAGTCCTTACGTGACTGAATGAGTCCATACAATGCCTTATTATTCATTAGTTCATCTGTGAATGCTGATCTAATCTTCTCTTTAACAAACAGCAGGATACGTGCTTTAATATCGCTTCCAAATATGTTAGGGAAAAGCACTTTAATAGCGGCCTATAGTCACAAGATTTTGACCGAATTAAACGTTGGTTGAAGCTGGCTTTTTAGTTAACCCATCTGTTTTGCGATTAGGATCCCAAGTTCAAATCTTCTTCTCGACTTGAAAAAAAAAACGACTTGCTTATTCGTTACACACTTATGACCTCGAAATCGCATTTTTAGCTCAATACAAGAAATACGCTTTAAAATGGCTTCGAAAATACGCTTTAAAATTGCTTCAATCAAAGTTGAAGCGGAGAGATTAATTTTTTTTACAGAATGAACTGTGTTATAGGCAATTTCGGCCTTTATGTGCAATGCACAAACACAGTCATGGAGGGAAGGAATGGGATTGGAAAGGTTGGGAGAGAACGACCGTAACGAGTGGTGAAGCTGGTATATTTTTTCAGTTTTACTGGCTGCTACTGTAAAATATTTGCAGATCTTATGGGGGACTGAATGATAGAAAACGAACACAAACCATCTACTGAGTATACAGACCACTTGAAGTGGAACTGTTTCACTTTTACAACGTTAGCCAATTTTATTTCAAATAATTTTCATTGCCAGTAGCAACTGTTCAGTTCGTGCTTAAAAATTTTTTTGCCTGGAGTGGGAATCAAACTCACGGCCTATTGACTGTGAAGCAAGCACGTTGCTCCCTACGCCACGGAAGCCTTATATTACTTAAGAGGTCATGTAGTGGTAAAATGTGAATGAAATTTTAGCAAGTTCAAAGCATTTCCTCGCGACAAATTGAGCGCATCTAAAATACTTCGTAAGCGCTTGTTTTTTTTCCCGCTGGGATAGTTAAAGAGTGAAACGTGCGGGATTAATACTTACTTAGTAAGACCCGCCCGCATACACTTTGACAAAGTTTTGTATTGTATATATGTATGTACATACTAACCCGCGTGAAAAAAGAATTAGAAGACTCTGAAAGTGAGGAAAACTGCTTCAGTATTGCTAAATTTAAAACCTAATTTGCGCTTAAAAATTTCAAATCAAGATGCTCTTATTACTTGAAGAAAGACAAATGGAACAATTTTAAAACGGCGTCTACGAAAAATTGGAACAGATGAATAAAACGTCAACCGTATTTCATCGATGATTTTCAAGCGCTTTATTTCCAGTTTGGCTTAAACTTTTTTCTTTCATGGTTTCATATATTTATAACAAAAATAGCACGAATAGTACGCATTATTAAATGGTGGATAGATACTAACCGAAAGATTCAAAACAGACTTTTAACATAAAGTCGTGCCGAACCGTTCGCATGCCCTTATAGAGAATAAAGGCCATAGTAATATTTTTTTCTGAACAACTCTTGATATCGATCACTGTGCTTTCTCTCTTTGGAGCACCCAAAAAAAATATTGCGTTTTGACCCGCCCTTTTCAAGCTCTTGTGTGCTTGTCGAATGTACAGATATGGAATCGATAGGTACCACTGAATGGCGTTTCTGCTTTATGTTCCTATCTCACTCCGGCTTAAAGATCTAGTATGCTTGTCGGAGGTTGTGATTCGATTACGGAAGGAGTTATAATTTTCCTTTTCCCTTTTCTTTCATTATATTGCCGTTTTTCAGCGGAAAGCCGGAATCTGGACAGGTAGAGACCTGGAACCCAGAAAAGGCACAACTTGACAAGAATACCTTTATATTGGTATTTAATTTTATAATTTTCGATAATTGGTATGAGCTGTAGTGCGTTTACAAAAAAAAACGTATTCTCTTAATTATGTAGATTGTGATCGACACTGGAAAAAAAGATTTGCTGCTCTGAAATTTTATTTCATGACTAAATTAGCCTAAAAATGCAAAAAAAAAAGAAAAAATCTGTCTGTTCGCCGTACGGCTTATATCTCCGAGATCGTTAAAGATAGAATGTTCATTTTTGGCTAGATTGCAGATTGGGTAAGTGAGCTAAAATTTTGATGGAAACGGGAGGCAATGGAGGGCTAGAGTCCAAAAATAAGATGTGTATTTTTGGACTACGAATGCAGATAGAAAGCTGAAACTCGGCACTCGGCTATATTGGTTTATGGGGAAAAAAGAAAAAATAAATTAATGTTTGTATCCAGTGCGCTCCGAAAAAGTACTAATTACCCGCCGATATTTTTTTCTTCAAATGCTTATATCTTCAGAACTATTTGACACAAAAAAATCATTTTAAGGGCCGATTAGGGGCCATACAGGTCCACTACAATCAACTTATAGCACATACAAATATGAGTACCTTAGCCATTGTGAAGTATTTTCTTAGTGAGGCAATTGCATAGTGAAAGGTGAGTACCGTTAATTATTGTTTTCAAAGATCCCAACAATTTTTTGCAATCTTTTCTATTATCTCTATTGCTAAATTTGTCATTAATGAAATAGGCCTATAATTTATTAACGCCTTGCTTATTTCCCGATTTATGTAAAGGTCTGACCACAGTGGTTTTTTATAAGTCAGGTAAGCGGCCTAGCTCGAGACTGAGGTTCACTAGATGAGCGAGAGGCTCAGAAATAAAAAGATTTAAGGAACTCAGTCGCTACGCAATCAAAACCATGACTATTGGAACTAATCGAGTCGATATCACTTGAGCTGGAGCCTTCTATGCCGGAGGGGAGCGAAAAGGGTTGTTCGAAGAATTGCTTATTTGATTGGTAGTATCTTAATGTTTATAAAATGAGTTTTAAAAATTTAAGCGATTTGCTCAGCATTCGAGTCTGTGTATAATTCTTTACCATTAATGACGGAAACTGTCTCTTCATCCCTAAGACCAGATTAATTGTGCTCCATTTTTTTTTTTTTTTTCATTTAACCCTACAATTTTACACTCAAGATGAAATCTGAGAGTATTATTAGTTTGCTCTAAGGTTTATAAGGTATAGTGGGTAGCGTGTTGGTCTAGAATGCCAAGGTCGTGAGTTCAAATCCCGGCCGCCGTATGATTGCAGCACATTGGCTGTTTGGGTATATCTCGGACACCCCAATCTGCGTTAATGGAAATTCGTAAGTAGAGGGTTGTGCGAAGGGTTAACAATCCTTTCATAATCTTCTTCTACTTCTACAATGGCACTACAGCCTAAATCGGGCCTTGGCCTTCTGACCTTGGCCTTCTGACCTTCAGGTTCCTTATCATTTTCATTACTTATTTATTGCGGAAGGGTTGTTAGCTCTTTGCACAAACCTGTACCTTCGAATTTTTAATTTTCGAAGATTGAGGTAACCAAGACATATCCAAGCAAGCAGTTTGCTAGAATTATGCGTCGACCGGGATTTGAACTAACGACCTTCGCATTTTAGACCAAAATGCTTCTCACTAGACTACACCCTAGCTTTCGCTTTCATAATAGCAATTTAAATTGAAAGAAAAGATTTCCGGATTCTACACTGTTACGCTTTATTATTCGTGACGTTTCACTCTCTGCAGAGACCTTTATCAAGCAGCAGAGACCGAAACGTCACGAATAATAAAGCGTAATAGTGTAGAATCCGGAAATCTTTTCTTTCAATTCGAAATGCACTGTGAAAACATTCACCAAACCAACAATTTGAAGGTCAGGAGGCCAAGGTCTGTAGTGCCATTGAAGGAGAAAGTTTATAATGCTAAAAAATGAGGCTCGGAGAAAAAATTAATGACACAGAAGTTAACATTATCACTCGAACATTTCAAAACCGGATGTCCGTCTCTCCGCTCTCTAGCTAAAGAACTCGTTGAGCTATAAAGTTAAAATTTTATAGACGCCGTGCTTTTAACGAAAGAGTAAGGTCAAGTTTATGAACAGACCAAATCGATCCCTTCTACCCCCTCCCATACAAAATGACTCATTTTCAAAAATTTACGATCTCGAATTTGTTGGAATTTGCAACAGTTAAACTAGTTAATCCAAAAATATGACTTTACATTCTGATCAAAATCAATCTTAAAGTGATTTTGAACCATAAATATACGTGTTTCAATAATTACAACAATTATACAATATGTATAAAAATGATGTAAGCATTATCATTATCCATATCATTATTCAGCAAAAAGATATTACGCTTTTTTATGTAGCGCTATCAAAATAATCTTAACGACTTAGTGTAATTGAAGTTGTACGAGTATGAAAGGCTGGTTTTATATTGAAAAGTGAAAGTGGAACCTCAATTTCAAAGCCCAAGGTTTAATTCTACGATAAAAATGTGATAACATGGAAAGCAATGAATGATTTTATTTTAATACATTTCGAGAAATTACCTCCAAATCCTGTCACATGTCATAGATTAAAAGTTGGTATTTTATAAATTCGGTTTTTTAATCTCGTAACTGAAATTATTATGGCAAGATTGAGGCAAATGTTTCGTGATTACAGTTCCTTAAATGAATATTCCGTTTTTAAAAGAATGCTATGAAGATAATTTTTCATAATTCTTAGAACAAAAGTTTAGATTTGAAAAAAAATTACCCATTTTTTTTTTGTGGAATTTGAAAGGTAAGAAGAACTGTGAGAAACTGTGGAAGGAGATTCAATGAGAAATTTAAAAATGCAATATTTCCACGGAAGTTCAGGATAGAAAGTTGAAACTATGAGAAAATTCCATAAACATAATTGCAGTGTCTGCCAGTTATTTGTTTGTAAACGGCTATAAGTGTTGGTGTTTTGCTTTAATTAAATAATAACTAGCATAGAAACACGTTTTTAAGATTTTTTTGTCTGTCTACCTCTATGTTCTGACTTAACTCAAGAAACGGCTGAACCGATTCTCTTGAAACTTTCACAGTTTGTTGGATATGCTTTGAGCCATAATCCGCTTTAGGTTTTACTTCAATCGCCAACGCCCTGTACCACCTCCCATACAAATGTCACAATTTAACCACATGAAAACTTTTTTTTAAAAAATGAAATTGTTGTGTTCCGATTTAGTTGTAGTAATACGGATCAAGATTGTTGAAATTGCCTTCCCTCTACTTCCCCCTCCCATATAAAATGAGTCATTTTCAGATTTTTTTTCTTACCATTTTCTTGGAATATGTCAAAGTTATCCAACTAAAATTTTTAATCTGTTGCCTAGTAATAATTGGGGCAAATCATCCAAATTCCCTTACTCCTACCACCTCTCATACAAATATTACAATTTTATCATACGAAAACATTTTTTTTTTGTTCAATGAAACTTTCGTGTTTTGATTCAGTTGTAGTAAACAATATTGCAACTTCTTTATTCTTGGGAAAAGTTAAGGATGCGTGGGATGTTAATATGCAGGATAGGATGGCAGCAGATGGGGAAGAGTAAGGCAACGTTCTAGAGCAGGGCTGTTCTCAATTACACAGTACAACAAAATCAAACTTTTTTCTGTTGCATGAAATATTTTAACGGTTGCTTACTAATTCGAGGTCGCTGATTTCGAATCTACCCTCAGTTTTTTCGAGCAGCTCTAGATTTTGAGATACAGCTATTACGTGCATATTGAGTCTGTTTACATCAACTTTTGTCTATTATGGTCGCGTTTTAAATAAATGTTTCTCTGCATCCAGAAGGGTCTGAATTAACGATCCAAATAGCTTTTGTAATATCTGTGGTAAATAAATTTTTAAAAAATTTCATTTGAGTGTCTCAGATTTCGTAAAACAAGCGTATTTGGAGTGTTTTGGTTTTACATTGGAGACGAAAAACAAGTACTGGTGCCCAATGATGTATGCAAAATCTGTGTTGCTGAATTACGTTTATGTGCCACTAAGAAGAGAACCTCTTTCAAGTTCTGGTCTCCAATGAACTGACGTGAGCCTTTAAATCATCACGATAACTGCACATGTCATCAAAAATCATGACCATTCACGTAAATATTAAATAAACTGCCAACAAGTCGGGCGCAACTTTATTATTTTTGGGACAAGTTGAAGATGCATGGAAAGTCAATATGCAAGTTAGAGTGGTTAAGGAAGACTAATTGGAACCCCCTTTCAAAAGTAGAACCCCCTTTCACAAGTGGAACCCCTTTAGGGCAGGGCTGCTGTCAATTTAACACTTAATTGCGAATACAATCAATAACTCCAGCACATGTAATCAATATTCAATTTCATTCGTTTATGCAAGTTTGGTATTTTATGAGGGAGGGGAAGGGGTGATATTAAGGGTGGGTGGATTTCAATAATTTTTCAATTGATTGCTTTAATTACGTCCAATATTCTCGGCATAGAATGTAAGTTTCATAGACGAAGTTGCATAGAATTTTCATAAAATTTCATTCACGAAATCGATCATTTGTATGGGAGGAGGTAGAGGAGGTAAGGAAAATGTAAAATTTGTGATGCAGTTTTATTTCATTTCTCTTGTAAGGTGCCCGTACAAAATTTCAAGTTCGTAGCTTTTAGTTTGTTGGTTTTTAGTTGATTTAATAAAATTGGTCGAAATCATACTTTTGTATGGGAGGAGGTAGAAGGGAAATACCGATCTCAAAACTTTTGACGCAGTTTCAACTATTATCAAAAGATTTTGTGCAATATTTCAAATTGATAGCTTTTAATAGTTAGGTGATAATTGATTTCTTAAAAATGATCGAAAAAATAATTTTGTATGGGAGGGGGTAGAAGTCTTAAGGGTATTCGACCATTTAATATTTCATTCTTTTAGACTTTTTTTTTAATTAATTTTGCAAATATTCAAGTCTCTAGCTTAAAGTTTTTAGCTTAGAATTTCATTCAAAAATTTTCAGTTTATGTGTATTTTTCATTGCACATGAAACACCTTATGCACGTTAGACCAAGGGGGTCGGTGCATAACAATTGTGGAATTTATATTATTTTTTCTCTATGTACAACAAATAGATGTATCCACGTGGAAAATTTAAAATTTGTATCTTTCACTAGAGCCCTTAAAAAATTACTCAAAATTTTCGACATTTTTGGCTACCATCTCTTACACCTCCCGACGTCAAATTTTTACCAAAATTAAAAACTATGTAGTTCTATAATTTGACAAAATTTGAATTTGATATCTGCACTCAGTTTTGAAATATAACGGTTTGAAATTTTGGAAAGTTCACCATTTTTGAAATGCTTCCCATTTCCCCCCCCCCCACTACTATTTTGTCCAAATGTTATATTTTTCTCGTATTTCTCTAGTATAGCTTAATATAGGTTCTAAGTTTCAATTATATAGCTCAATAAATACCCGAAATATTGATTTTTAGGTGTTTTTCTTTGCACCCCTCCAACCCCCCTGACCCTCCCCTTACAATAATTAGCTTCTATCTAAACTGATTCTAGTGTATCTATGTATATACCACCTTAATGGTCTCACAATATCAAAGTAATTTCGAATACATAAACATTTGAAAAAAAATCGGCCGACAATTGGTTTTTAGCCCCCCCCCCTTTTTGCACCCCAATGGATAAAAAAAATTAAATTATTTTTGATAGTTGTCCCACAAACCCCTCTATATGTACACATAGTCACAAAATCGAAGGCACAACCTATATAAATGCCAAAATATTATTCAATATTACTACAATTGTAGTAAATTTATCGAATTGGCATTTTATTCTGTTAGTGCGTAATCTTCTTTATAATGCACATCAAATTAATACAAAAAAAAATTGAATCTATCACAAAGTTTGCTATTTTGATGTCAACTGTACCACTTACGAGCTACACAAAATTGAAGGCACATGTGCATCTAACAAGATATTTCGTTGAATTTGATAATGCAATTACTTTTCATTCTTCACAAATATTGAGTTTCAGGCGAACATTAGTGACTAGTTGAGTTAAGTGTGTTGTTTTAAAAAAAAAAAAATATTTGTACATAAATAAATAAAAAAAAGCTTAAATGGATAAACGGAGAAAAGAAACCACAGTTGCGGAAAGAAAGATTATTATTATGCTTGTTTGTGAAGGTAAAACATATCGGGAAGTAGGAAAAATAGTTGGGAGATCATTTTCTTCAGTAAGAACTGTAGTCAACAAATGGAAAAATGACGGAACTTTAATTAATAAAACGGGACGCGGCCGAAAAAAGTTACTGTCAGTTAAAGATGAGCAATACATTCGACGGGAAATAGAAAAATGTCCAAAGAAGCCGATTAATAATTTGAGGGCTGAAGTTTCTCATATGATCCAAAAACCGATATCCACGAAAACTAACATTGCGAAACCATGGTTTAAATGGAAGAATAGCCCGTAAAAAGTCATTTATATCAGAAGCAAATAGAAAAAAACGGTTAGAGTTTGCGAAAACTTACGTAAATGAGGGTGCAGATTTCTGGAAAAAACATAATATTCAGTGATGAAAGTAAGTTCAACCTATTTGGCTCTAATGGCAGACAAATTGTTTGGAGGAAAGCGAATACCGAGCTAAAGAAAGAAAATTTGTGCGGAACCGTAAAACATGTAGGAGGTAATGTGATGGTTTGGGGCTGCATGTCTGCAGGAGGAGTCGGCAACATGGAATTTATCCATAGTGGTCTCAATACCACTATGGACAAATTGAAATACTTCAATATCCTGAAAAGGAATTTAAAATCAAGTGCTATTACCAAGGGTGTAAATATGAAACCGAAATTTTTTTGCAAAAAAAAAACACTTATTGGTTGGAAATGAAAAGCCCTTCGCTAGCTATACATTTTCCCATCTCTCTGGTAATGTGTGGATGCCTCCCAAAAAAACTGTTGGTCTTTTGATGAAAACTAGTCATCGAGCCATATTCATACATTTTTGTAGGAAATGAAGCGCTGCTCAGTGCGTGTCCCATCGATGCAAACAAATGGTAATCAGACGGAGCCAAATCTGGTGAGTAAGCGGCATGGGAAAGAATTTCCCAACTGAACGACTCTATCATTTCCTTGACCAGTCTTGTTGTGTGTTGATGGTGCATTGTCATGAAGCAAAATCACTTTTTTTTTTCTCTGCTGGTATTCTGGGCGTTTTTAACTCAAAGCTTTATTGAATGCAATCATTTGTTGTCAGTAGCGTTCAGTGTTAACGGTTTCACCAGATTTCAGCAGCTCATAATAAATCACACCCTTCTGATCCCACCAAACGCAGAGCATTGTTTTCCGGCCATAGCGATTTGGTCTTGCAGTTAATGTCGGTGGTTGGCCTGGATTTCTTCTGCTTCGGATTCACAAAATAAATCCACTTTTCATCGCCAGTCACAATTTGATGAAATGACTTTCTTTTTATCTGGCGATCAGCATTTCGGAAGTGGTTTTTCTGTTTTCCTGCTGTCTTTCGTTGAGATCATGTGGGACCCATTTTCCCATCTTCTGGATCTTTCCCATGGCTTTCAAACGTATGGCGACGGCTGCTCGTGTTACGTTTAACTAATCTGTCAGTTGTTGTTGCGTTTGAGCGTCGTTCTCATCCAACAATGCTTACAATCTGCTGTCTTCAAACTTTTTCGGTGTTTTTCCACGTTCTTCGTTTCTCACGTCAAAATTTCCACTTTTGATTTTTTAAACCACTCAAAGCACTGTGATTTACCAAGAGCATGATCACCGTAAGCATCGACAAGCATTCGACGCGATTCAGTAGCAGTTTTCTTCAAATTGGTAACAGAAAATTAAAGCTGCCCGCAAATCGTAGTTTCGCGGTACAAAGTTCGATATGTTCACTGTTATTAAAAACTATTCTGTCGTTTGAAACTTGAAGTGTTATGAGTTGAAAATCTTTGTCCGATATCAAAACGAGAAAATGGTGCCCACTGACGCGTGTTCATAATAACCACATTGACCAGTGAGGCCCTCTGTAGGATATAATTATAATAATATTCTTCGGATCGCATTGTCTTTTGATTATTAAAAATTTTTCATTTAGAATCAAAGCAGGTTGAAGTCTATCAAATGAAATAGTAGCAACCGGTATTTGATTGTTTTCTCTTACGAGATCAATTTTTGAAAATATCGTGCAGTCGTAAAGATTTAATGTGCAATCTTGGATATAAAGCAATGGATATTTGTCAAAAATGGTTTCCGAATTGAGAAGGCAATAATCATCACAAGATCTCCAATCTGTTGAGTCCTTTCTAGGAACAATGTGAAGAGGTGATGAAACAAATGAGGAAGAAAGTTGACAGATTCCTAATTTAATGCATTGATGTTAAAATTAGGCGGAGCTTTAATTGAAGGGAACTCGTTGAAAATAGCACCGAATTCACCTTGTACTAAGAACAACTTCAGAGAGAAATTTTCTACCATTTTGGAAATACTATTAACAGAATGAAGTGTTTGTTTATCAGTCAATTTGCGTTTACGTAAATCAACTAAAAGGTTGAATTTCTGCAAAAAATGTGCACCAATGATTGCATGATCAACAGAAGCTATAACAAAGATATAACTAAAATTTCAACGTAAGTTGAAATCTAATGTTAAGTGTTTAAGCCCATATGATGAAATTTTTGAATCTTTTGTCATAGACAAAAAAGGCGGCGTGAAAATGAGTCTGACCTAGTTGCCGCAATGTTGGTTGGACTATTTGGTTTTTTGAATCCTTGTAACTACAAGGAGAAGTGCATTTCTTAGCATTTGCTTTGAATTTATAGTGGTACCAACAAAATGGTCGTGACTGTTGATTTGAACGTGATTTTGAAGAAGCCATTTTACTTCTATTCCGCAAAAAAATCACGTTCTCTATTCTGAAAATCATTACACCCCTGATAAATTAGGACTATCGGATGTGTTTTGGTTTCAACAAGATAAAGATCCAAAGCACACCGCACATATTGTAAAGATGTGGTTGCTTTATAATACGCCGAAACAATTAAAAACTCCACCTCAGTCACCAGACCTTAACCCGATTGAACATTTGTGGTCAGTACTTGAGCAACAAATCCGAAAATTTTCAATTGCGAATAAATCCGAGCTGAAGTCAATAATAACAAGGGAATGGCAAAATATTAGCCCAACCGTAACAAAAAAGTTAGCGGAAAGTATGCCTAGAAGACTAACAGCAGTAATCAAAGCCAAAGGATATCCAACTAACTGCTAATAAAACATAACAGGACTACGACTGGGCGTTAACCCCAATCGTTCGATACTCTAGATGAAAGAGATTTTTTTTTATTTTAAGAAATTTTGTAGGGGAAGTGGTAGAGGGGGTGACGACATTGAACTAATTTTTCCACATCACGTTAAGGTTGCTATCAAAATGTTTTATTAAAAATTGAGGATTCAAAAATTTAAAAGGTACTGAGAAAATTAGTGTATTGGATTTAGTGAAATTGTGCAGTTTGTATGGGAGGTGGTCGAAGGAGTGTGAATTTATTAATGACATTTGTAGACATAACTTTAAACATCATTTAATTGACATATTTTAAATTGCAGATCAGTAGCATTCATACTTTGTAGGAAAATCCAATTTTTGTAAGGTTGTTGAATTGTGTCAAATTGTATGGAAGGGGCTAGAAGGAGTGAAGCTTACCGCCTACTTTTTTTTTTAGTCTTACTAATAATTCTAAATAATTATTTCGTGCATAATTTCAGCTCGATAAATTTCATACGTACTGAGTAATTTTATTTAGAGTATTTCGTAAAAAAGTACAGTTTGTATGGGAGGTGGTGGAAGGAAGGGGAGGACTCAACTAATTTTTATACAGCAGATTGAAATTATTATAAAAGTAGTATATTACAAATTTCAGATCAATAGCTTTCACGCTTTTTGAAAAGATCCGTTTATTGTCAAATTGCGAAATTGTGTCATTTTGTATGGGAGGGGTGGAAGGGGTGAAACTAAATGTCTAAATTTTTTTGGTCTTACTAATAATTCCAAATAAATATTTAGCGCGCAATTTCAACTCGCTAAATTTTATACTCACTGAGAAAATTGGCTTGGAGTATTTCATGAAAAAGAACAGTTTGTATGGGAGGTGGTGGAAGGAGGGAGAGAACACGCATAATTTTTAAATGATAGATTGATATTATCATAAAAGTAAGATATTTCAAATTTCAGGCCAACAGCTTTTATACTTTTTGAGCAAATGCGTTTATTGTCAAATTGCGCAATTGTGTCAGTTTGTATGGGAGGGGGTAGAAGGGGTGGAACGATTTGGCCCGCTCACGAACTTGTTCTTACTTTTTTGTCAAAAACGATGTGTACAAAATTTGAAGTTTCTAGATCAATGCGTTCTCAAGTTAGAGAGGACACGGACGGACAAACGGACGGACATCCGGTTTTGAGATTTTTGAGTGATTATATGAACTTCTGTATCGTTCATTTTTTTCTCCGAGCCTTATTTCTTAGCGTTACAAACTTTGTGGCAAACTTATAATACTCTCAGATTTCATCTAGACTATAAAAATTATTTTATATTTTTCTAGTGATCTTGAAGTTTGTGCCTTGAATTTTTTTTTTTGTTACTTTATTCTTTAAAAAATTGAATTTAATTAATTTTTTTATTCATTTTTGTATTTTTAGTCTTCAATTTAAAAAAAAAATAAAAAAATTTGTGATACTAAAGTGACATTAGTTTATATATGATTAATAGTTTTCATATTTATTGCTTGTGCCTTCAATTTTGAGACTATGTGTATGTTGATTTTTAGCTTCTGAGCTGTACCCATGGTTGAGATATTTGAATTCGCACACTCCCCAAAATGGGTATCCGCCTGAGATCCGCAACTATCTACAATCCCCACAAAAAGGAACTTTCTATCTTGAAGGGTTTGGGAGTTAATGTACGCTGAGCAGACGGCGTACAGACAGACGGATTTTTTTTCTTGCATTTTTAGGCTAATTTAGTCATGAAACGCGAAAAAACAAAATTTCTGGGTAGAAATTTTTTTTTATTTTTTTTTTTCAAGTCGATCACAATTCTTTATTATTAAATTAATAAAGTAAAAATGAAACATTTAAAATAAGAAAAAATTGACATTTTTATTTTTTAAAGAAAGTTTTGAACAAAAAATTTTGCTCTGACTTTGGTTGCAAATGATTTTCCAGCACTGTATAATCGAATGAAATATTGATTCTATGCACTCAAGCTATTGATCGAAATCGCAGTTAAGTGTTAAATAATTGACCACAGGCCAGCCCTAGAACCCCCATTCACATAGTCTTCCCTATCTACTCTAACCGGCATATTGGCTTCCCACGTATCCTCAAGTTGTCCCAAGAACAATAAAGTTGCGCCCGACTTGTTGGCAGTTTTTCCGTTCTACAGGGTGTTTGGTACTCCGTACATAACCTTGTAAGGGGTTATTCCTGGATATATTTTGAGCAAAAAATTGTTCTACGGAGATGGCCAATTTTCAATATCCACGGAGATACAGGGTGATCAAGAAAAGTCCTTCGGACCTGTACCCTCACTCACTCAAAACGCTATATCTTGAAAACTAATAATCGCATTTCAAAGTATTATAGCTTGTTTTTTAGGGAATCAAATTACCTTTCATTTGGTGTAATAGTCCGTATTGTACCTGTACCCAATCCTGAGGTATTTCCTCCAGACCACAAATTTTTGATACTTTGACCCTCAAAATTCTGTGATCAATGTAGTTTTTCTCAAGAAAACGCATTATAAAAATGTCATTTTAATGTTGTTTTTTTATGTGCCATATTATTGCCTACAAAAGATGCACACATACTTATGACTTAGGTTTTCCCGTTTTCCAGGTAATAAGCGAAAATACATATGGCTTAAAAATAAAATATGCCATAAACCAACCCTCGTTCTAAAAAAACTACCTGAAATGTTGTTAAACTGAAATATTCTTTGTGTCCTTTAATTACTATTTAAATTATCAATGAATGTCCTTTAGGTAGTATTAAAATTATCGAGAAAATGAATTAAATTAAAATGAGTTTCAACACAACTAGGTGCAGCACTTTGCCCTTTTTAATGGGTTACCTAACAAAATGAAAAGCCTATAAAAGCAAACCATACTTCATATTTTTATCAGTTTTAGTTAAATTTGTAAAAGAACAAGGTGTCACTAAAATTTAGAAAAGAATTTCGAAATGCCTGAGTTCACGAACGAAGAATATGCAGACATAATTTTCGTCTATGGAGAGTGTCAGGGAAATGAGCAAGCGGCGCGATCTTTGTATCATCACAGATTTCCCAATCGTCGAATACCTTACGCGAGAGTATTCCAAGACGTTTACAGAAGGATTAGGGAAACAGGCAGTGTTAGGACAAGCAGAGTGAATGCAAATCCTGCGCCGGTAATCGCTGTTTCAGTTGATCAACGAATCCTAGCTGCAGTTCAAAATGATCCATCAACTAGTATACGACGCTTGGTATTGCGGTTTAACGTCTCTACGTGGAAAGTTTGGAGTGTCCTGAAAGCAGAACGTTTGCATCCCTACCACCACACACCAGTGCAGGAGCTGTTACTCATTGATTTACCCAAAAGGATGGAGTTTTGCAATTGGCTCCTTGAACGACAAATAAGTGACGAGAATTTTATCAGCAACATTCTTTGGACGGATGAGTCCCAATTCACCAGGGACGGTATCACAAACTTCCACAACTTACACACATGGGCTGAGAGCAATCCTTATACAAGAAGAGAGGCATAATTTCAGCACAGATTCAGTGTCAATTTATGGGCAGGTGTGATTGGCAACGATTTTATTGGTCCTATTAGGCTGCCTACCTTAAATAGTTCCAATTACTTGCATTTTTTGACAAATGATCTACAGGAGTTATTGGATGATATGCCACTGCAACGATTGGCTTCCATGTTTTACCAACACGATGGTGCTCCAGCTCATTACGGCCGACAAATCAGAGATTGGTTAAATTCCAATTAAAGCAATCGCTGGATCGGTAGAAATGGACCGATACACTGGCCTGCAAGGTCCCCTGATTTAACTATTATGGATTTCTTTGTATGGGGACGGATGAAGGACCTTGTCTACGCAACGGAAGTAGTAACGTTGCAGGATCTAAACACCAGAATCGATGCGGCAGCAACAGAAGTAAGGCAGCAGTTGAGGAGTATGAACACAAAGAGAACACTGGCAAAACGAGCTTTAGCGTGCATTCAAAATGAAGGTAGCCATTTTGAACATTTATTGTAATTAAGGAAATTTTAAATAAACCATAAAAACCATTCTTAAGTTCTTTTAGTTCAAGCGGAGAGTGTTGATCAACCTATTCTTGCTTTTTTGACAAAAGTGCTACATTATTGGAATGATAATTTCTTCTAAACTATAAAAATTATGCAATGCAAGTGTATGCGTCTTTTGTAGGCAATAATATGGCACAAAAGAAAACAACAATAAAATGACATTTTTATAATGGGTTTTTTAGATAAAAACTGCATTGATCTTAGAATTTTGACGGTCAAACTGTCAAAAATTTGTGTTCTGAAGCAAATATCTCAGAATTGGATACAGTTACAATGCGGACTATTACACCAAATGAAAGGTAATTTGATTCCCTAAAAAACAAGCTATAACACTTTGAATTGTGATTATTAGTTTTCAAGATATAGCGTTTTGAGTGAGTGAGGGTACAGGTCCGAAGGACTTTTCTTGATCACCCTGTATCTCCGTGGATATTGAAAATTGACCATCTCCGTAGAACAATTTTTTGCTCAAAATATATCCAGGAATAACCCCTTACAAGGTTATGTACGGAGTACCAAACACCCTGTATAGCTTGGCAGTATGAAGCAAGACGAGAATTTTCGAATATTATCGATATTTATGCTAAATATGAAGCAAATCACAAATTTTATGTCATGTAACAATTTTTTAACACTATATCCGAGGTAAACTGCTATTAAAATAAATAAAAAAAATTATCTAAAACTATGAAATCTAATCCCAAAACCATCTTAATTATTTAGAAAAAAAAATATTTCCGGTATGAGAAAATTACTGATTAATGATCCAAATAAAAATATACGAACGCAAATAAATGCACCACTTACCACTTTTTTATTATTTTGCAGTTTATTCAAGATCATAGAATAATTCTTGAAATTTAGAACGAAGTTTTGGCAAAATTAAATTTTCAATTTCGAAAATCTCAACTTAAACACACCAAGAAGGCCAAAATAAAATCCCTCAATTCAGCATGGTTGAATCGCGCACATCTCAAAAAGCCACAGCTATTAACTTTTGTTAAAAATGTTATTGCAAAAGAAAATCATCACATTTGTATAACAGCCTATCCGAAATGATCGGGCGAAAGAAATGCACTACGCAATCATCAAAACGCACAGTTCAAAAAACTCATTCTACGAATAAGATTTATAGCGGGCCCACTGATCGTGAATGCGTGCGGCACAAAAACCAAAACGAAAATACTAAACAAAAATACGAAACACTAACAATCCCGATCTTTATAAATTTAGATTTTTTTTAGAGTCCGGCAAGGTGTGTGGATTGTTGACACACCACTTTCTACGATCTTTTCGAAATGTCGTCGATTGCGCCGCGATCAAAAATTAAAGTTGCTACGCGCACGACTCAAACGAAACAACACCAACGAGTCCCACACACAAGACACCACAGCCAGTACACTGCAATCCGTAAATATACGAGCGATCGTTTTCGGTTAGATGGGGCGAAATCTACGATTAACAAATTTAACGATTTTTTTTCGCTAGCAAGATCACTTTCAATTCAATGCACTCGTGTCGCACACATGTATTTCAAGCAGGGCAATGTCCACGAATAACAACAGAAAATTCAAAATCAATTAAGATAAAAAAAAAATTAAAGTGATCTTGACTCCGGATTCGATCCGCAAGGCGCGTGATCAAAAACGCAACTACAGATGAAGGCACGATTCGTATTCCGATTGCTTCATTATTTGATAATGCTGTTGATTGGTGTAAAAGGCTGAGCGGACGTCGCAAGAAACCAAACTAAATTAAGATCACTTTAGCATTTAGACAAGATCGAGCGGAACGATATTCTAGCTAGATATTCAAGTTCTGGCGCGCTAATGTTGCGCAACACATTCGTACTGCCATGCATCCGTGTCTGTACGAATTCGTAGAGACTGAAACGTTCGAATTGTAAAAGTGAATAGGAAATATTATAAAAGTCCGCAATACGTTTTAATATAATCGGCCTAATAATATTAATATTTATTTGGCCTTTAGAGTGTACAGCGATCGACTGTGATCGGTTTCCCGGCGCGTTTCTGTTTAACTAAGATACGCGATCTAAAACCAGCTAATATATTAGTCAAACAGATTAGGCATGCGGTATACTGTATTACTGTATACATAAATATATTTAACAAATATGATATTAAATTGATAGATAGCTGACGATGACGACACGGCTCGTTTGCGTGCCTGCTCGCAAATCATATCACTAACTCTTGTCGAGTTCATTCTTTATCAGCATAATTAATTTACATTTATGTACATATGTACTCGCATTTACTTACGAGTTGATAGTGTTGGCTAACAAACCTTTTTTATTTGGACAAAATGTTGACAAGCGGCAGAATAACGTATAAATTTTGTGTATTATCGCAAAAATTATAATGGTTTTCATGGTCATTTTACCCCTAATATACAGTGCAGTAGCTGCTGCTATTAAAATGTGGTGAAAATGTGTCGGACAGAGTTTACGTCGATTTCCAAAATTTTCAAAGATTACTTAGCAACTTCCTACAAGTATTGGCATTTGATGTGATAGTGAGAAGTTAATCTGTTAATTGGATATTAAAGGTACAATCAAATGCATGAATAAACACAGGATATTTTATTACTCTGAGATGAATAAAAATGTGCTATAGAGGCTATCGGAGAGTCGTATATATTTCAAATATTGACAGTCTAGACTTGATCGAGACTGTTATCTATTTAGGTGAATAATTTACAACTTTTATCCATGCAAATCGACCATGAAATGAGATCATCCCAAGATAATTCCGAAGTACTTCGTAGGGAGCAAAGGGGGCCTTCCATGCTCCCATTATTTCACTTTTTCCTCCTTTTTGTATGGACATGTCCGCTCAGAGTATGATACTCTTGGAGATGTGAGCCCAGGTCGTTCGATTTATCCCATATTATGAGATTTCTTGAAGTTGGGGGCATTAGAGTTACTGTATACTGGAGTTACTGTATAGGAACGAGCCCTCTTCTGCTCGTACTGAAAAGACAATAAAAGATTTTTTACTAAAAACTACTACTTAAAATTTTTAGGATTACGTTACACGTAATCCTAAAAATTTTAAATCTATACTTGGCCGAAAAAAAGAATCGATCGCAGAAAATAAGTTAAAATACTTAGTCTAAAATCTTTGATTTGAAATTTCCCGCGCTTTGCTCGAACCTGGTGTTCTTTACTTTAATAAGGGAGGGTCCGTTCCCATACAGTAACTCTACTGTATACGAACGAATGGGCTCTCTTCGCAACCCTCGAATTTGGCCACGAAGATGTTTATCGAGCTGTCATTCGGCGATATTTAAATGATCCGTAACAAGTCGGGCGCAACTTTATTATTCTTGGGACAAGTTGAGGATGCGTTGAGAGTGGTTAGGGAGGACTAAGTGAAAGTGAAAGGGGATTCTTGGGCAGGACTGTTGTCAATTTAACACTTAATTGCGAATACGATCAATAGCTCCAGTACATATAATCAATATTTCATTCGCTTATTTATGCAAGCTTCCCCTCAGGGGGGTAGCTGTAGGATGAGGCTTTAACAATTCCTGCAGCAATCTTTGGAGACCAGCGACAGTGGCGTGGCGTCCATTGATGCAAGGGAAGCAAAGCTTCCCTTACGTTTTGCCCTTTATTCAGTTAAGAAAATCTAAACTAAAATCAGCACGGATATGAAAATTTATTTAAAAATTTCTTTAAAAGAAAGCGTGCATTATTTTCGTCTACCACTGTTCACATAAAGACTAAATTTTTCAACACATGGTTGATCAACGTTCACGCACCAACCGAAGACAAGGACGATATAACTAAAGACGAATTTTATGCCACCCTAGAGACAACATATGATTCACTGCCCTCGAATGACCTAAAAATTGTCTTAGGGGATTTCAATGCAAAAGTTGGGAAGGAGGAGGCTCATAGAGGAACAACAGGAGGGCACAGTTTCCATGACATAGCCAACGACAATGGCCAACGTCTAATTGATTTCGCGAGCAGCAAAAATATCATAGTAAGCTCTACGTGCTTCCCACATCGCGATATTCACAAACGAACGTGGGCATCACCAGACGGTCACTCCTTCAACCAAATAGACCACGTTCTAATTGAGAAAAGGGCTGCTTCCAGCATACTTGATGTACGAACTCTTCGCGGTACGAATTTGACTCTGATCACTATCTAGTCAGAGCTAAGTATCGATGCAAAATAGCTTGTCGTGGACATTCGAAAACGTGTAGAGCTCGCAAATTCAATGTCGACAAGCTTAACGACGAAACGGTGGCGCAGGCTTACATGTTAGCATGTAATAAACACCTGACACCAATATATGAAAATATCCAAAATATGCCAGTGGAGAATGCGTGGATGAAAATACGAGACGGCATCAAATCCTCCGCGGAAGAGGTATTAGGATATCAAGCACGGCGAAAAAATAATGATTGGTTCGACCAAGAATGTCGCGACGCAATAGATAGAAAGAACGAGGCTTACAAAATTTTTACTGACCAACACGAGCCAAAAAAGAAAGATATGACGAGCTTAGGCGATATGCGAAAAAGACCTGCAGACGAAAGCAAAGGAAGTACCATAATGACAAAATACAAAAAATGGACGACGACATGAGAAAAAATAAAACGCGGTACGCACACGCAATAGTAAAAGACTTAAAAAAGGGATATAAGCCAAAATCCAGTCTCTGCAAAGACGCAGAGGGCAATATCATCAGCGACACAGAAGAAATCAAAAGGAGATGGGCTTCATACTTTGAACATCTTTTGAATCCCATCCCATTAGCACCGATCACAACAGACAACATTTCAATTGAAGCCTCAACTGACGAAGATGAACCATAATCGACACTAGCCACGCTTGCTGAAATCAAAGCAGCCCTATGTGACCAAAAACTAAACAAAGCGCCGGGAATTGACGAAATACCAGTTGAACTTCTGAAAAACGGTGGAAATTGTGTCGCTGAAATACTGCACAATAAGATATGCAAAATTTGGACAGAGGAAATCATACCCGACGATTGGCGAAAAAGTATTATATGTCCAATTTACAAGAAAGGAGACAAACTCTGCTGTGAGAATTACAGAGGAATATCATTGTTGTGTACGTCCTATAAAATACTGACAAAAATAATTGAACGTCGTCTTAAGCCCTATACTAATCAAATAATTGGCGAATACCAAGGCGGATTCAGAACCGGACGATCTACAAAAGACCAGATATTCTCGGTGAAACAGGTGCTGGGAATATAACACAGACGTGCACCAAATCTTCGTAGATTTTAAACAAGCATACGGAGCGTACTGTACCAAATCATGCTTGACTTTGGAATTCCTCCAAAACTAGTCCGACTAATAAGACTCACAATGACGAACACTGAATCCCAAGTGAGAATACAAACCGATTCCACAACCAGCTTTCGAACGGAATGTGTTTTAAAGCAGGGAGATGGTCTAGCCCCCATGCTTTTCAACTTGGCACTAGAGTATGTCGTCCGAAAAATCCCAGTCGACACCAACGGGACACTAATATTCAAGTCCACCCAACTAGTAGCATACGCTGAAGACATTAACATCCTAGCATGATCCTTCCCTAGTGCTAAGAAGGTATTTGTCAATCTTGACTCCGCCGCAAAAGAAGTCGGGTTGCGCATTAACGAAAACAAAACAAAAGTAATGACGCAAACAAGAAGGAGAGCGCCTATCAGACAAAACATAACAATTGCGGAATATAATTTGGAGAATGTGGACAATTTCATATATCTTGGGGCTAATCTAACAAAGGACGGTAATGAAACAGACGAAATCAAACGACGGATAATATTAGCAAATAAGACGTATTATTCGGTACTTCCAATAATGAAATCCAAGAAAGTGCAAAGGAACAATAAGCTGCGGATATATAA
Organism: Chorisops tibialis; assembly: GCA_963669355.1. Taxonomy (NCBI): domain Eukaryota; kingdom Metazoa; phylum Arthropoda; class Insecta; order Diptera; family Stratiomyidae; genus Chorisops; species Chorisops tibialis. Next base: position 249,258,957 of record OY770262.1, read on the forward strand.
AACTATTGTACGACCTGTGCTCTGTTATGGCAGCGAGACATGGACATTAACACGAACTTCCGAAAAAGCAGTTAACGTATTTGAAAGAAAGGTCCTCCGAAGAATTTTGGGATCTGTGAAGGAAGGAACGGAATGGCGAATAAGATACAACCATGAGTTGTATCAACTCTACGACGAGCCAGAAGCTTCAACGTTTATCAAGCTACGTAAACTGCAGTGGGCTGGCCATGTAGAGCGAATGGAAGACAGAAGAATCCCCAAACGTGCTTTGAAAGGCAAAGCGAGTGGTAAACGGCCAGTAGGCAAGCTACGCAAGCGATGGGAAGACTCGGTTGATGAAGATAGCAAAGCCATCTTAAAAATTAGCAATTTCTTTGGATCGAGACGATTGGAGGCGACGACTTCAGGAGGCCAAGGCCCGATTTGGGCTGTCGCGCCATTGATGATGATGACCACTGTTTACAGCATTTAGGTGATCAGGACAGCTTTTTTCTCACGCTTTTTCTGACCAACGAAAGTTGAAAGGCTTCCACAGTGAAAAAAATGCGATTTTAAAAACTCATTTACAGGACCGCCGGCCAATACGAACGAAATTTTCTGCAAGTTCGACTTCCATATGAAGGGGAGATGCATCGCATTAAAATGCTTCCACGCTTCCTCTCATTGCTCTTAGTCGCATATACAAGAGAACGAGACCGCCGGCCAATACTGCTCGCAGCAAGCGCAAGTTCCACTTCTATACTAAGGAGAGATGCGTTAATGCAATTGCTTCCAGCTGGTGCTTTCAATCGCATTGCCAGTATTGAAATTTCTGTACTAGCCGAAAAATATGAAGAGGTGGATCTGGCAATATTGCCCATATTTGTCGTGCTTCGAGTGAAAAGAATCGGTTTCAGGGAAGCACTACCTAAAAAATTGAAAAATATCGATTTCTTTTATTTTTGATTAATAATGTAGACTGGATTCTGAATCGATTGCCGAAAACCGCAGCACCCTCGAATGAGTAAAAGTGTTTCAATTAATGATGTAAACTTGTAGAGTCATGCATATTGATGCAGCGCTTGTAGCTTGGCGCAAAATAATTGTTTCCCACGCCACGCCACTGCTAGCGACTCCACGGATCTGAGCTAACTATCCCCCTGTGGGATGGGGCAGCAGAATTAACCAACAGCCAGTCCTGCTTGCCCTAAAAATGGCAAATGGACACTCACTAGATCACTTATCATCCGTGATCTTAAATCCTTACTGATACGAGAAACGAATACAGCGCCTCGGATACGGACCGATTCTACGGTAACGACTTTTGGCATTCGAAAACGGACTATGATTGGCTTCTGGAACGTTGGAACATTGAATGACAGGTGAAGGGCTGGGGTCACTCGGTCCTTGCATCGCCAATCAGTGATCGACCGTAAAATGGAGCACTATAACTTCCAAATCTTGGGCTTGAGCGAGGTCAGGTGGACAGGATCTGTAATAAATCGCCTCACGATTTATTACCCACTCTTCTACTTAACTTTAACATCAAAATCACGTAGATCACCCTATCCCGAGCATAATCCATCCGTCACATAATGTGCCAGCGCTATGATATTTGATCTCGTAACAATAACAATTATATAAAAGGATCAGATCGCTTGCTCGCAGCTGGGCACACGTGACCCTTTTCGAGTAACTACGAATGACATGTTTTTATTGCAAAACACCCATGGTATGCTATCATGCAACAAATGTTCTAACAATAACAAACAATACCAATTAAAAGGATCTGGTCACCTGCTCGCAGCTGGACACACATGATCCAATTAAATATCGTACAAATGGTACATGTTTTATTGCAAAACACCATGCAATATCATCCAACAATAACAATAACGCAAAAGGATCAAATCACAAACACCGTATAAATAGATCAGGATAACCTGATCTCGAGGCAGTACGTAATAGGCAGTTGTTAAGGCCACAGTTGGCAGTTCGTAGTTCAACCGTATTTTTGTAAATTGAATTTTGAAGTAGTGAATAAAACTAAATTAGAGTAAAATCAGTGAGTTTTCGTTAACGGAGAATAAACCGAAGGAACAGGACATCCTTCCAGACGAGACGACAACACCCCCGTCGTAACAGATCAGGAGAGGAACCAACCCCGAGCGAAAACGTACGTTGGTCCTGAGAGTGAAGTCAAAAATGGCGTGGCGGTCGTCCTTACACCGAGAGCAAGAAACAGTCTCATTAGCTGGGAACCAATCTCAGATAGGATTATCGTCGTCTGGCTCAGGAGCAGCGTCAGAAACCTGACAATTCTACAGTGCACCAACTAACACCGCAACACCTGGTGACAAAGAGGAGTTTTATAGCCAACTGAGTGCCATCTTCGAACGTGTTCCAAGAGGTTTATTATTATCATCTCAGGAGATATGAACGCCCAGGTTGGCTCTGACAACACTGGTCTAGAACTCGTCATGGGGAAACATGGTGACCCCAAGGAGGATATATAAAAGGAGTACCTGATAGTCTGTCTCATGTGGGAATATTTTTTGATTTGGAAATTTTCGAAAATTGTGTCCAAGTTTAACTTGGCTTCAAACTTTTACAAAAAAAATACAATAATTTGTATTCTTTCTTGGTTGCTAATATTCAGTCAGCAATAAAGTAATTTTCAATACAATGGAGTTTGCTGTTTCATTTCAGAAATTTTTATTTTTTCAATTTTTATTAGTTTTGGTTTGTGTTTAAGCTAAGTACTTTAGCAACGGACAATTTAACGCGGGACAGAGACTTACTTTGGGTTTAAGTATGTCAAACAAGGACAGCGAAACAATTTTTTCGAAAATTTGACAACTGTTTCGAACAATTTATCGTGGGAAAGAGTTAGTTGCAATATTTTTAAGTGTGCCAGACGAAGATAGCGAAACGATTTTTTTCGAAAAATTTCGAGCATTTCGGTAGTAAGGGAGGGAAATACATTCATTCCCATTGTGCTTACAAGGCAAAGCATGCTCATAGTCACTCCTTTTTATATATCCTCCTTGGGTGACCCTTGGGACGATATGTCACGACGTTGGATTGAGAGACCCGAAAACGGCGAATTATTTGTGGAGTTTTGTAGTAATCGGCAAATGGTTATCGGAGGGACCCTTTCTCCACACAAGAGTTATCACAAAACGTCTTGGGTTTCCCCTGATGGTGTTACTCAGGACCAGATCGACCATTTGGCTATAAGTCGCCGATGGAGAAGATGTCCCTTTGACGTGCGAGCGAAGCGTGGAGCTGACGTGGGGAGCGATCACCACTTGATCGTTACCTGCTTGAGATTGTGCACAGCAGCTATCCGACGACCACAAATTTTTCAAATGAAGCGCAAGCTTAAAATGACCCCAACAAAAATTGCGAGTACACCACCATTCTACGCGAAAAGTCATCCACATTGGGCGTATATGAAATGCGTACACTGGACACCAATTGGGAGGCTTCCAGAAACTCGTTACTAACTAGTGCCGAAGAGTTTGTGGGATATGTACAAAGCGGTGAGAAACCCTAAATGTCGCAAGACATATGGAACAAGGTTGGCGAAAAAAGCCAAATTTGCAATCATCTCTCAACCCGATGTCAACCAACGAACACCCGACTTGAGGCAGAACTACCGCGATGCTCATATACAGCTTAAAAAGGCTGTTCGACTCGACAAGTGAAAGGCCATTGAAGATTTGACCAGAATCTGCGGCTTACCTTGGGCATATGGGTTCACTATTTAAGGTCATGAAACAGTTGACGAACAGAAATTTCAGCGCCAACCACCTTGTGTGAGATCTCAACGAAACTCTCCTCAATATGAGGGAGCACCAGTTGCGGCGATCGAGGGAATCAATCAATCATCAAATTAGGACAGAAACAACTCTCTTCCACAGGGCGCGATCCTGAGCATCGGCCTTAAGCTGTTGCCAGGACTTATTTATTCCTCTGGCCTCCTGCGCAACTGCTCGCTTCCATGTGTTACATGGTCGTCCAACCCGACGCCTTCCTTGAGGGTTATAATCCAGAGCATATTTTGCGATGTTTCGCTCTGGTTTCCTCAAAGTATGACCGATCCACTGCCACTTTCGCCGTTGAATCTCAATACCTATTTTAGTCTGGCCAGTTGTACTCCAAAGTTCGTCGTTGGAGATTACTTCTGGCCAGAATATTCCTAAAATGCGCCGGAGGCATTGGTTTACGAAAGTCTGCAGTTTCTTGGTAAGTCGAACGGTCACTTTCCACGTAGTACAACCATATAACAACACGGATTTGACGCATGCGTCAAAAACTCGCAGCTTCGTGCGAAGGGAGATCTCTCTTAACCTCCAGAAAGGGGAAAGGATACCGAAGGCCTGACGAGCTTTATTTAGCCGAGCCTCAACATCCTTTTCGGCTCCGTCGTTCGTGCTGACAATGCTTCCGAGTTAGCAAAAATCTTGCACCTCTTCCACATCCTGTCCATTAAGGACAATCGGTGTGCTTGCGTTCGAACCCATGTGCATGTACTTGGTTTTACGCACATTTATTTTCAGTCCCGCCTCTTTGCATTTAGAATGCAACGAGCGAACATTTGACTCTAAGTCCGAACGGGTATGTGCAAGCAAACACACGTCATCAGCGTAATCAAGGTGACTTAAGATGTTAAATAGTCTCCATTGAAGACCTTTACCTTCCCCACCTTCCAGTGCAGCTTTCAAGATGTTATTTATTACCACCAGAAACAGGGCTGGTGATAATATCCAGCCTTGTCTGACACCCGTTCGCACAGGGAAGCTCTCGGACAGCTCTCCTCTATGCAAAACGCGACACCTTGCATCTTCGTAGGATTCTTTAATCATAGCTATGACCTTATCTGGAATACCTCTCCTACGCAAAGCAGTCCATATGTAATCTCGCTTAACGCTGTCGAAAGCCTTTTCGAAGTCCACAAACATGAGATGTAGTGGCGAACCCATTTCGGCTGACTGCTCTAATATTATCCGTAGGGTATTTGTGTGGTCGGTACAAGACGACCCTTTACGGAATCCAGCCTGATAAACTTCGAGAGTGCTCTCGACGACATCACTAATCCTATTGAGAATTACCTTAGCCATAATTTTTGATACGGCAGTAAGTAGACATATACCACGCCAATCGCCACAATCCCGAAGGTCGCCCTTCTTCGGAATTTTCACAATGACGCCCTCCTTCCATTCAGTCGAATATCTTCCTTCATCCCACACCTTAGTGAAGAGTGGGAGGAGTATATCGGCTGTTATTTCCGGGTCCGCTTTGAGGAGTTCGGTTGGTAGTCCGTCTATACCTGGAGCTTTCCTTCCCGCCATTGACCGAATGGCGGAAACCTTATCTGGGGGATCGTCCCTAATAGAGGATTGTTGCGGTTGGATGTTTGGAAGTTGTTCTGTTTCCGGAATATCTTCCTCTGACAAGATGTTGAAAATATCAGAGAAGTATTCCTTCCATCGTCGCAACTGGTGTTCAGTCATATTAAGGAGAGTTCCGTTGACATCTCTCACCAGGTGGTTGGCGGTGAAATTCCTGTTCGTCATCTGTTTCATGATTTTAAATAGTGAACCCATATCCCCAAGGCAAGCAGCAGATTCTGCCTTGTTTGCCAGATCTTCAATGGCCTTTCTCTTGTCGCGTCTAACAGCCTTTTTAAGCTGTATATGAGCATCGCGGTAGTTCTGCCTCAAGTCGGGCGTTCGTTGGTTGACATCGGGTTGAGAAATGATTGCTAATTTGGCTTTTTTCCGATTCCCAACCTTGTCCCATGTGTCCTGCGACATCCAGGGTTTCTCACCGCTTTGCACATATCCCACAGATTCTTCAGCACTAGTTGGAATAGTGTTTCTGGTTGCCTCCCAATTGGCGCCCAGTGTGCGCATTTCATTTTCAACCAATGTGGATGACTTTTTTAGAATAGTGGTGTATTCGCGTTTTTTGTTGGGATCTCTGAGTTTATCCACATTAAGCTTGCGCTTCATTTGAAGAATTTGTGGTTGTCGGATAGCTGCTGTACACAATCTCAAGCAGGCAACCATCAAGTGGTGATCGCTCCCCACGTTTCGCTCGCACATCGAGGAGACATCTTCTCCATCGGCGACTTATAGCCAAATGGTTGATCTGGTTCTGAGTAACACCATCAGGGGAAACCCAAGATGTTTTATGATGACTCTTGTGTGGAAAAAGGGTCCCTCCGATGACCATTTGGCGAGTACTACAAAACTCCACAAATAATTCGCCGTTTTCGGGGCTCTTAATCCAAGGTCATGACGCGTCGACCTAAGGGTCACCATGCCTCCTCATGACGTGTTCTAGTCCAGTGTTGTCTGATCCAACCTGAGCTTTCATATCTCCTGAGATGATAATAATATCACCTCTTGGAACACGTTCGAAGGTGGCACTCAGTTGGCTATAAAACTCGTCTTTGTCACCAGATGTTGCGGTATTATTTGGTGCGTAGCACTGCAGAATTGTGACGTTTCTGACACTGGTCCTGAGCCTGACGACGATAATCCTATCCGAGATTGATTCCCAGCTAATGAGACTGTTTCTCGCTCTCGGTGTAAGGACGAACGCCACGCCATTTCTGGCTTCACTTTCAGGGCCAATGTACAGAATAGTGTTTCCAGTAGAGGTTCGTTCTTCTCCTGATCCTGTCCACCTGACCTCGCTCAAGCCCAAGATTTGGATGTTATAGTACTCCATTTTACGGTCGATAACTGATTGGCGGTGCAAGGACCGAGTGACTCCAGCTCTTCCCCCGTCATTCAATGTTCGAACGTTCCAGAAGCCAATCATAGTCCGTTTTCGAATGTGAAAAGTCGTTACCGTAGAATCAGTCCGTATCCGAGGCGCTGGATCCATTTCTCGTATCAGTTAGGCTTTAAAATTACGGGTGATAATCCCATGATCCAGTGAGTGTTCATTTGCCATTTTTAGGGCAAGCAAGACTGGCTGTGGGTGAATTCTACAGCCCCCATTCCACAGGGGGATAGTTAGCTCAGGTCCGTGGAGTCGCTAGTCTCCAAAGATAGTTGCAGGAATTGGTAAGACCTCATCCTACAACTACCCCCTTGCGGGAGGTAAGTAGCGAAAATAAATTTTATTATTTTGATTGTGTGTGCCCACAAATGAGTTAAGATCCTCCCAATTCGCTTTCTTATAGTGCCATACCGTTCTACGTGGTGTCTTTGTAGTCGGTGGATTTGCTACTGTGATAGGAAACTGTGCTGAAATTATAAAATGGTCAGATGTACCAACTGGAGCCAATAACGAGACCTCATACTTTAGTGGGCGGGTGGTTGAAAAGAGGCCAAGCAAATTTGAAGACATGCAATGAAAAACAAAAATACATATTGTATTTTTCTTGATAAGCCAGGCTGTTAAGCGGAGCGGACCCCATCAATTTTTTGGTGAAATCCCAGGGTTTCGCGGCACGCACTTTGGGCTCCACTGTTCTAGAAACCCCAATCGTAATCGACAAAGCCTTAATAATTGCATGAAAAATGTTGTAATATTATCTCATATCCCAATAATTAAAATAGATTCATTTTAATTATTTTTTATAACTATTACTGTATTAACTAGAAAATTATGTGCTTAATAAAAAAATTTAGCCTGAAACAAAAAAACATATCACGTCTAGGCAATATCGAAATTATGTCCATCTCCAGATGCGACGGGAAATATTGTTTATTAAATTAACAAAATGAAATAAATAAAACTGAAATTCTAAATTTAGAATTTTTACTTATTGCGCTGTACGTAAGTAGACGAGTTTATAAAAACTGTTTATCTCGCGTGTCTTTTATAAATTTTAAAACAAGTTTTATTCCATTCTTCTGATCCAATCCATACAACATGCATACAACTGGTACTGTTTTTTTTTTTTTTTTTTGTTATGGATTCAAAAAGTAGAGCCAAATAAATGATAAACTAGTTTTACAAATTCATAAATAATAATGTAAAGATTTTAAATGTGTAAATGTCTCTAATTGCATTTTAATTGCGCTGACCGAACCGATAAATTGAAGTACAAGTATGTATGTGGATATAATGGCTAATGGAGGCAGAATGCTAATGGAAATTCTTGGAGACCATGTAAGTACGTCCACAAGTTAATTAAGGTTTACAATATAACTTGTTGAAGAATTTAAATAAAGCGCATTTAACTTTAACTTTATGGATAGAGAACTCCTGTTTGTTTGGATTGTTGAATGGTTAGGGAACTTTCATTGCCGGAGAAGGGGAGGGGAGGAATGGGGGTTGAAAGTGGAGGCGGGGTAGGGTTAAGGTCGAAAACTGCGCTGGCTAATATCTCCACTACGAATACAGATTGAAAATTGAGACTAGATATTCGGGAATACTGATTTATGGGGAAAGAAGCGATCATAAATTAATTTTGTTAAGTGAGTACAAAAAGAGAGGGGTCGGGAGGGGGGCTGTAAACCAGCTGTCGGCCAATTTTTTTTTTGCAAGTGATTATATTTTTGAAATTACTTAACAGAACCAGTTAATAATTTATGACCAATTAGATGGCTCAAGGATTAATCATAATCAACTCAGAAGGAGGTCAATACTTGTAATGAGTAGGGTCAGGGGGTGAAACAAGAAAAATTGATATCTCGACCAATTAGGTAGCTCAAAGATTAATCATAATCAACTTGTAGGTCAATAGAAAAAAACTGAAAAATTAATATCTCGACTATTCTTTAAGATATGTAATTGGAACTTAGGACATTTATTAAGCTAACGCATCGGTCAAAAAGTTCCGAGATTAACTGTGAAAACTATATTTTTTTGACAAATCCTCATGATTTTCAATTTTTCGCATGATACATGTCAACATTTTATGACGTTTCGGCCATTACTTTAGAAGTTACAGTAGTTTAAGTGACGCAACTTTTAAAACTCCCAAAACAATGAAAAAAAAAACAATTTCGTATGTTGATTTAACATTGCTTTTTGGTGGGAGAAAATATTGTTATAGATCTGGCAACCACGCAATATTGATCTTTCCGGAATATGCCAGAACAGTCCCCCAATATGTAAAAAGCCATAATCAAAGATCTAGAACCTTCCAGTATACACCCGACGGAACAGTATACTCCAAAATGTAGGCAATTAAAGATCTAGAATCTTCCCCAATAGTCTAGACACACACCCAACGATACCCGACGGAAGCTTCGAGAATTGGGGAAATATGGTATAAAAGCACGAAGTTGTCAGACGGGAGTCAGTTATTCAGCGACATTCATGAAAGACGCGAACCAGTAAAGTGCGATAGTAAAACACGCGACGGTGTTGTTATAAAAAGCGATAGAAAGCGAAGTGATCGGGAAATTATATTAGAGTGCGAATAAATAAATTATCACTTATTTTTAAACGAATTGTGTTTTTACTTGAAGTCCCGGCGAACCCCTAGCTCGCAACAATATCGTTGAAGCAATAGTTTGGCTTGATAAGTGTCATGGAGACTCTACTTTATCAAAAGCAACAGTCAAACATTGGTTTGGAGTTTAAACGCGGTCGTACAGATACCAATGACGCTGAACGCTCTGGACGTCCAAACGAGGCTGGTATTCCAGAAAACATAAAAAAGTGCATAAAATTGTTTCGGAAGACCGTAAACTAAAGTTGCTGGAGATAGCTGACATCTTAAAGATATCAAAAGTCAGTGCGTTCACCATCGTGCATGAAAAAGCTGTGTTCAAAGTGGCTGCCGCATTTACTCACAGTGGACCAAAAACAGCAACGCATCAATGATTCAAAGCGCTGTTTGGAGCTCATTTAGCGGAATAAACAGGATTTTTTGCGTGGCTATGTGACAATGGATGAAACGTGGGTCCATCACTACACTCCGGAATCCCATCGGCAGTCATCTGAGTGGAAAGCAGCCGATGAAATTCGTCCAAAGCAACCAAATACATAAATGTCCGCCGGGAAGATTTTGGATTCAGTGTTTCGGGATGCACATGGGATATTGTTCATCGGCTATACTGAGAAGGGAAAAACCATCAACAGCGAACATTATATAGCGTTGTTGATGTGATTGAATAACGAAAATGCAAAAAAAGGTGCTCTTTCACGAAGACAATGCATCGAGTCACAAGCCGATGACCAAATTACACGAATTGAAGTACGAATTTCCTCCACGCCCACCGTTTTCTCCAGATCTGGCGTTCAGTGATTACTTCTTGTTCGCAGACCTTAAAAGGATGCTCCTGGTAAAGAAATTTGCGTCAAATGCTGAAGTCGTAGCCCAGAAAATGCTTATTTTGAGGGTCAAGCTAAATCGTTTTATAAAAAAGACACCGAAATTTTAGAGCGACACTGATGAATAAATTCGAGTTTTGCCAAAAAAATCTCTTTTTCGTAGTTAGCCTCGGAACTTTTTGATCGATGTGGTATATTAGCGCAATATGAGAAAAAAATAACATTTGCACACAAGAGTAGTTGGTGGAAATAAGAAGCATTTCAAAAATGGAGCATTTTTCAAAATTTCAAAGCGTTCTATCTCAAAATGCAGATATTAAGTGGAAATTCTGTCAGACTGTAGAGCTGTAAGACTTATATTTTTATGAAATTTTTAAGTTGGACGGTGAAAGGGGAGGGAGGTGGTGGGTCAAAATGTCGAAAATTTTAAGTAATTTTTCAGGGCTCTGGTTAAAGATGCAAAGTTCAGTTGGAGGTGCATACATCCGATTGATGTACATAAAGAAAAAAATATTATTTTGTCTGTATGTATATTTGAATCAAAACAGTTATCCACCGAAGAGGGGTCCTAATCTGCATGACATTTAAGAGAAACGAAATAAAAGTGCATCACAAATTTTACTATTCCCTCGCCCCTACCCCCAAATGTTTGGTTCCATGAATATAAATCACACCAAATTTCATAGACATTCTATGCAACTTTGGCTTTGAAACTAACATTCTGTACAGAGAATTAGAATAATTAACGTGATTCAAGCAATCAATTGAAAAGTATTAACATCCTCCTCCTCCCATACAAATCATAACTTGTGTAAATAAACGAATGAAATATTGATTATATGTATTAAAGCTATTGATTGTAATAGCATTTAAGTGTTAAATAATTGGCATTAGCCCTGCCCTAGAACCCCCATTCACTAAGTCCCTCCTTTCCACCATAACCTGCATATTGAATTCCCACGAATTCTCAACCTGTCCCAAGAATAATAAAGTTGCGCCCGACTTGTCGGCAGATATTTTCTCTTTCTTCTGCTTCTTCTACAATAGTACAACAATCAAAATCGGGCCTTGGCCTCCTGACCTTCAGGTTCCTTAACATATTATCATTATTTATTGTGGAAGGGTTGTTAGCCCTTCGCACAACCCTCTATCTGCGAGTTTTTCATATTTGTAGATTGAGGCAACCAAGTATACCCAAGAGCAAAGTGTGCTAGAATTATTCGTCGACCGGAATTTAAACTAACGACATTCGCATTGTAGACCAACATACTACCCACTAGGCTATACCAAGGCTTTTTGCTCGGAAATTTCCCTTTTAGGCCACAATTCCATCATTAAAACGAGCTCACAAACTTGCCATTCTGGCTATGGTTACAAAAATGTTTATCATGATCTTCGTTTAATTCTCAATTAAGCGGTTATGATTGGTTCGTTATGCATTATACCTTCCAAAATGAGGTGTAGAACGAGAAAACGATAAACGTGTATAGGTTTGTTCATTTCAATAAGTTCCTTCAAGCCTTAAACTGGATTATCTTTAAAGTGTGGCTTAGACCTCGGGAACGTTTGCACCCGGAGCATATGCCGGCGACATAAATATCCTTGCTAGACCTCTGGAAGTGCTGAGGATATATTCGTAGAATTTGACTCAGTAGTAAGAGAAATCGGACTACGATAGGTATCGCTGGATTTCAAGTTAAAATAATAAAACTAGTTTACTTTACCCACAAACCATTTTTTTCCACTAAATCGCTTTTATTCTTTACACCATTCATGCTGCCGATCCCGCGACTTGATCGCCTTCTCAATCCCGACTAAGAATATGTCGCCTCAACCCTCGTACTAATCGAGCTCTGTCGATCACACGACTCGACCGGCTTCTCAATTCCAACTGACTCACAATATGTCGCCTCAACCCTCGCACTAATCGCGCACCGTCGATCATGTGACTCGAACTAAGAATATGTCGCCTCAACCCTCGTACTAATCGAGCTCTGTCGATCACACGACTCGACCGGCTTCTCAATTCCAACTGACTCACAATATGTCGCCTCAACCCTCGCACTAATCGCGCACCGTCGATCACGTGACTCGAACGGCTTCTCAACCCCGACCTACTCTTCATCACAAACACTCGCCCCTTTAAGTCCTTCTTGTTGGCCGTTGTCCCTCAATGCCGCTTCAATGAATCATTTCCTTCTCGACCGCTGTCGGCCCTGCATGCTGCCTCTATGAATCATTTTCTTCTCGGCCGCTGTAGGCCTTCTCCGAGTTGATGAGTCATTAATAATGTGTGTGCAGAATAGTAGACAGCTGAAGATCATGAATGCTCGATAAGCGACTGGGCCGACATATAACTAGGGATGGCAAAATCTGCTTTTTTCCAATCGCAGTGATCCACTGCGATTGCTCTTTTTCAATATCTGTGAAAAAGAGCAGCTCTTCCAATAGCAGTGATTTTTCCACCTCCCATGCTAGTGCGTAATTTAAAAAAAAAAGACAAAATAGTAATTTTCTGCGAAATCCTGCATCTAACAATCACGCAGACCCTCTCAGTACCACCAGCTCAGTGCGCATAGTGAACACTTCCCCCATTTCCCCCTGGGAATGAAAAGGTTTTCTTTTACTATTATCCAATGTACGAAAAAACGATCGAGCGTAATCGAGTCAGGATGGCAAAAATGTCAATCGCATTTTATATACACAAGCCAAATAAAAAAAAACACCCGGTCATAGAAAACCAAACCAAAAGGGTCTACTATTTACTTTTTTCACACATTATCTCACACAAGCAACTTCATCATGAAAAACGTAAAGCTCTTATCGACACGGTGGACTGCAACATAAATCAGCGAAACTTGCAATAACCGCAACATGTCCTACCAACCGACCAGATCGAAACTCAGAACAAAATCCGCCAAAAAAACTCTAGCAAAGCGCATCATTGACCACTTCGGACGTTCCACACCTCACCTATCAGATCAGATCCCACCGATCAAAATGTCGCAAAACAAATCCCTTATCATCGGACGTTCCACACCTCACCTATCAGATCAGATCCCACCGATCAAAATATCGCTAAACAAGTCCCTTATAATCGGACGTTCCACACCTCACCTATCAGATCAGATCCCACCCACCGATCAAAATATCGCTAAGCAAATTCTTCATCAAATCGCAATCGTTTCATCTACATTCATTCATTCATTAGTCTAAGGCAACATCACTGAGAGCAGACACTGCTCGTTTAATATCACAGAGCTGATGTATCGCTGATCGCAAGCGATATAACAGCAACGAAAGAGCAATCGAGAGCAATCGGAATAACAACGTTCAAGCGATATAACAGCAACGAAAGAGCAATCGAGAGCAATAGAGCAATCGAGAGCAATAGAGCAATCGAGAGCAATCGGAATAATAACGTTCAAGCGATATAACAGCTTTACGTTGTTCATTGTTTGTGTGTGAGGTAGTGTCGTGTAAAAAAAACCAAAACAAAAGGGTCTTTTGTTTTGGTTTTCTACGACCGGTTGTTTTTTTTTTTGTTATTTGGCTTGTATTTGTATATATGCGATGCGGTTGTATATATGCCATGCGATCGATGACTGGGTGATGTTTTTTTTGTCTGGCTTGTGTATATGAAATGCTTTTTTGCCATCCTGACTCGATTGCGCTCGATCGTTTTTTCGTACATTGGATAGTAAAAGAAAATCTTTTCATTCCCAGGGGGAAATGGGGAAAGTGTTCACTATGCTGAGCTATGAGATTGAGTCTTGCCTGATTGATAGATGTAGGAAAATTACAATTTGCTTAGCGATCGATGTGGAATGCGTGAGTTGCGGGACTAATATGCGAGTGCGAACAAAAACTCTGGAATTTGTAGCGATGATCATTGCGGCAATTTTATTGGTGATAGAACGTAAGCAGTATGCATTTGCTCTGCTCTTCTAATCGCAGCTCTTTTAAATTTTGAATCGCAATATGCGATTGCTCTTTTCAAGTAGCAGTGAAAAAATCGCAGGTATGTGAAATAGCATACCATCTCTACATATAACATTACTCCCTCCTTAGCTCCTGTTCATTCCGAACAGAATTTTCACGATCATTAAAGTGGTCATGGTAATTTGCCACTTTCTATAACCATTTCAATTTTGTGCTAGGCTTCCGGTATACTCCATCATTAATTCCGGTGATGATTTGGTATGGTCCCCTTCCGGCATCGATTACTGCGCATTCGTACTAAATTACGATCTCGAACACTTGAAGAGTTGCTTTGTACATGTGGGCGGTGCGTGATGTGCTCTATGGCCACGTTGCTTTTATTTCTTCGCCTCCAATGGCGCAACAGCCCAAGTCGGGCCCAGGCCTCCTGACATTCAGGTTTCTTAAAATTTTATTTGCTGTTGTGGAAGGGTTGTTAGTCCTTCGCACAACCCTCTATCTACGAATGTTCATGTTCGCAGACTGAGGTAGTCCAGATATACCTAAGCAGGCGGTATGATAGAATTATACGTCGGCCGGGATTTGAACTCACGACCTTCGCATTGTCGATCAACCCGCTACCCACTAGGCTACATCAGGGGGCTTTTAGTCCTAGTCAAGCTATTTTTTCACTAAGGTCTCTCCAAATTGTTCTTGCAGATCATGCTCCATGAAGTATCTGTAAATTTCTGCTCATTCGTTTCAACAGTTGTACCCGCTGTTCTACGTCTACATCTGCCTTCTGAAATTCAGGTTCCTTTTAAGCGTTGTTCGCCCTTCGCACAACCCTCTATCTACGAATTTTCCATTTTCGTAGGTTGAGGTGACCAAGATATATCTAAGCAGGCAATGTGCTGGAATTATATATTGCGTCGTCCGGGATTTGAACTCACGACCTTCGCATTACAAGACCAACACGCTACCCATTAGGCTACACCCTAGCGCACTCGCTGCTATCTGCCGTAAATTATTTTCTGGTTAATAGCCATATCTCTAGTTCTGCGTACCGAGATGAGCGGTACATTCACATAATCTCGGATGGTGGCAGTCGCGCCTGAAATGTTCTGCGCGTCCGCAATCCCAACATCGTGGAGCTTCAGGTCTTAAATTCTGCCCTGCTAGAACCACTCTAGGGGTTTCATTCGCCGTAACCTTTTCCTGATGTCGCCAATTGTTTCGCAAAACTGATCTCGAGGCACATTCTGAACAAGAAATTGATGTTCTTCTTGGTTTACAGCAATCACTTTGTCAGTGTCCTGTCTGACCTTTCAACATCAAGGAACTTTGTAATTTACGCTTTGCTTATTGGACTCTTCCTTCTGGAAACTCTCCGGAATCGTCAATAATTCGGCGCAACATCCTGAGTAACTCATTCCTGTTGGTTTGGTTCTGATCCATTCACGTCTTATGTGCCCGACGTTTCCATACTCCGAACAACGTAGTACACTCTTTCGATAACTTTTGATTTGTTCTGATCTCTGGCACAAGTATTCCTTGGTCGCAGTCATTTTTTGGACCCGGGAATCACCTTGTGACAATTGTTTAGCAGCTTCCAAGGGCAGAGCGTACACCAAAGCCTATTGCGGTGTCTTCTTGCACGCCAATCTCAGCGCCTGTTGTAGCTCTCTATCCAGATGAGCATCGCTAAATGCGTCCACTATCCGTTCATTGCGGTTTTCCGAATCCAAGCTGGGGAAGGATAATAACGCCAGGCTTTCAACATCCTGTGCAAGTTATTGCATAGTTTCGTCGGGTTCCTGTGTACTATTGCGAAGTTGGGTTTTATAAGTTTCCCCCATATGATCTCCATCGTATCGAAGGTCTAAGGTCTGCACCAGGAACTAAAGTCTATTTATTGTTCAGCTGTGGAGGTTTGCAAGATTTAGATTTCGGCCGCAGATCCCTGCAACGCCAATATCAAGGCCTTTGCTCGCTCTTGATCCGACCAATGATTGGTGGTGGCCGTGGCCTCAAATCGGGTCTTGTAGATGGTCAATGGCGTTTGACCATCGAGGAATAGAACCTTCAGATTTTCATGGACGACGCTTTCGGATTTAATATCGTCAGTCACCACTTCGAAGTTTTTTTAGGTGCTCTACTTCAGTGAAGATGCCCTCGATCTTTTAAGTATTTTCAATGATATTTTGTTCAAATAGCGTTCGCTGCTCTAGAAGCTTCGCATCTAACTGTTCTTCAATCTTCTTACCGAGAGCATTTTGGCATTCTGTTCCTTTCCTTGCTGACTTTGCTATCCATTTTATTGTTGAGATCTTCCTTTAGCTGTTCGTTTTCCTGCTCGATGTTGGTCTTTAGCCGTTGGTTTTGCTGATCGAGATCGTCCTTTAACTGCTAGTTTTGCTCTGTGGCCTGTTGACTTGGTCCATTTTTGCCATCATCTGTTGTATTAGCTGCATCGATGAGTCCAAAGATCCAGAACTTGCCGCAGTACTTTGCTGTACGATTTGTTGCTCGACCTCCTGTTCGTCCTCATGTTAGATGGGGAGCTCATAGTTTTCGGCACTGTGTCCCTTAGCTTTCAACGCATCCATCATCTGACTTATAAGTTCCTTATTTCCAGGAATTCGCGTTTACCGACTTACTTTTTCAACTCCATCGCCTTCAAGTCTTTCAAGTAACGTGGCATTTTTATCTATTTCACGATACAAATTCTTTTATTGTTAAGAATTTTCCACACAATATCTCGCCGCAGAAAGAAATCACAAAAATTGTCACTATTTGTTCGGGAATTTTCTACCAATCACTCGATTTCAATCATAAAATCCTGCTTTGGAACTTTCCTCGCGGCCAATTGTTTCACGGTAGAAATTTTCGAAAATTCTTTTGGCCGTTCGAGAAATTCATACTCGCAACTACATACATGATCAGTTAATCATTGTTCCAGGAAATTCTCACTTTGAACGTTCTAGAATTTTCTACACCATTTGCAATTTCGCAAATATCACGATTTTTAAAAGAAAAGATTTCCGGATTCTACACTGTTACGCTTTATTATTCGTGACGTTTCGGTCTCTGCTGAGACCTTTATCAAACTGATCGACAATTACAAAAGACAATTATTATATAGACAAGGGGGTTAATTGAGTGTGGGAAGATAATTAAGGTTAATTAATTAGTATCAGGTAGTTAAATTAGTTAAGGATTTTTGGGTACGAATTTTGTTCTTACCAAATTTTAACGCAGGTAGCCAAACTGCTGATAACTTGTATCCGGTGTCTCGGTTGAAGTTCTGTGGATGTTTCGAAATTTCTATGGCTTCTCGTACTATTCGTTGATAATATTTATTTGTCCTGGCCAGAATTTGCACATTGTCGAAATCGATTGTATGGTCCTCTGTAGTTGCATGTTCCGCGATCGCTGATGACTGTATCTGGTTTTTCCGTGTGCATCGTTGGTGTTCCTTGATCCTTGTTTGGACTGTGCGTCCCGTTTCTCCTATGTATACTTTATCGCAAGATCCGCATGGTACTTTGTATACTCCTTCAGTCTCCAACGGTTTTTTGTCCTTCTGGTTTCCTAAAATTCCTCGGATAGTAGTCGGGGTAGTGAATGTTGTCTTGATGTTCGATTTTCGAAGAATTTTTCCTATCTTATCCGTCGTGCCCTGGATGTAAGGTAGTTTTACCCATCGTTTGTCAGCATTTCCTTCTTCAGTGTCTTCTCGTTCTGTTGTCCTTGGATGCTTCGGTTTCCACGCCTTGTTAATTTCGCTCGCTTTGTATCCATTTGCTCTGAATGCCCGATTCAACTGTTCCTTTTCTTTTCGTAAACTGCCCGGATTTCCATCAGTTATACGTTGAGCTCTGTGTATTAGGGTCTTCAATACGCCTGTTTTCTGGCTTGGGTGGTGATGTGAATGAGCGTGGAGATATCTGTTGGTGTGAGTTGGTTTCCTGTATACCCCGAAGCTTAGCGACGTATCGTTCCTTTCGACGAGTACATCCAAGAATGGCAGTTTCCCGTTGCTTTCCGTTTCCATGGTGAACTTAATTTTCTCGTGGTGTGCGTTCAGGTATGCTAAGAATTTGTCGAGCTCTTCCTTCCCATGTTGCCAAATGATGAAGGTGTCATCCACATACCGAAGATATAATTTCGGTTTTAATGGAGCTGAGTTCAGGACGTTCTTTTCGAATTCCTCCATGAAAATTTCCGCTACCACTGGTGAAATTGGAGATCCCATTGCCGCTCCTTCCGTTTGCTTGTAGAGCTTCCCTAGAGCTGAAAAGAAAGTATTATTTAAACAAAATTCTATTAAGTCATACCTGTTGTCCGGAATGAGTTTCCTGATGATGCTTAACGTGTCTTTAATCGGGATGTTGGTGAAAAGTGATTCCACGTCTAGGCTGACTAAAATATCAGTTGGTTCCACGTTGATTTTTTGAAGAATCTCTACTAGATGAGCGGAATTTTTGACAGAGCGTGATGTGTTACCTACTAGTGGACGTAACTCTGTCGCGAGAGTCTTAGCCAGTTTTTGAGTAAGTGAATTTACCGAACTGACGATGGGTCGAAGCGGGGTATTCTCCTTGTGTATTTTCGGAAGTCCGTACATTTTTGGTGTATGAGGGTCTGAAGGGATTAACTTGGCATATTTTTCCGCTAACATGGGATATTTCTTGATGAATAGGGTTAGTTTCCGGTGGAGGGCAGCGGTTGGATCTCTCTTCATTTCTGTATATGGTCCTGTTTGTAGAATATCTCGTATCTTCTCCTCGTATTGTTCTTTGTCCATGACTACCGTTGCGTTTCCTTTGTCAGCTCGCATAATCGCTATTTCCTTCGTTTGCTTAAGCTCTTTTAAAGCTTTCCGTTCTTTCGGGGGGATATTCGTCGCAGGTGGCACTGCTCGCTTGATGATGTGAGAGACCTCGTGTCGGATTTCAATCGCTTGCGGAAGACCTCTGATTGCCGGCTCTATTTGCTGAATGATCTCTTCGGTCGGAATACTTGTTGGGGTAAGAGCGTAGTTGAATCCTTTGCTTAACACATCCTCCTGTTCCCTGGTTAACTGCATGGATGAAAGGTTGACTACTACGTTGTTGCTTCTCGTTGGTATCGGTTGCGCTGCTTCTAATGTCGATTCTAAGCTCCTGAATTTCCGTTCCTGTATCGTTTTCTTCTTGATGAATTCTGCTTCTCTGCGTTCTGAAATAAAAGAATCAAAATGATTAAAGGTGTCCCTCGGTAGAAGGCTACCGAGGAGGAGGTGAAGGGATAGGGCTTCTTTGTTAAGGTAGTCCAGCTTGGTTCTCTTGAGTTTGATGTCATTCCTCAAGAGCTGCTGACTTGCTTTCTCCAAAATAGCCTTGCTACGATGGTTGTCCCATGTGCCCACGATTTTGAAGCCTTTAGGAATGAGGTTCTTATCTCTGCATCGTTTTTCGAAGGCTATCTGGTTGAGAATGGTGTCGATTTTATTTTTTGTTGTCTCCAATCGCCGAGCTAATTGGATAGTTTGCTCTCCGTAGAGCTCTCTAATGGTTTGGTGAATGTTTTCACAGTGCATTTTGAATTAAAAGAAAAGATTTCCGGATTCTACACTGTTACGCTTTATTATTCGTGACGTTTCGGTCTCTGCTGAGACCTTTATCAAACTGATCGACAATTACAAAAGACAATTATTATATAGACAAGGGGGTTAATTGAGTGTGGGAAGATAATTAAGGTTAATTAATTAGTATCAGGTAGTTAAATTAGTTAAGGATTTTTGGGTACGAATTTTGTTCTTACCAAATTTTAACGCAGGTAGCCAAACTGCTGATAACTTGTATCCGGTGTCTCGGTTGAAGTTCTGTGGATGTTTCGAAATTTCTATGGCTTCTCGTACTATTCGTTGATAATATTTATTTGTCCTGGCCAGAATTTGCACATTGTCGAAATCGATTGTATGGTCCTCTGTAGTTGCATGTTCCGCGATCGCTGATGACTGTATCTGGTTTTTCCGTGTGCATCGTTGGTGTTCCTTGATCCTTGTTTGGACTGTGCGTCCCGTTTCTCCTATGTATACTTTATCGCAAGATCCGCATGGTACTTTGTATACTCCTTCAGTCTCCAACGGTTTTTTGTCCTTCTGGTTTCCTAAAATTCCTCGGATAGTAGTCGGGGTAGTGAATGTTGTCTTGATGTTCGATTTTCGAAGAATTTTTCCTATCTTATCCGTCGTGCCCTGGATGTAAGGTAGTTTTACCCATCGTTTGTCAGCATTTCCTTCTTCAGTGTCTTCTCGTTCTGTTGTCCTTGGATGCTTCGGTTTCCACGCCTTGTTAATTTCGCTCGCTTTGTATCCATTTGCTCTGAATGCCCGATTCAACTGTTCCTTTTCTTTTCGTAAACTGCCCGGATTTCCATCAGTTATACGTTGAGCTCTGTGTATTAGGGTCTTCAATACGCCTGTTTTCTGGCTTGGGTGGTGATGTGAATGAGCGTGGAGATATCTGTTGGTGTGAGTTGGTTTCCTGTATACCCCGAAGCTTAGCGACGTATCGTTCCTTTCGACGAGTACATCCAAGAATGGCAGTTTCCCGTTGCTTTCCGTTTCCATGGTGAACTTAATTTTCTCGTGGTGTGCGTTCAGGTATGCTAAGAATTTGTCGAGCTCTTCCTTCCCATGTTGCCAAATGATGAAGGTGTCATCCACATACCGAAGATATAATTTCGGTTTTAATGGAGCTGAGTTCAGGACGTTCTTTTCGAATTCCTCCATGAAAATTTCCGCTACCACTGGTGAAATTGGAGATCCCATTGCCGCTCCTTCCGTTTGCTTGTAGAGCTTCCCTAGAGCTGAAAAGAAAGTATTATTTAAACAAAATTCTATTAAGTCATACCTGTTGTCCGGAATGAGTTTCCTGATGATGCTTAACGTGTCTTTAATCGGGATGTTGGTGAAAAGTGATTCCACGTCTAGGCTGACTAAAATATCAGTTGGTTCCACGTTGATTTTTTGAAGAATCTCTACTAGATGAGCGGAATTTTTGACAGAGCGTGATGTGTTACCTACTAGTGGACGTAACTCTGTCGCGAGAGTCTTAGCCAGTTTTTGAGTAAGTGAATTTACCGAACTGACGATGGGTCGAAGCGGGGTATTCTCCTTGTGTATTTTCGGAAGTCCGTACATTTTTGGTGTATGAGGGTCTGAAGGGATTAACTTGGCATATTTTTCCGCTAACATGGGATATTTCTTGATGAATAGGGTTAGTTTCCGGTGGAGGGCAGCGGTTGGATCTCTCTTCATTTCTGTATATGGTCCTGTTTGTAGAATATCTCGTATCTTCTCCTCGTATTGTTCTTTGTCCATGACTACCGTTGCGTTTCCTTTGTCAGCTCGCATAATCGCTATTTCCTTCGTTTGCTTAAGCTCTTTTAAAGCTTTCCGTTCTTTCGGGGGGATATTCGTCGCAGGTGGCACTGCTCGCTTGATGATGTGAGAGACCTCGTGTCGGATTTCAATCGCTTGCGGAAGACCTCTGATTGCCGGCTCTATTTGCTGAATGATCTCTTCGGTCGGAATACTTGTTGGGGTAAGAGCGTAGTTGAATCCTTTGCTTAACACATCCTCCTGTTCCCTGGTTAACTGCATGGATGAAAGGTTGACTACTACGTTGTTGCTTCTCGTTGGTATCGGTTGCGCTGCTTCTAATGTCGATTCTAAGCTCCTGAATTTCCGTTCCTGTATCGTTTTCTTCTTGATGAATTCTGCTTCTCTGCGTTCTGAAATAAAAGAATCAAAATGATTAAAGGTGTCCCTCGGTAGAAGGCTACCGAGGAGGAGGTGAAGGGATAGGGCTTCTTTGTTAAGGTAGTCCAGCTTGGTTCTCTTGAGTTTGATGTCATTCCTCAAGAGCTGCTGACTTGCTTTCTCCAAAATAGCCTTGCTACGATGGTTGTCCCATGTGCCCACGATTTTGAAGCCTTTAGGAATGAGGTTCTTATCTCTGCATCGTTTTTCGAAGGCTATATATACGAGGAGAAGATACGAGATATTCTACAAACAGGACCATATACAGAAATGAAGAGAGATCCAACCGCTGCCCTCCACCGGAAACTAACCCTATTCATCAAGAAATATCCCATGTTAGCGGAAAAATATGCCAAGTTAATCCCTTCAGACCCTCATACACCAAAAATGTACGGACTTCCGAAAATACACAAGGAGAATACCCCGCTTCGACCCATCGTCAGTTCGGTAAATTCACTTACTCAAAAACTGGCTAAGACTCTCGCGACAGAGTTACGTCCACTAGTAGGTAACACATCACGCTCTGTCAAAAATTCCGCTCATCTAGTAGAGATTCTTCAAAAAATCAACGTGGAACCAACTGATATTTTAGTCAGCCTAGACGTGGAATCACTTTTCACCAACATCCCGATTAAAGACACGTTAAGCATCATCAGGAAACTCATTCCGGACAACAGGTATGACTTAATAGAATTTTGTTTAAATAATACTTTCTTTTCAGCTCTAGGGAAGCTCTACAAGCAAACGGAAGGAGCGGCAATGGGATCTCCAATTTCACCAGTGGTAGCGGAAATTTTCATGGAGGAATTCGAAAAGAACGTCCTGAACTCAGCTCCATTAAAACCGAAATTATATCTTCGGTATGTGGATGACACCTTCATCATTTGGCAACATGGGAAGGAAGAGCTCGACAAATTCTTAGCATACCTGAACGCACACCACGAGAAAATTAAGTTCACCATGGAAACGGAAAGCAACGGGAAACTGCCATTCTTGGATGTACTCGTCGAAAGGAACGATACGTCGCTAAGCTTCGGGGTATACAGGAAACCAACTCACACCAACAGATATCTCCACGCTCATTCACATCACCACCCAAGCCAGAAAACAGGCGTATTGAAGACCCTAATACACAGAGCTCAACGTATAACTGATGGAAATCCGGGCAGTTTACGAAAAGAAAAGGAACAGTTGAATCGGGCATTCAGAGCAAATGGATACAAAGCGAGCGAAATTAACAAGGCGTGGAAACCGAAGCATCCAAGGACAACAGAACGAGAAGACACTGAAGAAGGAAATGCTGACAAACGATGGGTAAAACTACCTTACATCCAGGGCACGACGGATAAGATAGGAAAAATTCTTCGAAAATCGAACATCAAGACAACATTCACTACCCCGACTACTATCCGAGGAATTTTAGGAAACCAGAAGGACAAAAAACCGTTGGAGACTGAAGGAGTATACAAAGTACCATGCGGATCTTGCGATAAAGTATACATAGGAGAAACGGGACGCACAGTCCAAACAAGGATCAAGGAACACCAACGATGCACACGGAAAAACCAGATACAGTCATCAGCGATCGCGGAACATGCAACTACAGAGGACCATACAATCGATTTCGACAATGTGCAAATTCTGGCCAGGACAAATAAATATTATCAACGAATAGTACGAGAAGCCATAGAAATTTCGAAACATCCACAGAACTTCAACCGAGACACCGGATACAAGTTATCAGCAGTTTGGCTACCTGCGTTAAAATTTGGTAAGAACAAAATTCGTACCCAAAAATCCTTAACTAATTTAACTACCTGATACTAATTAATTAACCTTAATTATCTTCCCACACTCAATTAACCCCCTTGTCTATATAATAATTGTCTTTTGTAATTGTCGATCAGTTTGATAAAGGTCTCAGCAGAGACCGAAACGTCACGAATAATAAAGCGTAACAGTGTAGAATCCGGAAATCTTTTCTTTTAATTCAAAATGCACTGTGAAAACATTCACCAAACCATTAGAGAGCTCTACGGAGAGCAAACTATCCAATTAGCTCGGCGATTGGAGACAACAAAAAATAAAATCGACACCATTCTCAACCAGATAGCCTTCGAAAAACGATGCAGAGATAAGAACCTCATTCCTAAAGGCTTCAAAATCGTGGGCACATGGGACAACCATCGTAGCAAGGCTATTTTGGAGAAAGCAAGTCAGCAGCTCTTGAGGAATGACATCAAACTCAAGAGAACCAAGCTGGACTACCTTAACAAAGAAGCCCTATCCCTTCACCTCCTCCTCGGTAGCCTTCTACCGAGGGACACCTTTAATCATTTTGATTCTTTTATTTCAGAACGCAGAGAAGCAGAATTCATCAAGAAGAAAACGATACAGGAACGGAAATTCAGGAGCTTAGAATCGACATTAGAAGCAGCGCAACCGATACCAACGAGAAGCAACAACGTAGTAGTCAACCTTTCATCCATGCAGTTAACCAGGGAACAGGAGGATGTGTTAAGCAAAGGATTCAACTACGCTCTTACCCCAACAAGTATTCCGACCGAAGAGATCATTCAGCAAATAGAGCCGGCAATCAGAGGTCTTCCGCAAGCGATTGAAATCCGACACGAGGTCTCTCACATCATCAAGCGAGCAGTGCCACCTGCGACGAATATCCCCCCGAAAGAACGGAAAGCTTTAAAAGAGCTTAAGCAAACGAAGGAAATAGCGATTATGCGAGCTGACAAAGGAAACGCAACGGTAGTCATGGACAAAGAACAATACGAGGAGAAGATACGAGATATTCTACAAACAGGACCATATACAGAAATGAAGAGAGATCCAACCGCTGCCCTCCACCGGAAACTAACCCTATTCATCAAGAAATATCCCATGTTAGCGGAAAAATATGCCAAGTTAATCCCTTCAGACCCTCATACACCAAAAATGTACGGACTTCCGAAAATACACAAGGAGAATACCCCGCTTCGACCCATCGTCAGTTCGGTAAATTCACTTACTCAAAAACTGGCTAAGACTCTCGCGACAGAGTTACGTCCACTAGTAGGTAACACATCACGCTCTGTCAAAAATTCCGCTCATCTAGTAGAGATTCTTCAAAAAATCAACGTGGAACCAACTGATATTTTAGTCAGCCTAGACGTGGAATCACTTTTCACCAACATCCCGATTAAAGACACGTTAAGCATCATCAGGAAACTCATTCCGGACAACAGGTATGACTTAATAGAATTTTGTTTAAATAATACTTTCTTTTCAGCTCTAGGGAAGCTCTACAAGCAAACGGAAGGAGCGGCAATGGGATCTCCAATTTCACCAGTGGTAGCGGAAATTTTCATGGAGGAATTCGAAAAGAACGTCCTGAACTCAGCTCCATTAAAACCGAAATTATATCTTCGGTATGTGGATGACACCTTCATCATTTGGCAACATGGGAAGGAAGAGCTCGACAAATTCTTAGCATACCTGAACGCACACCACGAGAAAATTAAGTTCACCATGGAAACGGAAAGCAACGGGAAACTGCCATTCTTGGATGTACTCGTCGAAAGGAACGATACGTCGCTAAGCTTCGGGGTATACAGGAAACCAACTCACACCAACAGATATCTCCACGCTCATTCACATCACCACCCAAGCCAGAAAACAGGCGTATTGAAGACCCTAATACACAGAGCTCAACGTATAACTGATGGAAATCCGGGCAGTTTACGAAAAGAAAAGGAACAGTTGAATCGGGCATTCAGAGCAAATGGATACAAAGCGAGCGAAATTAACAAGGCGTGGAAACCGAAGCATCCAAGGACAACAGAACGAGAAGACACTGAAGAAGGAAATGCTGACAAACGATGGGTAAAACTACCTTACATCCAGGGCACGACGGATAAGATAGGAAAAATTCTTCGAAAATCGAACATCAAGACAACATTCACTACCCCGACTACTATCCGAGGAATTTTAGGAAACCAGAAGGACAAAAAACCGTTGGAGACTGAAGGAGTATACAAAGTACCATGCGGATCTTGCGATAAAGTATACATAGGAGAAACGGGACGCACAGTCCAAACAAGGATCAAGGAACACCAACGATGCACACGGAAAAACCAGATACAGTCATCAGCGATCGCGGAACATGCAACTACAGAGGACCATACAATCGATTTCGACAATGTGCAAATTCTGGCCAGGACAAATAAATATTATCAACGAATAGTACGAGAAGCCATAGAAATTTCGAAACATCCACAGAACTTCAACCGAGACACCGGATACAAGTTATCAGCAGTTTGGCTACCTGCGTTAAAATTTGGTAAGAACAAAATTCGTACCCAAAAATCCTTAACTAATTTAACTACCTGATACTAATTAATTAACCTTAATTATCTTCCCACACTCAATTAACCCCCTTGTCTATATAATAATTGTCTTTTGTAATTGTCGATCAGTTTGATAAAGGTCTCAGCAGAGACCGAAACGTCACGAATAATAAAGCGTAACAGTGTAGAATCCGGAAATCTTTTCTTTTAATTCAAAATGCACTGTGAAAACATTCACCAAACCATCACGATTTTTACTTGAAATCACACTTCTGACACCAATTGAAGTGCGCTAGGGATTACTGGATTTCAAATAGAAATAATAAAACTAGTTCACTTTAATTTTCAATACCCACAAGCTTTATTACTTTTTCATAAGTCACCTTTCACTTTTAGTTCACACTATATCTCTTCTGCTCCTCACAATATTCGTGCTTTCCGCCCCGTGACTTAATCGCCTTCTCAATCCCGTATGAATCACAATATGTCGTCTCAACCCGCGTACTAATCGCACTCCGTCATCACAAACGCTCGCCCTTTTTATATAGTCCTTGTTGGCCGCTGTCGACCCTCCAAGTCGTTTAAATGAATCTTTTCCTGCTCGGCCGCTGTCAGCCCTCTTCGATTCGATGAGTCATTGAAGGATGACTTGTTTTGTAGAATACGATACAATAGAGAATCTTATACTTTTTTAACTTTAAAAACCTTTAAAAGAGTTAACTCTTCTAAAATTCAATGACCTACAATGGGCTCATCATATGGAGCGGATGGCAAAGGAAAGAATTCCCAAACGCACATTAAAGGGGAAAGTTAATGGCCAAAAACCAATAGTTTGGTGAAACTTTTCACAGTGCATTTCGATTTGAAAGGAAATCTTACCTTTGAAAGGAAATTTTTCTTTTCAGTTAAAAAAACACGGTAGAGTTAGGAGAATTCTATTGCCGTATATAGGAAATCCCTAGTAAGATTACCTCAATCTACGAAAATGAAAAATTCGTAGATAGAGGGTTGTGCGAAGAGCTAACAATTCGTCCGCAATAAATAATGAAAATGTTAAGGAACCTGAAGTTCAGGAGGCCAAGGCCCGATTTGGGCTGAAGCGCCATTGAAGAAGAAGAAGAGAAGAGTTGCTACTGCTTATATTAATTAACTTACTTAATTACGATGGCGCTACAGCCCAAATCGGACCTTGGCCTCCTGAATGCTTTGCCTCCATCCATCTCGGTTCAGTGACCGCTTCCTCCAGCTAGAAAATCTTAGCAGTGATTTGCTGTCTGCGTCAATCGAATCCTTCCAGCGCTTCCGTAGTTTTCCGACCGGTCTTTGTCCATTGACTTTCCCTTTTAGTGTGCATTAAAATTTATCAAGTTGAAATTGTACAATAAAAAGTTATTGAGAATTATTAGAATGACAAAAAAAATGGACGATTAGCTTTACCCCTTCTCCCCTCCCATACAAAATGACACATTTTCGCGATTTGATAACAAACGAATTTACTCGAAAAGCATTAAAGCTATTGATATGAAATTTTGAATATATTTCTGTTATGATGACTGAGTCCTCCTCTTCCTTTCACCACCTCCCATACAAACTGCACTTCTCATGAAATGATCTAAACCAATTTACTCATTGCACATAAAATTTATCGAGCTGAAATTGCGCACTAAATATTTATTTAGAATTATTAATAAGGCTAAAAAATTAGACGATTAGCTTTACCCGGATTTGATCGAAAAGCATTAAAGCTATTGATCTGAAATTTTGAATATATTTCTTTTATGATGACTTCAATCTACTGTATAAAAATTATTTGAGTCCTCCTCTTCCTTTCACCACCTCCCATACAAACTGCACTTTTTTATGAAATACTGTAAACAAATTTACTCAGTACATATAAAATGTATCCAGCTGAAATTGTGCACTAAATAGTTATTTAGAATTATTAGAAAGACCAAAAAAATGGACGATTAGCTTCACTCCTTATATCCCCTCCCATGCAATCTGACACAATTTCACAACTTTGCAAAAAGTAGATTTTCTTGAAAATATGAATGCTACTGATCTGCAATTTAAAACATATCAAAAGCATAATGTTTGTAGTTATTTCTGGAAAGTTATTAAAAACTCACCCCTCCGTCTATCACCTCCCATACAAACTGTACAATTTCACTAATTTTCACACTAATTTTCCCAGTACCTATTAAATTTTTGAATCCTAAATTTTGTATAAAACATTTTGATAGCAACTCTAGTGTGATTGAAAAAATTATTTCAATGTCGTCATCGCCTCTACCACTTTCCCTACAAAATTTTTTAAAATCGAAAATTTTCTTTTACATCTAGAGTATCGCACGATTGGGCTTTACGCTCAATCGTAGTCGTTTTTTTTCTAGAAAATAAATTTGTTGTAGTAAATCCCCCAATAATTTGAATTTACTACAATGAAAATTATAGTCTATCGTTGAGTTACATAATAATAATAAAGTATGCATATAAAAAAAACCTAACTCAACTAAAGTTACTTTATAAAAATTATAATAATCACCTAACGACCACCAAACAAAGTTATCTTTGAAAATTTACTAGGTAATATTTCTTTAGTAGACGATAAATAGTTGTTAATCGAACAAAAGAAACGCGACAGTATTC
This sequence comes from Chorisops tibialis, assembly GCA_963669355.1. Taxonomy (NCBI): domain Eukaryota; kingdom Metazoa; phylum Arthropoda; class Insecta; order Diptera; family Stratiomyidae; genus Chorisops; species Chorisops tibialis. The sequence continues at coordinate 249,287,913 of OY770262.1, forward strand.
ATAATTTTTAATCTTATCAAATTCAATTGATTCAAAAACGATTTGAATTTCATATTAATTTTAATAAAATCATATTAATTTTATAAAAAAAAAAATGCATTCGGTAAATGTACAAAAACGACGAAAACGTTCAATTAATTTCACCGAATCGGATCGACAAATTCTTTTAAATTTAGTTGAGCCGCATTTAGGAGTTATTGAAAACAAAAAATTGGATAAATTGACATCGAAATTGAAAAGCGAAACATGGGAAAAAATCAAAACCCAATACAATCAATTGAATACTGAACCACGTACAGCACACCAATTGAAATTATTCTTTGAAGCGAATAAATATCGAATGCGGAAAGTTAATAAGGTTATGAAATTACAAAAAAATTTCACCTGTTTTGTGAGATTGTGAAGAAATATTAATGTTAATAATACAATTTGCAGGGTTTTGAAAGTAATGTGACGGACGTAAGTGAAAGTAAAATTGTTAAGATTGAAGTAGAAACGAAAACAATTATGGATGCATTGGCTCAAAGCAAACAACTGAAAACGGACTTCAGTCCAGGATCGAAAAGTCCACAAGCCAAAATTGTAAACATTAATTTTTATGTTTCTTTAAACAACGTTCTCATAAATTTCTCTTAGAAATGCGTGAAAATCGAAACACTTCAAGGTACTAAATTAAGTGAAAATCTATCGCCGAAAATATCGATCACACCAGCAGAAATGGAACCTGCTTCGAGCTGTGCAACAATGCAACATTCGATCCCCTCTCAGTTTTCATTAACTAAACAAGATAATTTGCATGCAATCCGTCTGCAAATTTTGGAAGATGAACGTGTATTCCGACGACTAGAACATCTCAAACATATGGAGTATTTTGAAATCGGAATAATGGCCCTGAAAGCGCATCTACTAAGACAGACGCAACCTACAACGACTCTTAATAATAAAAAGTAAAACATATTTAGGGTTTATTTTCCTTTCAGAACTTTGATAAGTAGTTTTATTTTCGTTATTATTCTGAGGAAATGATGTCGCGCATTTGTCGAACAGCGGTAACAAGTCGTGGCTCACAGCCCGAACTTAGAGATAAGTAGTTTTCAGCAGGGGCACGTAATAGCGCAGCGGTCTGTTGTAGATGCCCGCTCAGTGTAAGGCCAAGCTCTTCCAGTACACTACCAATGTACTCTAAAAAAATAGGAAAAGAAAATTCGTAGCATTTACTTCGGTTATAAACTAAGATTGATACCGATGAGGTCAATTCAACTTACCTATGTCTGTTGCGATTTGTTTGGCTCCTGTGGAATTTACCGATTTGATTTGGAATATTTGATTTTGGTACATAGCACAGCATTCTTCAACCACCAAAGATAATAGAATATCGGCACTTGGAATATTTCGTGTATATTTCTTATCGCATGTTTCCAAAGCACTTTTTAAAGCGGCCGGCGGCGAAAGAAGAAGTGGTTCCAAGTGTTGCGGAAGTGTTAATAAATACTGACCAATCTGTTTGGAATAAAAAACGTTAATTCTGTTACATAAAGTTTACTAACGATTATGAATTGGGTAATTGTGGATGAAGCATTCAAAAATGGAGAAAGAAATCGATTTAGTAAAAAAATTGCAAAAATATAGAAACTTCCGAATAAGACTGATAAAATTAATAAAATGTGCATCAATGGCATAATTTCCAACAACTCTCTGTCATATCCCCATCGCTAATTAGAAATACGGACCATTTCTTGATTCGTGCACAATTTCCAGTTGCATTCCACTTGACAATTAAGGCACCTCGAAGAAATATTTAGCATTTCAAAAGAGCCAATTGTGGGGCGCTAAGTAAATTTTTCAATGCCATTAATTGGAAGTTGTGCTTCAATTCCAATGATTGTGATGAAGCTTGTAGACTAGTTACCGATATTATCCTGAAAGGTATGAAGCTCTACATACCTTTCAGTCATAAGAGAGTTAGGCCGTCGAAGGGCTCTATGTTCAACAAAGATTGTCTCGACGCCATTCAGGCCAAGAACAAGCATTTCAAACCGTTAAAGGCAATAAAACACCTGCCAACAGAGAACTCTTCAACACATCAAGAAACGCCTGCAAATCCATACTTAAGCGTGACCAAAAACTTCGACGGAAGATCCTAAAGGCTCGAGATCTTACTGGTCATTCGCCAAAACGGTCAACAAAAATTTCATTTCTTCTTCAATACCACCTCTTGTTGATGGCGACCGTACCGTGATTGATCCTAGCGAAAAATCCAACTTACTAGCAGCAAATTTCGCGAGAAACTCCAGACTTTCACCTTCAAATCAATCGCTTCCCTCTCTAAATGATTCTGGTTTCTCGCTGCCCACACTACATTTTCGCACGAGACTTATTTCTAGGATCCTTCAAGAACTCAATATTCAAAATTCCCAAGAAAGGAAGCAAAGCGTATCCCGCCAACTACCGCCCAATAGCCACTACTTCAGTGCTCTCGAAGGTAATGGAAACTGCTGTCAATCGCAAAATCGTTCAATATCTCGAGGATAACCATATAATCCATGATTTTCAGAATGGGATCCGTTCTGGAAGGTTGACGGGAGATCTTTTGGTCTACTTGACAGAACGTTGGAACTCATGCATACATAAACACAGCGAAGGTCAAGTTGTTGCACTTGACATTGGAAAAGCTTTTGACAGAGTTTGGCACGAATATCTCATAGTTAAGCTTAGGGCCATAGGTCTTAATTCTACCCTTGTTAAACGAGTATTACTAGATGGCGTTATTTCTTCCCCCTTCCGGCGTCCCTCAAAGCTCTGTTTATCTCCAACTCTTTTCTTAGTTTTCATCAATGACCTTCTCTCATCTACACTCAATCCTATCCAACGTTTTGCAGATGACAGTACTTTAGATAACACCGATGTATTTAACTCTGCTGCGGAATCAAACAAGCACTCTATTGCTTCAATTGCAGGGAATTATTAATTTCGCTGAACGCAGATCTCAACTTGATCCAGGAATGGGGCAGAAGAAATAGAGTAGAGTTCAACGCCTCCAAAACACAGGCCTGTCATCTATTCCTTAAACGTGATGTTGCAGTATTATCTAGCAATGTGGCTTTTGGTGGCTCATAAATTTGCACTTCAGATAATTTCACTCTTCTAGGTGTTAAAATTAATGACCACCTGAATTGGGCACAGCACCATTGGCGTGGCGTGATATAGTAGCTAGGGGATGCAATTACATTTTAAAAATATTGTTATACTTCACAAAATATATTTCATATATTACTAAAACCTCTCCCGTTAGCTGCAAGAATCACATATTCGTTCTGATTTGAATTTAATATTTCTAGACTCAATGGAAGGCAAAATGTAAGGAAAGTAGCGCTTCCCTTGCATCAATGGATGCCACTCTACTGTCCAGCACATTTTTGATGTTGCCCTCGATGCCTCTAAACGTCTAAATGTTCTTCAAAAGTGCAAAATATGTTTCACGCCGACCGACCTTGCAACTTGTAAGGCATACATTAGATAACGTTTAGAGTACAACTCGCAAGTTTGAGCTGGGGCACCCAAAACACACCTCGTGTTGCCCGATCGTATTCAAAACATGCGTTCCGACTGATTGGAGACGAGACCATCACGTCTTCTATCGATTCTCTCGAGCATCGCAGAAATGTCGAATTACTCTGCATTTACTATCGATACTTCCATGGCAAATACAGTGCAGAACTAAGCGCACTCGTTTCTCCACTCCATACTTTTCCCCGGGATACTCGCCAAGCTGAACGCGCGCATGATTACACCGTTAAACTATTGCCTTCTCGTACAGTAAAATTTAGGCAGTTATTCATTTCTCGAACGTCAAGACTTTAGAACAAACTACCAGCCAAAGTGTTTCCCAACAGGTACAACCTCCAGTGCTAGAAAACTGACTACGAAATAAATAATAATTTTGAAAATACCGTAACCATACGTTTTCGTTTTTCTTAAATGTGTAAGAGTAGCAAAAGAAACAAATATTAGTAACTAGAAGTATTAGAATGAAAGGCAAAGCGGAAAAGGGTGTGACTTTAAGTACACCTCTTCAGAAAATCCTTTGAGTATTTGAGGCATATGTTGATTCCCTGTAATACATAATTATACTACGAGATATATAACAACTGATGGTATAAAGTAATTATCGACTTCGCTGAACCGATCTGTTCGGTGCCTGAATGAATAGAATGGGAATATTAAGAGTGCGTCAATTACAAAGTCAGGTCAACATCTCTAATGGTGGAGTAATTTTTCTACCCAGGAGGTAGGTTTCCTTCTCCAGGTAGACTTCTTGCTTCTCCACAAAATGTAATCATATACGAGGTATGCTTTTTAAAACAGTTTGAAGCATGTTCGTTATAGAAAAGTAAGTAATAAAGATAAAGTTTCAATAAATTATTTTTTAAAATGCAAAAAAAAAAAAAATAAATAAGAGATTAGTAACAAAAATTACTAGAAAAAATAATATATAATTACCTGCGTTATAAATTCCTGCGGAGCAAAACTATAGTTTGGCAATTCGCCACCCGAAGCATTTAAAATATCGGGCGGTTCGATATTTTGTAAATGATTTTCGACCGGTGCAAATACTGCAGTTAACGTAATATCATGTGTTTCAACACAAATTGGTCTAATTGCTTCGAAAATCTGCGCAAAAATGCCCGATGGCAGTTCATCATACGCAAGCGGTAATAGTTCTTTCTGCTGACAGTCTTTTATTTTTATCACAAATTTTTTCAATTCATTTTTATCACGTTTCTCCGATACCCTATACCCTAAATAATCGTCATCTAGCTGTTCTATTCGATCGCTAGTTTCCAATATTTTTTCAGAAATTCGTTTCTCAAAATCACGTAAATCGATTTGAAAGTCGCCAAGATTTTGTAAAAGTGATATACAACTTTGAAGGAGGCTCCAATTTTGTTCGATATTACGACTCGCACTCAATTGTTGTTGAGCTTTTTTATATTTTTCAACGAATTGCTTGAGGATAGACTGAAAGAAGAAACAAATAAAACTTTAAATTACTTAACATATAAAGATTAAAATAATTTTCAATTACATTCAAAACACTTATCATCGCAACTATAGCACAATTCTGTGTAATAATTTCGCATCGTTGCATTGCTTCATCGCACCACTCGAAAATCTTCTTGTTTGCATTGCCCAAAGTGCGGATTGTTTCCGTAGCCGAAGTTTGTCCCAAATTAAACGTCACCAAATTTGTAGCCAGACAATTTTGCTCAATTGCGGGATATTGAGAAATAAAAGTGTTAAAGTAACCGAAAATCGATTTTGATAGTTTGGCTAGATTTTCTTTCGATGGTCGAGCTAAAAGTTATGAATTTTAATGATTGGATCGTGAAAAACAATAACAAAATTTAATTTACTTCCAGCCTCAAAATACTTTTGAAAAAGATTGCCACAATGAATATTAGAATTAGAAAATTCTAAAAGTACATCCAATTTTTCATTGGAACGCTTCAAAGCGCCCAAAATAGTAGACTCACGAGTTGGCTCCAGAAACTGCAGCAATTCAATTAGAACGAAAACTGCTTCGCTGCCAGACTGTTGTCCGAACACATGTGAGCACCATTTGAACTGTAACCATAATAAAACACACATGAACGTCTATTATATCGAAGTTTTAAAAATTACCTGTTTTTGATAATTTTCCACTAAATATTCATAGAAATCATGCAGGAAGCAGTTAGAATTCTCCGATAAATCGAGAATTTCATTCCAGTGTTGTTGCAATGATGTCTTCTGAACCGTTCGATAGTATTGCGATAGTTGAGGCAAACGATTCATACTTGTAAAAATAGTTACAAACTTTTTGGCTTGTTCTGTAGAAACCAAAATAAAATCTGTTCGGGGAATTTCTTATCAGTATCATTTTCTTACCCATATCGCCTGCCGTAAAACACTGAACAACTGCCGGACTAGCCAAAGCTTCTAAACGATTCTTAAAGCCTTCAACTTGACTTTCACGATCACTTTGCCCGGGCAATCCTTCCTGTGCTGCCAAAGATTTTTGCAATGATCCCAACTTTTCACATATTTTAATCAAATCATTGCGCTCGAATAAATCTTCTAGTTCGGCGATGAGAACCGACCACCCATCGGATTCTTGAAGGCCTTGTTTCGCAGTTTGCAGTTTTGTTTTGAGTGTATCCAGGCGCTCCAAGTTAGTCATAGATTCACCAGTTTCCTGCTGTACTTCGGAGATTTCTGCCTGCACTTCAGTCATTTTCGCACGTAACGAGACCACTTCACTCTGAAGATGATGGGCATCTTTCATGACTCGTGGTAATCCGGCGAGAACCTGCTGACTGGTATCCTCTAGAGCAGAGTTCACTTGTTGAACATACAATTGTAGTTTGGAGACCAAGGACGATACGAAAAGCTGGAATTTTATAATACGATGAAATTTTAAAGTCAAATTTTTTTTTTTTGTTGGAAAAAGGCATCACTACTTTCAAGAAATTTTAATCGTTGTTTTTTTCTCCAGAACTTTGAAAGACCAATCATATTATATGTTCTAATAAAGAAACTAGCAGCAGAAAGATATGATATAAAGAGTCTGTATGGGGCAGTGGTGGGGCTTGAGTGCTCGGGAACACTGAACTCCCACACATTTCGTCTCATAAATTTTGTTTAAAATTTAGATGATAATAACTTATAGATAAAGAAATATAATAATATTCGAAAAAAGCTAAACAATTCATTTTTGACAACACCGCATATTTTCCTAGCTTTGTTGTCCAAGATGTGCATTTTCAAAAGTTCTCGCGATGTTCTTGCTTTTTGCCCTATAAGAGATGTACAGTCGCGAGAAATGAAATGTTTCCAGGTAAAAAAAAATCGTTTTAAGTGATCCTTTCCAGGAAATAATTTTACAAAAAGTGGTATGCGGTATTTTTTTTTTAAAGGTGAACCTAATCCGTAAAATTAGGTCTATAGAAATTTGTGCTTCAAAGCTATCGGTCGGTAATAATTCTAAAACGGCAAAATGGTAGAAAAATAATGAAGGAATTGGTGAAGTGTCGAATAATGACGCTCTACGATCAAAATTAAAACATCCGTCCGAAAGCAGGTAAGGTTGGCTTCGGTCACACTGCTGTAGGTAGGTTTTTGCGGAGTTCCAAGAAAACTGGTTTTTATAGTGCAATAAAGGTAGTGGAAGAAAAAAATTACGACTTTTGCAAAATATCGGGCCATAGAGGGAACCAGTCTTCGGAATCGTTTTAAGACTTTCGGAAACGGAAAAAATAATATCCATACAGTCTGAAATTGCCTGGTTTAAAGGTGGCCAAACCAGCAAAAAAAAACATTTTTAAAGCCAAAAATACGCAAAAACAGACTGGAATGGGCCAAAAATATAAACACTGGACTGAAATCAATTGGAGCAATGTCCTTTTCTCTGACGAGAGCAAATTCAGTTCGTTCGGATCAGACGTAATGCAGTACTTGAGACAAACAACTGGAGCAATACAGCTGGGAATATGGTGTCGGGATGCTTTTCATTTTTCGGAGTGGGAGAACTAGCACTTTTTAAAGATACAGTGAATGCTTTAGCTTATAAAAACGCTTTAATTTATTTCCTTCAATCGAAAATCATTTTTCGGTCTCCGACGAGTGCATATTTCAAGATGATTCTTCAATATGCCATCACGCTAAATTGGTAAGTTTACATGGCTTACTAATATTGATAATGCTCTTAATTGATTTCATGAGAAAACGTATTATTTTTTTCTCCTTCCTTTGTAGATTAAGGATTTTATTTCTAAAGTTGCACTATTGACCTTTGACTGGCCCAGTAATACTCCCGATCTCAACCCCATTGAGAATATATGGTCCATTGTGAAGGCCAGGATTTTAAAAGCGAAACCGACATCAAAGCAAGAGCTTGTAAAATTGCTCGGAATGGTTTTGTATGAAGAGATCAACATAAAAACGCTTCAGGATCTGGTGAACTCTATGTCTCGAATGATAAAGGCGGTAATCAAATGTAAAGGAAGCAATACGAAATATTAAAATTGATTTACACTGGCGGTCACGAAAACCGCACCACCTACCTAGTCGTGAAATCTACCTAAATATGTTCGGGATAGGGGGTAGCAATAAAATATACTACCTGTATCTGAAAAGTTCGTTAGATTTTAAGTATAAAAGAGTGCCAATTGGAATATTTAGTTCAGTGTTTTTAAATTCACAGGGCTTAATCAGTGAAAAGTGCAGTATGAGTGCTAATTATAAGCAGTTGTCGCGCGACGAAAAAGTAAAAATTTTTGCTTTGGCGTAGGAAGGACTATCTTCTCGCGCTATGGCTCATAAAATAGGATGTAGCCATTCTACAATTGTACGCCTTTTGCAGAAAAAATAAAATTTGGACCCTCTGGAACGGTCCAAAGGGTCTGGCACCAAGAGGAAGACTACCAGCAGGGTAGATGCGACGATTCGACGGATAAGCCTGAAGGACCGCTTGAAAAGTGCTCCAATGATTAGAAACGACCTTATTACCCATCACGGCGTACAATTGAGCGTGGAAACCGTCCGTAGAAGAGAGAAGCCGGCTTGTACGAACGTCGACCTGCGAAAAAGCCACCTCTCACCCAAGAAATTAAGCTGGCTCGCTTGGAATGGGCAAAACGGCATGAAATCTGGACGACTGATGACTGGCGAAACATCGTTTGGTCTGACGAAAGCAAGTTTAACTTGCTGTATGCACATAATCGGCCGTATGTTCGAAGAAAAAGTGGAGAACGATACAGCGGTGGCTGCACTATCGCGACGCAGAAGAATGCGCCAAGCCAGATTGTCTGGGGATGCTTTTCCTTCTTCACAAAAGGACCACTACACTTCATTGAAGTCACAATGAATGCCAAAAAGGTATGCGGATGTGTTAAACACATTTTTATTACCAGCAGTTGAGGAGCATTTAGGCTACACTGATGACGTCATCTTCCAGGATGACTCTGCGCCTTGCCACAGAGTCAAAAACGGATTAAAATTTGAGGTTTCACCGTTTCTCTTTAAGAACAAATTAAATTTATTAACTTCTTGTTTTTTCTTTTTTTACAGTTGGATGAAGTCTTTGCGAACCTCGGATTAAAGCAGTTAGAATTGCCAGGAAATTCTCCTAATAACTAATATTATTATTTAGCTAATGGGTAGCATGTTGGTCTACAATGCAAAGGTCGTGGGTTTAAATCTCAGCACACTGCCTGCTTGGATATACCTTGGTCACCTCAATCTACGAAAATGAAAAACTCGTTGTGCGAAGGTCAACAGCCCTGCCACAATAAATAATGAAAAAGTGTTAAGTAACCTGAAAGTCAGGAGGCCAAGGCCCGATTTGGGCTGTAGCGCCATTGTAGAAGTAGAATATTATTATTTAATATTCTAAAAAAAATATATAGGTATATTATCTACTGATCAAAATTTGTAGCGGAATTTTGCACTTATAAATCATTTTTTGCGTGGAAACATTTCCTTTAAAAAAGAGATATCTCATAGGAAGATGTGTGCAAAAATATCAACTCTTTGAGCAGTGCTCCGGAACTCCGATTGTATGCCGATGTATTACCGATCGTCGTTAATCCGGAATATCGTTTAATAACAGGCAAATACTGTTGAGTATAACGCCGCGTGGCGGTGTAAAGGGGTTCAACTTATGCAGTGCCTGCTCACCTGACTTGAATCCAATAGAAAATCTATGGGGCATATTTTCACAACGAATTTACGCCAATAACTACCAATTCCACTCAATTGCAGAGCTTATTCGCGCAATACAAGTGGAATGGTGTAGAATAGAGCCTGGGATTATCACAAACCTCGTTGGCAGTATGAAAGGGAGAGTAAATAAAGTATTGTTGAATGGGGGCAATATTATCTGTTGATTTTATGTAAATTGGTGTTTATTTTTTATGTTTATGTTTAAGAAAAAATGAATTAAAAGAGAAAAGTTTTTTAGACCTTATAAATATGAAACAAGAGCAAATTTTGTTTGTTCAGATAACCAGAATATCGTTAGCGAATAACTACGTATTTGTACACTGTGCCATTTGCACCACTGCACGGAATATTTTAGAGAAACCGTAGTGTACAAATTCATGGAAGCGTTTCATATTTTTAAAAACCTGATCTTATAAATATGAAACGCCTGATAGACTGTCTCCTGTGGGGCTATTTTTTTATTCGGAAATTCACGAAAATGTTGTCCAAGCTTTTACAAAAAAAAATACCATAATTTGCATTCTCTCTTGGTTGCTAGTTAATATTCAGACAGCAATAAAAGTAATTTTCAGTGCAATGGAGTTTGGTGTTTTATTTCAAAAATTTTTATTATTTTTTGCGGGACAGAGTTAGTTGCAATAGGCTAAATGATGCCAGACAAGGATAGCGAAACAATTGTTTCGAAAAATTTCGAGCATATCGCCAGTAAGGAAGGGAAATATTTTCAGTCCCATTTTCTTACAAGGCGAAGCATGCTTATAGTCTCTTCACATTATATATCCTCCTTGATATGTATATTTCGCGTGTTTATTATTGAAATTCGAAAATGCATTCATTCTTTTCCCAATAAGCTATTCCTGAGGCTTCCACTTAAACATTTTTGAACATAACTTACTCAAAAGATTGCCAGTAGATGGTTAATCTTGTACCCAGAGTGATTTAATGCAATTCACATTCTCTTCTGTCTGGGGAAGAGGTCTGTCTGTTAGGCAAAAAGAAATCATTTTAATAAAAAATTGAAGCCATTTGTAAACACCATTTCTGAAATCTGAGCAAGGTGCTGTATGGGGGGCTTTCGGTTAAATCTTGCTGCGGGACATGCATAAGGGATCTAAGCCCTTTAACTGTTTCGAAACTTTGTTATTGGTCGGTCGAGGTTTATTCCAAGATATCACGCAGTCTTATTGCTAGGTGAAAAATTTTCACAATTGACTTCCTCAATGTGATTAGAATTTTTTTCATGTGAACAATTTGATGACGAGTTCCAACATTCTATTTACCAAGCCAAAAGTAACGCTTTTTGGAAAGAGCATGCTTACACGAAATACATAGATACATATCTCAAACCCCATTTGGTTGATGTTTGTATTATGAAAAATTAAGAACTACTTTTTAGGATTTTCAAATTCTTTTCAGTTACCTCCTTATTATCCTGCTGGTCCGAGTTCTTGAAAGTCGCATTAATCCACGTCGCCGCATCGAAATTATCATCGCTAAACGCTTCGATGTCCTAAAAGAAAACAAAAATGAATCATGTTTGCCTGAAACTCTATAAATTCTACCATTTCTCAAAAATATTTATTCCCGGGAATATCAGCAACAGCAACGTCAACACAGTTAATAGTAAATATGTCAAATAAGGAAACAGCTGACTTTAACATAATGCTGCTTTCAAACTAATTCCCGTGCAGACAGCAACTTAGAGAAAGGAACTGGAGACGGGGCAAATCTCACCGATAGAATGCGTGTGAGAACCATTGTTTGTTGACATATGTGTATTTTTTTTTTTTGGTGTGCGATATATTGTTTGTGGCAATTTTTTCAGTACTATCATTAATGTCTTCATCTACAATGGCGCTACAGGCCTTGGCCTCCTGACCTTCACGTTCCTTAACATTTTTTCGTTATATATTGGGGAAGGGTTGTTAGACCTTCGCACAACCCTCTATCTACAAATTTTTCATTTTTGTAGATTGCGGTGACCAAGCCCAAGCAGATGTACTGGAATTATGCGTCAACCGGGATTTGAACTCACGACCTTCGCATTGTAGACCAACACGCTACCCGCTAGGCTACACCCTAGCTTGCTCACTAATGTAAGCGTATAAATTATTGTTCGGTAGTTATAAACTCTCCTTAATATGAGTGAACACCAGTTGCGACGATGGAAGGAATACTTCTCTGATATTTTAAACATCTTGTCAGAGGAAGATATTCCGGAAACAGAACAACTTCCAAACATCCAACCGCAACAATCCTCTATTAGGGACGATCCCCCAGATAAGGAAGAGATAGTTTCCGCCATTCGGTCAATGGCGGGAAGGAAAGCTCCAGGTATAGACGGACTACCAACCGAACTCCTCAAAGCGGACCCGGAAATAACAGCCGATATACTCCTCCCACTCTTCACTAAGGTGTGGAATGAAGGAAGATATCCAACTGAATGGAAGGAGGGCGTCATTGTGAAAATTCCGAAGAAGGGCGACCTTCGGGATTGTGGCAATTGGCGTGGTATATGTCTACTTACTGCCGTATCAAAAATTATGGCTAAGGTAATTCTCAATAGGATTAGTGATGTCGTCGAGAGCACTCTCGAAGTTTATCAGGCTGGATTCCGTAAAGGGTCGTCTTGTACCGACCACACAAATACCCTACGGATAATATTAGAGCAGTCAGCCGAAATGGGTTCGCCACTACATCTCATGTTTGTGGACTTCGAGGAGGCTTTCGATAGCGTTAAGCGAGAATACATATGGAATGCTTTGCGTAGGAGAGGTATTCCAGATAAGGTCATAGCTATGATTAAAGAATCCTACGAAGATGCAAGGTGTCGCGTCTTGCATAGAGGAGAGTTGTCCGAGAGCTTCCCTGTGCGAACGGGTGTCAGACAAGGCTGCATATTATCACCAGCCCTGTTTCTGGTGGTAATAAATGACATCTTGAAAGCTGCACTGGAAGGTGGGGAAGGTAAAGGCCTTCAATGGAGACTATTTAACATCTTAAGTCACCTTGATTATGCTGATGACGTGTGTTTGCTTGCACATAACCGTTCGGACTTAGAGTCAAATGTTCGCTCGTTGCATTCTAAATGCAAAGAGGCGGGACTGAAAATAAATGTGCGTAAAACCAAGTACATGCATATGGGTTCGAACGCAAGCACACCGATTGTTCTTGATGGACAGGATGTGGAAGAGGTGCAAGATTTTTGCTATCTCGGAAGCATTGTCAACTTCGACGGCGGAGCCGAAAAGGATGTTAAGCATCGGCTAAATATGGAAGCGAGCAGTTGAGCAGGAGGCCAGAGGAATAAACAAGTCCTGGCAACAGCTTAAAGCCGATGGTCAGGATCGCGCCTTGTGGAAGAGAGTTGTTTCTGTCCTATGCCCCTATAGGCGGTCTTAACAGGAATTTGATTGATTGAGTTATAAATAAAACTTTTAATTTGTAAAGAAGCGGTGTATTGTTTATATCGCCTCCCAAAATCAGAAAATCGTGATAATAGGTGTCCACACGTACGTTATATGTGTGTATAAGCAAGAGGTGTGTGTTCTGTTTCCAAGAACCAAACGCAGAACGTACGGCAATGCTGGTGGTCCACCGGCCGCAGTTCTTGTATCAATTGAACCTTCTACACATGCAGAGCCAAATATTCCGTCAATATTCCCAGTTAGAGTCACTCTATGCAAAAGAAAGAAAGAACAAGGCGCCTGATAAAAGAGTTGGGCCATCTTGTCAGATGGGGCGCTTTTTATTTTCGAGTTCGAAAACCGATACTTAAGTGTGGGTGAGAATGCATGTAGTACTATTTGTAGTTCCTTATTTCGACGCAAATGTCGCTGGCATAGGTGCAATTTCGAAATTTGACATCTGGCGGGCTTTTTCAATCATTTCAGCTAGGATTAGGGTTTATACAATTAGTTAGTTGTTTTTTCCTGAATTAGAGTGATATTGCTGACGAAATTAGAGAACACATCACTTATTACTTTAACATACGTCTAATATTTATTTATTTATTTAGTTAATCGGTTCGAATGGCATCCTCGGGAGTTCTGCATACTAGAGCGTTACTCGTTACAAAAAGGATGGCTCTTCGATCTCTCGCGCATCGAATTTTAGCACAACGAACACAAGCTTCATATTTCTGGGATCGGTTATGTCACTAGGCTTTGGAAAATTCTTAGTGACGTTCTCTTAGTGGTTTAATTTGTAAATAGTCCAACGGCCAAAACGTCTCGATTTCCAGCATTGAGATGTCCAAGACAACACTACCTGTAAAACTAATGAACTATTTTGGGTACAATAGGGTTTTTTAATAAAAGGCTTATTCTGAATTTACAACACATTTATTAAAGGAAAGATATCGTATCATACATCGCGAGCTAAATACCAAAACCAAAATATATTGCACTTGTCGATTCGCCGGCGAGAAGCTTCGACGCGATTTCCGACGAGATTTCCTCTTTCGCAGCTGCAGATTTTCACTTTCGCGGGGTGATCCCCATCAATTCCGGATGGTCCCCACTTCGGTTTCCTGGAATGCTTAAATTTATGAAAATTTACGGAAATAATTGGAGTTTTTCACTTACCTTCGCCGAATGTACAAAATGAATTGTCATCGTGACAGTTCTCTTGACATTTCTTTACTAAAAAAGAACAAAACTAAAGTTCGAAATTCGAAATTACAGTCCTGATGCGTAAGTGTGCGTACAACTTTTTCTGATTTTAACTCGCGAATATCTTTAGTTTGCAGTACTTTTAAGTGGTGAAAATTTAATTTGGTAGGTTTCACGTACTAATGAACGGATTGCAATCACATTTGCTTACTTATCGCAGTGCGCTTTTTCAAATTTAACGGAAAAGCTGGTTGAACTCAACTCTAGTACGTCTTGTTCTTTCTTTTTCATAGAGTAACTCTATTCCCAGTAGTGTGGAAGGTTGAACGTCCAGGGCGGAGTTCGGCCAGTCTTGGGATTTTTTTTGTAGTAGTCCAGTCGTATTAGATCAAAAAAGACCTGTATCGCGAAATGCTGCGATCTCGATGTATTTTTTTAAGCCTCATTGTCTTGTTGCGTAGATTACGATAAAAATATTGCGGCCACTGAGAGAGTGGGGGAAGGACTCGAAAAATAGCAAAATGTGCAAATTTTCGCCTGTTTTAGAGATTTTTTTTATATTTTTGACGTTGTACTAAGCTAAATATATTGGAAAACTAAAAATGAGGTTCGTTTGCAAACATTTAGACCTCTTATTTCAGTAGTACATAGTTGAATTCGGGTTTTCGAATCCTGAGATATAGACTGTTTATGCAGACGTTTTTGTCAATTTTCAAGGAATTTGTGCTTTTAGAAGGAAATGAGTATCTCACAAACTGTAAAAAAGATATTCTACCAAAACTTACGGCATTGCCTCTAATTAAATGTGCTTTAACTACTGAAATAAAATTCAGTCTAAATTTAGCCGGTTTCATAGAAATTTCATCTGATGAAGTTATTGCAAAATATCTTCTCGAGTAAATTTTTTCTTAATGTCTTTTTTAAAAAAAGATGGTCTAACTCAAATCTTCGCCTAACGTATGTAGCTAGGTTGTATTGTAGAGATTCTGAGGAAAAATTTGCAGGATTTGGAGTTCAATTTGACTTATCCTGAGCAGAGATATTGATCCTCTCCTTCCAAATTTTAAGATTTTTAAGTAATTACGTTATTTTTACTCATAAAAATTGTTTTTTAGGCTGCTAATCCTATTTTTTGAGAATTACTATGTAGCTACGTGCATACATACATTTGATATACACAAAGGAAAAATAAAAATTTCAACCAGAACTGTTATGTACCGAAAAGGGGTCTTAACCAGCACGAGGTGTTTCACGTGTATTGAAAAAACACATTAAAATTTTAAGCTACAAACGTGAAAATGTGTGAAATTCCTTTAAAAAATGCTTAAAAGTTTAAAATATTAACTGGTCGATTACCTTCTAAACTTCTACCTTCTCCCTTACAAAAGTTTTCTTTATTATCACCTAACTATTAAAAGCTATCAATTTGAAATTTTGTACAAAAAAACTTTTAAAAAAATTTAAAACGATACTACGTCAAAAGTCTTGAGATCCCGCTTTTCCTTCTACCCCTTCCGATAAAAAAGTATGACTTCGACCAATTTCAATAAATCAACTAATAACCAACAAATTACGAACTTAAAATTTTGTAAATTTAAAAATAAATGAAATAATACTGCAACACAAATTTTATAATTTTATTAACAGATCTACCTCCTCCCACACAAATGTATGTAATCATTTTTTAATTTTTTCTTCCGGAAGGCTAAAAATACTGGCACAAGTAGCGAATCGCGGTATTTTTTGAAATGCACAAAAAAAGAACCGATAGATTAAGTGATTTTAGAGCGCAGATGATCCTATAATTAACGATTATCTACCTGGAAAATGAGGAAACTTGTGTTTTAAAATCTAATTTTTCAGTTCTAAAACGGCCATTTCATCGTTTTCCCCGCCGGAATTTTCATAAAAAAATACAATTACTCGAACTACAAAATTATAAATATTATAAAAACACAACCAGTTGATAAATCCGAGCCGGAGTTTAATTCGTCCGGGCGCTACTTTTCCCAATTATGTGCTGGCTAAAAAATCAGTTTTTAAAATGCAATTTCCTCATTTTCGAGTTGGAAAATTGGCAAAAAGTGCCGTCCTTGAAATTTCTTCGTTTATTGTTCATTGTACGTGATAAGCAGTGTGAACTTTTATTAGTGGATTCTGAGTTTTCCCGTATAACTCAGTTGTAATGTAAATGATTAGTTTTTTGTACTTTGGCTTACGTTGGTTGAATTTATAATTTGTACCTCAAAGTAAAATAGAAAAACACTTCTTCTGCCGCTCAATATGCCTAATCCTTTGGACAGCAACGTTTCCCATTCAACTTTCGCATCGCTCCACTTAAGAAGAAGACAAACTTTCACATGTTTCGTGACAGTTCGCTGTTAAATATCTTTTGCATCGGCGTGAGGAAATAACCATGGGCAAAAGGATCCGCGACTACGTTAAATACTCGCTTAGCGAGCTCGAACGCTATACCAGGATACCGGGGTCGTGCGTGAACAAAGTGAATACTCCGATCCACTTAAATTTCCCGCCGTACGGGCTGGCGAACTTTCGCACGACTTTACGACATATCATCGCGCAGAAGAAAATCGGATCCTACGATAGACAACTGAAAGGAATCGTGCTGGACTTGCGAAACATTAAAGTCCTTGGTGATGTTGGAGCGATGCGCTTCGACGATCCTGCCATCCACTTGGACATTCATGCGGACTGCTATGTTTTTCAACCACAGATCGGGGCAATCGTAAAAGGCATGGTCAAACATATTTCGGACCGACAAATTGGAGTCATCATCTATCGCGTCTTCAGTGTTTCGATACGGCTGACCGGACGAATCCCGAAGCATATCGAGTTGAACTCCGAAATTGAGTTCCGGATAAAGCGTTTCGATTTGCAGAATGTAATGCCGTTCATCGAGGGTGAACTGGTTGAAGCAGTGGATGAAACAAAAGCGGAGGTGAAAATAGCAGTCAGCAGTGATAATGTAGTCAGGTGGCAGCCGAAGGTGAGGATGCTTTGCTTATTATATGACTTTAATTTGCTTCAATATCGAATGTTTCGTCATTCCGGTCGTGCTAAGATCTTAGAAATATTAAATTTTCCTAACAAAATCACTGACCGTTTGAATTTAATTTTTCGTTTAAACGAATCGCATAGTTTGGTACTATAGTTTCGTTTCGAATTCCGTTATTTCACCCGTTTTCGAAGAAATGCATGGAATTCAGCTCTCATGCAAATTCACGAGACAATTTGCTTTCACGCGACTGAGGGAATTGACTGAATGTAACCGTGGGCTCGACCACAACAACATACAGTGAATTATTTTGAACTTGAACTATCCTAGGTTGAACTTAATACCTTAGGTCGAATCTCCCAAGCACAGCAGAATTACTCCCTATATTGCCTGTGTTAGGATGTTTTTCGTGAAAAACGAATTTTGACGTCATTACCTTAGAATTTCATTTGACTGACTCGTCCACGTCACCCATTATCTCTAACTCTTAAACCCAAGTCAATACATTGTGCCAATAAAGTATCGAGACTTTGTAACTAAAATGACTCTGGTAAATGATATTAAAAATTTTTTTTTTGGTAGGCAGGTAGGACTGTCCTTAATTATTATCCCAATTATTAGCGCAGTCTGTTAATCAATTTGTTTACAGCAGCTGGTTGAATCGGTACACTTCAGTAGTCCACGGCGATTTTTTAAAATGAATAAAAATTTGGAACAAAGAGTTTGTGTCAAATTTTGTGTTTCCAACCAAATTTCGTGTGTGGAATCGTTGCGAATGTTGGAAAAGGCTTACGGCGATTGAGTACAATTGAAAATACGATCCTACGAGTGGTACAATGGCCTTAAGAACGGTCAAGAGATCGTTGAAGACATGTCTCGTTCTGGGCGCGCTCCGGCCTCTTCAACTGACGAAAACATTCAAAAAGTGAAGAAAATGGTACTCGAAAATTGTCATAGTGTTAGGGAGATAGCGGGAGAGCTCGACATTTCTCGCGAGTCCGTTCGTTCGATTTTGGTGGATACTTTGGCCATGAAACGCGTCCTTTCTCAACTCTTTCTAATAAAACTGAATTTTCTTAAAAGTATCGTGAATAGGTCACTTTAGACATGTTTGATCACACACATTCATGGAGCGCATCATAGCTGATGATGAGACATGGTTGTATGATTTCACATGCAAACTAGTCAACAATCATCGGAACAGAGGAAAAAAAGTGAGCCGAAACTGAAAAAACCACGCCAAGGCGGCTCAAAAATCAAGACACCAATGAAATCGTCACCAATCACACCTGCCCATAAATTGACACTGAATCTGTGCTGAAATGATGCCTCTCTTCTTGTATGTGGATTGTTCTCAGCCCAGGTGTGTAAGTTGTGGAAGTTTGTGATACCGTCCCTGGTGAATTGGGACTCATCCGTCCAAAGAATGTTGTTCATAAAATTCTCGTCACTTAGTTGTCGTTCTAGGAGCCAATTGCAAAACTCCATGCTTTTGGGCAAATCAATGGGTAACAGCTCCTGCACTGGTGAGTGGTGGTCGGGATGCAAACGCCCTGCTTTTAGGACACTCCAAACTTTCCACGTAGAGACGTTTAACTGCAATGCCAAGCGTCGGATACTGATTGATGGATCATTTTGAACTGCATGTAGTGTTCCTTCATCGGTTGGAACAACGATTATCGGCACAGGATTTGCATTTACTCTGGTTGTCCTAACGCTGCCTGTTTCCTGAATCCTTCTGTAAACTTCTTGGAATATTCTCCTGTAAGGTATCCGACGATTAGGAAATTTCTGATGATACAAAGATCGCGCCGCTCGTGTATTTCCCTGACACTCCCCATAAATGAAAATGATGTCTGCATATTCTTCATTCGTGAATTCAGGCATTTCGAAATTATTTTCTAAATTTTAGTGACACCTTGTACTTTTAACAATTTAACTAAAACTGATAAAAATATGAAGTAAGATTTGCTTTTATACGCTTTTCATTTTGTTAGGTACCCCATTAAAAAAGGCAAAGTGCTGCACCTAGTTGTGTTGAAACTCATTTTAAATTAATTCATTTCCTCGATAATTTAAATACTAATTAAAGGACATTCCTCGATAAATTTATATAGTAATTAACAAAATTATATAGTAATTAACACCATTTTGTACGTTGGCCCTGAGAGTGAAGCCAAAAATGGTGTGGCGTTCGTCCTTACACCAAGAGCGAGAAACAGTCTCATCAGCTGGGAACCAATCTCGGATGGGATTATCGTCGTCTGGCTCAGGACCAGTGTCAAACGTCACAATTCTACAGTGATACGGGCCAACTAATACCGCAACATCTGGTGGCAAAGAGGAGTTTTATAGCCAATTGAGTGCCACCTTCGAACGTGTTCCAAGACGTGATATTATTATCATCTCAGGCGATATGAACGCCCAGGTTGGATCTGACAACACTGGACTAGAACACGTCATGGAGAGGCATGGTGACCCTTGGGTCGATGCGTCACGACCTTGGATTAAGAGACCTGAAAACGGCGAATTATTTGTGGAGGGAGGCTTTTTCCACACAAGAGTCATCATAAAAGATCTTGGGTTTCCCCTGATGGTTTTAATCAGAACCAGATCTACCATTTGGCTATAAGTCGCCGATGTCTCCTCGATGTGCGAGCGATCACCACTTGATGGTTGCCTGCTTGAGATTGTGTACAGCAACTATCCGACCACAAATTTTTCACATGAAGCACAAGCTTAAATGTGGATAAACACAGAGACCTCAACAAAAAGCGCGAGTACACCACCATTCTACGTGAAAAGTCATCCACATTGGGTGAATATGAAATACGCACACTGGATGCCAAATGGGAGGCAACCAGAAACACTTTTCTAACTAGTGCTGAAGAATCTGTGGGATATGTGCGAAGCGGTGAAAAACCCTGGATGTCGCAAGACACATGGGACAAGGTTGGCGATCGGAAAAAGGCCAAATTGGCAATCATCTCTCAACCCGGTGTCAACCAACGAACGCCCGACATGAGGCAAAACTACCTCGATGCACATATACAGCTTAAAAACGCTGTTGGACGAGACAAGAGAAAGGCCATTGAAGATCTGGCCAACAAGGCAGAATCTGCGGCTTGCCTTGGGGATATGGGTTCACTATTTAAAATCATGAAACAGTTGAGGATCAGGAATTCCACCGCCAACCACCTGGTGAGAGACGTCAATGGAACTCTCCTTAATATGAGTGAACACCAGTTGCGGCGTTGGAAGGAATACTTCTCTGATATTTTAAACATCTTGTCAGAGGAAGATATTCCGATACAGAACAACCACCAAACATCCAACCGCAACAATCCTCTATTACGACGATCCGCCAGATAAGGAAAAGATAGTTTCCACCATTCGGTCAATGGCGGGAAGGAAAGCTCCAGGTCTAGATGGACTACCAACCGAATCCTCAAAGCGGACCCGGAAAAACCAGCCGATCTACTCCTCCCACTCTTTACTGTACTGGGGTGTGGAATGAAAGAAGATATCGACTGAATGGAAGGAGGGCGTCATTATGAAAATTCTGAAGAAGGGCAACCTATGGGATTGTGGCAATTGGTGTGGTATATGTCTACTTACTGCCGTATCGAAAGTCATGGCTAAGGTAATTCTCAATAGGATTAGTGATGTTGTGGAGAGCACTCTCGAAGTTTATCAGGCCGGATTCGCAAAAGGATCGTCTTGAACCCACCACACGAATACCCTACGGATAATATTGGAGCAGTCAGCCGAAATGGGTTCGCCACTACAACTCCTGTTTGTGGACTTCGAGAAGGCTTTCGACAGCGTTAAGCAAGATTACATATGGAATGCTTTGCGTAGGAGAGGTATTCCAGATAAGGTCATAGCTATGATTAAAGAATCCTACGAAGATGCAAGGTGTCGTGTCTTGCATAGAGGAGAGCTGTCCGGGAGCTTTACTCTGCGAACTGGTGTCAGACAAGGCTGCATATTATCACCAGTCCTGTTTCTGGTGGTAATAAATGACATCTTGAAAGCTGCACTAGAAGGTAAGGAAGGTAAGGGTCTTCAATGGGGACTATTTAACATCTTAAGTCACCTAAATTATGCTGATGACGTGTGTTTGCTTGCATATAACCGTTCGGACTTAGAGTCAAATATTCGCTCGTTGCATTCTAAATGCAAAGAGGCGGGCAGGAAGGGTATATAATAAGGAGTGACTATGAGCATGCTTTGCCATGTAAGAAAATGAGAATGAAAGTACTGGCGAAATGCTCGAAATTTTTCGAACAAAATCGTTTCGCTATCTTTGTCTGGAACACTTAAGAATATTGCAACTAACTCTTTCCCTCGTTAAATTGTCCGTTGCTAAAGTGCTTCGCTTAGACACGAACCAAAAACTAATAAAAATAAACTGCCAACAAGTCGGACGAAACTTTATTATTCTTGGGACAAGTTGCGGATGAGTGGAAAGTCAATATGCAGGTTAGAGTGGTTAGGGAAGGCTAAGTGAAAGGGAGTTCTTGGGCAGCGCTGTTGTCAATTTAACAATATTTCATTCGATTCTGCAAGTTTGGGTTTTTATGAGGGGAGGAGCAGGGTAATAATAAGGGTGGGTGGATGTTAATAGCTTTTTAATTAATTGCTTGAATCTCGTCCAATATTCTTTGTATAGAATGTGTTTCATAGACGAAGGTGCTCGTACAAAATTTCAAGTTCGTAACTTTTAGTTTGTTGGTTATTAGTTGATTTAATGAAATTGGTCGAAATCATAGTTTTGTATGGGAGGGGGTAGAAGGGCAAGCGCGATCTCAAAACTTTTAAAGCAACTTCATTTGAATTGCTTTTGTAAGTTTTTCACAAAATTTGAAATTGATAGCTTTTAATAGTTAGGTGATAATTGATTTCTTAAAAATGGTCGAAAAAATAATTTTGTATGGGAGGGGGTAGAAGTTTTAAAGGTTTTCAACCAGTTAATATTTCGTATTTTTAGGAATTTTTTTTAAATGCATTTTGCAAATTTTCAAGTTTCTACCTTAAAATTTCACTCAAAAATTTTCAGTTTATGTGTTTTTTTCAATGCACATGAAACACCTTGTGCACGTTAGACCGGGGGGTCGGTTTATAACAATTATGGATCAAGTTATTATTATTTTTCTATGCACATCAAATAGATATATCCACGTGCAAAATTTAAGCTTTGTATCTTTCACCAGATCCCTAAAAAAATCACTCAAAATTTTCGACATTTTTGCTGATCACCTCCCTCCCCTTACACCTCCCAGCTTAAAATTTTTACCAAAATTAACCATTATGTAGTTCTACAATCTGACAAATTTTCGATTTGATATCTGTACTCTTTTTTGAGATATAAGGATTCGTAATTTTGAAAAGTGCGCCATTTTTGAAATGCTCCCCATTTCCCCCCACTACTATTATTTCAACATGTTATATTTTTTTTATATTTTTCTAGTATAGCTGAATATAAGTTTCAAATTTCAATTACATAGCTTAAGGGATAGTTGAGATATTCATTTTTAAGTGTTTTTCTTTGCACCCCCCTGACCGTCTCCCTTACAATAATTAACCACTCTCCAAGCTGATTCCGATGGAACTATATGCCACCTTAATGGTCTCAAAATATGAATTTTTTACGATATGTAATTTCGAAAATATAATCATTTGAAAAAAAAATTCGGCCGATAATTTGTTTTTGGCCCCCCTTTTCGGACGCCAGTGGATAAAAAAATTAAATTATTTTTAAAAGTTGTCCCACAAACCCCTCTATATGCGTGTTGAGTTTTAGCTTCCTAGCTGTTACCATGGTTGAGATATTTGAATTCGTATTTTTCGACTTAAGCACTCCCCCCGCCTCTCCCTGAACCCGTACACCCCCCAAAATGGGTATCCGCCTGAGATCCGCAACTATCTACAATCAACCCAAAAATGAACTTTCTATCTTGAAGGGTTTGTGAGTTAATGTGCGCTGAGCGTACACACCGGCGTACGGCGGACGGCGTACAGGACGGATTTTTTTTTTGCATTTTTAGGCTAATTTAGTCATGAAACGCGAAAAAACAAAATTTCAGGGTAGCAAATTTTTTTTTTCCAAGTCGATCACAATACTTTATTATTAAAATAATAAAGTAATTGAAAAAATTAAGATTTCAAAAATAAAAAACAAACTCCATTGCACTGATAATTATTTTATTGCTGACTGAATATTAGGAACCAAGAGAGAATACAAATCATGGTATTTTTTTTTGTAAAAGTTCGAAGCCATGTTAAGCTTGGACACAACTTTCGAAAATTTCCGAATTGAAAAGTATTCCCACATGAGACAGCCTATCAGGCACTCCATTTTATATATCCTCCTTGGAGGCGGGACTGAAAATAAATAAGCATAAAACTAAGTACATGCACATGGTTTCGAATGCAAGCACACCGATTGTTCTTAACGGACAAGATGTTGAAGAGGTGCAAGATTTTTGTTATCTCGGAAGCATTGTCAGCATGGACGGCCGAGCCGAAAAGGATATTGAGGCTCGTCTAAATAAAGCTCGTCAACCCTTCGGTATCCTTTCCCTTTTCTGGAGGTTAAGAGAAACCTTCCTTCGCACGAAGCTGCGAGTTTTTGACGCATGCGTCAAATCCGTGTTGTTATATGATTGTACCGTTCGACTTACCAAGAAACTACAGACTTTCGTGAATCAATGCCTCCGACGTATTTTAGGAATATTCTGACCAGAAGTGATCTCCAACGACGAACTTTGGAGTACAACTGGCCGGACCAAAATAGGTATTCAGATTCAAAGGCGGCATTGGCATTGGATCGGTTACACTTTGAAGAAATAAGAGCGAAACATCGCCAAACAGGCTCTAGATTTTATTCCTCAAGAGAGACGTTGGGTCGGTCGCCCATGTAACACATGGAAGCGAGCAGTTGAGCAGGAGGCCAAAGGAATAGACAAGTCCTGGCAAACAGCTTAAGGCCGATCGTGCCTTGTGGAATAGAGTTGTTTCTGTCCTATGCCACAATAGGGGGTATTATCAGGAATTTGATTGATTGATTGATGATTGAATTACATTTAGTAGCAAAATTATTACAAAGTTATTTATATAGCCCTGCCCTAAAGGGGATTCCACTTGTGAAAGAGGGTTCCACTGAGTCTTCCTTAACCACTCTAACCTGCATATTGACTTTCCATGCATCCTCAACTTGTCCCAAAAATAATAAAGTTGCGCCCGACTTGTTGGCAGTTTATTCTGTTTCTGTGTCGATCACAATAATTTATTATGAGAATAATAAAGTAAACTTATTAAAATCTATCAACAACTGTTTTTAAATATTTCATTTTTCTACTTTATTTTAGACTCTTAGCAAAAAACATCAGGACAACGCAAGTAGCGGTTATAATTCGGACGGAAGAATTGCAACGGAAAGCCCAGATCTATTCGAAAATGAAAATGTTGAAGAATCAGACATAGAACCCAAACAAAAAATCAAACGGGAAAAAATACCACCAACCCCCATTAAAAAAGCCCAATCTGAATCAGAAACTATAAAATTCGAGTCGGATAGCTCAGATACACAGAAAAAAGATAAAAAGCACAATTCAAGTACTTTAGAGACAACTCATTTATCTTACATAGAACACGATATCAAGCAAGAAAAATTGGTACAATCTTCACAAAAAAAGTTAAAATCCCGCAAAGCAAGCACCTCTTCTGATTCTGATAGCTCCGTTTCAAAGCATGAGAGTACCAGAATAAATTCAACAGCCATAGCCGTCAACAACAGGTCGAAAAATTTTGAAAAGAAATCTGCGTCAATACGAAACGAAAACAGTAGCCAGTCATTGGATAGTAAGGAACGTAAACGAAAGCGTACAATATCACCGGAACCGCCAATAATACCAGCTAAAAAACATAAAACAAGAACATCTATTCCCGATATTGTAGAAACTGAAATCTATTTAGATGATGACATTCAAATGATCATAAAACCGAAAAAGAAACGAGAACCGATAGACGGTTCAAAGAGTACAGGAATTGATGTAGCCGAAAGTTTAGATTCGAGCAATCTAACGGAAAAGAGAAAAAAGAAGAAAAGTTCTAAATCATAATACAATAAATTATGTTAGAAATTATGAAAAGCTCGTTCGAACTTTAGAGCATTGTTGTTTATTATGGAAAATAAAGATTTTAACGAATATGTTTCACTTCTATTTTTTTAAACTCTTATTTATTTTTATAGCATGAAGTTAGTCTTTTAAATGAAATCGAGACTGGAGATTTTTGAATCTGATTTGTTGTTATGTCTTGTAGATTTTAGGAAATATCAGCTATTGCTGCTCCCATATAGAGTTTAGAGACGCGAGTTCCGCGACTGGGCGGGAAATTTTCAAACCGAAAATTATTTTTGCGATCGATCCTGTTTTTCGTAGATGTACGCCATGTTTAAATCAATTGCAGAATATCCGAAAGTTACACGAGTAGTTTGTAAGTCAGCGATCTGATTTTAAAAGTGTTTCCGAAGATATGATGCATTTCAAAGCGCGATATCTTTTTACAAACAATATGGAGGAATCAAGAGTTTTCATATTAGCAAGGGATGGTTAAAAAATTTCGGAAGAGGTCTGGAAAGTTATCAATAACAATATTGACGAGATCCAACCGTTTAAAGAAAAGCTTCGGAAAAAAATTGAAGGAACTGCAGTTGCCGCCAAGCCCAATCTATAATGCAGATGAGTAGGGGTTCTTCTGGAAAATTTTGTCATTTAAGACAGTAGTACATTCCAAATTAAGTAGTGTTAAGTGAATGGAAAACCTAGGGCCGTAGCATGTCAGGTGTTTCGACTCAGTCGTTTCGACGATTTCGCTCAAATGGTAGTACCTAAGTTCGTTTCGACCAAACAATAAAAAATCATGTTTCGAATGTTTTTCTTTGTCTTTCTCTGTCGAAACACTCTCATTTTAGATGACAGGTAAAAACCTTTCGACTGGTTTCAATTTTAGGAAAATGTAAGTATAAAAATTAGTTTTGCTAGGTTTGTCTACTTTATAAATTATAACTATAGATAATACAGTCAATAAAATTCCTGTTAAGACCCCCTATAGGGGCATAGGACAGAAACAACAACATATGCACCGTTTATTTTGAAAGTGGTGTAAGTCCATTTTTAAAAAAAAATGAGATATCACGTAATTCATGCTTAATTTAATGTAAATTTTTTATGTATAACTAGTCCGTGTTTAATTTCTTAAAAAATTCCCATGTTTTGTACAACTTAAAATCGGTCGGTAAAATAATCATCGATTATGAAAGTGGTGTAAGTCCAATTGACAGTAGTAGGTGGCTTAACAGATGGTTGCCGATCAGTAGTCTGTTATTTTTCATTTGTTTTATCTTACGTGTCAAGAGTTGTTAATTTAGGTTACTTATTCTATTTTTTTCTTAAAATGGATAACTTCATATTAACATCAGATAGTGATATAGGTAAGAACAAATGGTAAATCAATATCAATATCAACATGACAAATTCATTTTACATGAAATGAAACGAGAGAATTTCGTTTTAACAAAAAATCTTCAAAATGCGATTAAAAAACAGATAAAAAAACATAACAGAATTATGATTGGGCTTAAAGCCCAATCATATGATACTCTAGATGAGATGGAAAAGACTTTAATATACCGGGAAATATGTCACCTCAAATTCTTTCGAATAGTGAATAGAGACTTTTGCATGGGAGGTGGTACAAGTAGAGGGGGAGGTTTGTATTTTTTGTATATGACACTGAACATGTCATGCACAATGTTTTTGCTGAATTTTAAGTTTTTAGTTTTCATTATTTTTAAAGAAATTGGTCATAGTTTTCCTGAAATTGGGGTATTTGTATGGGAGGTGGAAGAGGAAGTGGAGCGCTTAAGATGATTTTGAAACTGCTTATCATCATCTTTAAAATTGATTCAAAGCATGGTGATAAACCATGCTTTGAATCAATTTTAAAGTCGATAGCTCTCATATATGTACTTGAAGGAGAAATGCTTTTCTTGAATTTATAATACAGATGTTTGTATGGGAGGTGGTAGAAGGAGTGAAGTGGAGCTAATAATTTTTTCTAAGACTTATTTCAATTGTTAAGAAACAAATTCTGGCAAAATTTGAAGTTTATACTTTTTCTAGTTTGAATGTAAATCGATAAAATGCATTTAACAAAAATTATGCATTTGTATGGGAGGGAGTAGAAGGAGTGTACGGATCAAAACAAATTTTTTTCGCATTAATAATATTTCTATTTGTATACTTTTTACAAAATATCAAGTTGATAGCTTTAACAGTTTCCAAGAAAAATAATTTAATTTAAATTCCAAAATTTCGTGAAATTTGTATGGGAAGGGATAGAAGGTGTGAAGTAAAGTTAACAATTGTTATCAGAATAAATTGCAATTATAGTAGAATTAATACTGACAAAATTTCGTCTTTTCAGCTTTACTAGTTTCAATGAAAATCGAAAATAAGTATTTTTCAAAATTGTCCTTTTGTACGGAAGGGGGTAGAAGGAGTAAGTGGATCGGGCTAATATTCCGTGATATTAATGACACCCATATCCTAATACTTCCACCTAAATTTCAAGTCGATACCCTAAATAGTTTCAAAGAAAAATCAATTTCTTAATATTTCGAAATTTCATGAAATTTGTATGGGAGGGGGTAGAAGGAGTGGGGGGATGTAGCCCATTCACGAACTTAAAGTTACTTTTTTGCTAAAAATGACACACAAAAATTTTTAGCACTATAGCTCAAAGCTTTCGAGAGTTATGCTGTAGACAGACGCACAGACGGACAGACGGACAGACAGACAGACGGACAGACGCACAGACGGTCACTCGGAATCGAGGTTTTTGAGCGACAACAAATATTTCTGTACCCTTGACGACTCTGTGCGAGCGTTATTTCTTAGCGTTACAAACGGTAAGGCAAACACAATATACTCTCAGATTTCATCTAGAGTATAAAAAACACTAATGGCGGTTTGGAGGTTTCTCAAAAGTGCACCATATACTATTTTATATAAAACATCGATGAAGGACGCAGAGTTTAAAACTATTCATTTATTACCTACACGTCCTGGAAGACCGCTAAAGTTTGAAAAAATCGCCCTGGCGCCTTTGTATTGCCAGACTTCATATAATTTCCCTAAATTTTTTAATTAACAGATATGCTAACCTCTAATTTTCTCGAAACAAGAGAATATGGACTTACACCACTTTCAAAATAAACGGTCCAATTATTAGTGAGACCAAAAAAATTTAGACCATTAGCTTCACCCCTTCTACCCCTTTTCATACAAAATGATACAATTCCGCAATTCGACAATAAACGGCTTTTCTCGAAAAGTATAAATGCTATTGATCTGCAATTTTGAATATGTTATTTATATAATAATTCCAATTTGCTGTATAAAAATGAAGTCTTTCCCTTCCTTCTCCCACCTCCCATACAAGCTGAACTTTTTCATGAAATACTTTAAAAAATTTACTAAGCACGTATAAAATTGATGGAGCTGAAATTAACACTAAACATTTACTTAAAAAAATAAAAATAAAAAATATATTGTGAATTATTTTAACCGATTTTCTACCTTCTTCCGTAAAAATTTCCGTAAATTGTTGAATATATCGGTTTGCATACGCCCGTGTTCCTAGTGAAAATTGGCGTGCTTCACCATTACTTCACCTTAAAATACACCAATACCTCGCTTTGCGTCGTTTCGTTTTGCATTTTTTCGAAGTTGCGTCGCTGCTTAATTAGTACTAATTTTCGTCTCAATGCCTACATTGTCATGTTTTTTTCGAAATCCAATTGAAACACATCATTTTTGTTTTTATTTAAGTTTCCCAAAAAAGTTTTGTTACGTAGAATCCTGAAGTTGGTATGTAAATTTCGGGTAAACTTTTCATATTACTAGTTATCTGAATGAGGTAAATCTTAGTCTTGAAAATCAAAAAAAGAGTATTTTGTTTTGGCCACTCTAATATATTTTTTTTTTTTTAAATTGTTGCAAGAATTACACTTCATTTAGGTTTTCCATTTCTATTTCTGGAGTCTCCGCCAAAGAAACTTCTGGAGTCGTCACCAGAGAAACTTCTGGATCGTTCGATGTCCCTGGCTTACCTGTGGGACGATCCCCAACCTCTCCACTCTTAGCAGTATGAACCATATTAGTATTTGTAGCAATTGCTGCGTTTCGGTGATCACGGTTATTTCTTTGCTGGAATAAATAATAAAAAAAAATATGTTTATAATATTATACAATAATATTGTCCTAGATATTACGTTATATAATTTCCAATAACGTTGTCTTCTTCTGCGTTCGGTTCTATATTTTTTTAAGTTGTAGTTACGACAATTTCCATTTTTATTGTTGCTACTCCTTTCACCTTCTTCATTTTTATCTGCTCCAATGAAAAATTTACAATTGTAAAACCGAGGTTGGTACATTCTAGAAAAAAAAAACACATTATGAATGGGTAGCCTTTCGTGATCTATTCGTTAGCTCAGTGCAGGATAATAAAAAATTGACTAATTGTTAATCAAGGCGCTAAAATCAGGCACTGATATATACAGTGGCTCACAGCTTATTTCAACCAGCACGTGAAAAAATCTTTAAATGCCTATAAAAACTAAACTAAAGAAGATATCAACATTATTTAAACGCAGGTTATTAGTCTAATGTTTAAACTAATCAAATATGACTTCATTTATTTTTCTATATTTTTTTAATATTCTAAAACAATTATAAACGAAGAAAGTAACTAAAAATTATGCCACAGCTTATTTAATATTTATATTTATATTAAACGCACGATAAAGGTAGAAATGCCCCCAACAAAATTTTCAATCCAACGGACGAGCGCTATATTGTCCGGAAAATCTGGGAAAACCCAAGACTATCGGCTCCAAAAATTGCAGTGAAGTGGAAGCTGAGTTGGGCAAGTCATGCTACCCGGATACTATTTGCCGTGTGCTGTGAGAGCATGTGTTCAATGGTAGAATAGCGCGTAAAAAGCCGTTTATAAACGCCAAAAATCAGAAGTGCCGTTTAAAATTTGCCAAGGAACATTTGGATAAGGATTCTGGACTTTTGAATACCGTTATGTTCGCTAATGAGTCAAAATTGAATATTTTTGGCTCTGATGGAGCCTCATATGTTTGGCGTAAGCCAAATACAGAATTGCAAAACAGAATTTTGAAAGCTACAGTCAAACAAGGAGGTGACAGCGTTATGGTGTGGGCCTGTATGTCCGCTGCGGAAGTTGAAAATTTGCAATTTATTGAGACTACAATGAATAAATCTCATTATCTCGAAATTTTGAAGTCCTATTTGCTTGAAAGTTCGGAGAAACTGGGCATTCGCGATGACTTCAGATTTTATTTTTAGACAATGACCCCAAGCATAAGTCGGGTATTGTACAGACATGGCTGATTTGGAACTGTCCCTATGTTATACAACCACCGACACAGTCGCCCGACATTAACGTCATCGAAAATTTGTGGGCCATTTTGGATACAAACATCCGAAAACGGAAAATATCCGACAAAAGCGATCTCAAAACTGTATTGGTTGAGGGATGGGCCAAACTTACCCCAGAAGTGACACAAAAACTGGTCGATTCAATGCCTAAGAGGCTAAAAATGATTGTTGACCAGAATGGTGGTCGTACTAAGCATTGCAATTTTTTTTGTGCCTTTCAACTTCATTTAAACATTGAATCTGTTACTTGGTTGAAATAAGCTGTGACATTTTTTTTGGATACTTTTTTCGTTTTTAAATGTTTAAGAATATTAAAAAAATATAGAAAAATAAATGAAGTCATATTTGATTAGTTTAAACATTAGACTAATAACCTGCGTTTAAATAATGTTGATATCTTCTTTAGTTTAGATTTTATAGGCATTTAAAGATTTTTTCACGTGCTGGTTGAAATAAGCTGTATATCATTTTACATATAATTTTAAAACTTGTATTATTGGAATGAATCATTCCGAAAATTATTCTTTTATTCGTTTATTCACTACGGAATGATTTCAACCTGTGAAAGGTTGAGGAACTGAAAGCAATCACATCCAATTTTTTTTCCTATCTAAACAGGTACGATGCGAAATATTCAAAAAGCTCAGGCTATTTTACCAATTAGCTTCGGCGTTCAATGTAGTAAGATAATCCAGGACTCCAAAGTAAAATAGTTTAGTCTTGACATTTTTTTCAAGAACTAAGATCCAAGAACTAGCAGAGCGCCGCTTTTGCAGTCACAGATGGCCAATTCTAGCCCCCAAATTGACCAAGGTCAGGATTTCATAACAAAAATTGTTGTTTTTACGAAAACAATTTGCATGTGCACCACAACGGCCACATGGCCGCGTTTTTTTCCTTTTTTTCTAATCTCATCAAAAACAAACGCGAAGCGACTTGCCGAATTCAATTTGAGCCGCATTTTCAGGTGAATAAGTTTCGGGGGACAATGCAATCCGCCGCAGTAAAATTAACAGGAAATTTTATTGAATAACTTTTTCAAATTTCGTACTTACTTTGTTTCTGAAGTTGATGTAACAAATAATTCTAGTAAATCAAAACCGCTTTGCATTAAAACTTCTTTCACTCCTTTCCAAAGACAAAGATCTCGAATGAAACTTCATTTTTGAACTTGAACGAAATTGTACAGTTTTTGTTTCTTTTTCTTGCGGCTGCGCTGGAACACTGCAATGCCGACCACTGCAATGCTTTGTGCCGCGCTCATTTTATCCAGTGATGCCATATGCAAGTCGATAATGCTTGGCGCGAATTTCAAATAAAAAAAAATTTCGAAATCTCATAGATTTTTCCATGTGATGTTGATCATAGCGAATGACTAGCTTTTCCTGAAAAGTGGAAAGAAATAACTGAGTGCTAGTAAAATTTTGCTTGAATATTTTTCAGGTAATTGTTTTCAACGCTAACTCACAAGCTGCTGTCGCAGTATTAGAAAATTTGGCTTCACGGTTTTCGTAGCTGAATTCAGGGCGAATTGATTTGAATTTGTTTGGTTCAAAATTGAGACAAAGGTGAACATACAGGAGATCTAGTGCATAGTTGCTATTTACAAAAGTGCTTTCACGCGATTCTTAAAGTGAATTATGGCTCCGGTAAACAAGAGTTCAAAGCATAATTTACTTACATTAAAGAAGAAGATTGAAATACTTGATAAGTTAAAAAGTGGAAGGAGTTTATGGCATCTTGCTAATGAGTAGGAAAATCGACAGTGTCTGACATTAAAAAGAATAAAGAAAAAATTTAAAAGGTAGGAAATTTAAAACTGCAAATATTTTCTTGCGATAAAATATCTTACTTTTCAGTTATGCAGCCAGAACTGATAGTAGCCTATGTTCCAGGCAATCTATGAAATCCAGCGAGTACAATTAGATGGAGGAGAAACTGTTTACCTGGTTTCAAAGAAAACGGATACAACACATTCCGATCTCAGAACTTCTTCTTTGTGAAAAGGCGAAAGAATTTTTCAACGAAATTTATGGAGACACACATACGTTTGTTGCTAGTGAAGGTTGGCTTCATAACTTCAAAAAACGTTTCGGTATTAAAGCACTAAAGATTTCCGGGGAAAAATTAAGCAATGTCTGCAATGGTGTGGAACCATTTAAAATTAAATTTAAGGAAAGAGTAAGAGAGATGAATTTGCAGCTGTGTCAAATTTATAATGCAGATGAAACCGCTCTCTTCTGGAGGAAATTACTTGAAAAGACTCTAGCGTTGCGTACTGAAAAATGTGCTCCAGGTCGAAAAATTGGAAAAGAACGAGTGACTCTTTTAGTTTGTGCCAATGCCACTGGAGAGCATCGACTGAAACTCTTGATGACAGGAAAATTCAGAAGCCCAAGAGCGTTAAAAGGACAGTCTTTGCTCGTGGAGTACGTCAGTAGCAAAAATGTTTGGATGACGGAGTTTTTGTTCAAAGAATGGTTTCATACGTCGTTTGTAAAGCAAGTTAGACGTTATTTGAAAAGTGAAAGCTTGCCGGAAAGAGCATTACTGTTATTGGATAATGCGACATGACATTCAACAAAATCCGAGATAAGAAGCGATGATGGCAAAATATGTGTAATGTTTTTCCCTCCTGTACTGCGCTCCTCCAACCCATGGATCAAATCATGATAAATTTCATAACTAAAAATTCCATAATATCAAATAGACTGTTGAGAAGATAATGATTGCACATGCACATTTCTTAACTCCACATTCCCATAGATCACATTTCCGTCTAGCCACTATCCACCCGATTCCTAAGTCATCAGCTTTAATTTTCCCACACAACATTCCTACGTACATCTATCTTATCAGCACTTTTTAAAATCATTTTTCCCATACAATATTCCCATGCAATATCAGCACTTTTAACATATAAATTAAGAGATTTCAACTGTTATAGAACATTGCTAATAAAACGGAAATAAAGCCCTGAAACTTAACAAATTGAGTCCTGTTGCTAAGATAGGATTTAAGCCAATCAAGTAAGGATCCAGTCACACCAATTTTTCTTAATTTTAAAGTCAGGATATTGTGATCAATTCGATCGAAAGCTTTACTAAAGTCTATGTATATTGCATCAATTTGATGTCCCTTTTCCATTGTACATAGTGTATCAGATACAACACTCATGAGGTTAGTCACTGTTGATCGCCCTTTTCTAAAGCCGTGCTGCTGTTCGTTTAGGATATTAAACTGCAAATATTTAATTTCAAAATTGAATCCAGACATATAATAAGCGTAATGTAATAAACGTAAAGCTGATTTTGGTGATAAATTTTTAATTAGGTGTTGTATATTTGTTAGCGGTTTATGATCCGTTATTAAAAGTATTTCCCGTCCGTAACCGTATTCATAAAATTTTTTTAATCGGGAAATAATACCCGTAGCTTCTTTATCGATTTCTGAATATTTCATTTCCGATTTCGTTAAATTAAATTAAATAATTAAATTATTCTAGAGGCGAACGCAATAGGCTTTTCGTTCCCGTTTGGTATAATATGCGAAACTGCTGCGCAAAGTCCCGTTGGTGAAGCATCATCTGTAGCCAAGACGAGTTTCAGTTTAGGATCTATGGAGTAAGCGTTTTTGTACTTGTAATGTGTCTTTTTAAATTGTTGAATGCACACTCTTTGCTCCCAATGAATTTTTTGTCCTGCCTCAATAAATTATTCAATGAATTAAGTTTACTTGAAAGATTTGGTATACATTTTTGATAACAGTTTATTAAAACGAGAGACGTTCATAATTCAGAGACGTTCTTTGGTATTTCACTGTCTTGTATGTTCCTCATTTTATCTACCATAGGAGACATCGGTAATGTGTCCCAAATATGCAACTGATTTTTGTTGAAATTTTGTTGGTTTATGTACATGTAGTTCGTGTTGACGTACGCGGAGAAAAACACTTTTGAGATTTCCCGTAAGTTGATCGAGTGTTTTCCATCCCGCGATGATATCATCAAAGAAACAGGACACGCCACTAAAATCAAGTATTATCCATGAATCTTTGCTATGTGTTACTATTTTCACTCCACACATAAGTCTCTTTACCTTGTAATTCCCTTATGTGTATTGATCGTTTGCAATATTCAGCTTTTCTCATCCATCTCCATATGTAGATAAGCTTGGTGTAGGTCCAAGGCGCTGAAATATTTATATCCAATCGCTTTCACAAATATTTCATTAACTCTTGGAATTGTATAACTAACATCCTGAATAAATTTGTTGATTATTGCGTTGCAATAAGCACAAAGTACTAGTGTTCCACAAGGTGCATATATTACCTTCTTGAGATTTTTGATGATGATCACTTAATTTATGCAATCTTGCAATGCATATCAAATTCCCAAAATTATCTACTACTTTATGCATTGCCTTCACATTACTTTAGAATATATTGCAAATTTCTTAGGTCGATTTGAATGATTTCAATAAGAGGGAAATGGATTACAAAAACCCTGTTGGGATGTTTTTCCGCCATGTGTCAACCAACAAAACTGTAAACTAGACTAAGCAGCTGTTTGGTAAAGATGTGCGGATGCTGGAAATTGTAAAATAAAATTGAATTTTTGGTTGTTTCTAGTGGAATGGCACAATGATATTAATTTTCCAGAGCACCTAATCGAATTCCAATTGCATTTTGATAAATATCTAACCGAATATGTATATACATACAAACGGATCATGCAAAAAGGTTATATAAATCTGCGAGATATATTGCTACAACAGTTATAAGGAATGCCAAGCGCTCTTATTACAGTCAAAAGTTTGATCCCGCATTACCATCTAATAGGTTGGGCTACTTTAAAGAACGCTGGCATTTGCGGAAAGGACGACCTTTAATTTTGGGGTCGATGAACACAATAAGCACTTGCCAGATATCGTCTATCTTATATCCTTAGAGCCTTCAAAAGAAATACATTCTCAAACAAATAATAATAATTGAGCTGCTTTTAGCTATTAACTCCATTTAATCGAATACCATTGGTCCTGACACTCTACATCCAAAATTTTTTAAATTTCTTCTCTCGCATATTTACCACCATATGGTACATATCTTAAATACATGTTTATACAACGGTAGCTTTCCAATGTCATGGAAATTTGCCTCAGTACTGCCGGTCGCAAAAACGAATTCTCCTCATGACGTCACTGACTTCTGGCCTATTAGTATTTTGTGCTTTTTATCTAAAGTTGTCGAGAGAGTTCTGTCATGATCAGCGGTAAGTAGATTCCAACCCTCGAACATTTATTTGCTTGATCAGTTTCGAAATTGAGTAAAACAGTGTTTCTTGAGATTTTTGGATTGCTTTTGAATTAAAATGAGTACATTCTCTACTTCGAGTACAAAAATGTCTCGGTACGAGATACAGAATACCAAAATTAATTAATATCATGAAAAAAAACAAATAATTATTAATATAGGAAAATATTTGCATAAAACTATTTTTAATCACAGATTTTAGGTAGTTTAACATTAAGATTCTGCCAAGTTGGCCACAGTGACTTGAGAGTTTGTATACAACTTCATCATTGTGTGAATGACTTTTCTCTGTGACGTTGTTAGCCCGTCCACAACCGATGGAAGGCACTCCAGATTGTTGCTGTGCCACGAGGCGACAAGCTCCAACCTCACGAACGCTGAAAAGGAGACACTTGTCTCCTTACCGTACAAATATGTCTGGGGCCCGCCGCTCATGAAAGTGTTGAGTAAGTTTTTGCGCTGTCGTGTGTATTGTTTGCCGTAGACCGTTCGTATAGTAATGCCATCTTCTTCGCCCTCCCACTTAAACGAAATTCGGTGCCGTTGCATGTTCTTAAAATATTTAACCATGTCCTCGTGGGAAGACGAACACACTGATCTGCAGTACCTCGTTGCATAAGTTTCATAATCCGCTGCTTCGGCCTTCCACTCCTGAAACTCTGCAATTGAGTAGAAGAGTAACTCTTCCGATGGTCTCACTGCTTTAACCAGCGGTGTTGTCATAACTTCGACAAAATTTAACTTCAGCAGTCCCTCCCAAAAAGTATGCAGAAAGTTGATAATCAATCCCTTGATTAGGGAACCGCCCGGATCCTGGTCCACAAATATTAAAATTCGCCCATACCGCAAACTTCTTAAGCTGTCCTCCGTGGCATATATTTGATTGAACTCCAATCCAATGGCGCTCATAAGTTCCGTGGTTATTTTATCGTTTTTAACTCGATCAAGGCGAGCATTGCGCACGTTCATTGGCTTTCCGCAAAGCGGAAAGACGCCATACTTTTGGCTTCCAACTGTCTCCAAAAGAGCCGGAGCAACCTGACATTTTCCCGATATGCCCTCTGTTATAATCAATGTGCAGGTGTGGCCCTCGCCCGTGCCAGCGTCACTGGCATCGAACAATCTATCATCACCACCATGTACACCTCCTGCGGAAAGAGAGAAGCGGAAAGTTAAGCCATGAAATGGGATGCACCAAATTCTAGTGGAACATTCGAAAATATAATATATAATATGTGCAATAATAATTACTCAGTCGTGTGCCTGTTGCTTCAAGTTCTCTGCACGCCTCACACTCGCATGACAGAGAATGGTGGGTCAGGAATCTCTCCCTCATCACTTGGCCGAGAGATGTTGCACTTGCAACAAATAATAATATGGTTCATACTGATAAGAGTGGAGAGATTGGAGATCGTCCTCCAGGTAAGCCAGGGACATCGAACGAAAAAAAGGATCCAGAAGTTTCTTTGGTGACGACTCCAGAAGTGTCTTTGGCGACGACTCCAAAAATAGACGCAGACATGGAAAATCTAAATGAAACCTGAATGAAGTTTAATTCTTGTAACAATATAAAAAAAAAAAATATATTAGAGTGGCCAAAACAAAATACTTTTTTTTTGATTTTCAAGACTAAGATTTACCTCATTCATCAATAAGCAAAATGTAAATACGATTGTAACCCTACTTCTGTCGGGGTCGAATTTGGTCTATGGGCCGTACCCCTTTAGTAATAGTAACTTCAGGATCGCCTTTGGCCTCAGGGCCAATCGTGCGTCCGGCCTTTGAGCCGTATTCCTCTCCTGTCTGCAACCTCAGGATCACCTTTGGCCTCAGGGCCAGTCGTGCGTCCGGCCTTTGGGCCGTATTCCTCCCCGATCAGCAACGTCAGGATCACCTTTGGCCAGTCGTGCGTCCGGCCTTTGGAACAATGAAATATTTCTTCCATATAGTTGGAAGTTTGCTTACACTTAAGGAGAAGTTAAATAAATACGACGAAGGCTACACTAAGTAAGGACAGTGGCGTAACACCGATCCAGGGACGCCGTCAGGACAGTCAGAGTAGCTATCATCAATTGTACATAAATAATCAGAGATGATAATATCACTGCGCTGGAGGGGACGAATAACACCGCCGAAGCCCCTATCTATGTCAATCGGCTTGTAGCTCAGCACTTTGGTCAACCATCCCACTGCCGTCGTGCAAAACCCATTAGTAAGGTTCTACCGGAATGAAATATTTTGGTCCGACAACGGACCCACCGTCATCCCTCTGAAATTGAAGTATGGCGTCGTCCAGGGGATGGAATATGTGACGCGTCACCGCAGGCCTCGTGACGTTCACATAATGACTTGTTGTATTGTCGGGCCGAACCTCTCCTTTCCCCTCAATGAGATTCAAGTTATTTGAACTTACATTGCTCTGCGCCGTCTTGATTATGCAGTTCACTATTGGATTTCTACTGCCACGCGTTCCGAGAACACGCTCGCTTAGTCCCCGGACAGTTAATTAATCTTATTCCTCTAAATTGAGAACTTGCCACATCAGCCGCCTCTGCATATCTGAGAGACCGTCCAAAGCGGACGGCAATGTTCGCCTCAACTGCACCAGCCAGCGAGCCGTGAAATCGTATTTAATAAACTGTGCATACGATATAGTTTGTGTCCGTACCGGGTACGGCGGTATTACATATTCAGGACCGAAATTTTTAATATCGTTGTCGTGGGTCAACATCGCATTCCTCCTAGCTGCCGTTTCCATGGCCTCGTCGTCAAGTTGACCGGTACAATGAAACAGTACGCGATATATTTCGATATTGGCCAAGAAATCGGCGGCCTTGTCTCCGGTGGCATTGCGCAAACTGGAAATGATTTTTCTTGTACATTGTTGTGAGTTTGGGGTAGCCACCCTCCATTGCTCCGCTCTATTCGTGTTATCGCGATCGTTGTCATAATATACGGAGTCCAATGACTAATTCTTTCAGTGGGTAACGAATTGTCGACACAAAATTGATAGCCAAGAAAGTTTTATGCTTGCACCCATAAAACTAATTATTATTATTATTATTTGGGGAACACGTGAGAGCACTGCGACTTTCTCGGTCTATTGTGCGTTTATAGCCCCTTCACCCCACTAAAAGTCAATAGCTTTGGCTAATTTCAGTGTCTTTGAGGGAGCCATGTTGGCTAGTTCCTCGGTAGATAGGAAACCTTTCCCAAAAAGATTGTGTCTTTTCCTAACTACTGCTTCACACTGACATAGGATGTGTACTGTCGTTTCTGAGTTCTCGACACAGAGGCGACAGATGTCGGTTTCAGCTAAGCCCACATTTTTGAGGTGCTGGTTTACTCCACTGCGTCCCGTCATTACGCCGATTAGAGTACTAATATCCGTCTTGCTGATTTTTAGAATATCCTTCAGTTTGCATTTTTGTGGTAGGACCAGTTTTTTTGGGTTTGACAAGCCTGAGGGTTCATTCTTCGTTTGATCTGACGTGCTCGATGCAATACCAAGAGGCATCTTAATATCTTGTGCAACTCATCGTTATCGTTTATCTACAGAAAAATAAGCCCTGATACCTAAACTTCAATGAAACAACTGTGGATTCTTAATTACTGCTCATTGTTACTTCTCGTCATTTTCATATGCCCGCTCTACACAACACCATAAATCCACTTATTACCGTTCGTACTCGGCCATACCTTCTTACTACTTACCAAATCGGCATACCAGAACGGGTGTTTCGATACAGTCTTCTACCTTCTATTTCTGGAAATACTTTGTTCTCTTTGGAAATAAAGATCATCCTTTCAATACAGGCATGATGTTGTATTTATGAAAAGATAAAAAAAAAACTAGCCTGATCACTTTTTAATAGATGTTAATTTATCGTGCGCGAGGAGCGTTTTCCTCGACACGGTAGGTTATTAATTTTATGTTTATGGGCGCAATGGCACCTTTGCAATTATGCACCGCACAAAAATGCACTGTTTCACTTCCAGCGATAATCAAAAAATAACACAACAAATAGAATAGAAAATTATACTTCATTGAAATTTCGAATTGACGCCCGAACGGCTGATGATCAACTGACTAAAAACAATTTTAATTTTGCTCAATGTGGTAATGTTTTGTGCCTCGATAAAATACTGACTCCACCTGATCGTGGGAGTCAAGATTTTCCCGACGTCGCAAGACCATCGAGGAAATGGGATACCAAGCATATCTCACTTGCAATTATGTGCATTAAAATGTGCTTGGTTCCCGAGCTTAGTGCTAGCATCCAATGTCCGAAACAAAAAAAAACTTTTTTTGCTCCATGCAGCTTGCAGCAAATTCGCTGATTAGCAAGAACCGCGGCAGGTTGATTCGTGCAAGTGTGAAGTGTTAAATTACATTCGCTATTCGGGTGGAATGCGGTCAGCGATTTTACTGCAGGCCGCATGGAATCGTATACAAAACTGTAAATCTAGACAATAGAACTGTATAATTCCACATATTTTTAAATAAGCAATATAACACTTTGTCATAAAAAACATTACAAATTTGTTACACTTACTCTAGTTATTTTTCGTTAATATGTATGCATAACAATCGTTAAGAAATAAATATAATATATATAATTTTTTTTTTATCAAGTTATTTTCATTTCGTTCTTGTGTTTATAATATTTTTCAAGTTTTTCAGATTTTTTGGTGATAACTTTTTGTTACTTTTCTTGACAATAATATTAATATCCCAGTTCACTTATTTCATAATTATACGGTCAGTAAAATACTTGAATAGCATAATTGCGAACCTTTTGATGTTACACGGACTTTATTGTGGACCGGGAGTTCATCCTTATAAGATAATTAATTCCATGTATCGCACGATGTACGGGAAAATCTTTCTCTAACTAAATTTTGAAATGCCGATTCCGACGAAGATGACAACGAACGCGATAAAACGAATAGAACGGAGCAGTTTACCAGAGCATCCAGTTTAAATATTGGGTGAGTGCAAAAGTTCGTGCGGAGGTGCAATAGACGGCAGTAGGATTGGCGTAAATTGTTATAATTTGAATCAAAATAATTTGTGTAGATACAATTTGTAGATACACCCGTGGCACAGTACATCAATTCACATGCAGCCTTAGAGCAGATGCGGGAAATTGCCGAAGAACGAAACACTGAAGGACCAATCGTTATGGTCCTTGGACCGACAGACGTTGGCAAAAGTACCCTGTGTCGGATTTTCTTGAACTATGCAGTTCGCGTCGGTCGTCGACCGATGTTAGTTGATTTGGACGCAGGACAAGGATTGATCTCGATACCGGGCACAATTGGAGCTCTTCTTGTTGAACGCCCGGCCAATCTGGAAGAGGGTTTCTCGCAGCAGGCACCGCTTGTCTATCATTTCGGACATAAATCGCCGTCCTCTAACGATGCACTCTATCAAATTGTGATTTCGTAGTTGGCGGAAGTAACGCTCGAAGGATTGCAGGCGAATAAAAGAAGTAAGTGCCGACATTATCGGAAAAAAATGGTAAACAATGTCTGTATTCCACAGCTACGGCATCCGGAAAAATAATAAACACATGCGGATGGGTAAAAGGTAGCAAATACAAAGTATAATAATATGTATTATCTATACATATAAATATAATTGTAGTGTCTGTCTGTTATTTGCTTATAAATGGCTATAAGTTAGTTTTTTGAGCTACTTTAGCACTGACTAAGCATAAAAACACATTTTTGAAATTTTTGTCTGTCTGTCTGTCTGTCTGTACGACCGCTTTTCACGCACAAACGGCTGAACCGATTGTAATGAAACTTGCACAGTTTGTTAGGTGTCCATCGGAATGAAATCTGCTTTTGGTTTCATTTCACTCCCCTCACTCCTTCTACCCCCTCCCATACAAATTGACTAATTTTCAAAATATATATTAATCAAATTTTCTTGGAAACTATAAAAGCTATGAGTTTGAAATTTGGAATATATTATTTCTATTATAAATGCAGTCTTTTTGTATACAAATTGTCTGAGTTTCTTCACTCCTTTCACCACCTCCCATACAAACTACACTTTTTCATGAATTACTTTACACCAAATTTCTCAGTACGTGTAACTTCCATAGAGCTAAAATGTTGTATTAAATCCTTAATTAACATTATTATTAATATCAGGAAAAAATTAACCGATTAGCTTCACTCCTTCTACTCCCTCCCATACAATGTGATACAGTTTCACGACTTCACAAGAATTTGATTTTCTTGAAAAATCTGAATGTTACTGATCTGAAATTTGAAATATAGCAATTGCATGATTATTATAGTTGTTTTACAAAAAATCACCAAAAACCTCCTTCTCCTTCCACCACCTCCTATATAAACCGCACTTTTTCATGAAATATTCTAATTGAATTTTCTCAGTACATTTAAATTTCATCGAGGTAAAAATTTGAACTTAATCCTTAATTAGCATTATTATTAATATTGGGACAAAAAATTACCGAGTAGCTTTACTCCTTCTAGCCCCTCCCATACAATGAGACACATTCCACGACTATATGTATAACAATTCGATTTTCTTGAAAAGTGTGAATGATACAGATCTGAAATGTAAAGTATATCAATTGCATGGTAGTTATAGTTGTTTCTCGAAAAATCACCAAAAACCCCCACTCCTTCTACCACCTCCCATACAAATTGCACAATTTGATTAAATTCAATGCACTAAGATTCTCAGTACTTACTCAATTTTTGAAGCTTAAATTTGGTACAAAACATTTTTATAGCTATTCTAGCATGATGTGAAACAAATTAGTTCACTGCTGTCACCCCTTCTACCACTCCCTATACAAAATTTCTTAACACCGCCAAAATTTCGATTTCATCTATACATAGTATCATATGATTGGGCTTTACGCACAATCGTAGTCCTGTTATGTTTTTAAGCTTAATGTTATTTTATTTGTTTTTTTTTTTTTAATAACACCAGCTACAATTATTCACATATCCTTAACGCTCTTCAACACATATATGATCTCGAATCACGGGTTTGATTTGATCACGAGCCTGTTCCATAAAAATGAAAGTATCATGCTTTCATTCTTAATAATTCATGGTTCTGATTCCAACAATACAGGGTGTTTGGTACTCCGTGCATAACCTTGTAAGGGGTTATTCCTGGATATATTTTGAGCAAAAAATTGTTCTACGGAGATGGTCCATTTTCAATATCCGCGGAGATACAGGGTGACCAAGAAAAGTGTTTCGGACCTGTACCCTCACTCACTCAAAACAATATATCTTGAAAACTAATAATCCCATTTCAAAGTGTTATAGCTTGTTTTATAGGGAATCAAATTACCTTTCATTTGGTGTAATAGTCCGTATTGTACCTGTACCCAATCCTGAGGTATTTCCTTCAGACCACAAATTTTTGATACTTTGACCCTCAAAATTCTGTGATCAATGTAGTTTTTCTCAAAAAAACGCATTATAAAAATGTCATTTTAATGTTGTTGTTTTATGTGCCATATTATTGCCTACAAAAGATGCACACATACTTATGACTTAGGTTTTCCCGTTTTCCAGGTAATAAGCGAAAATACCTATGGCTTAAAAATAAAATATGCCATAAACCAACCCTCGTTCTAAAAAAACTACCTGAAATGTTGTTAAACTGAAATATTCTTTGTGTCCTTTAATTACTATTTAAATTATCGATGAATGACCTTTAAGTAGTATTTAAATTATCGAGGAAATGAATTAAATTAAAATGAGTTTCAACACAACGACGCTGTTCGACGCTTGGCATTGCAGTTAAACGTCTCTACGTGGAAAGTTTGGAGTGTCCTCAAAGCAGAGCGGTTGCATTCCTACCACCACACACCAGTGCAGGAGCTGGTACCCATTGATTTGCCCAAAAGGATGGAGTTTTGCAATTGGCTCCTTGAACGACAACTAAGTGACGAGAATTTTATGAACAACATTCTTTGGACTGATGAGTCCCAATTCACCAGGGACGGTATCACAAACTTCCACAACTTACACACATGGGCTGAGAGCAATCCACATACAAGAAGAGAGGCATCATTTCAGCACAGATTCAGTGTCAATTTATGGGCAGGTGTGATTGGCAACGATTTTATTGGTCCTATTAGGCTTCCGCCCACCCTAAATAGTTCCAATTACTTGCAGTTTTTGACAAATGATCTACAAGAGTTATTGGATGATGTGCCACTGCAACGATTGGCTTCCATGTTTTACCAACACGATGGTGCTCCAGCTCATTACGGCCGACAAATCAAAGATTGGTTAAATTCCCATTATAGCAATCGCTGGATCGGTAGAAATGGACCGATACACTGGCCTGCAAGATCTCCTGATTTAACTATTATGGATTTCTTTGTATGGGGACGGATGAAGGACCTTGTCTACGCAACGGAAGTAGTAACGTTGCAGGATCTAAACACCAGAATCGATGCGGCAGCAACAGAAGTAAGGCAGCAGTTGAGGAGTATGAACACAAAGAGAACACTGGCAAAACGAGCTTTAGCGTGCATTCAAAATGAAGGGAGCCATTTTGAACATTTATTGTAATTAAGGAAATTTGAAATAAACCATAAGAACCATTCTTAAGTTCTTTTAGTTCAAGCGGAGAGTGTTGATCAACCTATTCTTGCTTTTTTGGCAAAA
Source organism: Chorisops tibialis (assembly GCA_963669355.1). Taxonomy (NCBI): domain Eukaryota; kingdom Metazoa; phylum Arthropoda; class Insecta; order Diptera; family Stratiomyidae; genus Chorisops; species Chorisops tibialis. Next base: position 249,332,837 of record OY770262.1, read on the forward strand.
GTGCTACATTATTGGAATGATAATTTCTTCTAAACTATAAGACTTATGCAATGCAAGTGTATGCATCTTTTGTAGGCAATAATATGGCACATAAGAAAACAGCATTAAAATGACATTTTTATAATGGGTTTTTTAGAGAAAAACTACATTGATCCTAGAATTTTGAGGGTCAAAGTGTCAAAAATGTGTGTTCTGAAGCAAATATCTCAGAATTGGATACAGTTACAATGCGGACTATTACAGCAAATGAAAGGTAATTTGATTCCCTAAAAAACATGCTATAACACTTTGAATTGTGATTATTAGTTTTCAAGATATAGCGTTTTGAGTGAGTGAGGGTACAGGTCCGAAGGACTTTTCTTGATCACCCTGTATCTCCGTGGATATTGAAAATTGACCATCTTCGTAAAACAATTTTTTGCTCAAAATATATCCAGGAATAACCCCTTACAAGGTTATGCACGGAGTACTAAACACCCTGTATATAAACCATTTTCTTCAAAGAGCCATTAAGGTAAGCAGATTATATATCCCACATAATGTATTACTAACTACACTCTCAAAAATTGCTTATTATTGCTATTTTTACGCGGACGAAGTCGCGGGCGTTTTCTAGTATATAATATAATATATATTATATATATATATGTATTATACAAAGTCCGATTTCGACTGTAGCGCCATCGTAAGAAAGTAAGTAAGTAATTAAGGATTTACTGCAACATTTTAGCTCGTTGAAAGTTACACGTACTGAGAAAATTGGTTTATAGCATTTTATGAAAGAGTACAGTTTGTATAGTTAGTTTGGAGTCGCTTTTGTCGTTGACAAAAAATTTAAACAGCAGGTCGCGAGCTTCAGACCAGTAAGTCAAAGAATGTGTGAAATCCGAATAAAGACTAAATTTTTCAACACTTGGTTGATCAACGTTCCCGCACCAACAGAAGACAAGGACGATATAACTAAAGACGAATTTTATGCCATCCTAGAAACAACCTATGACTCACTGCCCTCGAATGACCTAAAAATTGTCTTAGGGGATTTTAATGCAAAAGTCGGAAAGGAGGAGGCTCATAGAGGAACAACAGGAGGGCACAGTCTCCATGACATAACCAACGACAATGGCCAACGTCTTATTGGTTTCGCAAGCAGCAAACATATCATAGTAAGCTCTACGTGCTTCCCACATCGCGATATTCACAAACGAACGTGGGCATCACCAGACGGTCACACCTTCAACCAAATAGACCACGTTCTAATTGAGAAAAGGGCTGCTTCCACCATACTTGATGTACGGCATCAAATCCTCCGCAGAAGAGGTATTAGGGTATCAAGCACGGCGAAAAAATAATGATTGGTTCGACCAAGAATGTCGCGATGCAATAGATAGAAAGAACGAGGCTTACAAAATGTTTACTGAACGACCAACATGAGCCAAAAAAGAAAGATATGACGAGCTTAGGCGATATGCGAAAAGGACATGCAGACGAAAACAAAGGAAGTACCATAATGACAAAATACAAAAAATGGACGACGACATGAGAAAAAATAAAACGCGGGACGCATACGCAATAGTAAAAGACTTAAAAAAGGGATATAAGCCCAAAATCAGTCTCTGCAAAGACGCAGAGGGCAACATCATCAGCGACACACAAGAAATCAAAAGGAGATGGGCTTCATACTTTGAGCATCTTTTGAATCCCACCCCATTAGCACCGATCACAACAGACAACATTTCAATTGAAGCCTCAACTGACGAAGATGAACCATCATCGACACTTTCCACGCTTGCTGAAATCAAAGCAGCCCTATGTGACCAAAAACTAAACAAAGCGCCGGGAATTGACGAAATACCAGTTGAACTTCTGAGAAACGGTGGAAATTGTGTCGCTGAAATACTGCACAACATGATATGCAAAATTTGGACAGAGGTTATCATACCTAACGATTGGCGAAAAAGCATCACATGTCCAATTTACTAGAAAGGAGACAAACTCTGCTGTGAGAATTACAGAGGAATATCATTGTTGTGAACGTCCTATAAAATACTGACAAAAATAATTGAACGTCGTCTTAAGCCCTATACTAATCAAATAATTGGCGAATACCAAGGCGGATTCAGAACCGGACGATCTACAACAGACCAGATATTCTCGGTGAAACAGGTCCTTGAGAAATGCTGGGCATATAACACAGACGTGCACCAAATTTTCGTAGATTTTAATCAAGCATACGAAAGTATCGACAGGAGCGTACTGTACCAAATCATGCTTGACTTTGGAATTCCCCCAAAACTAGTCTGAATCACTATGACGAACACTGCATCCCAAGTGAGAATAGATACCGATTCCACGACCAGCTTTTGAACGGAATGTGGTCTAAAGCAGGGAGATGGTCTAGACCCCATGCTTTTCAACTTGGCACTAGAGTATGTCGTCCGAAAAATCTCAGTCGACACCAACGGGACAAGTCCACCCAACTAGTAGCATACGCTGACGACATTAACATCCTAGCAAGATCCTTCCCTAGTGCTAAGGAGTTATTTGTCAATCTTGACTCCGCCGCAAAAGAAGTCGGGTTGCGCATTAATGAAAGCAAAACAAAAGTAATGACGCAAACAAGAAGGAGAGCGCCTATCAGACAAAACAACAATTGCGGAATATAATTTGGAGAGTGTGGACAATTTCATATATCTTGGGGCTAATCTAAAAAAGGACGGTAATGAAACGAAATCAAACGACGGATAATATTAGCAAATAAGACGTATTATTCGGTACTTCCAATAATGAAATCCAAGAAAGTGCACAGGAACAATAAGCTGCGGATATATAAAACTATTGTACGACCTGTGCTCTGTTATGGCAGCGAGACGTGGACATTAACGCGAACTTCCGAAAATGCAGTTAACGCATTTGAAAGAAAGGTCCTCCGAAGAATTTTGGGACGTGTGAAGGAAGGAACGGAATGGCGAATAAGATACAACCATGAGTTGTATCAACTCTACGACGAGCCAGAAGCTTCAACGTTTATCAAGCTACGTAAATTGCAGTGGGCTGGCCATGTAGAGCGAATGGAAGATAGAAGAATTCCCAAACGTGCTCTGAAAGGCAAAGCGAGTGGTAACCGGCCAGTAGGCAAACCATGCAAGCGATGGGAAGACTCGGTTCATGAAGATCTTAAAAATTAGCAGCTGGAGGACGCGGTCTTTGGATCGAGACGATTAGAGGCGACGACTTCAGGAGGCCAGGGCCCGATTTGGACTGTCGCGCCATTGATGATGATACTCTATATGCAAACGAGTAACTCTTACTTACTCAAACATTTCATTCTAAAATCAAATAATCCTGGCAGTTTCTGTTAAATCATTAAAAATTCGCTTTGCATGAGAAAAACCCTCGTAAATTTTAATCTAAAAAACACTGTGAAATCTCCTTTGAACATGCATTACCAAAACAAAATTTAACTACTAATTTTACTTAATGTTACTTTACCACTGATCATTTTTTCTCCAATTCCTTAACGAATTCATTAAATCTCTCGCTCTTTGCTTCGTTTTGTGGAACAATAAGCGGTTTTATCACAAGAAAACCGCAGTGTAAAGTTCCAACTGTCCCCAAAATCATCAGCGCAATTTTTTGACTTGGTGTCATCATGAATGAGGAATTTCTATAAGTTTTTTACAAATTATGCATGTTATTTTGACGTTGCTCCTTATTCTTCTTACCGAATTTGTTTAGAAAAATAGAAAAATGTAAAGAAAAATTTCACAGGTCCATCCGCGAGTTGTCAAGTTTTCACCAACGAAGAAATCGAACGGGAAGTTTTTTTGACATTTCGAAGCAGAGGTTATGGACGACAAACGTTTGTTTGTTGTGAAACGTATTGTGTACAATTTGTGTATTAAAACTGCTGTTTAGAAAATGTCGGACGAAGAAGACGCAGTTTATGTTAAGAAAACGAACACGATTCACTATGGTTCGCTCGAGGAAGTGGAACGACAGCGGCAGCAAGCACTGGATAATATCGAATCCGACGAGGAAGAGTATGAAGCAGAAAGTAAAAAACCGGCAATCTCCATCCCTGCAGTCAGCTCGGTTGTATCGTCCTCGACAGCAAGCAGCTCTGCAACAACTACCCTAGGAAACATTCAAGTATCCAATGATTATTTCGATTTGGAAACGGAAGTGTAAGTATGGATAAATGGGGAATAAGTTAAGTTCCTATTAGGATTATTAAGGTTTTCAAGTTTTATGCGATCCTGAGCATCGGCTTGTAGGTTTCCTTGGTTTCCATGTGCATTGTCCACCAACCCGATGCCTTGAGAGTTATGTTCCATAACTTGTTTAGAATAAATTTAAGAATTGTTTCAGTCTGACTTCCTCAAAGCATTACCGATCCACTGCCACTTTGGCCCCTCAATAGAATAAAAATGCGTCGTGAGACGTTGGCTCACGAAGGTTTGTATATTCTTGGAAAGCTTATCAGTCACAAGGATTTGACGCATGCGATAAATTCTTGAAGCTTTGTGCGAAGAAAGATCTCTCGTAATCTCCAGAAACGTCTCAACCAATAGTTTGTAGTTTAACCTATTAGGGCGCGTAAACTTTTCGGATCCAGGCCATGTTAGTCTTTGACTAGGGTGATAATGGGCCGAAATTTGACGAAATCTCGTTGCGAGGCCCTCCATTTGTCAAACATAAACACTAAAAATGTTAAAAAGTTAACGTAGGCTTTTGAACTCTATTTAAATAATGAAAACTTAACAAAATTATGATTGAGCGTAAAGCCCAATCATATGATACTCTAGATGAAATGGGAAAGAGTTTAATGTACCGAAAAAGATGTCATCTCAAATTCTTTCGAATAATGAATAGTGACTTTTTTATGGGAGGTGGTAGAAGCTGGAGTTTTTCTATATGACAGCGAAGATGGCATGCAAAACGTTTCGTGCTGAATTTAAAGTTTTCATTATTTTAAAAGAAATTGGACATAGTCTTCCTGACATTGAAGCATTTGTATAGGAGGTGGCAGAGGATGTGAAAAGGATGTTGAGGCTCGGCTAAATAAAGCTCGTCAGGCTTTCGGTATTCTTTCCCCTTTCTGGAGGTTAAGAGAGATCTCGTCAAATCCGTGTTGTTAAATAGTTGTACTACGTGGAAAGTGACCGTTCGACTTACCAAGAAACTACAGACTTTCGTAAACCAATGCCTCCGGCGCATTTTAGGAATATTCTGGCCAGAAGTGATCTCCAACGACGAACTTTGGAGTACAACTGGCCAGACTAAAATAGGTATTGAGATTCAACGGTGGAAGTGGCAGTGGATCGGTCATACTTTGAGGAAAACCAGAGCAAAATATCGCAAAACAGGCTCTGGATTATAACCCTCAAGGAAGACGTCGGGTTGGTCGACCATGTAACACATGGAAGCGAGCAGTTGAGCAGTAGGCCAGAGGAATGAACAAGTCCTGGCAACAGCTTAAAGCCGATGCTCAGGATCGCGCCTTGTGGAAGAGAGTTGTTTCTGTCCTATTGGGGTCTTAACAGGAATTTGATTGATTTGATTGAGAGGATGTGGAGGGTTTTAGATGATTTTAAAACTGCTTATCAACATCCTTATCACTATGCTTTGTTTCAATTTCAATTGTTTCAATTGGCAGGGGGTAGAAGGAGTGTATCGAAGCTGATAATTTTCTTTGCATTTCTTGGAATTATTATTGGAAAAATTTTGGCAAAATTTTGAGTTTGTACATTTCCTAATTTTAATGGAAATTGATATAATGCATTTAACAAAATTATGCATTTGTATGGGAGGGGATAGAGGGAGTATAAGGATCAAAACATCACTTTACGTCGTCAATGACATTTATATTATTATACTTTCCACAGTATCGACAGGAGCGTACTGTACCAAATCATGCTTGACTTTGGAATTCCCCCAAAACTAGTCCGTCTAACAACACTCACAATGGCGAACACTGAATCCCAAGTGAGAATACAAACCGATTCCACAACCAGCTTTCGAACGGAATGTGGTTTAAAGCAGGGAGATGGTCTAGACCCCATGCTTTTCAACTTGGCACTAGAGTATGTCGTCCGAAAAATCTCAGTCGACACCAACGGGACAAGTCCACCCAACTAGTAGCATACGCTGACGACATTAACATCCTAGCAAGATCCTTCCCTAGTGCTAAGGAGGTATTTGTCAATCTTGACTCCGCCGCAAAAGAAGTCGGGTTGCGCATTAATGAAAGCAAAACAAAAGTAGTGACGCAAACAAGAAGGAGAGCGCCTATCAGACAAAACAACAATTGCGGAATATAATTTGGAGAGTGTGGACAATTTCATATATCTTGGGGCTAATCTAACAAAGGACGGTAATGAAACAGACGAAATCAAACGACGGATAATACTAGCAAATAAGACGTATTATTCGGTACTTCCAATAATGAAATCCAAGAAAGTGCACAGGAACAATAAACTGCGGATATATAAAACTATTGTACGACCTGTGCTCTGTTATGGCAGCGAGACGTGGACATTAACGCGAACTTCCGAAAAAGCAGTAAACGCATTCGAAAGAAAGGTCCTTCGAAGAATTTTGGTACCTGTGAAGGAAGGAAGGGAATGGCGAATAAGATACAACCATGAGTTGTATCAACTCTACGACGAGCCAGAAGCTTCAACGTTCATCAAGCTACGTAAACTACAGTGGGCTGGCCATGTAGAGCGAATGGAAGACAAACGTGTTCTTAAAGGAAATGCGAGTGGTAATCGGCCAGTAGGCAAACCACGCAAGCGATGGGAAGACTCGGTTCATGAAGACAGCAAAGCCATATTAAATAAACTGCCAACAAGTCGTGCGAAACTTTATTATTCTTGGGACAAGTTGCGGATAAGTGGAAAGTCAATATGCAGGCTAGAGTGGTTAGGGAAGACTAAGTCAAAGGAAGTTCTTGGGCAGGGCTGTTGTCAATTTAACAATATTTCATTCGTTTCTGCAAGTTTGGGTTTTTATGGGGGGTAATAGTAAGGGTGGGTGGATGCTAAAAGCTTTTTAATTGATTGCTTGAATCACGTTCCAATATTCTCTGTATAGAATGTCAGTTCCATAGACGAAATTGCATAGAATTTTCATAAGATTTTTTTTTTTTTACAGAATGACCTGTGTTATAGGCAATTTCGGCCTTTATGTGTAATGCACAAACACAGTCATGGAGAGAAGGAATGGGATTGGGAAGGTTGGGGAAGGGGAGTGAGAACGACCGTAGCGAGTGGAGAAGCTGGTATATTGCTCAGTTGTACTGGCTGCTTACTGACGAGTATTGGCAGATGTTATGGGGGACTGAATGATATAAAGCGAACAGAAACCATTTACTGAGTATTTAGGCCTTCTTGAAGTGGAACTGTTTCACTTTTACACCGTTTTTCCATTTTATTGCGAATAATTTTTTATCACCAATAGCAACTGAAAAATTTGCGCTTAAAAAAATCCCGTCTGGAGTGGGAATTGAACCCACGACCTATTGACTGAGAAGCAAGCACGCTGCCAACTACGCCACGGAAGCCTCGGTGATTCGGTGTATTTTACATTCACGAAACCGAACATTTGTATGAGAAGGGTAGAGAAGGTAGGGGAATCGTAAAATTTGATATGCAGTTTTATTTCGTTTCTCTTGTAAGGTGCTTGTACAAAATTTCAAGTTCGTAGCTTTTAATTTGTTGATTTAATGAAATTGGTCGAAATCATACTTTTGTATGGGTGGTGGTAGAAGGACAGGCGCGATCTCAAAACTTTTGACGCAATTTTATTTCAACTATTTTTAAAAGTTTTTGTGCAAAATTTCAAATTAATGTAGAAAGTTAAAGTAATAATCAGTTTAATAATGTTTACGATAATTCAATATAAAATAAGTATGTTGAAAGTTAAAGTTAAATAATTTAGACCGTGAAGTTAAGGTAATTCGGTTCGATAAAAATTGTACAAAAGCTAAAGTTAATTCAGTTCGGTAAAAATTGTATGAGAGTTAAATTTAATTCAGTTCGATAAAAATTGTATGAAAGCGTCGTAATCTTCGTCCGCCTGCCGCCGTAGCTCGATATCTGGAACCGCCTGCTGCCGATGATCGAATTCCGGAAAAAAGAGGGAGAGTAACGCACTCGCCGTCCATTTATAGGCTCGGTGCAGCATCGGTTGCACCCTGAAGTAGGCTATGATTTGCTGGATGCGTTCGGTCATCCCATATTGATAGCTTTTAATAGTTAGGTGATAATTGATTTCTTGAAAATGGTCGAAAAAATAATCTTAGAAATTTTAAAGGCTTTCAACCTGTTAATATTTTGTATATTTAGAGATTTTTTTTTAAATGCATTTCGCAAATTTTCAAGTTTCTACCTTAAAATTTCACTCAAAAATTTTCAGTTTGTGTTTTTTTTCAATGTACATGAAACACCTTGTGCACGTTAGACCGGGGGGGGCACGGTTTATAACAATTATGGATCAAGTTATTATTATTTTTCTATGTATATTAAATAGATGTATCCACATGCAAAATTTAAACTTTGTATCTTTCACCAGCGCCCTAACAAAATCACTCAAAATTTTCGACATTTTTGCTTATCACCTGCCTCCCCTTACACCTCCCAACTTAAAACCAAAATTAACCATTATGTAGTTCTACAATCTGACAAATTTTCGATTTGATATCTGTACTCTTTTTTGAGATATAAGGATTTGTAGTTTTGAAAAGTGCGCCATTTTTGAAATGCTCCCCATTTCCCCCCACTACTATTATTTCAACATGTAATATTGTTTTAGTATTTTCCTAGTATAGCTTAATATACGTTTTAAGTTTTAATTACATAGCTTAAGAGATAGTTGAGATATTCATTTTTAAGTGTTTTTCTTCGCACCCCCCCCCCCCCCCCCCTGACACTTCCCCTTACAATAAGTAGCCACTCTCTAAGCTGATTCCGATGGAGCTATATGCCACCTTAATGGTCTCAAAATATGAATTTTTTACGATAAGTAATTTCGAAGATATAATCATTTGAAAAAACAATTCGGCCGACAATTTGTTTTTAGCCCCCCCCCTTTTTCGGACGCCAATGGATAAAAAAATTAAATTATTTTTAAAGTTTGTCCCACAACCCTCTCTACAGGGTGTTTGGTACTCCGTGCATAACCTTGTAAGGGGTTATTCCTGGATATATTTTGAGCAAAAAATTGTTCTACGGAGATGGTCAATTTTCAATATCCACGGAGATACAGGGTGATCAAGAAAAGTCCTTCGGACCTGTACCCTCACTCACTCAAAACGCTATATCTTGAAAACTAATAATCACAATTCAAAGTGTTATAGCTTGTTTTTTAGGGAATCAAATTACCTTTCATTTGCTGTAATAGTCCGCATTGTAACTGAATCCAATTCTGAGATATTTGCTTCAGAACACAAATTTTTGACAGTTTGACCGTCAAAATTCTAGGATCAATGTAGTTTTTCTCTAAAAAACCCATTATAAAAATGTCATTTTAATGCTGTTTTCTTATGTGCCATATTATTGCCTACAAAAGATGCATACACTTGCATTGCATAAGTTTTATAGTTTAGAAGAAATTATCATTCCAATAATGTAGCACTTTTGTCAAAAAAGCAAGAATAGGTTGATCAACACTCTCCGCTTGAACTAAAAGAACTTAAGAATGGTTTTTATGGTTTATTTCAAATTTCCTTAATTACAATAAATGTTCAAAATGGCTCCCTTCATTTTGAATGCACGCTAAAGCTCGTTTTGCCAGTGTTCTCTTTGTGTTCATACTCCTCAACTGCTGCCTTACTTCTGTTGCTGCCGCATCGATTCTGGTGTTTAGATCCTGCAACGTTACAACTTCCGTTGCGTAGACAAGGTCCTTCATCCGTCCCCATACAAAGAAATCCATAATAGTTAAATCAGGAGATCTTGCAGGCCACTGTATCGGTCCATTTCTACCGATCCAGCGATGGCTATAATTGGAATTTAACCAATCACTGATTTGTCGGCCGTAATGACCTGGAGCACCATCGTGTTGGTAAAACATGGAAGCCAGTCGTTGCAGTGGCACATCATCCAATAACTCTTGTAGATCATTTGTCAAAAACTGCAAGTAATTGGAACTATTTAGGGTAGGCGGAAGCCTAATAGGACCAATAAAATCGTTGCCAATCACACCTGCCCATAAATTGACACTGAATCTGTGCTGAAATGATGCCTCTCTTCTTGTATGTGGATTGCTCTCAGCCCATGTGTGTAAGTTGTGGAAGTTTGTGATACCGTCCCTGGGGAATTGGGACTCATCAGTCCAAAGAATGTTGTTCATAAAATTCTCGTCACTTAGTTGTCGTTCAAGGAGCCAATTGCAAAACTCCATCCTTTTGGGCAAATCAATGGGTACCAGCTCCTGCACTGGTGTGTGGTGGTAGGGATGCAACCGCTCTGCTTTGAGGACACTCCAAACTTTCCACGTAGAGACGTTTAACTGCAATGCCAAGCGTCGGACAGCGTCGTTGTGTTGAAACTCATTTTAATTTAATTCATTTCCTCGATAATTTAAATACTACTTAAAGGACATTCATCGATAATTTAAATAGTAATTAAAGGACACAAAGAGTATTTCAGTTTAACAACATTTCAGGTAGTTTTTTTAGAACGAGGGTTGGTTTATGGCATATTTTATTTTTAAGCCATATGTATTTTCGCTTATTACCTGGAAAACGGGAAAACCTAAGTCATAAGTATGTATGCATCTTTTGTAGGCAATAATATGGCACATAAAACAACAACATTAAAATGACATTTTTATAATGCGTTTTTTTGAGAAAAACTACATTGATCCCAGAATTTTGAGGGTCAAAGTGTCAAAATTTGTGTTCTGAAGCAAATACCTCAGGATTGGGTACAGTTACAATGCGGATTATTACATCAAATGAAAGGTAATTTGATTCCCTAAAAAACAAGCTATAACACTTTGAATTGTGATTATTAATTTTCAAGATATAGCGTTTTGAGTGAGTGAGGGTACAGGTCCGAAGGACTTTTCTTGATCACCCTGTATCTCCGTGGATATTGAAAATTGACCATCTCCGTAGAACAATTTTTTGCTCAAAATATATCCAGGAATAACCCCTTACAAGGTTATGCACGGAGTACCAAACACCCTGTATATCTCTACTGATTTTCAACTTCCACGAATGCAGATCGTGCTGGAGATATTAGCAAGTGTAATTTTTGACTTTTTCCCTCCCCCGCCTCCCCCTTCCACCTAAAACCACCCAAAATTTAGAAAATAGAGCTCACTTACCCAATCAACAATCCACCCAAATACGAACATTTTACCTTTAACGGTTTCGGAGATATGAGTCCATAAGTACGGCGGACGGCATACGGCGGGACGAATTTTTTTTTTGCATTTTTAGGCTAATTTGAAGCGCGAAAAAAAAGAAATTTCAGGGTAGCAAATTTTTTTTTTTCTTGTGTCGATCATAACACTTTTTTATTAGAATAATATAGTAAAATTAGCAGCTGGAGGACGCGGTCTTTGGATCGAGACTATTGGAGGCGACGACTTCAGGAGGCCAGGGCCCGATTTGAGCTGTCGCGCCATTGATGGTGATGATGATACTTTCCACAAAACTTCAAGTTGACAGATTTGACGGTTTCGAAGAAAAATAATTAAATTGAAATTTCAAAATTTCGTAAAATTTGTATGGAGTGAGATGAAGTTCATAATTTTTTCGAAACTGATTGCAATTATAAAATTAATTATGGCAAAAATTCGTCTTTTCAGATTTGCTAGTTTCAATGAAAATCGAAAAAAGGAAATTTTTCAAAATTGATCATTTGTATGGGAGGGGTAGAAGGAGTAAGTGGGTCGGATTAATAATTTGTGATGGGAATGATATACAGTGCCGAAAAAAAAATAGCACCATCACGAAATTTTTTCTATTTGTTAAAAAAAAAAACATTTCGTGTCGAAAATTGTTTGTACATTGCTCATAAATATATCACAACGTGTTCACTTTCCGCAGAAAACAGTTTATTGTTCATAATGATAACGGTTCTTTTCAATTTAAGTGATTTTCAGAGAAAAATGCAAAATAGAAGAAGAATAGCACCACTGACAATTCTGTTGAAGAGCGCATTAGTTGAGTTTATTAATTTGACTCCTGTACAAGTTAAAGTGTTCTTGTTCGGTTTTCGTTAGTTTTTACACAAATTTAATAGTAAATGGGTCGCGGAAAGCATTGTAGTGCTGAAAAAAGAGACTTTATTCGAAAACTTATTTCAGAGGGCAAAGCTTATAGCGAAGTGCGTTATTTTGTTGGATGTTCAACAAAATGATACGCAATGCCATAACTTTCCAAGAAAAAGCTGAAACACGTGGACATATCGAAGTTGCTTGAAAATCGGTTGATCCGCCAGAGCAAGAAGGAGCGAACCTTTTAAGCCGGCAACTGAACTGAAAAAGAATCTCAATATAGCTGCAACGGTGCAAACAGCTCGTAATCGTTTAAGACATCACAATTTAAAAGCCTGTAGCTCAAGAAAAGTTCCACTCCTAAGTGCGAAGCATGTAGCCAAACGTATTGAGTTTGCAAAAGAACACCTGAAATGGCCAGTTGAAAAATGGAGGAAGATCTTATGGTAAGACGAGAGCAAAATTGTTCTGTATGGCGGAAAAGGCTCTCGTTCATACGTTAGACGCCCTCCGAATGCAGAATACAATCCTCAAAACACATGTAAAACCATTAAACATGGGGGTCAAGTGTAATGGTGTGGGCTTGCTTTTCGCATTATGTCATAGGCCCAATACATTGGATAAAAACAAGTATGGACCAACACGTTTACGTTGAAATAATTGAAAAATTATGCTACCTTATGCAGACTACGAGATGCCTTTGCTGTGGGTCTTTCAACAAGACAACGACCCCAAACACACCAGCAAGAAAGCGAAGAAATGGTTCAGAGAGCATTCAGTGAACGCCATGGAGTGGCCTGCGCAGTCACCAGATCTCAACCCTATTGAGAATTTGTGGGCTGATATAAAAATAGCAGTTGCTGCTGCCAAGCCAACCAGCAACGAATCACTTTGGAATGTAATTAAGGAGTCCTGGAACGAAATTCCGCTAAGTCGATGCCAGAGCTTGGTTGATTCAATGCCAAAACGTTGTGCAGCCGTTATTTCCAATAAAGGTCACGCAACTAAATATTAAAACTGAAGGACGTCATCAGCTGGAACAGATAACTATCGCAAACTAATTCATTTTTTCTATTTTTTTTAACCTTAAGTGCACTTTGGAATTGTGGTGCAATTTTTATGTTTTTACAAGATTTGTTTAAATAGCTTTCAAACGGTAAATAAAACCTTAAATATTTTTATCACACAATTTTTATAAAACTTTTTTACTGTTCATTAGTTATTTAAACTAACAAATAGAATTACAATGCCTTTGGAAAGATTGTTGGTGACGTTGGTGCTATTACTTTTTTCGCAGCTGTACATACATATATCGCTATACTTTTACCCAAATTTGAATTTGATAGCTTAAATAGTTTCGACGAAAAATCAATTTCTTAAAATTCCGAAATTTCATGAAATTTGTATGGGAGGGGGTAGAAGGAGTGGGAACTTAAAGTTTATTTTTTGCTACACATTTCTGCACAATAGCTCAAAGCGGTCACTCGGAATCGAGGTTTTTGAGCGACAACAAGTATTTATGTACCTTTGGCGGCTCTGTGCGAACATTAATTCTTATCATTACACACGGTAAGGCAAACACAATTTACGCTCAGATTTCCTCTAGAGTATAAACATAATAGCAGAAAAGGTGAAAAAGAAATTTTTTGATTTTAAGAAATTGCGTATGGAAAATGGTAGAGGGGATGACGACATTGAACTAATTTTCTCACATCACGCTTGAGTTGTTATCAAAATGTTTTATACAAAATTGTGGATTCGAAAATTTAATAGGTACTGAGAAAATTAGAGTATCGGATTAAGTGAAATTGTGCAGTTTGTATGGAAAGTAGTAGAAGGAGGTGCGAGTCCTTAATTGATTTTTTCTGAAATAACTATGAACATCATGCTTTTGACATGTTTTAAATTGTAGATCAGTGGCATTCACACTTTTCATGTAAATCGACTTTTTGTAACGTTGCGAAATTGTGTCAGATTGTATGCGAGCGGGTAGAAAGAGAGAAGCTAATCGAGATTTTTGTTATCTCGAAAGCATTGTCAGCATGTACAGGGGAGCCGAAAAGGATATTGAGGCTCGTATTAACAAAGATCGTCAGGCCTTTGGTATTCTTTCCCCTTTCTGGAGGTTGAGAGAGATCTCCCTTCGCATGAAGATGCGATTATTTGACGTTGTACTACGGTTGGTTGTACTACGTGGAAAGTGACCGTTTGACATACCAAAAAACTGCAAACTTTCGTGAACCTCCGACGCATTTTACGAATATTCTGGCCAGAAGTGATCTCTGACGATGAACTTTGGAGTACAACTGGACAGACTAAAATAGGCGTTGAGATTCGGAAGCGGAAGTGGCAATGGATCGACCACATTTTGAGGAAACCAGAGCGAAACATCGCCAAAGAAGCTCTGAGTTAAGCAGCTGAAAGCAGTTGAGCGGGAGGCCAGAAGAATGGGAAAGTCCTGACGACCATTAAAGGCCAATGCTCAGGATCGCTCCTTGTGGAAGGGAACTGTTTCTGTCCCATGGTCCTTTGGGTGGTCTTAACAGGAATTTGATTGATTGATATTGTATTATATATTTCCAAACCGCTGTCGATCACACGACTTAATCGCTTTGCAAATTTCGACTGTGTTTTTTTCGCGAAAGCTCGCCTTTTTTTATACCACATCACACGAATTCTAGAAGATTCTTCGCTGTTCCCATAACAAGTTTATTAATGCGTATATGTTTGTGTGTGTGTGTGCGTGCGCTAACGCGCGCCTATACTTATGTGTATGCAAGAGAGTACGCGTTCATGTATATTTGCTCGCGAGCAGTTCAAGGATATAAACAATTGACGATTGCAGACAGTCGACGATTAGTTCAGTGCGTGTGTATATTGAAAATAGTAGATAGTTGGAGATCGCGAGACAAGCGGCATAGTGTTGGCATGTGACATTACCACCTCCTAAGCTTCTGTTCGTCTCCAGAGTTTTCCCAGCAAACAAAATAATGCGTTAATCGTTAGTGAATTACATTAATGAGCGATTTGATCGTTAACTATTCATTGAACGCACTAAATGGACATTCGGTAATGAATTATTTTTAACAATTCATTAATGAAATATAAAACGCTTACAAGAAACGAATCATTAATGATTTTTTTTTCATTAACGAATGTCGTTTAAGATTCATGACCATAAATCATGATGATTTCCTTACCGATGATCCGATACGGAAGTAAGTAGAATACCTCTTAAGATATCACGCCAATTGCCATAATCGCGAATGTCGTCCTTCGAAATTTTGACAACGAAGGTCTTCTTCCATTTAGCCGGATATCTTCCTCTTTGAAAATTTATACATGAGTGAACCTGATCATTAATTCGCCTCCTTATTCTCTTCCCCATTCCAGTTCAAAAGACAAACAAGCCCTACTTGAAGAATTCGAACGTAAACGACGTGCACGCCAAATTAACGTAAGTACTGACGATGCTGAAGTGAAACGTAACCTCCGACAACTGAACGAACCAATTTGTTTGTTTGGTGAAGGTCCGGCCGAGCGTCGTCGACGTCTGAAAGAATTGCTAGCCAGCCTGGGCGAGAACGCGATCAAGCAGAAACAAAACGAAGAGGAGGAACGTAAACAATTACAAAAAGAACAGGAAACGACGTGGTACCATGAAGGACCGGAAGCATTGCGAGTCGCTCGCTTCTGGATTGCCGACTATTCGTTACCTCGAGCCAAAGAACGTCTAAACAAGGCTCGCAGTCTTCTCGAAATGCCCAGTTCGACACGAGCCGGTCGAATGGTCGAACTACAAAAGCGAATTCAATCGTTAGCGCCGCATTGCAGTCAGGTTGGCGATAGCCGACCAGTAAGCTATTGTGCCTTTAATGACGACTCGACTCTAATGATGACGTCTAGTTGGTCGGGACTGTGTAAACTTTGGACTGTACCGGATTGTACGTTGCAACAGACGCTGCGTGGTCATACAAGTTACGTGGGTGGTGTAGCATTCCGCCCAGGCGTTCCACAAGATGCAAAAAATGAAGTGGCTATGGCATCGGGAGGTCACGATGGATCAGTTAAGTTGTGGGCGTTTGGAAGCGAGGAAGCTATTGCTGATATTACGGGCCATATTCCGCATAGAGTAGCCAAAGTCGCCTTTCATCCTTCGGGAAGATTCCTATCGACTGCTTGTTACGATTCGTCGTGGCGCCTATGGGACTTGGAACAGAAACAGGAAGTTCTCCATCAAGAAGGTCATGCAAAAGCCGTGCATTGTTTAGCATTTCAAATCGATGGCAGCGTTATCGTTACAGGGTAGGTTCATTTACAAAAAGTATTTTTTCTTTGCTCAGTTTTTTATTTATTTCAGAGGTCTGGATGCTTTTGGTCGCATTTGGGACTTACGAACCGGGCGCTGTATTATGTTTCTCGAAGGACATCTTGGATCGATATTTGGCGTTGATTTTTCACCAAATGGTTTTCATGTGGTGACTGGCAGTCAGGATAATTCGTGCAAAGTAAATTTTTTAAAACTAAATAAAAACGAAGAAATTCTCACGAAATTGTTGTTGTGGTTTTTTTTAGATTTGGGACTTGAGACGACGACAGTCAGTTTACACAATTCCGGCACACACAAACTTGGTTACCGACGTTAAATATCAGAAAGATGGTGGTAATTTTTTGGTCACTGGCAGTTATGATTGCACGACAAAGGTAACCGTTATGATCTTTCGCTAGTTGCACAATGGAAAAATAAATAGGTTCAACTTCTAATGATTTTGGTTGCCCATTTTTTATTCATCAGCTAAATTCAATATTAGCAATGTACTTTGTGTCCTTTCGATTCTAGCTCTCCTCTGTCTCCATTTTTTCAACCAACATTAAGTTGCACCCAATCAGAATTGTTTTAGTTATTGATTGAGATGGTGTTATATGTAATACCAAAGACTATGAATAATATAAGATATCCCAAGCCTATGGAAAAAAATTATAACCAATTCTACTGCGTTGAGAGCAACGAAAAGGTTTTAAACACCCAAAGTACATGATCCCCGCTCATTGGCTTCTACCCGCGCGCCCATATCCAACAGCCAATCGATTCAATCGGCGGCCGTCGTTATGTATGATTAAAACCTTTTCGTCGCTCTCAACGCAATGGAATTGGTTATAATTTTTTCCATAGGCTTGGGATATCTTATATTATTCATAATCTTTGGTGGTACTGATGTGCATGCAATACAAAACCTCGTTTGTGAGAAACAATTTATTCAAATCGGAATGAAAGTGAAACTGAATCTAGTAAAGGGCGAAAATGAGAGTTAGTCCAACCTTGATGGTTAAACATTTTATGTAGGGTTGTATCAGCCTGTAAAACTAACTCAATATTTACACCCGGTTACATTTTATAAACCCAAACATCTATTTCCTTCGGGAAAAAGTTTGCGAAAAGCAAACAATATCAGTCTTTACAAAAAATAACAAATACGATTTTCAAAACACCTTAGCACTTAAACTCGATCTGGCCTTAGAAGTACACACTGTAATATCTTATCTTAATTTTTTCAGATTTGGTCGAATAAAACGTGGCAACCATTAAAAACACTACATGGACACGATGGTAAAATCACAAGTGTAGATATTTCACCGAACTCGCAGTTCATTGCGACGGCATCGTTTGATAGAACTTTTAAGCTGTGGTCGCCTGAAATATAGAAATATTTTTTTTAATATAAGATTTTTTTGATTTTTTTGAAAGAGAATTAGAGTTTTTTTTGTAAAGACTTAAAAATATCTGCTCTTGAACATAAGGTGCAAATGGAAGCATTCTTAATCATTGTAATCTATTTATTGCAGCAATACAAATTAAGAAAAGGGTGAAATCCAAATTTTATATATTGTTACATGCAGACCTGGCAGCCCCGCCGCTCGATCTCTCTCGAATAGACAAGAATTATGTAGAACAGTATACTCCACTATGTAGAAAGCCACAATTAAAGATCTAGAGCTTTCCAGTATAGTTCACACATACACACCGAAGGAAGCTTCGAGAACACTCATGAGTATGGGAAGAGTATAACGCTTTCAGCGATTTTTGTTACGGAAGACGCGAACCAATGAAAGCGATAGAAAAATACGCGGCGGTATTGCCATACATTGCGAATTAAGCGGGAAATTGAATTAAAGTGCTAATAAATAAATTATCACTTATTTTCAACGAATTGTGTTTTCACTTGAAATCCCGGCGAACCCCTAGCTCGCAACAATTGGTGTCAGAAGTGGGATTTCAAGGATAAATTCGGGTTAAAAATCGCGAGTCAGAAAGTGAAATTAAAATCTCGAACGGATAGTGAGAATTTTGTGAGAGCGAAAAAGTGAAACTAAAATTCTGGAACGGACAGTGAGAATTTGGTGAAATCGAATATTCTCGAGTGCTCTAGTGAGCAGTGACTTTAATTAGTGAAGTAAAATTTAAGTGAATTCGAATCGCGGAAAAACTTGAAATAATCGGTAGTGAAAATGCCGCGTTATCTGAAGGATTTAAAATTAACGGAGCTGAAGGAAGAGCTCAGTGGACGCGAGTTATCTACGACAGGGAACAAGTCTGAACTTGTCAGCCGTATGATCGAGATACTTGAGGCTGAGGGTAAGGATGCAGATAGTTTTGAGTTCCAAATCGAAGAAGCTCGTGAAGAGGAGTGTTCTGGTACATCGGATGCTCTAACACAGCTAATGCAACAAATGATGAACAAATTAGATCAACAATCAGTGGACATTAAATAACAATCAGCTGTGACAACAGACATGAATCAGAAATTAGATCAACAATCTGCGGACATTAATCAGAAATTAGAGCAACAATCAGCGGACATTAATCAGAAATTAGAGCAACAATCAGCGGACAGTTGGTGGCGTACGCAGATGACGTGGATATTCTGGCCCGATTAATACTGTGGGTTAAGGAGGTATTCCAGGAGTTGGAGTCGGCAGCGGGTGAAGTAGAGCTCAGGCATAATGAAGCGAAAACTAAGCACATGTCCTAGACACGAAGGACTGTCCCAGAGAGGCAGAACATTACTATGGGCGAATACAACTTCGAGCAGGTGGATGAATTCATATACCTGGGAGCCCTTCTCACAAAGGATGACAATTACCGACATGAAATTCAAAGAAGAATCACGACAGGTAACAAAGCATTTTATGCGGTTCTCCTCAAAATGAATACGAGGAAGTTCCATCGAAACATTAAACTACGCATCTACAAGATATTAATTCGTCCTGTGCTGATATATGGATGCGAAACATGGACCTTGACGCGAGTGTCGGAGAAAACAATCGACACGTTTGAGCGAAAAATTCTTCGGATGGTGTACGGAGCAGTTAAAGAAGGAGATGATTGGCTAATTCGAGTGCTCAAGGGCAAAGCTCAAGGCAACCGTTCGCAGCCACGAAAGCGATGGGAGAACTCAATCGACGCAGATTGCAGATCGCTTTTCGATTTTTTAAACTGGAGGACGCGGTCGTTGGACCGAAATAACTGAAGCAGGTGCATCCGGGAGGCCAAGGCTCGATATTGGCTGTAGCGCTATTGCATCATCATCAAGCCTGTGGAAAAAATGTTAACCAATTCTACTGCGTTGAGAGCGACGAAAAGGTTTTAAACACCAACAGCACATGGTCCCCGCTCATTGGTTTCTACTCGCGCGCCCATATCCAAGAGCCAATCGATTCAATCGCCGGCCGTCGCTATGTGTGCTTAAAACCTTTTCGTCGCTCTCAACGCAATGGAATTGGTTAGAATTTTTCCCATAGGCTTGGGATATCTTATCTTATTATTCATAGTCTTTGCTATGGTATAGATAGGTAACCCATCCCATCATCGTATTTGGGCATTATTTCGAGGTAGAGTTAGAGGAAGATAGATTAAGGGGTAGTGGATTTATTGTAGTTACATAGAACCATATCTTGATATTTTAACGTAAACGTTCCAACGCGCTAGGTCGCAAGTTCACGGTTATTTTTAGCAACACGGATTGTTTTTGTGACGACAATCATTAACGCCCCCGAAGGTAGCAGTCTACGTCAAATGCAAGTGCGGCAATCATACTGCTGGATGCGAGACCTATCTAAATCTCTACCAATCTATCGGTCATGGCACCGGGTTGGGAAACGCAACGCCACGCCGAGCTCCTAGAAGCTCTGCCCGCGATGTGGGCGACAAACCACAGCCTCCACGATACTCTACGAAGGACTATCTTCCATTGCCGGGGGTGGAATCAACCTTCCATGGGCTCCCCGACACCCGTGGTATCAGAAAACCTCCGGTCAGGTCTCGTAAAGGTTATACCGGAATTGACCTTGGTCGTTCATATGATAACAAAAGTTATCCCTTCCCTGCGTTAAGGTTAGTCTTATTAATCATATAATCGTGTTCATACGTTTATACATTCGTATTTTCCTCCAATGTTTGTCATTAATGACGTGCATCTCTCTTAGCGAGCAAGGCTATATAAAACAGGCAGCTCTTCGATTTCATCAAATGGCTTCCATGGTGACCCTTATTTGCGCAGTTTCTACAGTGTATAGCAGCAACGTGTCCTACTTGACCACTCCTTGGCTCGACAATTTACAACTCTGTGATCAAACTCTAGGTAGCGATAACATGAGAAGAGAGCATCATGGTGTCTGACACGATACGAGTACCACTTTACGTAAATCCTTTCTGACCCAACAAGTTCGTTCATGATTTCTTCTTTACTCTCGAGAATTACGCTCGCTACCGCCTTGCCATCTTTATTTGGCTTACTGACCACACGGACACCTTTTCAGAACTCCTCCTGAGTGAACTTCCCTTTCACGCTGTTCGAGTAGATCTCATCTCTTCGGTAGTAATCGAGCCATCGACATACTGTATCATTATTTTGTGACCAAATTTTTCATTCACAGCAATATCGAGACCCACTTCTTGCAACTTTTTATTAGAAATCCACACTCCCCCATCTTTCCTCGGGTTGATCAATTTCCGTCGTAATTCTTCGTGCAATTTCGGACGGCGACGTAGCTATGTATCTTTGCTCTTGACGACCAGCGACCAAGTTTCGATAGGCGAAAGGACTGGATTGACAGCAGGCATGGTAGTTACATCAGGGACGCTGGCAACAACACAAATGGTGGGTCCAGAAATTGCTGATTTGTCTAGTGCATCTGCGCGGCCTTTGTGGTACTCACATGTACTTATCAGATTGGTGACGATTATGCTGATGTTGGTGAGATTCCTATCAATCCTCGGGTACCCACAACCACCTTCCAGTAATACATATTTTCTGATTTTAGAGAAATGTGCATTCGCCTTCTCCAGATATTCGTATATATCTTCATCTTCTAATTCGTTTTCCTCCTCACTCTTACCAACTCCTGTAGTCTCGAATTCACCTCCTTCACGGCTGCTGCAGGTGCCCCACTACCGACCAGCAATGTGCCTGCTCTAAGAGCAGCGACCTTGGCTTCTTCGAGGTTAGGCTGCTTAGTAACTTCAGCCAATGCCGCAGATAAATTTTTCTTCACTGCATCGCGGGGCTCAGGAACCTCCTCATCAGTCTCCTCGCTTCTAGAGCTGTCGTCGGTCTCGTTGACGATCGTTTCCTCTCTCTCACTTGTCCTGTCACTGGCCTTAGTCGGCTTTTTTCTGCTAACTTTAACTGGGGAGTCAATATTACCTGCTGAAGAATCCGGCTCATTATTGTAGTTTAAGTAGGAATGAAAAAAGCCTTATGTGTAATGGCATGTTTTGGGTCAGGTTAGGCTTGGATTGAATTGCATTTCTTGAAATGATGGCGCTAAAGCCCAAATCGGACCTTGGCCTTCTGTATGTTTTGCCTCCATCCATCTCGCTTCAGTAAACGCGTCCTTCAGTTTGAGAATCTTAGCAGTGATTTGCTGACTGTGTCAATAGAATCCTTCCAGTGCTTTCGCGGTTTTCCGACCGTTGACTGTTTGTTGACTTTCCTTTTTAATGTGCGTTTGGTAATTCTTCCGTCATCCATTCGTTCCACATGACGAGCCCATTGTAGCTTGTTAAATTTGATAAAGGTTGACACTTCTGAATTGCCGAAGATGACATACAATTCTCCATTGTATCATATTCTCCAGATCGAGTGTTCCCTCACAGGTCCGAGGATTCTTCTGAGGACCTTTCTTTCAAAGGTGTTAAGTAGCTTTTCGGACACCTGAGTTAAAGTCCACGTTTCGCTGTCATAGCATAGCACAGATCTTATGATCATTTTACATAGCTTAAGTTTTGTTTTCCTGTGTACGTTCTTGTTTTTAATTATTGGAAGTACCGAATAATACAACATCTTGTTTGCCATCATTATCCTTCTTTTGATTTCGATGGGTTCGCTTCCATCTTTCGATAGGTTCGTCCCTAGGTATATGAAGTTGTCTACGTTTTCTAGGTTATAGTCTCCTACCGTAATATTTTGTCTGATTGGCGTCTTTTTCCTAGTTTGTGTCATAATTTTTGTTTTGTTTTCATTAATACGTAGTCCAACTTCCCTTGCTACCGAGTAAAGGTTTACAAATACCTCCTTAGCACTCTCCAGAGATCTTGCAAGGATATCTATATCGTCGGCATATGCTACGAGTTGTGTGGATTTGAAGCATAGTGTTCCCTTGGTATCAACGGGAAGTTTCTGAACAACATATTCGAGTATCAAGTTGAAAAGCATTGGTGCTAGGCTGTCACCTTGTTTAAGGCCGTTGTCAATTCTAAAGCTGGAAGTCAGATCATTGTCTACTGATTCGGTCATTGTCGTTCTTGTAAGCCGAACCAGAAGCCATCAATATTATATTCTAAGTACTTTTTGTCTAACTGAGAATATCCGTGTTCCGTGTTCGATCGTCCAGCTCTAAATCCGCCTTGATATTCATCAATTATTTTGTCAGCATGGGGCTTAATTCTCTTTCCTAGAATTTTCGTCAAGATCTTATAAAACGTACACAACAAAGATATTCCTCTATAGTTCTTGCAGCAGAGTTTGTCACCTTTTTTATAAATTGGACATAAGATCCTCTTGCGCCAATTTTCAGGAAGTGTTTTCTGCGTCCATATATCCGTGACTAATCTGTGTAGGAGATGCGCAATGTTGGTATCGACGACTTTCAAAGCCCCTGCTGGAATTTGATCATTGCCCGGCGCTTTGTTGTTCAAGTGGTTCTTGAGGGTCGTTTTTACATTTTTGGAGTGTGGGAGGACTCAAAGAGGGTCCGTCATCAGCTGTTACATTAGTTTTGCCTGCTATTATATCTGCTGCTGCTGTTCGTCCGGATTGAGGAGGTGTTCAAAGTATTGCGCCCGTCTTTGTTTTATGTCTTCTGCATTACTTATAATGTTGCCTTCTGTATCCTTGTAGAGAGTCGTCTTCGGTTAGTATCCCTCTCTCATCCTTTTAACTAGGGAATACACGGCTCTTGTGTTGTGTAATTTGAAATGTTCGTTTTTAATTTCGTCATTATTGTACTTCCGTTTTTTGTCCCGTTTGGTGCGTGTCGGCCGTTCCGTTAATATTTTGTAAGCTTGATTTTTTCGCTCTAAGGAATCTTGGCATTCGTTGTCAAACCAAGTATTTCTTTTGCGCCGGGGCTGTTGTCCTATCACCTCCTCCGCGACGGATGTGTATCGGAATCTCGGCTAAGGCCCGACCTCCGGGTCGGGCAGCACCTGTTGCCGGCTGCTCAGAAGCGTGGGCGTGGAATAGCTGACCCAGAGGAACCGCCATCTTTGAAGGGTGCTGAGAAAAGAAATTAAAAAAAAATACAAGAGGAGGTGGCGAGGACACGGACCGGCAAATGTCGGCCCCACGGCTTCCAATTAGGAGTTTAAGCTAATAGCATATTGTTTAACACCACAGAAATCACAATACCACCTCGAGCCGCATATAGCTTATAGCACGTAATAAAAAAAAATGTGTCGTTTTAATATATTTTAGTTTAATTTTTCCCTTTTTTTTTATGAAAATAGGAAAGATAACAATATGGGAACGAAAAAAAAATTTGGTACCTTTTTTTAATTTTTAACTACGTTCAGGCCCGTTCGTTGATGCTGATTTCTCGTTATTACTTTTGTGTGTCGTTCAAAAAAACTGCTGGCTCGATCGACGGCCATCTCGTCGAGGAGCAAAACGAAAAGCTGCTTGCCCAAAAAAAAATTTTTTCTATCCGGTAGTATCCGGTATTGCAGTCTTTTTTTCGAAGATCAACGAAAAAGTGCAATCAGTGTACTTTTATGCGGCGCGAAGTGGTCTTCGATGATACATTTTTTTTTTATTATTTTGATTATTATTATTACAATTTTTTTTTGTATATTAAAATTTAAAGGGAAACTAGCCGAAGATGGTGAGTAATTCGTAACAGATGATCTTTGATGTTTTGCCACATTTCTTCTATTGGCATGCTGGCGTTGTTGTTCAGTATTGCATTTAGTAAAATATTAAGGAGACATACGAATTGATTTGATATACAAACAACCCGTGTAGTGGTAGATAAGTTAGGTGTTGGTAAGTTATTTGGCGGCCAGATTCAATAATGCGTCTGTATGTATGTATGTTCAGAAAGTGTCCGATAGCCTGATTCAATATAACTACAATGCTTCTTACCTGGTTGAAGTTGTCCAAAAGAAAGCAAAACGCCTTTTAAACAATAAGATGTAAGCTTCTTCGGTTGCAATCTATTTAGACAAAAAATACTTTCCGATTGCCTCTAAAAACACTGCAGCAATTAAGAATCGGCCAAGTGATGAAAAAACACGCTTAAGACGTGTTTCTGTAAAATACAAAAGTCATTTCAAGACGGACTCTACGACTTCAATTGCTCATTTATAAGCATTTCAATCGATTGACAAGCCAAAAAAAAAACTATTGCTTTTTGTTCCAAACAATTTTTTTATTTTCATAAATTTTTAATAAATTTAGTGAACAATTGTTGTTATCATTAATTATATTACAAAAAACGCAATTTCTCAAATACAAACATTGTTTTTGTTGGTATTGATCTTTGGATGATTGAAAATTTTTTCTTCTGAACATTTTCTTATTTATTATTTTATAAAAAATGACAATAATAGATTGACCTGTGCAATAACAACAATAACAATCGTAGCAAGAATGCCCACATTTAACTATGGCGTCATCCTCAAACCAAAAATAATTGCACCAATCAATCATATTATCGTCATAATAATTATTCTTACCGCAATCAAAACTATTCGTTAATTTTTTCAAATTTAAATTTACCAATTGACTTATTTGTGGTCTTCTTGAATTTTTCGCATTCAGCGATGATGATAATAAAAGCGAATGCAAATGTCGTTTGAAATCGTATAAGGAAAATTCATCGAAATGATTTTCAAACAACAAAAAAGAATTAAATTTTGTCCTTTCGAAATGACGGACATTATTAAATACGAAATTAAAATAGCTCCTTGTAAAATTATTGAAATCCATAGTTTAACATTATTTATAGTTTAGTCAATTTGTTCGATTCGACTTTGCTTTGATGAAAAAAATAAATTCAAAAAATCAATTTAATAAATTAAAAAAGAAAAACAAGACGACGAAATTGTCAGTTATGATTAAGAATTATTTTAAATCACTAATTAAGGAAAAAAATATTTTTTAAAAAAAAAGTTATATAAATTTTGAATGAAAAACCAGTGGCATTGACCACCAACCACGAACTTATTCCAATTGATTTCCAAATGATACAACACAAACTGAATTCTAGAGAAATTGGTAGTGCGGTATTCTTTAATTTGCCCTATCATGTAAATTACAACACACGTGTTACATGTAACTATACAATTATTATTTGTTCTTCCTTTTTGTTTTCAGTTTTGTCAAATACAAAAACCACACTTTTTTGATAATAATTATAAATGTATATGATGTGGCTGAATAAAAAGATGTTTCTAAGAGCGAGAATTACAATATTACAGCGCGCTTCTTATAAAACGTACATGTACGAGAATACACAAGTATATCGGGGTTAGATTTAAATAAAGTTGGCCTTAGTTAAACATGCGCGTTTCTCCTTAAACTATTACAAGTTTTCTTTTTTTTGTTAATAATTATTATGCTATTATATTTTTTTAGATGATGTAGGTGTATATGTGATTTATTTTGTTATGTTTCATTTTCCTTTAAATAATTATTTCAAACATTCAACGTAGTCAGAGGCACTTTTATAGTCTAATAGATCGTCACGTAACTGCATCATAATGTGAATAGCTGAACGATGTTTCTTACTCTTACTGCAGCGATAACGTACACCGCTTATCATTTTATCGATGGTATAATGTAACCATAAAATATTTGTGTATGGTTCAAACTGAGTCCATTGATTCCTGAAAGAAAATTTCAAAATTATTTAATTTTGTCCTTGCGATTAAGAACTCGTAGAACTTACTTTAGACGCTGCTTCATAAAACGATAGATATCAAATTGATAATCTCCGGTAGCCGAAAAAAGCTCATTGTCATTGGACAAATCGTTATATAAACAACAACCGTCATGGATCATTCGTGATAATGTAAAATCGATAATTGTGACTTTGACACCATGCGATGCAATTTTTATTTCTTCACCATTTACACGGAATGCGATGTGTTCGTCGTCGGTTGGCGCCAATAAAATATTACCCCAATGTAAGTCGCGATGTTCGAATTGATATTTCTGCTCGGCAATGGCCAATGTTAGTGCAGTCTGAAAATAAATGAGAATAAGTCGAATGTAACTTTTATGATATTTTTGATGCTTAAACTAAAAACCCGGAATCAACAATTGTTGTTCATCAAAAACATGAGTTTCTTATTTGATACCTCTGATTACGGTCGCCGAAGAAGGAAAACTTAAAGAAATATTTTCATTGAGATTTTTCGTTCTACACTAAATTGAAATAAATCTGCACATTGTTGTTTTTGCGTTATGCGTGTGCTGGTAACACCCTTTTGTCACGGTGAAGAGTGGGAGCGAGAGACGATTGACGATATCGCTGGGCTGTTGGATATGTGCACGCGAGTTGCGGCCTATGACTGGGGATCATGACCTTTGAGATTTATAGAAAAAGTTTCAAACCCCCAAAGCGACACTGTTGGCTATGGCCTTTTCGACCATCCCCAGGTAGCTCAATGCGAAGTTCATTGGTTGGGGTCATAATAAAAATTACAGCTTCATAAAAATTTGCTCGCTTTTGTATGCAGCAGACACCGAAAGCGTCGTAAGAACCGCGTTCATTTTTAAAATACGTGTTGGATAGTTAAGGGGAATGAGGATATCAAGCACGACGAAAAAATAATGATTGGTTCGACCCAGAATGTCGCGATGCAATAGATAGAAAGAACGAAGCTCTCAAAAATTTTCCTGAACGACCAACACGAGCCAAAAAAGATAGATATGATGAGCTTAGGCGATATGTGAAAAATACCTGCAGACGAAAACAAAGGGAGCACCATAATGACAAGATACAAATAATAGACGATGATTTGAGACAAAATAAAACACGGGACGCATACGCAATAGTAAAAGACTTAAAAAAGGGATACAAGCCACAAACCAGTCTCTGCAAAGATGCAGAGGGCAACATCATCAGCGACACACAAGAAATCAAAAGGAAATAGGCTTCCTACTTTGAACAGCTTTCCAATCCCACCCCAATAGCACCGATCACGACAGACAACATATTTATTGAGGCCTCAACTGATGAAGAAAATCCATCATCGCCACTACCCACGCTTGCTGAAATCCAAGCAGCCCTATGTGACCAAAAACTAATCAAAGCGCCGGGATTTGACGAAATACCAATTGAACTTTTGAAAAACGGTGAAAGCTGTGTCGCTGAAATAGTGCACAGCATGATATGCAAAATTTGGACAGAGGAGATCATACCGACGACTGGCGAAAAAACATTACATGTCCATTTTAACAAGAAAGGAGACAAACTCTGCTGTGAGAATTACAGAGGAATATCATTGTTGTGTACGTCCTATAAAATACTGGCAAAAATAAATGAACGTCGCCTTAAGCCCCATACTAATGAAATAATTGGCGAATACCAAGGTGGATTCAGAACCGGATGATCTACAACAGACTAGATATTCTCGGTGAAAGAGGTGCTTGTGAAATGCTGGGAATATAACACAGACGTGCACCAAATATTCTTAGATTTTAAACAAGCATACGAAAGTATCGACAGGAGCGTACTGTACCAAATCATGCTTAACTTTGGAATTCCCCCAAAACTAGTCCGACTAACAAGACTCACAATGACGAACACTAGATCCCAAGTGAGAATACAGACCGATTCCACAACCAGCTTTCGAACGACATGTGGTTTAAAGTGGCGCTAGAGTATGTCATCCGAAAAATCCCAGTGGAAACCAACAGAACACTACTATTCAAGTCCACCCAAGTAGGAGCATACGCTGACGACATTAACATTAAAGCAAAATCCTAACCTAGTGCTAAGGAGGTATTTGTCAATCTTGACTCCACCGCAAAAGAAGCCGGGTTGCGCATTAATGAAAGCAAAACAAAAGTAAGGACGCAAACAAGAAGGAGAACGCCAATCAGACAAAATATAACAATTACGGAATATAATTTGGAGAGTGTGGACACCTTCATATATCTTGGGGCTAATTTAGCAAAGTACGGTAATGAAACGGACGAAATCAAACGACGGACAATACTAGCAAAAAGACGTATTATTTGATACTTCCTATAATGAAATCCAAGAAAGTGCACAGGAAAAATAAGCTGCGGATATATAAAACTATGATACGACCTGTGCTCTGTTATGGCAGCGAGACGTGGACATTAACGCGAACTTCCGAAAAAGCAGTTAAGGTCCTCCGTAGAATTTTGGGATCTGAGAAGGAAGGAATGGAATACAACCATAAGTTGTATCAATGCTACGACGAACCAGAAGCTTCAACGTTCATCAAGCTACGTAAACTGCAGTCGGCTGGCCATGTAAAGCGAATAGAAGACAGAAGAATCCCCAAACGCGCTCTTAAAGGCAAAGCGAGTGGTAACCGGCCAATAGGAAAACCACGCAAGCGATGAGAAGACTCGGTTGATGAAGACAGCAAAGCCATTTTAAAAATTAGCAGCTGGAGGACTCGGTCTTTGGATCGAGACGATTGGAAGCGACGACTTTAGGAGGCCAGAGCCCGATTTGCATTGATGATGATGTTAGATAGTTAAGTGTTTGTAAAATACTTTATTTATAGTGCTCGGCGAGCAATTATTATAAAGGGTGTATTTTTTGGAGGCGGAGAACTTTAAATTGGCAATACTGTTTTCTGTGATTTGACAATTTCCGTTTGTTTTGGTATTAGTTTGGTTTGGCAATTCACCATGAACAGACTCACGCCGGAGCAACGTTTGCAGATTGTTCACATTTATTGATTCTAAATTTCATTTAAAAATTTTGTTGAAGCATAGATTTGGAGCGATGATAATCTACAAGCCATTATCGAAACATCATTGCATACAGAAAAAGGCACCGTTTGGTGCGCTCTATGGGCCGGTGAAATTATTGGTCCATATGTCTTCAAAAATGATGAGGGTCAGAACGTTACAGTCAGCGGTGAGCAGAGATAGGATTACTAACTTTTTCGAATTGGAAGTCATTAATGTCGCAGACATGTGGTTTCAACAGGACGGTGTCACATGCTACACAGTGGGCGATACAATTAATTTACTGAAAGAAACTTTCAATGATAGATTAATTTCACGAAATGGATCTGTTAACTGGCCACCTCGTTCGTGCGATTTTACGCCATTACATTTTTTTCTCTCGGGATGTATAAAGTCCCATGTCTACGCCGATAAACCAGAAATTATTGAGCACTTGGAAGCTAAGATTCGATGCGTTATTACCGAAATACAGCCAGATTTACTGCGAAGAGTATGCGAAAATTGGACTCCCAGATTACCACGCCAGCCACATGCCACATCCTCATATTCAAACATTAATGCTATAAAATTATCTTTGAAGCTTTATTTCATGGATATTAAAAATATTTGTCTGAGTTTTATTTCTCCGCCTCTAATAAAAAACATCCTGTACGTTGATATCGGTGCAATCAATTTTTATTTGAAAAAGCGCGAAGTTTCTCGGATTAAAAAGAATTTGTCATTCATCTTTTGCAAAGTTGCCGGTTAATTTTCACACGTAAGACAGTAGGATTTTAGTTATTGCGAAAAAGTTATATTTTATTCTATAACTAGCAAACGCCCGCGACTTCGTCCGCGTAAAAATAGCAATAATAAGCAATTTTTGAGAGTGTAGTTAGTAATACATTATGTGGGATATATAATCTGCTTACTTTAATGGCTCTTTGAAGAAAATGGTTTGTATATTGTTGTAATCAGAACCATAAATTATTAAGAATGAAAGCATGATACTTCCATTTTTATGGGACAGGCTCGTGATCAAATCAAACCCGTGATTCGAGATCATATACGTGTTTAAAAGCGGTAAGGACATGTGAATATTTGTAGCTGGTGTTATTTAAAAAAAAAAAATAACATAAGCTTAAAAACATAACAGGACTACGATTGTGCGTAAAGCCCAATCATACGATATTATGTATAGATGAAATCGAAATTTTTGCGGTGTTAAGAAATTTTGTATGGGGAGTGGTAGAACGGGTGACAGCACTGAACTAATTTGTCTCACATCATGCTAGAGTAGCTATAAAAATGTTTTGTAACAAATTTAAGCTTCAAAAATTGAGCAGGTACTGAGAAACTTAGTGCATTGAATTTAATGAAATTGTGCAATTTGTATGGGAGGTGGTAGAAGGAGTTTTTCCCGATATTAATAATAATGCTAATTAAGGACTAAGTTCAAATTTTTACTTCGATGAAATTTATATGTACTGAGAAAATTAGAGTATTTCATGAAAAAGTGCGGTTTATATGGGAGGTGGTGGAAGGAGAAGAGGGTTTCTGGTGATTTTTTGAAAAACAACTATAATCATCACGCAATTGATATATTAGAAATTTCAGATCAGTAACATTCAGACTTTTCAAGAAAATCAAATTCTTGTGAAGTCGTGGAACTGTGTCGCATTGTATGGGAGGAGGTAGAAGGAGTGAAGCTAATAGGTTAATTTTTTCCCGATATTAATAATAATGTTAATTAAGGATTTAATACAACATTTTAGCTCGATGTAAGTTACACGTACTGAGAAATTTGGTGTAAAGTAATTCATGAAAAAGTGTAGTTTGTATGGGAGGTGGTGAAAGGAGTGAGGGAACTCAAACAATTTGTAGACCAAAAGACTACATTTATAATAGAAATAGTAAGTTCCAAAATTCAAATTAATATCTTTTCTGGTTTCCAAGAAAATTTGATTAATATTTTGAAAATGAGTCACTTTGTATGGGAGGGGGTAGAAGGCGTGAGGGGAGTGAAATGAAACCAAAAGCAGATTTCATTCCGATGGACACCGAACAAACTGTGCAAGTTTCATTACAATCGGTTCAGCCGTTTGTGCGTGAAAAGCGGTCGGACAGACAGACAGACAAAAATTTCAAAAATGTGTTTTTATGCTTAGTTAGTGCTAAAATAACTCAAAAAACTAACTTATAGCCATTTATAAGCAAATAACAGACAGACACTACAATTATATTACTATGTATAGATGGTACTGCAGTCCAAATCGGGCCTTGGCTTCTTGACCTTCAGGCTCCTTAACATTTTCATTACTTATTTATTGTGGAAGGGTTGTTAGCCCTTCACACAACCCTCTATCAACGAATTTTCATTTTCGTTGATTTTAGTAACTAAGGTATACCCATGCATGTAGTGTGCTGGAATTATGTGTCGACCGGGATTTGAACTCAAGATCTTCGCATTGTAGATTAACACGCAACCCACTAGGATACACTCTAGCTAATACGAAAAAGTTTGCACTCGCGTGATGTGAAGCATTTTATTTAGTTTTTTTTTTCTGTAAACTGCCAACGTATCGATACTATCAACTCGAATTGTAGCTATTCGTTTATACGTTTGCAGTTTACAGAAAAATAAAAATTTGAATTTTGTTACAATTGCAGTACTTGTTTGCAGTACGCTGTTTATACTCTAAATGAAATCTGAGAGTTTTATAAGTTTGCCACAAAGTTTGTAATGCTAAGAAATAAAGCTCTAAGAAAAAAATGAAATATGCAGAAGTTCATATTATCACAAAAAAATCTCAAAACCGGATGTCCGTCCGTGTGCCGTCTAGCTCGAGAACTCGTTGAGCTAGAAAGTTCAAATTTTGTACACGTCATTTTTGACGAAAAAGTAAGGTGAAGTTCGTGAACGGGCCAAATGGATCCACCCCTTCTACCCCCTCCCATACAAAATGAAATTCGGAATTTCACAATAAACGGATTTTTTCAAAAAGAATGAAAGCTTAAGATCTCAAATTTTAGAATACATTATTTTTATAATGGCTTCTATCCACAGTCAAATAATTATTTGAATAACCCCACTTCTCCTACACTCCGCGACAAAACTTTCAGACACCTATTGAAAATATTGAAAACATGTACTTGGCAATACTTTAGGTCCTAGCCTCTTTGAGAATTTTTAGCTCCCACTGTAACAAAACTTGTTTCGCAGAAATCTTCTCATGAAAACGGTGATTATGAAAATTTCTGAGAAAAAGGTATAAGGATGAGTGCGACAAAACTATAACGCAGGTAGAAGTAAATGTGTAATTCTGCAGTTATTTCGAGGTGTTCGATGCGGATAGTACTTCGGGTGATTGAAAGTTTTGTTTTTTATAGACATTTGAAGTGATTTCTGTTGAGTTGTGAACATGCCGAGAGGCAAAAAGTTAAATAGCAGTGAAATAGACACTATTAATAAATTGAAGGAGAAAAATAAATCAATTAGTGAAATTGCTAAATTATTGAATAGAAGTCGCTGCGCTGTCAGCAATTATTTAAAAAATAAAGAAAACTATAGTAAAAAGAATTCTGGAGGTCGACCAAGTGCAACAACAGTTCGAGAAAAGCGGCGTATTTTAAAGGAGGCGTCAAATTCTTCGTCAACAGCGCGTCAAATCGCCGCAAAAGCAGGAGTAACAACGAATATCCGAAATGTTCAAAGGATTATAAAAGAAGCCCCCCACTTACAACGACGCAAATTAGTCAAAAAACCCCCTTTGACTGCTGCCCATAAAGAAGCGCGATTGGCTTTTGCGGAACAACGACTTCACTGGAAAAAACGCTGGCGAAAAGTTATTTTTTCTGATGAAAAGCGTTTTAATTTAGATGGTCCTGATGGCTTGAGCTATTATTTTCACGACCTATGCAAACATCCACTTTTTTTGCAGAAAATACAGATGGGTGGTGGCGGTGTTATGGTCTGGGCATCTATTGGATATAATGGAAAGAGTGATTTAGTATTTGTTTCAGGTAAAATGAATAGCGAAGCGTACGTTAACGTAATTAGTGGACAGTTAGCTCAATTTGGAACGCAAATTGCGTCAGAAAACTTTATTTTTCAACAGGACAATGCCTCAGTTCCCACGACCCGTCGTGTAAAAAACTACTTTGAGGTCAATGAAATACAAACTCTTCCTTGGCCAGCAAGATCCCCCGACCTAAATATAATCGAAAATTGTTGGGGGATCTTAACACGTGCAGTTTATTCGGATGGCCGTCAATTTGATTCAATGGACGACTTAAAATCGTGCATTTCGGACCAATGAAGGCTCTTAAGCCAAAAAACGATAAGAAAATTATTTAAATCCTTGCCAAAAAAAATGAGAGAAGTTGTAACAAATAAAGGAGCTTCAACTCATTATTAAAGAGTGAAAATTTTATAAAGTTTGCTATTTTCGACTATTTTCTTGATAATTTATTTTTTGTGTCTTATAGTTGTGTCGCACTAAAATACTGACAATCTAAAGTTTATATTTCTTTAGGGTATTAAAAATTAATTTTATTCCATTTTTCTTTGCCAAAATATAGGCTTTATGTAGTTAAGAAATATTTCTAATAAATATGAATCACGAAAATTAAATGACAAATATTTTATTTAACAATTAAGCAAAAAATTGTCTTAATGTTTTGTCGCGGAGTGTATCACCTTCCATACAAACTGCACTTTTTGTTGAAATACTATTAACTAATTTACTCAATACCATTTATCGAGCTGAAATTGTGTACTAAAAATTTTTTTAAAATTATTAGTTAGATCGAAAAAAATTAACTGATTAGCTCCACTCCTTCGACCCCCTGCCATTCAAAGTGATACATTTTCAGAACTTTACATAAAATCGATCTTAAAAAGTACGAATGTTATTGGTCTGAAATTTGAGAGATGTCAATTGCAAAATCTTCATGGTTATTAGTGAAAAAAAAATACTGAAAACCCCCCGCTTCTTCTACCACCTCCAATACAAACTGCACAAATTCACTAAATTTAATAAACTAATTTTCTCAAAACCTATAAAATTTCTGAAACTTAAATTTTGTATAAAACATTTTGATAGCCACTCTATTACAATGTGAAAAAATTAGTTCAATTGCCGTCACCCCTGCTACAACTCCCCATACAAAATTTCTTAGAATTAACAAATTTCTCTTTCTAGACTATCGCATGATTGGGCTTTACGCCCAATAGTAGTCCTGTTATGGTTTTAGTCCTCCTTTTGCCCACTAAACTCTCCAACATTCTTAACCTTTCTCTCTTATCGATTCAAGGCTTTGTTTTTATGCCATAAGTTACACTTCATCCGTGCGTCGTGACAAACTACATTTTTCTAAATATACAATAGATTCAATGTCACGAAAAATCGTAATTAAACAAGTTACAGAATGAGAAACGTTAATTGTCCTCACATAAAAGTTCAATTGTAGAGCAAAAATTAAGGTTTTGGAGAAATCGATCAGTGTGGTGTGATAACAGAGGCCGGTCGACATGCAGCTGTTTCGGATTTGTGCAAGATAAAACATAAACTAATTTCACTTTGGCATTAGCTTAAAAAGCAAAGTAAATTTAAATGCACTGCAATTATTAATGCGAATTAAAACCGGTTGGAATTCGATGCAGTAGCTGCGATTTTTAGGCAATGCAGCAAATTGGACTCCAAAGTTGCAGTTGACCCTGGATGCCGTAAGACACAACTGGTAATCATCTCTAAACTTAAATTTTTTTTTCAAGTGATTATACCTTCGAAAGTTCTTGACGTTAAAAGTTTAGTTTGTGGCACATAGGTACACCATACAGCTAAGAAGGAGGTCAATTC
Source organism: Chorisops tibialis (assembly GCA_963669355.1). Classification (NCBI taxonomy): domain Eukaryota; kingdom Metazoa; phylum Arthropoda; class Insecta; order Diptera; family Stratiomyidae; genus Chorisops; species Chorisops tibialis. Next base: position 249,368,367 of record OY770262.1, read on the forward strand.
TTGTAAGGAAGAAAGTCTAGAGGTGCAAAGAAAAACCCTTGGAACACATATTAAGCTATGCTAGCGGATTTTGAGAAAAATGTAACATATGGACATAACAATAACGGGGAGCAAGCATTTGAAAAATGCTGCACGTCTCCAATTTTCCTACCGTTATATCTCAAAAAACAGATATTAACCAGAAATTATGTCATCCTGAAGAGTTATATAATATATAATTTTGGTAAAATATCAGGACCTTGAATAAGTTCTCGCTGTTTCTTCAAAGATGGCAGTAGCAGTACCCCGTTCGTGGAATTTCAAATGGTAACACACACGCAAGGCAGTAGTGTATCTAACCTTAAATTTCAAAGTAAACAAAGCAATTTTTTCTTAGTTCTGAAAATGTCTACTTTTGTGCCAAATTAAGTGTATTTGCGGGGAATTTTATTGCACTACTTTATTCAAAAGAAATCTGCAGCTGAAGCACATAGAATTCTTGTTGAGACTTATGGTGACAATGCTTTGTCGGATACGACATGCAGAGACTGGTTTCGACGCTTCAAAAATAATGATTTGAGCTTGAGGATAAAGAACGTTCTGGCGCACCGAAAAAATTTGAAGACGAAAAGTTGGAGGAATTACTCGATCAAGACCGATGTCAAACGCTAACAGAACTTGGAAAAACATTACAAGTAGATGAGTCAAGTGTTTCAAAACGTTTAAAAGTTTTAGGAATGATCCAGAAGCAAGGACATTGGGTACCGTATGAATTGAAGCCGAGAGACGTCGAACGGCGTTTTCTCACGTGTGAACTACTGATTCAACGGCAGAAAAGAAAAGGTTTTTTGCACCGCATCGTGACTGGCGATGAAAAGTGGATACACTACGATAATCCAAAGCTTTGAAAATCGTGGGGTAAGCCCGGCCATGCATCAACATCGTCTGCAAAACCAAATATCCATGGTTCGAAGCTTCTTCTCTGTATTTGGTGGAATCAGTAGGGTGTAATTTATTATGAGCTGCTCAAACCGAATGAGACTATCACGGGGGAGCGCTATCGACTTCAATTGATGCGTTTAAGTGGAGCCTTAAAAGAAAAACGGCCGCTATACGAGCAGAGACACGACAAAGTGATTTTGCTACATGACAACGCTCGGCCTCATGTTGCAAAACCAGTGAAAACCTACCTGGAAACGCTTCAATGGCAAGTTCTACCCCATCCGCCGTATTCACCTGACATAGCCCCTTCTGATTTTGACCTATTCCGTTCGATGGCACATGGCCTAGCTGACCAGCGCTTTCATTCTTATGAAGAAGCTAAAAAATGGATGTCGTTTTTCCGACGCGGAATTCATATACTGCCAGAAAGATAGGAGTAAGTGGTCGCTAGTTATGGGCAATACTTTGAATGAAATGTTTTTGTTCCTTATAATTTAAATAAAGCTTTTATTTTGTAAAAGAAACAGCGAGAACTTATTCAAGGTCCTAATATAAATACTGTAAGGGGAGGGAGATGATCAGTCAAAAAGTTTAAAATTTTCACTTATTTTTTTAGGCTGCAGTAAAAGATACAAAGTTAAAATTTTGCACACATCCTGACAATAAGCATAAAGAAAAAATAATAATTTGAAACAAAACTGTTATGCATCGAAATGTGTTCTAACGTGAACAATGTGTTTTATTTTATTATTAAAAAAATATAACACAAACGAAAATTTTTGGATTGAAATGTATCTTGAAAATTTGGTAAATTCATTTAAAAACAGAAACGCTTATGATATGACTCGTTCACGAACTTAAGTTACTTTTTTGCTAAAAATGACAAATGACAAATTTCATCACGATAGGTCAAAGCTTTCGAGAGTTATGTTGACAGACGGTCACTCGAATTCGAGGTTTTTGAGCGACAACAAATATTTCTGTACCCTTGGCGGCTCTGTGCGAGCATTATTTCCTAGCGTTACAAACGGCAAGGCAAACAAAATATACTCTCAGATTTCATCTAGAGTATAAAAATGCATAAAAATCCCAGATATTTACTGCTCGAATACCTTCAAAACTTTTACCCCCCTCCCATACAAAAGTATTATTTCGGCCATTTTTTGTACATATTGACCGGTAGTACAATCCTCATCGGATCGTCATATTTCCGTGCGAGCGTTTAAACAAAAATTGATATATCTTGTTTTTCTTAAAAACATTCGAAGCACGGGAGTATGCTTGTTATCAACAATTTCAATTACTTACGCAATAAAATGTGTTTTTGTTATGAAATTCATATCAATAGTTTCTTTTCATATTCTGATGTTTCAAGCTGATTGGAGGGGAAAAAGAAGTTGTTTACATTTGCGATTATTTATTGATTTATGAAGAAGTATTTTGTTTTCCGAAATATTATTCCCTTCCAAAGATTGCCCGCCGATCTACAAAGATCAAATTGCAATGGAATTACCAACCAAGACGGATGAAAACTTAACAAAAAATTTTTTATAAATGATTCATGAAAAAAATCGACGACGAATGTAGACGAAGAAACGATGATGAATAACATTAATCTTATCAATAGATGAGTGAAAATCTAGTCATGCCAAAAATATAAACATCATGTACCAGACTTTTCACTACACCCATTGATAAAATTTCCTTAATAAAAACAAAAATCAAAAATAACCAACTGAAATATAAAAAAAATGAATCAAAATAAAATCATAATTTAATTAACATAATTAAACACTAAACCAAACAAATAATAATGAAAGAAAACAGCCGTTATTGTATAAGATGGTAGCTTCGTATTTGAACTGATAAATTAAATTAACATCAACAAGCGATAACAAAAATTCTGCACAACGGATGAGTGTAAATCTAGTCATAAGTATCGAACAGCATACGCACTAAAAATACACCCATCAGCTGGACAGATAAAATCATACGAAATCAAAATATAAAAAAAACTACAATCAAAGAAAAATAAAAAAACGGAACGACTAACGATCAAAATATAGAGAAAACAAATAAACAAGATATCCTCATGTTTGGCAAAACAGTTTCTTAGAATAATCTTATTTTTTGCTTTGCTTTTTAATACGTAGCTTAAGAAATTTTCTGTTTTTAAGCGGTACTATAACTTAAAAATACCGTACCTGTACAAATGCTGAATAAGATTGTAACGCATTCTGGAAGGTAAAGGCCTCCAAATCTTGCCCACCATAAGTTTGCTCAAAAACAATGTAAAGTTGATCATCAGAGAATATTTCGGGATGATCGTTTTCAGTTCCAGAATTATCACGATATAATTCCCATAAATCAACTAAATGTTCAGGATAACGTCCCTGGACGCAACAGACCTAGAAAATAAAAAAAAATATTATAAAATATTTTTATGGGGGTTTGGTGAAAAATTATTTTTTTAATCCAAATGCAATTCCAATGTTACACAAGTGAAATTCTTTAAAAATATATTGACAGAAAAAAAATTGAATCTCCGAAAATCAGAGTTGCAAACTGATGCAATTCATTTATAGCATTATTCTGAAAACTACACAACATAATTTTAGGTAGTAACTAATTTTTTAGGAAACATTTGTTTAACATGATTAGGCAAGTGTTTTGGAATTACTAATCATAAAATTGAATTCTGTGCAATAAAGCCAATTCGAGTGCAATCGGATTAAACATATCTGATATTTTTTCCAATAATAATACCAACCTTATTAATTTCAACAAAACCTCTAGTCATAAATTGTTTATCATCACGCAGACGACTCAATTCCATAGCAATTACAATTTCTGGTAAAATTTGATCGTAACTCTTCTGTGTTTCGCCATTGACTTCGATCGGACCTTCAATCGGCACAATTTTCAGGACAACAATTTCACCTCGAGCAGTTTTATTCATAAACACTTCACCATAGACACCTTCTCCAATTTTCCGGCACTGTTGTAACGCTACATCCGAATAGACTGTTGAAAAATCAATTGGTTCTGATTGATTGCAACGCCTTAGGAGTATTTCGCGTGGACTTAATTGCGTACGAATGCTATTCTCGTACGGTATATGAACAAATTCGGGAAAGAGTAACTGATCGCCGACAGGATGTCCTGTGATGAGATCTTGACAGCGTTCAATGACACTGGTACGGCGACGTCGTGGTAACGATGGTTGCCGAAATAGTGGCACTGAGAGCTGATGCTGATAGGGATGTCGGGTTTCATTCGAACTTGTCTCATTAAAGATGAAATTGTTGGTGCTGTTGCTCGTAGTTCGACGGCTTTTAGCTGTGTCGATTTCGGGCGAATCAACGACAACAACACTTTTTTGTTGATGTTGATGAAACGTGGAGAGAGAACTCTGCAAATTTCGTCCAATTGCTGATTCAAGTAGCGAAAGCGATGGTAGATTGGGCGTTCCGTCATCGGTTGGCTCCAATAACAGTACTGTAAAATAAAGAAAAAAACATCCAGATTAGAATCTAATAAGAAATTCATGAAGTTTAGAACAAAGATCACTGCTTGACAACCGACTCCAAATCGAAATTACGAAAAGAATCACATCTTAAAATATTCCCCGAAAAATACGCTTTATCTAAGTGGAAGGTTCTGCAACAGAACGACGGAAGAAAAATCAGATAATTTCTCACCTTTGTTTATCGGTGATTTTTGCACATTTTTTTAAGCCGAAAACAAACGGAATGAAGAACACTACACGTTTTCTTACAAAGTTAACAGAGTCTTCGTCATCATCGTATAACCCGCGCTTCCATAAAACTTATTGCCGCCACTCCAAGAAAGTGTTGAGGTAAACAAAGAAAAATCTATCCGCTTGGAAAAATTTCAAAAACAGGTTGGGGCTTTTATATGCGCGTCGTCGTCTTGGTCAGTTATACAAGTTCTTTTAAAGGCGGAAGAGAGCGAGCGTTTCGAATGGGGAAATTAAAGAAGAAAATAAAAGATACACAAACTTGGAATGATATACGGGAACAAATTTTCCGTTTTTTTGTGGTGATTTGTAGTAAGTACGAGAGAAACCAGTCTTTCTTTCGTAGTAAATAGATAGACAGGTAAATTATGTAGTATTTTGCATCATGGCATCATGGATGAATTGCATTTCCTTTGTTGTTGTTGCCGTTCCTAGGCATTTACAGATTTAATATATGAAAATTTAACTTGAATCGAAAACGACGCTGGAAAACTGCGGTAACATCAAGCTCTGAAACGTTAATTTTATTTACGAGCAGAATTTGAAATGAACGTAAAGTAGAAACGAGGACGATGATCTTGTTGCGACTGCTGCAATTCTATGGACAATTTCTCCCACAGTCTGTGTCTGTCCTTTCTTTTTGGTGCTGGAAAAAAAATCGTGGGAGACGACGAAAAATAAGAATTCCAACGATGAACAAAAAGTAATTGCGGAAAATTGACCACAACAATTTTATATATACGATACGATTTGGAGTAAAACAATTTTTGACCTTTTCTTCAACACAAAAGTGTCACTAAGCTTATTTTTTTAACGGCCAAAATAAAAGGATTACTTGGTTGTGCTGCAGCATAGTACCGGTGAGTTGGAAGGGAGAAAAGAAATCATGGATTAAGTTTTTTGAATTAATTCTCTTAAAAAGTAACATATTAGTAGCAGTACTAAAAAAACACAGGTGGCATTGGGAATTTTTGTTTTGGTAAACCATATGAACTTCTCTAGTCATCATTTTTAAGAACCTACAGTTCTAATTTCAAACAAAAAAAAAGTGTATACTATTCAGATATTCATTGCCCTCAAAACTACTATTGTTGCAGTTTTCTCTCGAATTTCTTCAGATTCGTCCTCATGTCAGTTAACAAAAAGAACAAGACGGCAGATAATAGAACTATTTTTCAAGCTTAATACGGTTTTCAATTGAGAAGAATCAGATCAATTACAATTTTACAGGCATCAATTGAATAATTAATTATTTAGAAAATTTCTCGATTTACTTATTATAAAAAAATCTAAGTTTTTCGAGGCACTTTTCTTTCCAGGACAAAAACCTGTGTGTCAATTTTTTAGAATAGATAAAAAAGTGATGAACGTATTTTTGTAGAATAGAAATAGTTACAGTAGAAACACGTTTAAGGTTTTTGTTTTTGATTATTTTATGGATAAAAACGGAAATTGCAAATACTCTCACACGAAAGTTCATAATTCAAATTCAAGACATTCATTCCACGATTGCAGGAATTATTTATTAATCTCTTTTATTTTCACTGTGCTGTACACCTTAATCCCTGCCTGTGTTGTATTAAATCCCTCATAATACCATTTTAAAAAAAAAGCAGTTAATATTTATCTTGGGCCTTTGAAACACAGTTTAAAGATATACCTACATATACTTCCCAGGCTTAAAACATCTTATCGAAATAAACAAACCAATAAATGTATAATTATACTCGTTCTACTCCTCACAAAAAAATAAAAACAATTGAAACCGTTTATTTTGAGAGGCACACAGACAAAAAATTTTCTATTATAAAAGAAAGTCTGCTTAAGCTATGCGCAGGACCCTACTACTTCATAGATAGTTGTGCGCAGTGCTAGCCATAGAAATATGTGATACAAATCTTATTCTTCGCTCGCTACATTCTAAATGCAAAGAGACGGGACTGATAATAAATCTGCGTAAGACCAAGTACATGCACATGGGTTCGAGCACACAAGCACACTGGTTGTTCTTAACGAACAAGATGTGGACAAGGTGCAAGACTTTTGTTATCTTGGAAGCATTGTCAGCATGGCCGGCGGAGCCGAAAAGGAAATTGAGGCTCGTCTAAATACAGCTCGTCAGGCCTTCGGTATCCTTTCCCCTTTCTGGAGGTTAAGAGAGATCTCCCTTCGCACGAAGCTGCGAGTTTTGCCGCATGCGTCAAATCCGTGTTGCTATATTGTTGTACTAAGTGGAGAGTGACCGTTCGACATACCAAAAGACTGCAAACTTTCATGAACCAATGCCTCTGACGCATTTTAGGAATATTCTGGCCAGAAGTGATCTCCAACGACGGTATTGAGATTCAAAGGCGGAAGTGGTAGTGGATCGGTCACACTTTGAGGAAACCAGAGCGAAACGTCGCCAAAAAAACCAACTGCCGGCCGAATATTTTTCAAATCATTATGCTTAAAAGTTTAAGATAATAACTGCTCGAATACCTTCAAAACTTCTACCCCCTCCCATACAAAAGTGTTTTTTTCGGACAATTTTCAGAAATCAATTATCATCAAACCATTAAAAGCTATCAACCTGAAATATTGTACACTTTTAAAAATATTCAATACAAAGTTGTATCTACCCCCTGTCATTGAAATTACCTCCCATACAAAATGCACAATTTCACTAAATCCAATACACTAAGTATCTATTCGAAATTTTGAAGCTTAAATTTAGTATAAAGCGTTAAGAATCTCTAGCATGATGTGAAAAAAAATTAGTTAAATTGTGCCTCTCCTTCTACCACTCCCCATACAAAACTTCTTAAGATCACAAAAATTTCTATTTCATCTAGAGTATCAAATGATTGGGCCTTACGCGCAATCGTAGCGCTTTTATGTGTTTTCTTTCCACTGCAACTTTTTCCTTTGATCTGTAAAAATTAGTTCCGTATTTATGTCTCCGTAGGCGAACGTATAAAACTCATTGGAGCTGTATTCAATTACCAACAAGGAGGAGGATATATAAAATGGAGTGGAATTTTCGAAATTGTGTCCAAGCTTAACTTGGCTTTAAACTTTTAAATAAATACCATAACTTGTATTCTCTCTTGGTTGCTAATATTCAGTCGGCAAAAAAGTAATTTTCAGTACAATGGAGTTTGCTCTTTTATTTTTTAAATTTTTATTAGTTTTTGGTTCGTGTCTAAGCTAATCACTTTACCAACGGACAATTTAACGCGGGACAGAGATAGTTGCATTGGGTTTAAGAATGCCAAACAAGGGTGGTGAAAGAATTCTTTCGAAAATTTGACATTTGTTTCAGAAAATTTAACGCGGGACAGAGTTAGTTGCAATAGGCTTAAGTGTGCCAGATGAAGATAGCGAAACGATTGTTTCGAAAAATTTTGAGCATTTCGACAGTAAAGAAGGGAAATACTTTCATTCCCATTTTATTACATATACTCCTTGATTACCAATAATTACTGTTGCCCTTGAATCGCACGGGCACATTTGCTGCCGTTCTTTGCTAAAATTATGATATTTTTACTCTAGTCACATATTAAAAAAAAAAAAAATATATATATTTTTTAGAGAAAAGCCAAATCATGCATTACATTAATGGAAAAGAGTTTAATTTACCGGAAAATATCTCATCAATAATAAATAGTGACTTCTGTATGGAAGGTGGTAAAATCAGAGAGAGTTCTCCCTCTCCTTTTACCACCTTCCATACAGAAAGTCACCATTTATTACTCTAGATAAAATCTGATTATACAGGGTGGGCCAAATACAAGTTTCTTTTTAAAAATGCAATAAAATGAACAAAATTAAATTTTTTTTCCATGTATTATGGCTTCATTAGTAAGAGCAAACATTCCCATTCTTCGCAGTAGTGCATTCTGTCACTCCAATTTTCCAAGACCATGTCGATGGTTTCGGGCTGTAGCTCACGGATTGCTTGGATGATATTGGCCTTAAGTACTTGAATCGTTTCTGGACTGTTGGCATAAAATCGGTTCTTCACGGTTCCCCAGAAAAAAAAAGTTCAAAGGGGTCAAATCGCAGTTCCGAGGCAGCTAATTGACATCGCCAAGACGGCTGATAATACGATTTGGGAATTTGGTGCGTAAAAGATCGATTGTGACATGGGCTGTGTGGCATTTCGCGCCATACTGCATGAACCAGAGGTTGTCCCAATCCATGTCTTCAATTTCAGTGAAAAAAAAGGCTCTGTAACGTTCACCGTTGACCAAAACGTTGTTCCCAGCCTCATTTTCGAAGAAAAATCGTGCAATTATGCCACCACTCCACAATCCGCACCAAACTGTCACTCTCTGTGGATGCATTGTCTTCTCGACAATAACGTGCGGGTTTTCCGAGCCCCAGATGCGGCAATTTTGTTTGTTAACGTAGCCTCCGAGATGAAAATGCGCCTCGTCAGAAAAGATGATTTGTTGTTGCTGTTGTTGTGAACGTTGTTCAAGTGTAAAACGACTCATTTCGTTCCGCGGAGGTATGATACTGACTTTCTGTCAAGATTTCGAGCGGGAAACAGCATTAAGTGTCAAAATAACCTATGATTTAAAAAGAAACCACTGAATGGCTCACCCTGTATGCTGTTGCATGTTAGACCTAGTCAAATATCCGCGGTCTTTCACTGTACTTCAAAGTAATGCGAAATGTCAGCTCTACTTGCTTATCATCAAATTAATGTGCCCGTACGAACACCACAAAGAACGCTATGCGACTTAATAGCAATGTCAAGGTCTTCAAACAAAAAGCGAATGTACACGCGATCATCGAATTACCAAGAAAGAATCGAACAAGAACGAAATAATTCCGAACACGAGCAATGTAAAGAAAGAGTAACTACATGCAGGCACGATCCACTCACTATGTTGCTATGAACAGCGACGGTATTGGGGACGACCGGTGTCGAACGACTGCGATCGGGCACACTCGGGTAACGACGAAATACTTGATAGAAACCTCGTATGAACGAGAAAAGATTCGAGTAACGATGAAATGCTTTATAGAAGCAATGAACGATTAACACGACAAGGGGAATGATTTAGTGGACGAACGATTAATTGGAACGGAGAAGGCTGACTGTGGCCGATGGATGCCGGCAATGGACGAAATAATGCCGCCGGGTGCCAGCATTGGACAAAATAACGAAGAAGATCAATTGTGGCCGACGGAGGCTGACAATGGCTGGAACGGCGGAGAAGGCCGACGGCGAATGAATAGAAAGCAGTATAAACAGGCGAGCGTTTTTGGTGAATATTCAGTGTGGTTTGGATCCGAGCGATAATTTGTGATCGAAGATGTTTTGAATGTAAGGCGAATTAAAATTAGTTGAATTAAATAAAGTTTTGCAGTGAACTAATAAAACTGGTGGTGGTGGTTTATTTCTTTACTTGCGATCCAGCGACTCCTTGCTCACGACAATCTGTATATGTCAGGAAGCGAAACCCTGCCCGACCGCACGTCGGGTGAGCGTTCTACCACTAAGCTGCCGATGCTGATAAACTTATCTCACCAAACTGTAGTTATCTGCTTACAATTCTTAAACCTCTTTTTCGGAGGTTTTGGGTGTGATAGTTTTTGGATCTGAAAGTTTTTATATTACTTTCATGTTTCAAAGAATTTAATAAAAAAAAACGTTTGTAGGAGCTACCGATTTGGTCTGGGAATTTTAATCAGCCACTTACATCCGAGCGTATATGAGGCTATGGGAGCAAAAGTGGCCTAACCTAGAGATACTCGATATACACTAACACTTCTGTCCTAATAGAGTTTGGACAATGCATGTACAGTACAGCGATACGCGGGAAATTTCGTCCGAAATTTGAATTTTCTCAATTTTTTTTCTTTTATGAATTACATACAATCATTTTTATTTTCGATTGTAATGAGTGAATCTATACAAAAACTTGTAATTTAACGTAAGTTTGTACTCATGCCCATACATTTGAAAACAGGAAAACTACAAGTTAGCCTGTTCTCCTCATTCTTATGTTGCCTTATTGCACTTCTAAGCTCACGCTGGTTGGTATTATTGCATTATCCAAATTCTATTAGAAGAGTAGTGTTAGTGTATTCATATTGGGGTTAAGTCACTGTTGATCTCATAGCCTTATCTATTAGATGCTTTCAATAATGTCAAGATTGATATTATGGTTTCGGTTTAAGCAAATTTGATCTGATATTAGAGAAATAGTATGATGCGACCATCAGAGAGCATCTTAATATCTCTGAGTTCTGTGATATCGTAGTTCCGTTAGAGGTCGCGATTGAGGTTCTTGAACGCCATGGGCGTCTAGTAAAAAGTCATAATCTTAAAATAGCAGAGATGCTACGTACTAGTGTTGGGTAGGACAAGAATTTTTGTCCCATGTTTGTATGAGGGGCTCATTTGAAATTTGAGGTGGTACAATGTCCCACCTCAAATGTACCATTCAAAAGCTCCATGTCCCATTCATACATACAATGTCCGTCCCATTCATACAATTTGCCTTTTTGAGGAGCAATGGTAGCAAATGAGCGAAAAATGACGTATATTGCGCTTTTATGTGTGCGCGTAGAGTATTTTAACCCTACTAACACCGTTTCTTATTGAGATGCGGTAGTAAAATGACGTATTATTAGGTGTGGCATTTGTGGGTTGTGTTTATAATATACATTCTTTTTTATTTTATTTATTCTTTTTTAATTTTAAAAATTAAAATACAAAATCTCTCAATCTCTCTCAAAAAAATACATTCTTATTTATTTCAGTTATTCTTATTTACACTTATTCGGTTTCACTAGGGTTAAAATATATACTAGCCATGTAAGTCAATCCAACAACAACAAGTTGTAGTCACAATAAAAATGACAGTTCCGTTCGCCAGCTTTTGTATGTAGCGGACACGGCGGGCTTCGTAAGAATCGCGTTTATTCTTAAATGCAGTGTTAAAAATAGTTCAGTTTTCCAAAATAATTTATTAATAGTGCTCAGCATGTAATTACTACACGTTGATATCAGTGCAATAGATTTTTAATCGAAAAAAGTGCGATGAAAGTTAAATCTCGGTTTCTCCCATCGAAGAGAATCTGTCATTCATGTGCAGAGTTCTCCGGTTCGTAATATTTCCGTGCTGAGAGCTTTGCTTTCAGCCATACAAATGCATGGGACAAAACCCGGTGAAGTGAGTGTGATTTGAGTGTTACAAATGTATTGGTACAGCAGCCATACAAATGCATGTTTTTAATTCAGATGCGACAAAAGCTCTGAAGTGGGACAAAAACTTTGAAGTGGGACAACAATATTTTTTGTAGTGATGGGACATTTTGACGTGCATGAATGGGACATTTGTACCACTTCTTGTATGAGTAACCCAACACTACTACGTACAAGTGCGGAGTACAATCGAAGAGCCGCAATTATTGAAAGCCTTCGCGCTGGGCATTCGGCGACCGAGATCATTCGATTCTTCAGGTACCCGATATCGACTGTTTATGATGTTGTGGCGAAATACAATGCTTCAGAGAAGTCCGAGGAAGGTTCCGCTAACCCGGCGAGGAGTTTCCATTCGAGAGAACGGGTGTCACGAACTCCGGCGGTCGTGGAAAGGGCTCACAAGCTGATTTCGGAGGACCCTGGCCTGGACAATCGTTGCGGAAATTGGCGTCAGTGGTGGGTGTCAGCGAGCGAACAATGCGTCGGATTGCAGAGGAGGACCTGCGTTACAAGTCGTACACAATAAAGGTGCGAAAAATGCTGTCTGAGGCTGCCAGAACAAAGCGGATTGCTCGCTGCAACCTGCTACTGAGTTCTTTGAAAAACGAAGCAGCGAAGCGAATCAGATTTTTTGCCGATGAAAAAATGTTCACTGTTGATGCGAAAATCAACCGGAGAAATGATTGCTGGCTCGCCCACGACCCCGAGGACGTCCCGATTGTTGCTCGAACAAAATTTCCGGATAGTGTTCACGTCCTAGGTGTTGTGTCCAATGAGGGTGACGTCATGCCGCCACATTTCTTTGAAAAAGGACAAACTGTCACAAAACAAGTTTATCTGAACGTTTTAAAGGATGTTGTGATACCGTGGATGGCAACTGTGGCCGCGGGGAAGGAATATGTTTTTCAACAGGACGGTGCACCGGCTCACACAAGCCATTTAGTCCAAAACTGGCTATCAGACAATGCGGACATGTTCTGGTCCAAAGAGTTTTGGCCCCCGAATAGCCCGGATTTGAACCCCCTCGACTACTATGTTTGGAGCGTTGTTGAACGGGTTACCAACAAGTCGCGGCACCCTAATATCGCGTCTCTACGCGCCGCTATCGAAGCAGCATTCGCCAATATGGACAGCGCTGCGTTACAGAGAGCGTGCGAGCGCTTCAGGACAAGGATGGAGGTGGTAATTGAGGCCAACGGCGGTTATATTGAGTAATTGTACTCCTGACAGGTCACACGAATATTGACTAAAAACATTTTCTTTTACATTTGTACTTTGTGTCAATAAATTATATTTTAAAACAAAGTTTATTTTGTCCGGATTTTACTGTCGCACCCTGTAGAGCCTGAACGCTCGATTAATTCTTTTTTCCGCGTGAACTCTGCAAAGGCTCTCGCGGAATCTGTCCGCATAGGCTAAGAAGACACTGACATGTGGTTAACACGATAGTTCCGACACTATATTCTTCGTTATAAGTGCCTAGCTTTTATTAGATTTTGAAGTTCTGCAGCTATCAAGTCGAAAAGGATTTTTTTCTTTGTAAATAATTTTTGGGGTTTACTGATCTCTATCGATTATGTGTAATCTAGAGCCGTATACAAATCACTAAAAATGAAAAATTACCTACTATATTTTTCTGCCCCAATAATACGTCAATAAGTATGGAATGGGTGCATGCCAATGACGATTCACGAAAATAATATTCGTGATCATGCACTCACGAATATATTGAAAGCAATGTCCGCACTTAAATTTACAAAAAATTCTGATCATTATCCCGTCGATATGTTGAATAGTGATCGTGTCCGTGATACGAATTACGTTGATTTCTGGTTCACATTCATATAGGCTCCATTAATCATTACGTCGTTTCATGATATTTTTTTACTTTGGCTTTTCGATCATCTTAAATCTTTACAGTTTATTTCGAAAAAAATAGAACCAGCACGATACTAGATCCAAAGATTATGACATCGAAGAAGATTATTCAAACCCTACTATGCATTATATTGCTACGAATTTCATCGCTCAATAGTGAAATAAATACAAGTTTTTATTTTTTTGAATGCACTACAAACTAATTCCGTGTTTAATGTTTTACTCTTGTCTGTCGGCATACAAAAATGAATTACCAACAATAAAATTCGATAAGACACTATCTAATAATCAACGAACCGACAAAATAAGAAACACGCATGATAAAAAATGAATAAATTTTTATGCCTTTTTTTCCTACACAACGTACAACTGTAATATGCAATTGAATTGCAACAATCAATTGCAGTCGAATCGACTTTTCAACCCTGAAGTAAAAATTTATTTTCAATTATGCATTTCGAATTTAACTTCCTTTTCGAACTTATTCAACGAACTATCAGAGAGGTAAAAATTTAATTTAATTCAATTATCAGTCTAACCTGAAATGGATAATATTTATATCAAAATGAGCGTATTCTGCATGATTGCGATTTCTAATCTAAAGTTTTTATTTCACTTTTTTTCCTTAACAGAAAAACGTTCTATGTGTTTTTGCTATTTGGCATTGGTTGTTGCTATCAACTAGAACTTCAGACTGTTTCAGAGCAAAGAAAGGAAAATACGTTTGAATAAAATTTTGCTACAAAATATTTCGTCGTTATCATCAAAAGTAAGTCAAACGTTGTGTGTGCGCTGATAAATGAAGACAAGTCAACACTGCTGTCGTCAATAAAATAAATTTCATTTGATATTCATATATTTAACAAATAAGTAAACGTACAAATTTTCTATGAGATAAGATTTTTTTTTCCACTATCAGACAAACATTAAGAATTACTTTTACAAATTTTGTGGATTGCGTAAAATTATGATTAAGAATATGAATAGTCAATCAATCTATCGATTTCCTGTTAGCACCTCCAATAGGGGTCATAGGACGGAAACAAATCATGGTCATGGTCTTCTGCTCAACTGCTCGCTTCCGTGTGCTACATGGTCGACCAATGCGACGTTTTTCTTGAGGATTATAATTCAGAGCTTGTCTACTGATTTTTTGCTCCGGTTTACTCAATGTGCGACCGATCCACTGCCATTTCTGCCTTTGAATCTCAGTGGCTATTTTAGGAGATCACACCTGGTCAGCGATCCAAATTTAATCTTGCTTAACGCTGTCGATAACCTTCTCGAAGTCCACAAACATGTGATGTCGTGGCGAACTCATTTCGGCTGAATGCTCTAATATTATCTGTAGGGTATTTGTATGGTCTGTACAAGCCGACCCTTTACGGAATCCAGCCTGATAAATTTCGAGTGCTCTCTAATCCTATTGAGAATTACCTTAAGACATGATTTATCATATAGCAGTAAGTAGACACCACACCAATTGCCACAATCCTGAGGATCACCCTCCTTACATTCAGCCAGATATCTTCCTTCATTCCACACCTCAGTAAAAAGTGGCAGGAGTATATCGGCTTTTATTTATGAACGTAGTATTTTTTTGGATTGATACCGTGCCAATTGCATTCCACATGTTTTCATGAAATGCCGATGCCATATAATAAAGGCCGTATAGCAAGTTGACGGTCATGGGGTCAATGTATTCCGGTTTTTGTTAAGCAGTAATCTATTCCGATATTTATATTTAATGAAAAATGTTCATCACTTTGCACGATTAATATTGTTATAAATCTGACAACCTCGACGACCCCAGCAATATCGAGAGAATTCCATCAACATTTCAAAACACTATCAACATGTTTCCAGACACTTCTACCGAGCTCCACAATGTAGGCAATCATTCTAGACACACACACACAACGACACCTGTCTGGGAGACTTAGTATAAATACCCGCCAACTTTCAGACAACGAGTTAGTCATTTTGGTGACACCTATCGGTGGAAGAACGCGAATCGGTACAAGTGATAGATTGGCAGTGTTCCTGAGTTATACGAATTAAGTTTTAGAGCGAATTTAGTGAAGTGATCGGGAAATTGTGTATAAAGTGCGATTAAATAAAATTATTCATTATTTTTAAACGAATTGTGTTTTCCTTTGGAATCTGGCGAACCCCTAGCTCGCAACAATTGGTGTCAGAAGAGTGGGATTCCAAGGATAAATTCGGGTTAAAAATCGCGAGTGAAATTAAAAATTCTCGGAACGGATAATTTTGTGAGAGCGGAAAAGTGAAACTAAAATTCTCGAACGGACAGTGAGAATTTGGTGAA
Organism: Chorisops tibialis; assembly: GCA_963669355.1. NCBI lineage: Eukaryota > Metazoa > Arthropoda > Insecta > Diptera > Stratiomyidae > Chorisops > Chorisops tibialis. Next base: position 249,384,462 of record OY770262.1, read on the forward strand.
ACCGAATATTCTCGAGTGCTGTAGTGAACAGTGACTTTAATTAGCGAAGTAAAATCGCGGAACTAAAATTCTCGAACGGACAGTGAGAATTTGGTGAAATCGAATAATCTCGAGTGATTTAGTGAGCAGTGACGTAAATTTAAGTGAATTCGAATCGCGGAAAAACTGGAAATAATCGGTAGTGAAAATGCCGCGTTATTTAAAAGACTTAAAAGTAACGGAGCTGAAGGAAGAGCTCAGTAGACGCGAGTTACCTACAACAGGGAGCAAGTCTGAACTTGTCAGCCGTATGATCGAGACACTTGAGGCTGAGGGTGAGAATGCAGATAGTTTTGAGTTCCAAATTGAAGAAACTCGTAAAGAGGAGTGTTCTGGTACATCGGATGCTCTAACACAATTAATGCAACAGATGATGCACAAATTAGAGCAACAATCAGTGGACATTAAACAACAATCAGCAGACATTAATCAGAAATTAGAGCAACAATCAGCTGTGACAACGGACTCGTCGCAGCGCTACAGCCCCTTTCGGGCCTTGGCTTCCCGTAGCCGAAGTCTCCATCGATCTCGGTCCAGTGACCGCGTCCTCCAATTTTGAAATCCGAGCAGCGATGAACAGTCTTCGTCAACAGAGTCGGACCAGCGTTTCCTGGGTTTTCCCACTGGCCTCCGGCCCTCCGTTTTTCCCTCGAATACCTTTTTAGGTATTCGAGTTTCGTCCATCCTTTGTACATGGCCAGCCCATTGCAGCTTCCGCAGTCTGATGATAGTAGAAACCTCCGGTTCGTCGAATATATCATACAGCTCACTGTTGTATCTAATTCGCCATCGGTCACCATCACGTTTCGCTCCAATTATTCGTCTCAGGACCCGTCTTTCGAAAGCGTTCAACATATTTGCGGATGCTTGTGTAAGGGTCCATGTTTCGCATCCGTAGCAAAGCACAGGTCTTACTATTGATTTGTAGACTTGGAGTTTGGTCTTCCTGTGTACGCAGCTGGCCTTAAGAATAGCTAAGACTGAATAATACGTTTTATTTGCGAGCTGGATTCGTCTTTTTATTTCATTCGTTTCATTTCCACTCTTTGTCAATTTTGTGCCTAAATATATGAATTCGTCCACATTTTCCAAATTATATTCGTCAATTGTAATGTTTTGTCTATTGGGGGTCCTTTTCCTTGTTTGTGTCATTATTTTCGTTTTTGTTTCATTGATTTTCAAGCCAACTTCTTTTGCTGCTTGATCGAGGCTTAGTAGAATTTCTTTTGCGGATGTGAAAGAGCGTGATAATATGTTGATATCGTCCGCATAACCCACTAGCTGGCTGGATTTATAAAGCAGCGTACCTCTTGTGTCAACGGGTAACTTTCTGATGACGTATTCTAAAGCTAGGTGACAACGGACATGAATCGGAAATTAGAACAACAATCAGCGGACATGCATCAGAAATTTGAACAACAATCGGTGGACATTAAACAACAATCGGTGGACATTAAACAACAATCTGCCGACATTAAACAACAATCAGCGGACATTAATCAGAAACTAGAGAAATTAGACCAGACTTCAAAGGACCTTAACCAAAAATTGGAGCTGCAAAATGATAAAATAGACACCATGGGTAAGGCCATAGAAGAAAACGTTGAAAAGAAACTTCGAATCTTCGAAGAACAAATTACGGAAAAGACATCCGGAATTGCAGAAGAAGTCGAACGCCTAAAAAGAGACTTCGATAATGTGAAGGCGACTGGCGTCATCAAGACAGAACATGTTGCGCACAAGGGTCTCAAGGCTCCAATCTTCGATGGACAAACACCGTGGGCTATTTATAAGACCCAATTTGAGGCCGCCGCAAGAAACAACCATTGGAATGATCTAGAACGGGGAACAGCTCTTATATTGGCGCTAAGAGGTCCACCAGCAGAGGTTCTTCAAACGATTCCGCAGGAGCAACAACAAGACTTTTCAACCTTAGTCCAGACATTGGATCTCCATTATGGCAGTGACCACATGCGAGAGATCTACAAAACGCAACTGTACAACCGAACTCAAAAGAATGGTGAAACACTTCAAGAGCTGGCACGCGATATTGAACGACTCACACTATTATCGCTGCCTAATGCGCAAACAGAGCAACGAAACGATACAGCTGTTTTCGCATTTAACAATGCTGTACAGGACAGAGAGCTGCAACAGGCGTTAAAACTGGCAGGTAAGAAAACGATTGGCGAAGCCTTAGTATATGGGCTGACGTTCGAAGCTGCCAAGCAAAGCTCGCGGAGTAACTATCGAGTTCGAGAAATAGTAGAAGAATGTGTGTGCCAGAAAGCCGAGTACACCAAGCGGAGCGAAGGATCTGGTGCTCCCCGATGCTGGAATTGTGGACAGGCAGGACACTTAAGACGCGACTGCCGCAAACCCAGAAAAGCGATCAACTACTGTTCCGGCTTCGCTGCTAAACAAAGAGGAGGAAGGGGCGAACCGTCACGAGAGCACGCTTCGCCTAATGACAGTCCGGGAAACGAGTAAAGGCCAACTTCATGGGGCAGAAGTTGGCTGGTAGAATCGACGCCCCCGGAACCATCATCGCAGTTTCTCGACTACATCGTTGTGAAAACGACTTATGTATGAGTGGTCGAGTCGGCAAATTAAACTGCATCATAACAGTCGACACAGGCGCAACACGGTCAGTGCTAAGATCTGACCTCGTAGATCGTACTTGGCTTCACAACACCAAGAAGTACGCACTTCGCACTGCTACAGGAGAAACTACAACGGTCCATGGAGAAATAGCTCGTGACATACAACTTGGGGATTTGACCTTCTCGCATGTATTCGTGGTAGCCGACATTACCGATGAGTGTATCCTTGGAATGGATTTTCTGAAACCACACGGTATCCAGCTGGACCTAGGACAACGAATAATGAAGTGGCGGAATATTGAAATCCCGATGGAAATAACATCCTCCAAAACAACAAAGCTGCGAGTTGTATTATGCGAAGATGCGGACATACCAAAGTCATCTGAGAATGTTATTTGGGCAGAGCTCGACGGTGATCCCGGGAACCACCGATTCTACCTCATAGAACCGGAAACGACACCTGCATTACGAAGTCTTATACTAGGAAAAACGCTCGTAAAAAGGAATGAGAAGATGATGGTACCAATAAGAGTCCTGAACGTTGCGGACAGCACTACCAGCGTAAAGAAAGGAGATGTAATTGGCAGCTGTGAACCAATATCGGCGGTGACGAGTATCGACAAGGCAGAGCCACATGACGTACCCTCTAAAAATAAGCCAAGAAGGAAGGACAATGTAACATCAACACTTCTTCAGTCAAGCAACCTTAGAGGAGAACAACACAAGCAAGCAGTAGATCTAATCGAAGGATTCAGCGACGTCTTTTCCACTGGTGATGACGACTATGGCAGAACAAACTTAGTGAAACATCGTATAGATACCGGAAGTGCTACACCGATACGTCAACCTCCAAGAAGAGTACCATTAGCGAAACAAGGAGAAGTCAATTCAATGGTCAAAACTATGGAGCATCAGGGAATCATCGAAGAATCAAAGAGCCCGTGGATATCGCCAGTAGTGCTGGTAAAGAAGAAGGACGGCAGTACCCGTTTTTGTGTAGACTACAGGCGACTAAATGATGTTACGAAAAAGGATAGCTATCCACTACCTAGAATCGACGATATCATGGACACCCTGACCGATGCTAAATGGTTCTCAACGTTGGACCTGAAGAGTGGTTACTGGCAAGTGGAGATAGATGAAAAAGATAGAGAGAAGACAGCATTCTCTGTCGGCAGTGGACTATGGCAGTTCATCGTAATGCCATTTGGCCTGTGCAATGCTCCAGCTACGTTCGAAAGACTGATGGAATTCGTTTTGCGTGGTCTGAGTTGGAAAACTTGTCTCGTTTACCTAGATGATGTGATCGTTATCGGAAAAACATTCAATGAACACCTAAAAAATCTGCAGGAAGTCTTCCAGCGACTGCGAGCGGCAAAATTAAAGCTGAGTCCGAAAAAGTGCACTTTGTTTAGTGCAGAAGTCAAGTACTTGGGTCACATCGTTTCAGCTGATGGCGTAAAGACAGATCCGGAGAAGATACTGGCGGTGAAAAATTGGCCTACTCCGAGTGATAAACACCAGTTGCGCAGCTTCCTAGGCTTAGCGACATATTACCGACGATTTGTAAAAGACTTTGCTAACACGGCGAAATGTCTGCATCAGTTAACAGAAAAAGGGAAGCCATTTACATGGAGTCAACAGTGCCAGGAAGCATTCGAGAGGATAAAAGACCAACTCTGCGACTCCCCAGTTCTGGCGTATCCAAAACCAGGTCATGGTTTCATCATAGACACTGACGCCAGCAATGTCGGTATCGGAGCAGTACTATCACAAGAGATCGATGGACAGGAGAGAGTGCTATCTTACTACAGCCGAGTACTCTCAAAATCAGAAAGGAACTATTGCGTAACTCGCCGAGAGCTACTAGCCATAGTAGAAGCAACTAAACATTTTCACAAATATCTCTATGGTCAAAAGTTCCTTCTTCGAACGGATCACGCATCGCTTAAATGGCTACTTCAGTTTAAAAACCCCGAAGGCCAAGTAGCCAGATGGATCGAAAGGCTCGAATCCTACGATTTCGAGATTGTTCATCGAAGAGGAAGAATCCACGGAAATGCCGATGCGCTTTCACGTCGTCCTTGTCCACCGAACTGCAAGCATTGTCACCGTGTAGAAGGAAAAGAAGCCGGAGAAACCATTCAGAGGATAACGACCGAACCAAAGACTGGATGGAATCAGCAAGAACTGGAAGATGCCCAACGTAAAGATCCAGATATTTCACCGATCATGGCATGGAAGGACGAAATGAAACGGCCTGAGTGGAAAGACATCTCACAATTCAGTGAAACCTTAAAGTGTTATTGGGCACAATGGAACTCCCTTCACCTAGACGGCGGATTATTAAAACGGAAATGGGAGAACGCTGATGGAAAGTCGTATCACATGCAAACCATCGTCCCGCATTGTAAAGTCGAAGAGGTTTTGAAGGAATATCATGGAGGTACCTCCGGTGGGCATTTGGGAGTAAACAGAACCTTGGCAAAGATACGAGAAAGGTTCTATTGGATCCATCTCCGAGAAGATGTCGAAAACTGGTGCCGTAAATGTACTACGTGTGCATCGAGTCAGGGCCCACACCGCAGATCAAAGGGAGAAATGCAACAATACAACGTGGGAGTCCCATTCGAGAGAATTGCTGTGGATATTGCTGGGCCATTTCCGGAATCAGAAAATGGTAATCGCTACATTCTAGTGGTCATTGATTATTTCAGCAAGTGGCCAGAAGCTTACGCAATTCCAAACCAAGAAGCAGTAACCGTCGCAGAACAAATTGTTACTAACTGGGTGAGCAGATTTGGAGCGCCACGTGAACTACACTCCGATCAAGGGCGCAATTTTGAATCTCAAATATTCAAACGCGTGTGCCAAATGCTGGGAATAAACAAAACGAGGACAACTCCATTACACCCACAGTCCGATGGAATGGTGGAACGTTTCAACAGGACATTGAACTCAAACCTATCCAAACTCGTCAGCGAGAGGCAACAGGACTGGGACCAGCACATCCCTCTATTTTTAATGGCCTATAGAACATCGGTGCATTCAACAACAGGAGAAACTCCGTCCCGAGTCATCTTTGGAAGAAATATTCGAGTCCCTGCGGAGCTAATGTTTGGAGTGCCACCAGACCAACCAACCAATGCTAAAGATTATGTCTCGGATCTTCGATGTCGACTAAAGACAATTTATAACCTGGTCAGAGATAAAATTGATTTGGCGTCCGACCGCATGAAGACGAGGTATGATCAACGGGCGAACTCATCAGGATTCCAAGAGGGCGAGTTGGTTTGGTTATACAATCCCAAACGACAGAAGGGCAGATCGCCGAAACTACAGCGCAACTGGGAAGGCCCTTACCAGATCATCAACCGATTAAATGATGTCGTCTATCGGATTCAACTACATCAAAAACCTCGCACTAAAATGAAAGTGGTACATCTAGACCGACTAACAAAGTACCAGGGTGCCATGGAGGAAGTGAACAACTCTGTTCGGGACGAACAGGGACTAAGGAGAGGGTAATGTTATAAATCTGACAACCTCGACGACCCCAGCAATATCGAGAGAATTCCATCAACATTTCAAAACACTATCAACATGTTTCCAGACACTTCTACCGAGCTCCACAATGTAGGCAATCATTCTAGACACACACACACAACGACACCTGTCTGGGAGACTTAGTATAAATACCCGCCAACTTTCAGACAACGAGTTAGTCATTTTGGTGACACCTATCGGTGGAAGAACGCGAATCGGTACAAGTGATAGATTGGCAGTGTTCCTGAGTTATACGAATTAAGTTTTAGAGCGAATTTAGTGAAGTGATCGGGAAATTGTGTATAAAGTGCGATTAAATAAAATTATTCATTATTTTTAAACGAATTGTGTTTTCCTTTGGAATCTGGCGAACCCCTAGCTCGCAACAATATATATAACTAGAAATGCCCACACAAATTATTGATTCCCCAATCACCTTACCTTGGAGCTTAGTATTAAGGTTTCATGTTTTCAATTCAGTACAGTAAGTGTGAAAATATTGGTAGTTATACAGTGGAACGCAGCCAGTTCTTATGGCACTAGACATTCAATTTATTTGCGGAAGGAAACCATTTCTTATAATTTTTGTTAAGATGATTTGAATCGATAATGTGCGAAAAAATTGTCGACCGAGATAAACAGTAAAAAGTTTTATTTTCAAATCAAAGATGTGTGATGATATGCAATCTAAAAGTATTTTATGGTTGATAACTACTACTACCCTGACTGAATGAATAACGGAGAAACCTTGAAAGGAGAGCAATAAGTGTTTCTGAGCCATTTGACAATTTTTTTTAAAAGCAAAAAGCAGTTATAATTGCTTGTATAGCAAAATAAATAGTAGAGTACTTTGTCAAGGGTTTAACCTTATAATTGTATAAATTAGAAATAAAGCGGAATAATGAAGCTTCCGTATTTCTCAAGTTCATCGATTTCTAGTAATTACTACTTTAGAGTAATGTTACATAAGAATTCAAATATCAACGGAAAAGGTGGTGTAAGAATTTTTTAAAACTGCTTTGTTATTCGTGTGCAAGCCAGTCATTCAGAAAATTGCAGCACTTTTTCTTTGGAAATACATAATTAATCGAAATGCATATCTTGATACATATGCCTTCCGCTTCTAATTCTATTGTTTCACTAGGATAGGGCTTAGGACTTTTGCGTGGCTACTTGTCCACAAATACTCCTCAGAAGCCTAACTGATTACTGGGGGGATTTTACTCCATTATGCGTAGTGTACAAACTTCGGTTTTTTTTTCTCATCGGTGTATATCTCAGCTCTTTGTAGGTAGATTTTTTTTTTTCTATGGCACCGAGTATAACTTAGGGGGTCACCCTTTAATGCGATGCACAGTTATGTCGGTATAGGAAGTGGAGGTATTAAGGTGGAGAGAGACGAAAATGACGGTGGACATTGTTCTTGAAGCACTGCAGGTTGTACTTGTTGGGAAACAAACTAGCTGGTAAATCATTCCAAAGTCTTGACGTTCGGGAAATGAAAGACTGCCTATATTTCACTGTACGGGAAGGCAAGGATTTAACTGTGTACTCGTGTGCGCGTTCAGCTTGACGAGTATTTCGGGGAAAAGTATGCAGTGGAGGAATGAGTGCGCTTAGCTCAGTATTGCATCTACCATGGAAGTAACGATAGTAAATGCTGAGTACTCCGACATTTCTGCGATGCTCAAGAGAATCTATAGAAGACGTGATGGTTTCGTCTCCAATCAGTCGGAACGCATGTTTTTGAATACGATCGAGCAACGCGAGGTGTGTTTTGGGTGCCCCAGCCCAAACATGCGAGTTATACTCTAATCGTGGTCTAATGTAAGCCTTATAGATGGTTGCTATGTCCATAGGTGTGAAATATTTTTTGCATTTTTGGAGAACACCTAGGCGTTTTGAGGCGTCCAGGGCAATATCAAAGATATGCTGGGCCCAATTCAGGTGTTCATTAATTTTGACGCCTAACAGTGTGAAATTCTCCGAAGTGGTAAGCTGTGCACCAGCAAAGGTTACATTGTGAGACAATACTGGAAGATCATGTTTGAGGGATAGATGACAGGCCTGTGTTTTGGATGCGTTGAACTCTACTCTATTTTTCCTGCCCCATTCCAGGATTAAGCTGAGATCCGAGTTCAGCGAATTGAATAACTCTCTGCGATTGGAGGCAATAGTATGATGGTTTGATTCAGCAGCAGAGTTAAATTCATAGGTGTTGTCTAAGGTACTGTCATCTGCAAAACTATGGATTGGATGGCGAGTGGACGACAGAAGGTCGTTTATGAAAATTAAGAAAAGAGTTGGAGATAAAACAGAACCTTGAGGGACGCCGGAATCAATTGGGTACTTGACCTTCGCCATATTTATGTAAGCATGAGTTCCAACGTTCTGTTAAGTAGACTAAAAGATCCGCCGTCGACCGTCCAGAACGGAACCCATACTGGCGATCATGGATGAGCTGTTTATCCTCCAGATATTTGACGATTTTACGATTGACAACAGTTTCCATTACTTTCGAGAGCACTGAAGTAATGGCTATTGGGCGGTAATTAGCGGGGTTCGCTTTGCTTCCTTTCTTGGGAATGGGCTGAACATTCGCAACTTTCCACATACGTGGAAAGCACCCAGAAGAGTATGAAAGATAGAAAAGATTGCGAAGAGGTTTAGCCAAAGAAGCGGCGCACTTTTTAAGGGTAATGGGGGCAATACCGTCCGGACCAGCGGATTTGTGGATATTGAGCTCTGTAAGGATCCGAGAAATAAGTCTCTTGCGAAAATGCAGTGCAGGCAGTGAGAAACCAGAGGGAATTGCAGCTATAGGCGTTTGGTTTGAAGGTGGAAGGAGAGAGTTTCTTGCGAAACTTGCTGCTAGTAAATTGGCTTTTTCGTTAGGATTAACCACGGTACGGTCGCCAACTAGAGGTGGTATAGAAGAAGAAATGAAATTGTTGTTGACCGTTTTGACAAATGACCAGTAAGACCTCGAGCCCTTAGGGCACTGGAGGATCTTCCGTCGAAGTTTTTGGTCATGCTCAAATTTAACTCGGTTAAGTATGGAATTGCAGGCATTTCTTGACGCATTGAAAAGTTCTCTGTTGGCAGGTGTTTTATTGCCTCTAAATGTTTGAAAAGCTTTTTTTTTGGTTTGGATAGCATCGAGACATTCTTTGTTGAACCAAGAATCTTTCGACGGTCTGACTCTCTTTTGACTGGAAGGTATGTAGAGCTTCATACCCTTCAGGATAATCTCGGTGACACTTCTACAAGCTTCATCGCAGTCATTGGAATCGAAGCACAACTTCCAATTAAAGGCATTGAAGAAGTTATTTAGCGACTCCCAATCGGCTCTTTTGAAATGCCAAATATTTCTTCGAGGTGCCTTGACTGACAGCGGTGTAGTTGCTGCAACTGGGAATTGAGCACGAATCAAAAAGTGATCAATATTTCCAATTGGCGATGGGGATAATACAGAGACAGAATATTTCTCAGGTTGGTTGGTGAGAAATAAGTCAAGAAAGTTAGGAAAATGCCCTGCGATGTCTGGTAAACGAGTAGGCTCATCCACCAGTTGACTTAACCCGTTTAGGGAGGCAAAAAGCTCAATATCACGTCCCCCCTGGTCCGTAGTGGAGGAATGTTAGGCGTTTAAATCACAATTCCAAGATTTTGTATAATTCAGAGCTGTCAGAAAATGACTTTTCTTCTCTCTTGCACGACAAAACTTATATGAAAGCTCCAACTCCAGTACTACATTCTTCATCGATATAGCCTAAATTATGAGAAAAATGAGAGGATTTAGCTAAATGAGATGATTTAGCTAAATGAGATGATTTAGCTAAATGAGATGATTTAGCTAAATGAGATGATTTAGCTGAGAGCATGACGAGATGATTTAGCTGCTAAATGATCACTATTTTTGTAATTTAGCTAAATAAGCGTATGACACACAGCCGTTTAATGATAATTTAGGACTTAATTATAATTTAGCTGCGCCATGTGTCAATGGTATTAGGTTGTTGCAGATGAAATGGCGACTTTGCTAGTGAAATTTCAAACAACTTTAACTCTTATAAAACTTAATTTTATTAAAAAAGTGGTAATCGGATGGCGAGAGGTCTAGTGAATATGGTGGATGAGGAAGAGTCTCATACTGCCACTCGTTTAATTTTTTGACCGTTATTCTTGATGCATGAGGCCGTGCGTTGTCATGATCAATCCAGGCCGTTGAACGCGCAATTTCTGGTGCATTTCATCGAGTTGGGTACAATACTTCTCTGCATTAGTGGTTTCACCACGTTGCAGAAAGGAATAGTGAATAACGCCAGCTGCAGACCACTAAACAGTCACCATTATCTTCTTCGGATGAAGTTTTTGTTTCGGCATGTGTTTCGGGGCCTCATCAGCATCTAGTCATTGTGCTAATCATCGACGATTGTCGTACAATATCCACTTTTCATCACGTGTCACTACTCTGTTTAGAAACGGATTGCTTCTGTTCTGGGGGAGCAAAGAACTACAAATTTCCATTCGACGCGTCATGTTTTGCTCAGTGAGCTCATGCGGAACCCACTTATCAAGCTTTTTGACTTTTCCAAGCTGTTGCAAGTGCTGGAAAACTGTCGAATAGTGTACGTCCAGTTTCTCTGCAATGTCCCTTACAGTTTGGCGTGAGTCAAACTCCACTAATAAGCGCAGCTCATCGTTGTCTATCGATGGTCCTGGGTGACCGCATGGTTCACTTTGAAGGGTCATATCTCCTGATCGGCATTTTTCGAACCATCGCTGTGTGGTTCGTTCGCTTACTGTGTCAGCTCCAAATACCCTGTTGATGTGGGAGGGAGGCATTGCGTTGTGGCCAAGTTTAAACTCGTAAAGAAAAAGTAACCGTTTTTGACTCGATTCCATGTTTTGTTTTTCTCTCCGATCTCAATGAAGTCCAAAACTGGAATGATTCCATGGCCAAATGTAAGAGTATTTATACTTCAATATTCATTGCTACCAGAGTCACCTGGCGACCGTTTGAGGCATTAAAATCGCAACTAACTTCACTTCATCGCGAAAGTCGCCATTTCATCTGCAACAACCTAATATTTAGTTCTGTTCCTCCGAGATGTAAGCTTCCCACTTTTATTGTTCTTTCAATCGAACGTTTCTTTGCTGATTGAATTTTTTGAAAATTAAGTGAATTCTTTCGCTGATTAGCCTATAATTTTTATCTAGTCAGTTGAAATATGAAACGTGACCGATTTAATACGTTTGCGTAATATCTCAATATCTTCGGACTCATTCGAACAATAGAGGGAGTTTTTCAGCGACTTAAGCTGCAGTATGTAAAGAAATAGATTAACTAGTCGAGACCAGGGAAATTAGTTTGACATTCGCCACATAGTTGTTTTTTCATCGATTCAATTATTGACTTCAAAAATTAATCCAATTTTTTTTTTTTTTTTTATTATTAGACTGTAATTTAAATTAAGATGTTAAATTCAAAGTAATAATGAGCACCAAAAACAGGGGAAAAAATCAATAAAAAAAAAAACAATTTAGCTAATAATAGTGAAGTCAATTTGCACCCATATAAATTATATGATAATGTGCAATTAAACAGATCAAGGAAATAATTAAAACTTTTGGCACAGATGAATTTCTTATAAGAGACATTTCAATGAATGCGGTATGTAAAGTATAGAGCATAGGCGGTGAGTGAATTTACAGATGCTGCTAATTATGTACAAAAAAAATCAATAGGGGGTTTTTTTCAACTGTCAAATCAGCGATGAATGGGCGAGGTCAGCCGAAAATTCCTGAAAATTTTAACATTTCAACGAATAAATTTTTCGTTGGATTAGATCCAAAAAAAATGAACACGTCCCGTAGATTAAATTGAGGACAGCATTTTAGAGATCTTTCGAGGAAATGAATGTACAGAAGAATATTGGTGAGGTGGAGGAGAACAATAAAATTAACAAAAAAACAGAATTATGGTTCGACATAAAGCCCAGTCATATGATACTCTAGATGAAATGGGAAAGAGTTTAATATACCAGAAAATATGTCATTTCAAATTCTTTCGAATAGTCAATAGTTACCTTTGTATAAGAGGTGGTAGAAGCAGAGGTTTGTAGTTTTTGTATATGACACCGAGCGTGGCATGCAAAATGTTTCATGTTTAATTTAAAGTTTGAAGTTTTCATTAAGAACCTCTCAAACTCGACCCTCTCAAACTCGACCCTCCCATACCCGACCCTCCCATACCTGACCAAAATTGGCCCACATAAAAACACATTCTTCTTCTATAATGGCACTACAGCCCAAATCGGGCCTTGGCCTTCTAACTTTCAGGTTCAGATTTTTCATTATTTATTGTGGAAGGGTTGTTAGACCACGAATTTTTCATTTTGGTAGATTGAGGTGACAAAGGTACACCAAAACGGGTAGTGTGCTGAAATTATGAGTGGACCGGGATTTGAACTCACGAGCTTCGCATTGTAGACCAACACGCTGCCCACTAGGCTACACCCAAAAAACATTGCAAGTTGTGAATTAGCTGTGAAATTGTGACATTTACTTGTGAAACTGCTCTCGCGAAGTGGAAGCAAGTGTTTTTTTCTTAAGATGTCAAGCGTGAATAAAGAAAGGAAAAATTTTACTTTGTCACTGGAAACAAAACTTGAAGCACTATCTAGCCTTATAAAGGTAAAAGTCTTCAGAGTGTTGCGCGAAGCATTAATGTCGGCAATACTACTCTTAAAGAGTGGGAAAAAAATCATATAAAACTGCAATCGGTTTCGGTTTCCATAGATTCGGAAGGCGGTCTTAAAGTGCGAAAAACTATTGAAACACCAAGGTTGGAAGCGGTGAAGCTTTTCAACAGTATTAGTAATTTCATAAAATTTGTTTTGCTTATGTATGTTGTTAATGACTGTAGTTTTTGATCTGTTTTAACCAGGCGAGACAAAAGGGAACTCCTTTAACAGGCCCTTTAATCAAAAAGAAAGCGATGGTACTCCACGAACGATTAAGACCTGCAGAGCCATTCTTAGCTAGTGAACATTGGCTGGAAAAAAAGGCACGGAATCCACCAAATTACCATCTCTGGAGAAAAGCGATCTGCAGATTACCTTGCCACCGAAAACTTCATTAAAAAAATTTCAGGCATTGTTAGAGAAAATGAACTAATTCCCGAGCAGCTCTACAATATCGACGAAACAGGTCTTACCTACAAAATGCTCCCACAGAAAACTCTTGTTTCTAGGCAGGAGAAAGATGTGAGTGGATATAAGCAGTCCAAAGAGAGATCCGTGTAGGAACGCAAGTGGGAGCCACAAGTTGTTCCTTTTTGTGATAGGTAAATTATGGAAGCCAAGTGCCTTTAAACACTTGAACTTCGGTCCCTGCCAGCTCACTATCGGGCTCAAAAATCCGCATGGATGGACAGTGCACTTTTTAAAGAATGGTTCGACGTAGTGTTTGTACCTGAAGTCTATGCACATTTAAAATCAAAAAATCTTCCACAAAAAGCCCTTATTGTTTTGGATAATGCTCCGTCACATCTGAATGAGATTTGAAGAAAGAGGGAATACGTGCAATTTTTTTACCAGCTAATGTAACCTATGGATCAAGGTGTTATAGAATGATTAAAAATATCGGCGGAAGCTTTTCACTTTGTTACTCGAAAGAATGGAAAATGGAGTTGGATTAATTGAAGCAACGAGATCCCTTAATATCAAAGATATAATTTACATAGTTGCACGTGCTTGGGATGAGATTAACGCCACCACTTTACTCAAATCGTGGAGAAAAATTTTGCCTAATGTCGAAGAAGATGATATCGAGATGGATGCTGATCCTGACATTTTGCCGTTGCTGAATGAAATACAGACTCTACAAAGTGGTGAAATATTGGATGAGCCTGATATTCAAGAGTGGTTCACTACAGACGACGATCCATTTGGTGACTTGAACGAGGAAGAAATTTTGGAATGTGCTCTTGGAAGAGCTCAAGAATCGCCAACCGCTGCAACCACTACTGACTCTGATTCTGACGAGGAGACTTCTAAAGTTAGCCATTCTACAGCACTTGAGGCTTTAGAAACACTGCTTAAGTACATCGAACGACAAGATTCAGCTAAGGCGATGGACATCCTTTGGTTGAAAAAATGGAAGGACTACGCAACACACAACCGGAAATTAAATTTCAAGCAAAGTAAAATAAGAGATTTTTTGAAATAAAAAACATAACATACAGAAGTAAAGTCGTTTTTCTTTAAGATTCCAATGTCTCCAAAGCCCGACTTTCTCCCAAACTCGACGTAGCTTCGGTCCCATAGTGGTCGGGTTTGAGGTTCTACTGTATTTTCAAAGAAATTGGACATAGTTTTCCTGAAATTGGAGCATTTGCATGGGAGGTGGCAGAGGATCTGGAGGGTTTTATATGATTTTGAAAATGCTTATCAACATCATTATCACCATTTCAATTTCAAAGTTGATAGCTCTTATATGTTCGATGGAGAACTTGAATTTATCTTCTACAATGGCACTACAGCCCAAATCGGACTTTGGCCTCCTGATATTCAGGTTCCTTAACATTTTTTATTACTTATTGTGAAAGGGTTGTTAGCCCTTCGCACAACCCTCCATCTACGAATTTTTCATTTTCGTAGATTGAGGTGACGAAGACTAGAATTATATATTACGCCGACCGGGATTTGAACTCACGACCTTCGCATTAGAAGACCAACACGCTACCTTCTAGGCTACACACCCTAGCTATGAATTTATAATATAAATATTTATTCGGGAAGGGGTAGAAGGAGTGAAGCGCATTTATTGCATTGTCAAGGAACAAATTCTGACAAAATTTTGAGTTTGTACTTTTCCTAGTTTTAATGGAAATCGAAATAATGCATTTAAAAAAAATGCATTTGTATGGGAGGGGGTAGAAGGAGTGTACGGATCAAAACAAATTTTTTTGTCGTTGATGTTTAACTTTTTTCTAAGATCTCAAACTTGGATGATTGTTATGAACTTCAGGCTAATATTACTGAGCTCTGTGATTAGTGTGACGTTAACTTATTAGAGCTCAATTTTGATAAGTGCAAAATATTTTCTGCGCATAAAAAATCGATTCCAATTTACATATAATTTGAATAACAGATCCCTGCAGAGATCCACGGAGGTAAAAGATCTGGGCGTGTTGATCGATTCTAATTTTAATTTCAATTCTCACATAGACTACATAATCTCCAAAGCTTAGAGATACTTGAAACTTGTTTGTGCATTGCACCTAAAGGCTGAAATTGCCTATAACACATGTCATTCAGTAAACTTGCAAAATGCAATTAATAAAAATCCTTAAAACATGAAATATTAACTGGTCGAATACCTTCAAAACTTCTACCCCCTCCCACACAAAATTATTTTTTCAACCATTTTTAAGAAATCAATTATCACCTAACTATTAAAAGCTATCAATTTATAATTTTGCATAAGAACTTCTAAAAATATTTGAAACAAAATTGCGTCAAAAGTTTTGAAATTGTGCATGCCCTTCTACTCCCCTCCCATACAAAAGTATGATTTTGACCAATTTCATTAAATCCGCTAATAACCAACAAATTAAAAGCTACAACCTTGAAATTTTGTGCGAGACCTTACAAAAGAAACGAAATAAAACTGTATCACAAATTTTAAATTTGCTTTACCTCCTCTACCCCCTCCCATACAAATATTCGGTTTCGTGAATGTAAAATACACCGAATTTTATGAAAATTTCTTTGCAACTTCGTCTATGAAACACATTCTGTACAGAGAATATTGGACGTGGTTCAAGCAATCAATTAAAAAATTATTAACATACACCCACCCTTACTATCACCCCTCCCACTCCCCTCATAAAAAACCAAACTTGCATAAACGAATAAAATATTGATTATATGTATGGGAGCTATTAATCTTTTCCGCAATTAAATTGACAACAAGAGCTCAAGAGCTTCCTTTCACTTGGTCTTTCCTAACCACTCTAACCTGCATATTGACTTTCCACGCATCCTCAACTTGTCTCAAGAATAATAAAGTTGCGTCCGAATTTTTGGCAGTTTATTTTAAGTTATGTTGTACCTACTGCTGATTTCTTTAAGAGAATGAATGATATTTCCGACTGCTTAAACAGGACCAATCCACAAAAATCATTATAAATGCGGATTGAGAAAAAGTGGGTTTATTAAGATTTTTTTTAAATGAATCGATAACATATCTAAATAATGTTTCAGTTAAAACAAAGAATACGATATTGTTATATATCTGGCAACCACGCAATATTGATCTTTCCCGAATATGCCAGAACAGTCCCCCAATATGTAAAAAGCAATAATCAAAGATCTAGAACCTTCTAGTATAGTCTAGACATACACCCGACGGAACAGTATACTCCAAAATGTAGGCAATTAAAGATCTAGAACTTTCTCGAATAGTCTAGACACACACCCAATGACACCCCGACGGAAGCTTCGAGAATTGGGAAAATGGTATAAAAGTACAAAGCTTTCAGACGGCAGGCAGTCATTCAGCGACATCTATGGAAGAAGCGAACCGGTGCAAGAACGCGATAGAACAATATCGGCGGTGGTGCCATATAGTGCAAGAAAATAAATTATCACTTATTTTTAAACCAATTGTGTTTTACTTGAAATCCCGGCGAACCCCTAGCTCGCAACAATACATTGGATAAAAGGTCTTAGCCAAACAATTAAATTCCTTCTGTCCTTATCTGAAGATCTATTTCGTGACTATCCGGTAAAAGAATTTATATTAACATATAGGTACAATCAGGATCCTTTGGAAAACTTTTTTGCGAGTGTCAGGAGTAAGGGTGGTGAGAGTATACAGCCTCCTTTGTATGATTTTAATAGTATGATGGGTCGAATATGGTCTCTCAAAATGCTTGCATTGAAATCTAACCAAAATACTAATTGCAAAGACGACGATGAAAGTTATTTGTTTCAAGATACAAATTTTGCAGAAACTGATGCCAATGAAACAAATTGTGACACTCAAAAACAATCCGAACATATCAGTTTATAGATTAGAAGAGGAAAATACAGACATATCGCAAAATTACTTACAGTATGTTAATGAAGAAATTTTAATTCACGACTCATCGTTAAGGTTTGTAGGGTATATTGCCTTTAAAATGATTCCGAAGAATGATTATTTTCAATGTTCACAAGATATGTGCCGATCTGAAGTAGTAATTAGTTTGCAATGTGCATTTTGAGTTTTTATATTCCATAAGAATTATTCCGGATTTTATAATTTTGGCAGTTTGAAGGCTCCAACGGATATTTTGTTTAAGATTTCAAAAATATGCCTTGAACAGTTCGAAAAGGTTTTAGAAGAAAATTCATCACTCAATTGCTTAAAACAAAATATAACAGAATCCTGTGTCTCAAATGTAGAAAATACCCCTAACTTATCATTCTGGTTTTCTGTTGAAAATCCGTGTTATAAACATCATTTAGAGGCTCTAGATTATTCTATATTAATCATTTTAAAGAAATATTGTAAAAGCCCAAACAAATATCCATGCAAACCGTCATATAGGCATGGATTCAAAAGTTTGCAGGTCGAAGGGTATTAAATAATTTTATGCAAAATCTCATGTTTCTATCTTATCTTAAAATCCAAAATGGCCAAAAGACAATTTCATTTATTCATAAATCATAATCATACAAAACCTATGCTTCACATTGATTCATGAAATCAAAAACAAAACCACGGTACAGACTTTGCTAAAAGAAACAAAAACGTTCAGCAGATCAATTCAATTCTACATACGAAAAAAACACACATCTCAAGAATCCCTTTTCACGATCCCATATATTCGACCTGGTCATAAACCATCAATTTCTGTCACAATACGTGATCATTCGCTTTTAACTTTGTTTCCCCTTCGTGCTGGCACCGGTTTTGAATTCGCCTGGATGCGGGACATTGCAGCGAGCTTTCCCTTCATATCGTCCCTACCATGTCAAACTAACTATGTGAAAAAGTCGTCGACGCTGGAAATGACATTTCCAGCGTTCCTTTAGGGGCTACAGATTTGAGGTTTTGTCACAAAGCGAATCATCCCAAATGCAAGACCAATGCAAGAGGCAGAGTATTGAATATGAAAAAAAGACTTTTTCACATTCGATAGTTTGATATGGTAGGGACGATATGACTATTTTCTTGTACTGAGTGAGACATCTTTATGACTTCACTTATCTCTGCTATAACCTAGAAAACGTAGACAACTTTATGTATATACCTAGGGGCGAACCCATCGAAATCAAAAGAAGGATAATGATGGCAAACAAGACTTATTATTCGGTACTTCCAATAATCAAAAACAAGAACGTACACAGAAAAACAAAACTTAAGCCATATAAAACGATCATAAGACCTGTGCTATGCTATGGCAGCGAAACGTGGACATTAACTTAGGCGTCCGAAAAACTACTTAACGCCTATGAAAGAAAGGTCCTCAGAAGAATCCTAGGACTCGATCTGGAGAATACGATACGCAGGTAGTGTGCAGGGATTATATTACGTTGACCGGGATTTCAACTCACGACTTTCACATTGTATGACCAACACGCTACCCACTAGGCTACACCCTAACTAATATTAAATTGCATGCCATCTTTGACAGAAGTGTCAACCTTCATAAAATTTAAGAAGCTAGAATGAGGTGGTCATGTGGAGTGGATGGATGTCGGAAGAATTCTCGAACACATAATTAAAGGCAGAGTCAGACAAAGACTGGTCGAAAACCACAGAAGCGCTGGGAGGATTCGATTGACGCAGGCAGCAAAGCACTGCTAAAATTCTCAAACTGGAGGACGGGGTCACTAAACCGAGATGGATGGAGTCAAGATATTCAGGAGGCTAAGACCCAATTTGGGCGGTAACGCCATCGCAAGTAAGTAAATAAGTAAATTTTTGTTTCTCCAAGTCGATCACAATACTTTATTATTAGAATAATAAATTAATAATGCGAGAATTTCCCTAGGGGTATCCAGATTAGAATAATTGTCCGTAATCGATTTTCAACTGCACAGGTTCAAAAACAAGTGGTACAATTAGGCCATCTTCACCCAAGACTTTTCCGGATATTTCACAAACCGTGGTAGAAACGCAGACATTTCACGGTGACTATCGAGTTCAATATCATTGAAAAATCTGCATAATCCCAATGCATTCGCGTATAAATTCAAGGCACCGCCGTCATCAAAAACGTTCTAACTGTTCATGAAAAATCGGTTCGTCCGAAATTTTGGCAATGAAGGACGGACGGACAATATTAATCCAGAGAAAGACGTAATCTTCGTTTCAATAAATATTAAATTTTTTACAGTCAAACGAAATATTCATCTCATTTCTAGGAAAGAGAAAAATACCGGGTGATTTCGTGTTCCACATTCGACGAAAACTGAAAACTATTCGCAGCGCTTATTTAACTTCCGCTATTTCGCGCGCGCGCACACACGACAAAACCGTGCGAGTTCAGGGGCAATTAATTACGAAAATAATAATTAAAAACAAAACCTATAAATTAACAACACGTGTGAATCAATATGACTGATTTTTCTATTGTTTGATTTTAGTTGCTTATCAAACACAAAAAAAAATTCACGAAATAAAAATTGATACCAAGGCCAAAAGTGGGGCAAAATTAAAACGAACGCGAGTAGCAGGCGACCAGGCGCTTGGTTGGGCTCAAGGTCTAAACTCGAAACTGTTAAATCTCATCGGAAAATCAAAGCTGGGAATGATTCACCCCGAACGAACAACTGATATCGACGTTTTTTTTTCTACTCAAAACTTATCACAAAAAAGCCGAGTAAGGTGAACGATATCTTCTAATTAACCGTGCAATCATTTGCATTTCTCGGAATTTTTCGTAATGCGTCAGCGTCTTGAAAACGCTGCAGGTCGATCGGACAAATATTTTTACCTGTTATTCATATTGCAAACCCTATTTTTGTTTAATTCTTAACTGGTAAATACCTTTTTCTTGAACAAGATGCATACACAAGATGTTTTCCGCGGATATTTTCGAAATTTTCGGTGTTTTTGGAGAGGACAAAACTCCAAAAAGAAAAAAAAGTGATGAATCAGCTACGACGACGATGTAACACAGAGAAGCGCCTCCTTAGCTCGGTTTTCAGCAATAACAATGTCTGCACAAAGCAAATTCAGTGCCCAATTAAAGCACAAACAAAAAATTTAAATAAAAATTAAAAAAAAAAAGCAAAAAATTTAAAGAAACTTCTTGACAAGAAAATACGATCTTTACGTAAAGAAAATCAACACGATTTCTTTTCCCCGGAAAAAACGCGAATTATTCCACAAAAAAATCAAAAGCAAAATGCTATGACGAAGAGAATTGTTTTTTTCTTTGCTTTTTGCGATTTAATTTTTTTTTTCACGAGATGGTGGAAAACTTTCACTTGGCACGAGAAAAATAACGTAAGACACAAAACTTTTCCGTTATTTCACAAGAATTTTGCGAATTAAAAACGTGGAAATTCTTCGCACAAGCTTCTTTCAAAAAATTCAAGTCTATTTTCTAAAGAAACGCGTTTTGATTAGCTCTTGAAATTCTGCTAATTCAGAAAATAAAATGTTTCCGACAGCGCGATCCCCGTGTTGCGAAAAGTTTTCTTGACGTTTGAGAGCTAACAGAGAATCGAATCGAATGATGCGCGCTTCGATGTTGAGTCGAAGCGAGACGCCACGATAAACGACACGAACCAATTTTCGATACTCGAAATCTCGATGACCGGAGAATACAGGAAAAAAAATACAACTCTGCTTTCTTTGTACACGTCACGGGAAATTTCAAGCGAACTGAAACCGAAGATGCTTGAAAATTTTATTCTAACTGAAAAACTACTCGAAATCTTGAACTATTTTCGTAAGACAAAGCACTTTTTTCTTATCGTTACGCGACCTGAAGAAAATTGAAATTATTCCTTTTTTATGGAAAAAAAAACGTCTTTGCGATCGAAGCAAACTACGCGTATGCCTCAGACTGCTTGATACCGCTAAAATTTTCTCTTCGCAGCGAGAAATAAAACGGACCAGATACTGCCGAAGCTAAAACTATCGAAATATCGAAACGCACACATTTAAACGAAGTTGGGTTTTTTCTTTTATTTGGGATTTTACAAGACGTTTTTCATTGTTTGTGTTTCTGTTATTGCAATAACAAAGCAACACACAAAGGAAAATCCCATGTAAAAATACGCAATGGAACAGTACGAAGGTGTTGGTTGAGTCGAGTTACGAACGATGGGAGAGACGAAGAGAGAAAATAAGTGTTTGATTGCATAAGAAAAACAAGGATAGAATGATTTTTGTTGTGTTTCAATGGCGATGAGTTCGCAATAACGATTGCAATGGAATGTACGATTTTTGTACGAAAAAAGTGGCATTGTGAATGGACAGCGCGAAATTTTTTTTTTTTTGATAAAATAGTGATACAATATACAGTATTGCACAAAACTAAAGCACCCCTTTGCGAAATATCAGTTATACAGGGTGTTTGGTACTCCGTACATAACCTTGTAAGGGGTTATTCCTGGATATATTTTGAGCAAAAAATTGTTCTACGGAGATGGCCAATTTTCAATATCCACGGAGATACAGGGTGACCAAGAAAAGTCCTTCGGACCTGTACCCTCACTCACTCAAAACGCTATTTCTTGAAAACTAATAATCGCATTTCAAAGTGTTATAGCTTGTTTTTTAGGGAATCAAATTGCCTTTCATTTGGTGTAATAGTCCGTATTGTACCTGTACCCAATCCTGAGGTATTTCCTTCAGACCACAAATTTTTGATACTTTGACCCTCAAAATTCTGTGATCAATGTAGTTTTTCTCAAGAAAACGCATTATAAAAATGTCATTTTAATGTTGTTTTTTTATGTGCCATATTATTGCCTACAAAAGATGCACACATACTTATGACTTAGTTTTTCCCGTTTTCCAGGTAATAAGCGAAAATACATATGGCTTAAAAATAAAATATGCCATAAACCAACCCTCGTTCTAAAAAAACTACCTGAAATGTTGTTAATTATTATTATTATTATTACTAGGGGAACGCGCGAGAGCACTGCGACCTTCTTGGCCTATTGTGCGTTTATAGCCCCTTCACCCTATTTTAACTCAATAGCTTTTGCTAATTTGAGAATCTTTAAGGGAGCCGTATTGGCTAGTTCCTCCGTAGAAAGGAAGCTCTTGCCAAGAAGACTGTGTCTTTTCCTAGCTACTGCTTCACAGTGGCATAGGATGTGTACTGTCGTTTCTGAGTCCTCTAGACAAAGGCGACAAATGTCGGTTTCAGCTAAGCCCATATTTTTGAGGTGGTGGTTTACTCCACTGTGCCCCGTCATTAGGCCGATTAGGATACTAATATCCTTCTTGCTGAATTTTAAAATATCCTCCACTTTGTTTTTTTGTGGTAGGATCAGTTTTTTTGAAATTGACAAGCCTGGAAGTCTATTCCAGTAGATTTTATGTTCGTTTTCTACCCACATTTTGAGTATGGGGTTAAAGTACCCTTTTGGTTTTCCGCAGAATGGCTCTGGACCAATAAAATTTGTTTCTGCGCCTTTTTTTGCAAGGAGATCAGCCTCTTCATTACCCTCAATTCCCATGTGTCCTGGTACCCACATTAAGGTTACATCATTCCTTTTTCCCAGGATGATTAGGTTTTGAAGGCATTCCCATACTATCTTCGATCCATGTTTGTTGGATGCTAAAGCTTTGAGAACCGCCTGACTATCCGATAGGATATAAATGGATTTATTGCGATGAGCTCTCCTCTTCATTACCCTCAATTCCCATGTGTCCTGGTACCCACATTAAGGTTACATCATTCCTTTTTCCCAGGATGATTAGGTTTTGAAGGCATTCCCATACTATCTTCGATCCATGTTTGTTGGATGCTAAAGCTTTGAGAACCGCCTGACTATCCGATAGGATATAAATGGATTTATTGCGATGAGCTCTCCTTATATTTTCTTGGATGCATAGCTCCATTGCAATTAGTTCGGCCTGGAAGATTGTGGCTTCTTTACCGAGTGGTTTTGAAACCGAGAAGTTAGGACCTTTGACTCCGGCTCCTGTCCCCTCAGATGTGCGGGAGCCATCTGTATACCAGATGGTTGCTCCCTCTACAATATCAGTTAGCATGGATTGCCAGTCCTTGCGTTCCCTGATTATAACTTTGAAGGGGGTTTCAAAGTTGAATTTTGTCGGCATCGCGTCCGATAATGTGGAGGTTAAAACTTCCATTTTCGTGTCTTTTAGGATTTTAAGGTGACCTCTAAAATCCCCTGACTTATAATTGTTTTTCTCCTGTATGCGTAACACTCCCCTGATAGCTTCCTTTTTTATTTGGATATGTATCGGAGGAATGTTAAGGAACATTTCCATTGCCGCTGTCGGACAGGTTTTCATTGCACCTGTGATGTTGTTAAACTGAAATATTCTTTGTGTCCTTTAATTACTATTTAAATTATCAATGAATGTCCTTTAGGTAGTATTAAAATTATCGAGAAAATGAATTAAATTAAAATGAGTTTCAACACAACTAGGTGCAGCACTTTGCCCTTTTTAATGGGTTACCTAACAAAATGAAAAGCCTATAAAAGCAACCATACTTCATATTTTTATCAGTTTTAGTTAAATTTGTAAAAGAACAAGGTGTCACTAAAATTTAGAAAAGAATTTCGAAATGCCTGAGTTCACGAACGAAGAATATGCAGACATAATTTTCCTCTATGGAGAGTGTCAGGGAAATGAGCAAGCGGCGCGATCTTTGTATCATCACAGATTTCCCAATCGTCGAATACCTTACGCGAGAGTATTCCAAGACGTTTACAGAAGGATTAGGGAAACAGGCAGTGTTAGGACAAGCAGAGTGAATGCAAATCCTGCGCCGGTAATCGCTGTTTCAATTGATCAACGAATCCTAGCTGCAGTTCAAAATGATCCATCAACTAGTATACGACGCTTGGCATTGCGGTTTAACGTCTCTACGTGGAAAGTTTGGAGTGTCCTGAAAGCAGAACGTTTGCATCCCTACCACCACACACCAGTGCAGGAGCTGTTACCCATTGATTTACCCAAAAGGATGGAGTTTTGCAATTGGCTCCTTGAACGACAAATAAGTGACGAGAATTTTATCAGCAACATTCTTTGGACGGATGAGTCCCAATTCACCAGGGACGGTATCACAAACTTCCACAACTTACACACATGGGCTGAGAGCAATCCACATACAAGAAGAGAGGCATCATTTCAGCACAGATTCAGTGTCAATTTATGGGCAGGTGTGATTGGTGACGATTTCATTGGTCCTATTAGGCTTCCGCCTACCTTAAATAGTTCCAATTACTTGCATTTTTTGACAAATGATCTACAGGAGTTATTGGATGATATGCCACTGCAAAGATTGGCTTCCATGTTTTACCAACACGATGGTGCTCCAGCTCATTACGGCCGACAGATCAGAGATTGGTTAAATTCCAATTATAGCAATCGCTGGATCGGTAGAAATGGACCGATACACTGGCCTGCAAGATCCCCTGATTTAACTATTATGGATTTCTTTGTATGGGGACGGATGAAGGACCTTGTCTACGCAACGGAAGTAGTAACGTTGCAGGATCTAAACACCAGAATCGATGCGGCAGCAACAGAAGTAAGGCAGCAGTTGAGGAGTATGAACACAAAGAGAACACTGGCAAAACGAGCTTTAGCGTGCATTCAAAATGAAGGTAGCCATTTTGAACATTTATTGTAATTAAGGAAATTTGAAATAAACCGTAAAAACCATTCATAAGTTCTTTTAGTTCAAGCGGAGAGTGTTGATCAACCTATTCTTGCTTTTTTGACAAAAGTGCTAAATTATTGGAATGATAATTTCTTCTAAACTATAAAACTTATGCAATGCAAGTGTATGCGTCTTTTGTAGGCGATAATATGACACAAAAGAAAACAACAATAAAATGACATTTTTATAATGGGTTTTTTAGAGAAAAACTACATTGATCTTAGAATTTTGACGGTCAAACTGTCAAAAATTTGTGTTCTGAAGCAAATATCTCAGAATTGGATACAGTTACAATGCGGACTATTACACCAAATGAAAGGTAATTTGATTCCCTAAAAAACAAGCTATAACACTTTGAATTGTGATTATTAGTTTTCAAGATATAGCGTTTTGAGTGAGTGAGGGTACAGGTCCGAAGGACTTTTCTTGATCACCCTGTATCTCCGTGGATATTGAAAATTGACCATCTCCGTAGAACAATTTTTTGCTCAAAATATATCCAGGAATAACCCCTTACAAGGTTATGTACGGAGTACCAAACACCCTGTATTCTGATATTATCAGGAAAACTTGATCGTGGCGGTCCCATTGGATGGTCTCCACGATCTCCCGACTTAACTCCCATGGACTTTTATGTCTGGGGGTATTTGAAAAGCATCGTCTACGCAGAGGAAATTCATCACGAGAACGGCTCATTTCCCGTATCACCGAAGCATGCGATCAGTTACAAGCCCAACTACTGCGTGTGAACCCCACCAATGCCATTCGTCGGCGATACCAATTGTGCTTGCTCCACAACGGCGGACATGTTGAAAATTATTTATAAACTAAATAAACGCACTGAACTATACTTCAACTCTTTTAGTTCGTCCTCACTAATATTAATCATACTCCTTCGGCGAATGACGGGTGTCAAACCAGATTTACTTGAAGGGAACATGCTTGATAACTGTTAGCCCCGCTCCTTTACAATTCAACCTATGAAGAAATTCTGTTTGCAAACTTGAAATTTTATGGGCTTTCCGAAAAAATAATAAAATTTGGTGGTTAATCAGGTCCTTCTTGAAGAAAAAGGACTTTTTTGTATTTTTTCAATTTTTTATTATTTTTGTGTCATTGAAATGACTTTTTCTCAAAAAGTATAGCACTGTCTGACACAGTTGATAGCTATATGGAAAGAAAAATTTGTGTCCTTTCCAACGAGCCCAAATTATTGCGTTACGCTAAGTACGGCAGAAGTTATATCAAACAGTGACCACAGGTACGATGAAAATCCTTCGTCCTTATAATCACGCTATCTCCTTAACGGTGCAAAAACGGGAGTATGTGTGGAACGATTTTCCACTCAGGACAGGTTCCTCTATCTTCCATTTTCGTTTGACGCTTCACACAAGTTACACCCTGTATACATGTGTATTATAAAAAAAACATAACAATGACAATTCAGTATTTTCAACAACAAAAAATAAAACAAAAATATTTCTCAGTACTCAAAAGTTGCCTGGACAAAACTAAAGCACCCTCTAGCTGACGATCAGAATTTATACCAAATGTTTTGGGTAGTTTTAGTATTTCGTCGCCAGTCCTTTATTTGTAATAACAGCAGCACATCTTTTTGGCATAGACGATATTGTATTATCAATGAACTCTTCAGGAATATTTTCCCACGCTGTCTTAATAACTTCGAAAAGTAACGGTTTTGTTCTGCAGTTTTCCCTGTTGATCCTCCTTTTAGCAATTTCCCACATTTTCTCAATCGGGTTGAGATCAGGAGATTGCGCAGGCCAATCCAAAACCTCTATCTTATTCATTTGTAGCCAAGTCTTGCACAGCTTAAAGGTATGCTTAGGATCATTGTCCTGCTGAAATCTCCATTTTAGTGGCATCTCCTCTTCAGCGTACGGTAGCATTATATTTTGTAAAATGTCAACGTATACGGAACGATCCATAATACCATCAATGATACCATCGATGAATTGGTCCAATACCTTTGAAGTGATAATTAATTTATCATTTTAAAAAGGTTTGCAGCCCCTGAAATAAATCAATGCACCAGACGTCCTGAATGCAATCTGTACGCAGCCAATGGAACGCCAATTAACACTTTTGGCACAAAGTTGCTCAATATCAACCTCGGTCTTCGACGGATTTTCACTTTCCCATTTATCTTGGCTTCGGTCACCAGACCAATAATCGGTGCAGATTTCTTAAAAAAAATTTTCGTTACTGGTTGATATCAAATGCAGAAAGCTTAGTGATGGTTTGACCACTCTCTCCGTAAGTGGAGTTACACGTAAGACAAACATTTCCTTACCATGCATTCTTGCCCTCAAGGACAATTATGGCAATCTCATCAGGAAGTATCCGAACTTAACTGAAGCACCAGATTACTCCCTGCAACCCAAACACACAGTTGTACATCACATAGTAACCTCTGGACACTTACTTAAGTCTCTCGCCCGAGACGACTTGACAAATCAAAACATAAAATTGCACTTCAAGAATTTGAACAGATGCAACAAATGGGCATTTGTCGCCCTTCATCGTCGCCAGCATCTTCGCCATTACATATGATACCCAAAAAGGACCCTAATGATTGGCGTCCTTGTGGTGACTATCGTCGCCTAAACGCTGTGACAATCCCAGATCGATATCCTATTCCTCACTTACAGAGTTTTTGCCTCCAACTTAATGGCTGCAAAGTGTTCTCTAAAATCGATCTTATTAGGGCCTACCATCATATTCCCATTGCCGAGGAAGATATCTTCAAAACCGCAATCACAACACCTTTCGGATTGTTTGAGTTTAAGCGGATGCCATTCGGACTACGTAACGCAGCTCAAACATTCCAACGGTTCATGCATGAAGTAACAAGAGGTCTTAACTTTGTATTCGTGTACGTCGATGACATTTTGATAGGCAGCAAAGACCACGCAGAACACATGAAACACATAGAAATCTTATTCCAAAGATTGGCTGAATACGACATAAAAATCAAACCAGAAAAGTGTACTTTCGGCGTCGAAAAATTAAGCTTCTTGAGTCACAAAGACAACAGCCACGGTGTCCTTCCGTCCAGTGATCGAATTTATGCAATACAGCATTTCCCAACTCCTACCTCCATACGACAAATACAACGCTTTAATGGTATGGTCAACTACTACCATCGCTTCGTGCCAAACATTGCAGAACTATTAGCACCTCTTTATGATCATTTGAAAGAACTTATGCAAATAAAAAAGCCGTAAAGTTCTCATGGCCAGACAATTGTCAAAAGGCATTTCATGACATCAAGACAGTTCTAGTAAAAGCTACACTTTTCATTCATCCTGCAGAAAACGAAAAGCTCAGACTTACGGTCGATGCATCTAATATTGCCGTAGGTTCAGTGCTAGAACAATCGAATGGTCAAAAATGGGAACCGTTAGCTTTTTATTCAAAAAAACTAAGTTCCGCCTTCGACAGAGAGTTATTGGCAATATACGTTTCAATCAAGCATTTTCGGCATTTCCTCGAAGGAAGAACTTTTACAGTATACAGCGACCATAAACCCTTAACAAAAGCATTATTCACGAAAACCGAACGTAGTCCAAGGCAAGCTAGGCATTTAGACTTTATCGCGCAATACACTAAAGACATCAAGCATATCAAAGGACGCGATAATGTAGTAGCCGATTGTCTATCACGTGTATCGGATGACTCGATCTCGACCGTCAATCAACCGATATTGACTCTGAATAATTTACTAACTCTTCAGGGCGAAGACGAAGAACTTAAGGGCCTAAAAAATCCCAACCATTCGTAAAAATTCCACATTCACACTGGAACAACGCACTTTTCCAACGTTAACTCATCCATTGTGGTGCGAAGTTAACAATAATCGCATTCGACTCTATGTTCCACTAGCTTTTCGGAAAATAGCTTTCAACAGCCTTCATTCCTTGTCACATCCAGGCATTAGAAGCTCACGAAAAATCATTTCGAATAGATATTTTTGGCCGAACATGAATTACGACATAAAATCCTGGACCCAATCGTGTGAACACTGTCAACGCAGCAAAATAATTAGACACACCAAATCTCCACTTCAAAATTTTCAATTACCTTCCACTCGTTTTGAACATGTCCACCTGGATATTGTCGGTCCTTTACCCATTTCTAATAGTTTCTCTTATATCCTAACTTTAGTAGACCGCTTTACACGATGGCCGGAAGCGTATTCGATTAAGGATATTTCGGCAGCAACGATCGCTAGAACGTTCGTCAATGAATATATCAGCCGATTCGGAGTTCCTTTGAGAATTACCACAGATAGATGCACGCAATTCGAGTCCAAATTATTTGCAGAGCTGAGTAGCATAATAGGTGCACAAAAAATTCGAACGACCGCCTACCACCCGCAAGCAAACGACCTAGTCGAACGATTTCATCGTCAATTCAAGACAGCTTTAAAATGTCGCGAATCCAAAGCCAATTGGTCCGACGACCTTCCAATCGTTTTGCTTGGTATTAGAGCAAGGTCGACCTAAACTGCTCACCAGCCGAACTGGTTTACGGGCAGCCATTAAAATTACCTGGAGAATTCGTTTCAATTTCAAGCCCCCCTAACTTCGATGACCCAATTATATTCATATCTCAGCTACGAGAAAAAATGGCAAAACTGAAACCATGCGATACGCGAAAACCTAACATAAATTCATACGTCCCCAAAGCTCTCGACGATTGTAAACACGTATATATTAGAGTTGAAGGAATCAAATCAAGTCTCCAACCTCCATATGAAGGCCCGTTTCAGGTAGTAAGGAAACTCAGGAAACAGTTCATAGTAAACATTAATAACAAAAATGTTTCCATATCTACGGATAGACTGAAACCAGCTATCATACTGGAATCAAATGAACCGCGCAAAAATAAGAAGGAAGTACGTTTCATTTCATAAGTTAAACTCACTATTCTTACTAGAAATCTTATAACTTTCATTTTTTTTTTACTTCATTATATTTTTTTTATATTTCTTTTGTTTATTACGTCTCCGACTGAAAGGAGGGTGATGTAGTGATAATTAATTTATCATTTTAAAAAGGTTCGCAGCTCCTGAAATAAGTCGATGCACCGTTAGTACTTAAACGCTATGTATTTCTTTTTTAAATTTATATTATATACTTTTTGTATTAGGTTAAGTACTTTTTGTGAAATAAAAGTCAGTTGCATTTCACCCTCCGTCCTAATCGGACAAACTTTTTATATTTTCTCTTGATTCGGCTAAAACCTCGTTCAGAAAAGCAACCCCAGACTAGGACATTACCTCCTCCATGTTTGGTTGTTGGGATGCAGTACTTAGGATTAAATCTTTGACCTTTTGGTCGTCGTACATGTTTTATTCCATCAGAATATTTTAAATTAAATTTCGATTCGTTGGAAAATAATACAGTTCTCCACTTTTGAATAGTCCAGTATAAATGGTCCTTAGTAAACTTTAACCTGGCCGTCCTGTTCTTTTCTGAGATGAAAGGCTTTTTTGCATGCCGGTAAGCTGGCAAACCAGCTTCTTCAGCTCTTCTCCTAATTGTCCTTGCACATACTGGTAACTTCAAATCAATTTTAGTTTGATAAGAAGAGAACGTAGATTCAACTGCAATCCTTTTTTTGGTCAAAGAATCATCTCTTCGTGTTGTTTTTCGAGGCCTTCCTCCAGAATGTACAGGAGATATGCGACCCGTCAGCTCATATTTTTTGATTAGTCGCGATATACTACTGTGTCCAAAAAGTAGTCGGAATTTTTCGATTTAAATTACGCGGGTAAATATTTTCGCTCAATATATTTATACTCTAGATGAAATCTGAGAGTATTATAAGTTTGCTCTAAGGTTTGTAACGCTAAGAAATAAGGCTTGGAGAAAAAAATGAATGATACAGAAGTTAATGTTATCACTCAAAAATCTCAAAACCGGATGTCCGTCTGTCCGTCTGTCCGTCCGTCCGTCTGTCCGTCTGTCCGTCTGTCCGTCTGTCCGTCTGTTCGCTCTCTAGCTTGAGAACGCGTTGAGCTAGATTGTTCAAATTTTTTACACGTCGTTTTTGACAAAAAAGTAAGGTCAAGTTCGTGAACGGGCCAAATCGCTCCACCCCTTCTACCCCCTCCCATACAAAATTACACAATTGCGCAATTTGACAATTAAAGAATTTTCTCAAAAAGTATAAAAGCTATTGGCCTGAAATTTGGAATATATTACTTTTATGATAATATAAATCTACTGTAAATAAATTATGCGTGTCCTCTCCCTCCTTCTACCACCTCCCATACAAACTGTACTTGTCATGAATTACTCTAAGCCAATTTACTCAGTACGTATAAAATTTAGCAGGCTGAAATTGTGCACCAAATATTTATTTAAAATTGTTAGTAAGGCGAAAAAAAATTAGACGATTAGCTTCATCCCTTCTACCCCCTCCCATACAAAATGACGAAAATTCGCAATTTAACAATAAATTAATTTACTCGAAAAGTATAAAAGCTATGAGTCTGAGTTTTGGGTCATATTACTTTCATAATGATTTAAATCTACAGCAGAAAAATTATTTGCGTCCTTCCTCTCCTTCCACCCCCTCCCATACAAACTACACTTTTTCATGAAATGCTGTAAGACGAATTTCTCAGAACATATAACATTTATTGAGCTCACATTTTGTAATAAATACTTAATTAGTATTATCACTAAGATCAGAAAAAAATATTTGATTAGCTTCACTGCTTCTACCCCCTCCCATACAATATGACACAGTTTCACAACTTCACAAAAAATCGATTTTATTGAAAAGTATGAATGGTACTAATCTGAAATTTAAGGGTTGTCAATTTTATAATATTCCTAGTTATTTCTGAAAGAAACACTAAAATCCCCCCACTCTTTCTACCACCTCCCATACAAACTGCACATTTTCACTAGATCTAACTCACTAATTTTCTCAGTCCCCATTCAATTTTGGAGTAAGCATTTTGTATAAAACATTTTTATAGCTAATTTAGCATGATGGGGAAAAAATTATTTCAATGCTATCACCCCTTCTAACACTCCCCATCCAAAATTTTTTGGGATGACATCTAGAGTATCGTAAGATTGCGCTTTATGCGCAATCGTAGCCCTGTTATGTTTTTTTTAAGTTAGTACAACTGTTACTGACTTCCATACCAAATTATATGTGAAAATATTCATTAGTGTTTGAGTTACGCTTGTTTTTGTGCGACACAAAAAGTGAATTTGGCGATTTTTACAATGTCTAAAATTATTCAACAAAGAAGTGCGATCAAAATTTTGTTTCCTGAATGGAATAAATGCTGCAGAAACGTTGAAAATGTTGGAGACGGCTTACGGGGACCGAGCTCTACCAAAATCAACAACATCAACATCAACAACATAACACATCAACAACAAGACCGCGTCAAAGTCGCTCAAAAATCAAGGTGATGTGGACTGTTTTCTTCGATTTTCGTGGTATAGTGCATTATGAATTCCTTCCACCCGGTTAAACTGTCAACATTGAATACTATTTGAGTGTTATGCGTCGTTTGCGTGAAGCTATTCGTAAAAAGAGGCCGGATTTATGGAAAGAAAACTCTTGGTTTTTACACCACGATAATGCGCCATCTCACACTGCACTGATTCTTCGTGACCTTTTCGCCAAAAATGCAACCAATATCGTTCCGCAGCCACATTATTCACCTGATTTGGCTCCGTGTGTCTTCTGGCCATTTCCAAAACTCAAAAGACCACTCCGAGGAAACCGTTTTGAGTCGATTGAAGACATTCAACGAGAATCGGCGCGCGCTCTGAAGGCTATACCGGAAGAAGACTTTTTGGCATGCTTCGAGGACTGGAAAAAGCGGTAGCATAAGTGTATTATATCGAGAGGGGACTATTTTGAAGGGGACGAAATTGATTTGAAAGAATAAATAAAGATTTTTTGATTTATAAAAAAATTCCGACTAGTTTTTGGACACAGTGGTAATTGACCGATTTATCGAATATCTTTTACTAATATTATGTCGAAATAATCCACTTTTATAATCAAATATAATTTTATGTTTAATTTCACTACAGTACGCGTTTCTTGCCATTTTTAGTCTCTTAATGTCTTAATACAAAGAACAGAATGCGCACCACTATTCACGACAGAAATTTTGCACAAATGCTGAAGTAATGATGAAATTTTAATGATTCATATCAGACAAATGCATTTCTGATGCAATAACTATTTCCTGCTAACTGTTCGGCAGTAGCGGTACGAAAAAAGTGAGTATAGAAGAGGTATGCTTTAGTTTTGTCCAGGCAACTTTTGAGTACTGAGAAATATTTTTGTTTTATTTTTTGTTGTTGAAAAGACTGAATTGTCATTGTTATGTTTTTTATAATACACATGTAAATAAATAAGAACAAATTTTTTTCATCAAGTTTTCCTGATAATATCAGAGGAGGTTTTGTCCAAGGAGGATATATAAAAAGGAGTGACTATGAGCATGCTTTGCCTTGTAAGCAAGATGGGAATGAATGTATTTCCCTCCCTTACTACCGAAATGCTCGAAATTTTTCGAAAAAAATCGTTTCGCTATCTTTGTCTGCCACACTTAAAAATATTGCAACTAACTCTTTCCCACGATAAAATGTTCGAAACAGTTGTCAAATTTTCGAAAAAAATTGTTTCGCTATCCTTGTTTGACATACTTAAAGCCAAAGTAACTATCTCTGTTCCGCGTTAAATTGTCCGTTGCTAAAGTGCTTACCTTAGACACGAACCAAAAACCAATAAAAATTAAAAAAATAAAATTTTCTGAAATGAAACAGCAACCTTCATTGCACTGAAAATTAGTTTATTGCTGACTGAATATTAGCAACTAAGAGAGAATACAAATTATGGTATTTTTTTTGTAAAAGTTTGAAGCCAAGTTAAGCTTGGACACAATTTTCGAAAATTTCCGAATCAAAAAATATTCCCACATGAGACAGACTATCAGGTACTCCTTTTATATATCCTCCTTGGTTTTGTCTCATTGTCTTAAAACTATTACTTTTTATTTGATAATTTTTTTTTTTTGATAATATTGTAAAAAAAAAAAATATATATATGTATAATTACTATCCTTACGAGCTTAGCTCATGGATTAATTGAAATAAATTTACTTTATTTTACTTTACTTTAACTGATATTTCGCAAAGGGATGCTTTAGTTTTGTCCAATACTGTATGAGCCGTTTATTTTGAAAGTGAAATAAGTCAAGTTTTTAAAAAATTCATTTAACGGTATACAATATGAAAAAGTATAATTCACTTTCACACTTTCGAACAGGTGAATTTGCCCATACTATGTATCACAAAATTATTTGTACCATGGAAAAAAATCCCAATCTTCAAGGTAAGCCATGTTTAAAGTGCGCTTAACAGCTTTAGAAAAAAGTGTGACTAATTTCCTTAACATAAACAACAATAAATTTAGCGTAATTTATTTAAAGCAAAAAATATTTTAACAAAATTATTTGTAACATTGAAATTTATTCACAAAATTATTTGTAACCCATGGTAACACTATTATTTCTGAGAAAACCGTTAGTTATTTAAACTGAAATTAGTAAGGTTTTAACTTCTCAATTGTTTTTCGTGCTTAATACAAGTGTGATGATTAAATATTGTGTGAAAATGCTGAAAGTGCGAGAGCTGTAGTTACGTAACCAGAAAGTCGGTATTCGTCTGAGTCGGCACACCAAAGAAACGATACCATTATAAAATCATAAAACAATATGCAAATATGTAGTATCTGCATACCAGACGAATCCTTTTCAAACAATCATAAAGTTACGTACCCTTCCAATGCCTTCTATAGTAGAAAGCCGAGTAACTGAATCCAACAACAACACGTTGGAGTCATAACAAACATGACAGTTCCATACAAATTCGAGCGCTTTTGTATGGAGCAGACACGGCGGGCTTCGTAAGAATCGCGTTTATTCTTAAATGAAGTGTTAATGATAGTTCAGCTTTCTAAGGTACTTTATTGATAGTGCTCGGCATGTAATTATGACATGTTGATATTAGTGCAATGGATTTTTAATTGAAAAAAGTGCGATCAAAGTTAAATCTCGGCTCCTCACACCGAAGAAAATCTGTCACTCATATTGTGCAGAGTTCTCCGGTTAATTTTCACACAGAAAATTGTAGAATTTTAGTTATTACGAAAAAGTGTGCACTCGCGTAATATTTTCGTGCTTAATTTGAACTAATTATGCTCTTTTCTTGTTTTCGGCAAAACGTGTTTTTACGACAAGTTTGTAGAAAAATAATACAGGTGTTCTTGTGAAATGGAAAAATCCATGACGTCATACCCACTGGAGTCATTCAAGATGGCCGCTACGTCAGTTCTGTCCAGCTTGAGATGTAGAAAGCATTGACCCTTCACCAAACTAATAAGTGTACATACAGTGGCGAACAAAGGTCTACATACACCAACTTATATTGAGTTTCTCGGTGATTGGAAGCTTTAACCAAAAAATCAATTATGCAGTTTTTTGACTATCGAAAATATATTTATAAAAAAACAAAAACTTTTCATAACAAACTTAAAACGGTATTCATAAAAACGTAAAAAAATCACTTGACAAAACTCTACGTACAGTCAATGCTTGCTTACTTATAGACGAAATGTTTAACATCATTTTACCAATTATTTGTTTATTTGTTGTACATATGCAGCTGCAATGCTATTATACATAGTTTTATCGCTAGTTTTGAGCTGTAAATTCGAAAAACTCTCAGCGGGAAAAGAAATTTGCAGTAATGTGCGAAAATTGATCGTTCAATACAGAAAAGACGATAAATTAAATTATCGAAATTGAAACGAAGTTCAGTGCAAACAATAATAAAAAAATCACCGGATCTATTGAGAATAAGCCACGAACTGGTCGATCGAAAAAAACTTTCGCGGAGAGGCCTCTGCCTAATTTTGAAGGAAGTAGACAAAAATCCTAATGCAAGTGCTCCAAATTTGGCGAAACAAATCGCTACGGTGAATAACAAGATTGTCCATCCAAGAACTATTTCACGAGCGTTGAATACAAATGGTTTTCGAAGCAGAACTCCTCGAAAGAAACCATTGATATCAGGTTAAAACCGACTTCTGTGCCTAGAATTCGCAAAGGCTCATATTAACAAGGACATGAATTTTTGGAAGCGAGTCCTTTTTACTGATGAGTCCAAATTCAACATTCTTGGATGTAATGGTCGCGCCGAAATCTGGAGGAAGAACAATACTGTCTTAAAAAAACTTGGTACCTACCGTTAAGCATGGTGGAAGCAATGTCATGGTTTGGGGAGCCATAGCAGCATCTGGGGTCGGAAGATTAGCATTTATTTGGATGCACTATGGATCGCTTTGTATATAAAAGTCTGTTGGAACAACATTTGAAGCCATCAGTGGAGAAGATGTGCCTTGGAAGCAGTTGGATTTCTCAACAAGGCAACGATCCAAAGCACACAGCTCATATCGTCAAGGATTGGTTATTATATTACGCTCCCAAACAGCTTAATCATCCTCCCCAAAGCCCGGATTTGAATTCGATAGAGCATGTATGGCAGCTCCTTGAGCGAAAAATTCGAAAGTGCTCTGTAAAAAACAAGAATTCGCTGAAGGATGCGCTCATAGCAGAATGGGAGAAAATTACGCCAGAAGAAACCGGTAATTTAGTCGCCACTATGCCCCGAAGACTGCAAACAGTATTGTTGGTCAAGGGGGCCCAACAAACTACTGAAAAGAAAAGTATTTGAAAAAATGCTGTTATGTTTACCCGAACATTTTATCTATAAGTAAGGAAGCATTGACTGTACGTAGACTTTTGTCAAGTGATTTTTTTTACATTTTTATGAATTCCGTTTAAAGTTTGTTTTGAAAAGTTTTTGTTTTTGTTTTTTCTATAAATACATTTTCGATAATGAAAAAACCTGAATCAATGGTCTTTTGATTAAAGCTTCCAATCACCCAGAAACTCAATATAAGGTACTGTATGTAGACTTTTGCCAGCCACTGTATATGCAATAAGTACCCGAAAAGTCGGTATCCGTCTAAGTCGGCACACCAAAAAAAACGAGACCAGATGAATCGAAATCATCATAAATATTTATAACTGCTGTAAGATTAGTATTCAAGCACGTAAATTTTAAGATACGATATTCACAATTTTTTAATAATTGCACCGCGGTACTGTCCGATTACTTAATTGAGCCACTGTATAAGCTTTAAAAATGTTGAATAATTAATTAAGCCTTATTCCATTGACACATAGCGATCCTATAATTTAGTGATATGGTGACACGTAGCACTTTGCTAATTAAGAAGTTGAATTGCATAGCCAATAGACAATAAGGTAAGGAAGGCCACAAAAGAAGAAAAACTGTTATGGAATCGTTTTCAAGTTATCATTTGCGTTTAAATAACGCTTCAAAGATTTTATATAAGTCAGAGCTGTCAGAAAATGACTTCTTCTTCTCTCTTGCACGAAAAAATTTTTATGAAAGCTGCAGCTCCAGCAAAATCTCCATCGAATTAGCATAAATTATGAGAAAAATGAGAGGATTTAGCTAAATGAAATGATTTAGCTGATAAGTGATCACCATTTTGGAAATTTAGCTAAATTTACGTATGACACACAGACGTTTAATAATAATTTAGGCCTTAACTATAATTTAGTAGCGTTATGTGTTAATGGTATAAGTTAAAGCTTCTAGTTATTATTTTCTTAATAAAAAAAAATAATGATGTCCAAAAATAGATGTCGCTCGATCTGCCGAAGTTTAAACCGATTCGTTTCCACCCAAAGCACGACAAATACGGGAATATTGCCAGATCTACCTCTTCACATTTTTCTTCTTGATAATTTTTCGGCTAGTACAGAAATTTCAATACTGGCAATACTTTGATCGAGAGCCAGAGCTTGCGACTGAAAGCACTGGCTGAAAGCAATTGCATTAACGCATCTCTTCTCCCTATAGACGTCGAACTTGCGCTCGTATTGGTCGGCGGTCTGGTTCTCTTGTATATGCGACTAAAAGCTTCTCTCCCCTTCCTATTGAAGTCAAACTTATGCTCGTCGCGCGTGAAAATTTTGCTCGTATTGGCCGCGGTCTTGTACATATATGCGTTTTTAAAATCGCATAATTTTCCACGTGGAAGGCTTTCAACTTTCGTTGGTCAGAAAAAGCCCGAGGAAAAAAGCTGTCCTGAGCACGTAAATGCTATAAACAGTGGTAGCCGAAAATAATGCGCGCTTTCTTTTAAAGAAATTTTTAAATAAATTTTCATATTCGTGCTGATTTCAGTTAAGCTTTTCTAAACTGAATAAAGGGCAAAACGTAAGGGAAGCATTGCTTCCCTTGATTCAATGAACGCCACGCTGTTAATTGGCCTCCTGGTTCGTGCGATTTGACGCAATTTTTCTGTGGGGATATGTAAAGTACCATGTCTACGCCGATAAACCAGAAATTATTGAGCACTTGGAAGCCAACATTCGACGCGTTATTGCCGAAATACTGCCTGACTTACTGCGAAGAGTGCGTGGAAATTGGACTTCCAGACTTCCGCCAAACATTAATGCTATAAAATTATCTTTCAAATAAAGCTAATTTCATGGATATTAAAAATATTTTTCTGTGTTTTATTTCAATTTAAAGTTCTTCGCCTCTAAAAAAACATCCTGTAGAAATCTAAATAGTTCATTCTCAAAAGTTTTATTGAAGACTAGCAAACGCCGCGACTTCGTCCGCATAAAAATCGCATTAATAAGCAATTTTTGAGAATGTAGTTAGTAATACATTATGTGGGATATATAATCTGCTTACTTTAATGGCTCTTTGAACACAATTTTTGTATTTTGTTGGAATCAGAACCATAAATTATTAAGAATGATACCATGATACTCGCATTTGAATGGGAGATGCTTGTGATCAAATCAATCCCGTGATTTGAGATCATATACGTATTGAAGAGCATTAAGGACATGTGAATAATTATAGCTTGTGTTAATTAAAAAAACGCCCAAATAAAATAACATTAAGCTTGAAAACGTAACAGGACTACGATTGTGCGTAGAGCCCAATCATACGATACTATGATGAAATCGAAATTTTTGCGATTTTATGAAATTTTGTATGGGGAGTGGATGCATTGAACTAATTTGTTTCACATCATACTAGAGTAGCTATAAAAATGTTTTGTACCAAATTTAAGATTCAAAAATTGAGTACGTACTGAGAAACTTAGTGCATTGAATTTAATGAAATTGTGCAATTTGTATGGGAGGTGGTAGAAGGAAAGGGGTGTTTTTGGTGATATTTCGAGAAAAAACTATAATTGTCATGCAATTGATATATTTTAAATTTTAGATCTGCATTATTCACGCTTTTCAAGAAAATCAAATTTTTGTAAAGTCGTGCAATTGTGTCACATTGAATGGGAGGGGATAGAAAGGTGAAGCTACTCGGTTAATTTTTTCCCGATATTAATAATGATGCTAATTTAGGATAGAGTACAAAATTTGAGCTCGATGAAAGTTATACATATGTATGTACTGAGAAAATTAGTTTAGAATATTTCATGAAAAAGTGCAGTTTGTATGGGAGGTGGTGGAAGGAGCGGGGGGTTTTAAGTGACTTTTTAAGAAGCAACTATAATTAATTTGCAATTGACATATTTTAAATTTCAGATCAATAACGTTTACAGTTTTCAAGAAAATCGAATTTAAGTAAAGTCGTGGAATTGTGTTACATTGTATGGGAGGGGGTAGAATGAGTGAAGCTAATCGGTTAATTTTTTCCCGATATTAATAATAATGTCATTCAAGGATTAAGTACAACATTTAAGCTCGATGAAAGTTATACGTACTGAAAAAATTTGTGTATAGCATTTCATGAAAAAGTGCAGTTTGTATGGGAGGTGGTGGAAGCAGTAGGTGGTTTCAAGTGAATTTTTGAGAAACAACTATAATTATTATGCAATTGATTTATTTTAATTTCAGATCTGCATCATTCACGCTTTTCAAGAAAATCGAATTTTTGTGAAGTCGTGGAACTGTGTCATATTGTATGGGAGGGGATAGAAGGAGTGAAGCTACTTGGTTAATTTTTCCCCGATATTAATAATAATGCAAATTAAGGATAAAGTACAACATTTAAGCTTGATGAAAGTTACACGTACTGAGAAAATTGGTGAATAGCATTTTATGAAAAAGTGTAGTTTGTATGGGAGGTGATGGAAGGAGTAGGGGGATTCAAATTATTTGTATACCATAGATCACATTTCTGATAAAAATAGTATGTTCTAAATTTCAAATGATTTGCTTCAATGGTTTTGAAGAAAATATGATTATTATATATTTTTGAAAATGAGTCACTTTGTATGGGAGGGGGTGGAAGGCGTGGGGGTATTGAAATAAGACCACACGCAGATTACATCTCGGTGCACATCTAATAAACTGTGAAAGTTTCATTACAATCGGTTCAGCAGTTTTTGCGTGAAAACCGGAAAGACAGACAGACAGAGAAAATTTTTAAAAACGTTTGTTTCTGCTTAGTTATTTCTAAAATAAAGCAAAAAACTTATTTATAGCCATTTATAAGCAAATAACAGACAGACACTACAATTATATTTATAATAGATATAAGAACTGGAAAGAATTTATGATCGGATGTACAAAACAAGGGAACTTTGCATCTCTACATTTAAAATCTCTAAGAGCTCATTTAAAATAATTAAAAAGTTCTAAGGAAAGAAAGCCTTTAGCTTCAATTTTCAAGATGTTGAATAATGATGCAAAATCTAACGATATTTATACCAATCAAAACACTGTTTGATTTATTATGTGTGACGTTTCAGTCTTTGCTGAGACCTTTATCAAACTTATCTCAGCAGAGAACAAAACATCACATACAATAAATCAAATAGTGTTAATTCAAAATGCACTGTGAAAACATTCTCCAATCCAGATATTTATACCATTTATTTAGAGATCTTACGTTCACTAAGTATTAAAAAAACTACTTCAAAAGCTCAAATGAAATTGATAGTTCTAGTTTTTGCAGAACTTATCTTACTTTCTAATAGAGAACTAGGCTTTAAATCCAGTTACAAAAAAACTGGACGAAACATCTAAAAAAATAAGTTTAATACGATCTAAGATCTTTTGAGTGAAAAAATTATTCATGTCTTCATAATAATGACAAATTGCGATCACCCATTTCCGTGGGTCAATTTCGTTTGAATTAAAATACACAAAAAACCGAATCTCATTTTTATTAAGGCTCAGATTACCGCCTTCATTCAATTGAGACTTCTTCACGTATATCTTTTAATACTGCAGCCTGCTCTGTTCCAAATTCTTTGTCACAGTCAACAAATCAAAATCATATTTTTGTTCACTCGTACAAAGGAGCTTCTTCTACACTTTTGGTTAATCATCATTCTCATCATTATTAAAATTAAAGGTAAGAACTATAAATCGGACACGATGTGGACGCTCGAATGCCTAATATATGGTATCTTGTGGGCAACAGGTTAGGCTCTGTACTCTTACGAGAAAATTATTGCATTGAGTTCAACACGTCTCTAGATATGAAGCAGTGATTTTCATGCTTGCTGCTTCAAATCTAAATCCAACAACAACAAAAATTTTGTATTTTGAGATAATGATCCCCTCGATGATGATGATGATGACTCAAGATTTCTTTTCATAAGAGTCCAATCCGTTGGACCGAATCTTTCGAAAATATCTGTTGCCATCGTTGTGCGTTCGTTCGTATTTGTATCGTCTTTACCTTTGCGATGTTTTCTTGCTGTTGTTGTTGCTGTGCTGTTTGTTACCTATCTTCCTCAAGACTGCATGAGTATCTTTTGTGTGAGTCTGAATCGTATTTTGTATATTTTTTTTTTACTTTTTTTTATGCTGTACCTTCACTTAACCTTTTTTCTGTGTGCGCTACGTACAAGAACAGAAAAAAACGTCTCTGAGGAGTCTCCTCGAGGCATCTTCCTCCTGTTGGCTCTGTAAAAGGTGGAAAACAACAAGTTTTTTTTTTTTTTTGTATTTCGCCAAGTCATTGTACTTGCGCTATTTTTTGTAGATGAGGGCACGATTTACCTGTGGGATGTGTTACTTCACGATTTCTCGTGGTGATGCTGTGCTCTGTGGTCTCCAAGCGGTTTTTCTGTTCAATATTGTTTTTGAAACACTGAAGAAGTTTGTACTAATTGTACTCCTTTCAATATTCTAAAAACAATTCAAATGTTTGCCAAATTTTGCATTTTTGAGCTGCACAAAAAAAAACATTAAAAAATATAACATATCATTAAAAAGCCATTCAACTCATGATAGTGCTAGATTTTTGTCTCGTCGGTTTTTAATGGCTTCACTGACCAACCATGTCAGTAAATTTTTTAATTAAGGTCTTCCTAGGAAGGCCAATTTTTGTCTCGAAGGGGAAATATATATAATAAAAATGCTGTATAGTTTTGAGTAGAATATAATTTTAAAAGTTAATGGGCTTAGATAGCCCGAATAATTCGCTCCTCCGAAATACTGGTGATCCAAATGAAAAATAAAGTAAGATTTGATGTACAGGGTGTTTTTTTTAGAGGCGGAGAACTTTAAATTGAAATAAAACACAGAATTTTTTTTTTTAATACATAAAATTGGCTCGAAAAATTATTTTATGGCATTAATGTTTAAAAATGATTTTGGGCATGTGGCCGCCGCCGCTGGCGCGTGCGTAGCGTAATCTGAAAGTCCAATTTTCACATACTCTTCGCAGTAAATCAGGTGGTATTTCGGCAATAACGCGTTGAATTTTGGCTTCCAAGTGCTCAATAGTTTCTGGTCTATCGGCGCAGACATAGGACTTTACATATCTCCGGAGAAAAAAAATCTAATGGCGTTAAAACGCACGAACGAGGTGGCCAGTTAACAGGTCCATTTCGTTAAATTAATCAACCTTTAAATGTTTCTTCCAGTAAATTGTGTGTGGCATGTGGCGCCGTTCTGTTGAAACCACATGTCTGCGACATTAATGCCGTCCAATTGAAGCACGAAGAAGTTAGTAATCATGTCTCTGTACAGCTCACCGTTAAGTGTAGCGTTCTGACCATCATCATTTTTGACGACATATGGACGAATGATTCCACCGGCCCATAAACCGCTGTTCGATACGATCAAATGTTCAAAAAAATGTTCAATACGATCAAATGTTCAATACGATTTTCTGTATATTTTTTCGAACTCCACTGTTCAAGATCAAAACAATTTCAAGTATTAAAACGAAACTAACAAGTACGTTCGAAATCAAAAAACAATTTCAAGAATGAAAAAAAAAACAAAAGGTTAACGACTTAGTTCTCTAGTGTGAGAGTGACATCTACGATTTGATTGATGGATTTCCAACATTCTCTCCCCGCTGAGACGTCAGTTTCAGTAAGATCGATGCAGGGCTGCTATGTCAGTTTAAAAGATCTTGAGCTGAATTCTGATTAACCACATGATTTACGAATTGTTGTGAGCGTACCAAGAATTTGAAATGGTGAAGTTCTTCCAACGATGTTGAAAGTTCACCTCCTTCTCCTTCTAGATATCTAAATTCACGCTATGTTGATTGATGTTGACAATGTATAAGGAATGATGGGATAGGAATTTTCTTAAAGCTGATGTGATTCAATGTCTTGAGTCGGTACTAAGGCTATTTTGGTTACTGGGCTCTTAAATGTATTTCCTCTTGCTGTTACTGATGCTACTCTAATAAGTGCATCCCTTCCTGGGTATATCT
Organism: Chorisops tibialis; assembly: GCA_963669355.1. NCBI lineage: Eukaryota > Metazoa > Arthropoda > Insecta > Diptera > Stratiomyidae > Chorisops > Chorisops tibialis. The sequence goes on from OY770262.1 coordinate 249,428,387, forward strand.
CGGTGATTCTGGCAAGTGGCTATTTGTACGGAGGAAGTCTCTCGTCCTTAAGTAAACAAAGATCTCCTACCTTGGGTGACTTTTCTTGCTGGAGCCATTTGGGCCTTTGTTGTAGTGGTACGAGGCATTCCTTGGTCCACTTGTTCCAAAATGTTTGAGCAAGTCGTTGGGTAAGCTGCCATCGATATAGTCTATTAATTTTGACTTCTGATACATCTACTTCAGGTGGTGCCAATAACATATCTTCGATCAAGAAATGGCCTGGAGTCAAAGCTGTGTCGTCTGTTGGATCGTCAGAAAGCCGACATAATGGTCTGGAATTCAAACATGCTTCTATTTGGATAAGGGTAGTTGTAAGTTTTTCCTATGTCAAAGCGGCGTTTCCCAAAATGCGTCGTAAATGTAGTTTAATCGATTTTACTCCTGCTTCCCATAGTCCTTCGAAATGAGGAGCTGCCGGTGGATTAAAGTGCCATGTAATACCTTCGTTGGACAAGTTTTCAGCTACGGCGATGTTTGCCTGTTGTATTTTTTGAATCTCACTGTTGGCTCCGATGAAATTTGTGCCGCAATCGCTATAGATGTGGCTGCATAAGACTCGTCTACCTATGAAACGTCTAAAGGCTGCTAAGAAAGCTTGCGTCGTCAGATCGCTAACGACTTCAATGTGTATACGGCAACATAACCTTTCCGAATTCGGCTTCCTCTTCCATTTCGATCCTTCAATTCAAATGGTCTGCAGTAGTCAACGCCAACATGTGAAAACGGACGATAAATTGTGACCCGGGATGTAGGTAGATTTCCCATTAATTGAGTGGAAGTCTTCGCTTTAGTTCGAAAGCAAGTTACACACTTATGCACGAAATTCTTTATGATATTTCTTCCATCAATAAGCCAAAATCTTCTTCTCGAAAATGCTAACATTAATTGTGTTTGTTCATGTAACGTAGCCTTATGTATTCGATGCAAGAACAATTCCGTGAATTTTCCACTTCTGGGTAAAACGATCGGATGAACTTCGTCGAATGCCAAATTGGAGTTTGCGAGGCATCCGCCAACACGTAAGATTCCATTTCCGTCTAGAAATGGATTCAAATTCCTGATCTTACTCGTCTTGCTGGCTTCCTTTTATCAAATGTCGAAGATCTTGTTCAAATTCTTGGTTTTGGGTGTATTTAAGCAAAAATTCAAAAGATTCCTTTAGTTCACGAGATGTCAAATGTCCTCTGTTATTTTCCAATTTTGATGAAAGCTTCCTAAACCGGTAACAGTATGCCGTTACTCTGATCAGTCGGGTCATTGACGAAAACCTGTTGATCAAGTCGTCATTTTCGATAGTGCTGTTCAAACATGTCACTGCATTTTTCCGTTTTTCGAGCTCAGTACCTGGAATAACTTCATGTTTCGGCCAATGGTCCTCACCATGTTGCAACCATTCTGGACCGTTCCATCATAAAATGCCATCTTGCAACTCTGTAGGTTCTACACCTCGAGATGCCAAGTCGGCTGGATTTTGTTGAGAAGGCACGTGGCGCCATGGTATATTTCCCGTGTGTTCAAATATTTCCGTCGTTCGATTAGCAACAAACGTAGTCCATCTGGTTGGATGACCATGTAACCAGGAAAGCACTATCACAGCCAACAGTTTACACCAGATAATTTCAACGAATCTTTGAGTCTTTTCATCGATTTCGAAAGTAGAACAGCTCCACACAGTTCTAGTCGAGGAATCGTAACGGGTCGTTTTGGCCATTATAAGTTGCACACGAGTCTTATCTTTGCTGCGACTTACTGCATAGATTACAGCGGCATATGCTTCCATGGACGCGTCAGAAAATCCATGAAGTTCAAAGTTTCAAGTTTCGTCGATCAGTATCCATCTTGGAATTCTAATTCTTTCCAGTTGATTTCTAAATTTATTCCAGCTATTGTGAATTTCAATTGGAAGCGAATCATCCCATTTGAGTCCATGCAACCATAACGTTTGAAGTATGATTTTAGCTATAATGATCGTCGGTGCTAACCATCCTAACGGGTTGTAAAAACGTGCGATGTCCGAAAGCAGCTGTCGTTTGATGAAATGTTCGTTGTGAATTCGAAGTTTTACTCGATAGGTGAAATGGTCAGTCGCAGGATTCCAGACGATGCCTACAAATTTGTAGCCTTGATTGAGATCCATTTCCAACGGAGTTTTCATTTCGATATCAACTTCAGGCACACCTTCTAAAATTCTTGCATCATTAGCTATCCATTTTCGCAATTTAAATCCTCCGGATTCCAATACTTTAGAAATTGCTTTGCGATGCTTTATGGTCTTGTTTAGATCAAGTCCTCCTGACAACACGTCGTCAACGTAGAAATCGTTCATGATGGAATCATATACATCGAATGATTCGTCTTTCGATTTCAGCCAAGTGTTGCAAAGTCCTGATGGCTAAATATGGAGCGCACATTGTTTCGAATGTGACTGTGTTCATACAATAATCCTGAATGTCTTCAGACGGATTGGGTCTCCATACTATCCATTGAAAATGAGCGTCGTTGGACTGCATGTTGATTTGACGATACATTTTCTCTATATCAGCGACAAAGGCATATTTATGCAATCTCCATTCCAATACCACTGAAATCATGTCGTTTTGAATCGCGGGTCCTGTCATCAATGTGTTATTTAACGAAACTCCAGAGCTGCTCTTACGTCCTATCCTTCAAAACAGCATGATGTGGTAAGTAATGCGCGGTGCACACTGAGTTTCCGTTTTCAACAATAATTTCGGTTTTGTTGGTGACCATACTCATCTGGCCCAAGTCGATATATTCTTGTATGCACTTTCTATATTCATGTTCAAGTTCTCCATCCCGACAAAATCAATTTTCCATAGAGATTAAACTTTTTACAGCTTTTGTACGGGAGTATCCCAGTGTATTCTTAGCATTATCATCATTAAATGGTAACCTCACCATGAACCGTCCACTATTTTCTCTTGAAACATTCGCTTGAAAGTTATTTTCGCATAATTGTTCTTCTTGGCTCAGTTTTCGAGAATCTTGCAGTTCCTCCAATTCCCAAAATTTCCGCAATTTCTCACTCACGTCTTGCTGGGTTTCTATTTCGACCGAAACTTTGGTAATTAGATGTATGTGCTGACTTCACTTCACCAGAGATGATCCAACCTAATTTCGTATTTTGTTTAGAGCATACACATCGGCACCTAGTAATAAATCGATGCGACCTGGTTTATCAAATTGAGGATCTGCCAATTCAATATTCTTCAATTTTTCCCATTGGGAGAATACAACTGTCTGCGTTGGGATTACATTCGTCACCTTGTCTAAAATCCAGGCTTGAAAATTAATTGTTTCATCATTACAAGCTAATAGCATTGGTTGCACTAATCCTTTAGCGACGGTAGTATTTGTTTTTCCAATTCAAATGATGTTTGCACATACAGATTTCCTTTGTAGGCCTAATTGTTGCACTGCAGATTCCGTGATGAATGAAGCTTGTGAACCTTGGTCTAGCAAAGCTCGCAAGATGACTCGACTATTTGGTGATTCTACAGTTACCAATGCAGTTGCTAACAAAACTTGTTTTTACGTCGTTACAGTAAGAGAATTGATATCAAAAAATTCTGCGGTTGCATGCGACGTTGAAGCTTGAGGTGAAATAGTACCTTCAGCTGCAGAAATCGCGTTTCGTTCTTCCTTATGCAATAAAGTGTGATGCGCACGTTTGCACCTTGAACATATAAATTTACTGGGGCAATTGGATGCAAGATGTCCTCTTCCCAGACAATTCAAGCACAATCCATTCCGCTTTACAATTTCAAATCTTTCTTGATGTTCCATAGCAATGAATTGTTCACAATTTCGCAAATAATGTGACTCCTTACATATTGGACACGCTGATTGCGATTCGCTGTGATGGGAATGAATATTCGTTGTACTGTTATTACGAGTATTCTGTTGTGTAGTTGTCGATGGTTTTCCATATCTCGGGTGTTCTAGTCCAGCAGCTTCTAATGCTCTGAACCTATTTTGTAAAAAGAGTTTCAATTTTTCAAATAAAGCTAGTTCCGAATCTATCGCTTGCTGTTGTTCCCATAATTGCCGAGTTTCTAAAGGTAAGCGTCGTGCAGTCATAAAAACTACACATGCATTCCACAAATCTGGAATTTTCATGTTTTTTAAGGCTTGTACTGACTCCACGGTTTGATCTAATAGGGTCTTTATTGACGAGGAAGATTCGTTTGCGTTCACAATACCGAACAGCCTTTTGAACTGTAACGTTAATAACGCATTTTTATTGTCGAATCTGTCATTCAAAACCTTCCACGCAATTTTATAATTCGTGTCAGTGGTTGGGAATTGTTTAATAAGCCCTAGCGCTTCACCCTCTAAACTGCACTTCAAATAGTGAAGTTTTTCCATATCGGAAATTGATTTCCGTTCATGCACTAAAGCGACAAACAAATCTCGGAACGACATCCACGCTTCATAATTCCCAGAAAATGTGGGTAGTAGGGAATTCTAGGCAATTTTATGTCGCGTTCCCCTTTTGCTACTTGAGAAACGTTTGCAACCGAATTTTCACATGCCACTTGATTTTCCTGTATCTGTATCAGGTCATCGACTTCAGCTTGGAATATTAAGAGAGTCTCTTCAAAGGTCCCGTTCACGTCGTTCGCGAAATATGGTATTTTTAACTCCGTTTCGCTTCCACTAAGCGAATCAAGAACTCCTTTATACATTTCCGTGAAGGTTTCACGCAAGGATTCAAGCCTTGCAAGGGTTCTGTTAAGATATGCGACCGTTTTACGCGATTTCAGATCTTTACGGAAGTTACTTTGAACCCGTAGCAACTGCTCTATCATCAGTTTTTGTTGCATCACTAACTTTGGTACGTTTTCCATTTTCAAATGCACTTTTTCTTGACTGAATCCGGCTCGACGGACCAAATGTTCGATACGATCAAATATTCAAAAAAATGTTCAATACGATTTTCTGTATATTTTTTCGAACTCCACTGTTCAAGATCAAAACAATTTCAAGTATTAAAACGAAACTAACAAGTACGTTCGAAATCAAAAAACAATTTCAAGAATGAAAAAAAAAAAGATTAACGACTTAGTTCTCTAGGTCTCTACAATCAACGAAAAAAATTTCCGGTAAAATTGACTACAAAAAACCAAAGTAAAAATTCCAATACATTAACACAAAAATCCCTTTATTGTGAGAGTGACATCTATGATTTGATTGATGGATTTCCAACAACCGCACCAAACAGTGACTTTTTCTGGATGTAATGGTGTTTCGACAATGGCTTGTGGATTATCATCGCTCCAAATGCGGCAATTCTGCTTATTGATATATTCATTTAGCCAAATGTGTGCTTCATCACAGAACAAAATTTTCAAATAAAATTGTGGATCAATCGCAATGCTTCCTTCGGCAAACGTTGATGAATTACCACACAAACTAACCCCAAAACAACCGCGAACTGCCAAATCGCCTGTCACAGAAAACAATGTTATCAATTTAAAGTTCTCCGCTTCTAAAAAAACACCCTTTAGTTACAATCGTGATGGTCAATATTCAAACGAAGATTGAGAAACTTTATACTATTTCTGTTTATCCTAAGCAGGGGAACAAATAATATTCTTAAAATTTTGCATATTCTCTCAATTCTACAAAATCAGGTCATTTAGGAAGGTTAACGCTTTTCTTTAACGATATATGAGAATAGTAGGTTGTGGTCATAAATTTTAGCGAGCTAGACAGCCCGATCGTATTCAGTACTCTTCAACTTGAGCCTTCGATATATTTACCATCTGCACATGAAAGAGAACTTTTTACTAATCTTGTTGGCCCCGTAATCAGGAACATCCTCATATAATCCCTAGTTTGAAACTTCCTAAATTCTACAGATCTTGCGCCACCTTCTCTCTTCTACATCACGTGTAAGAAAAGCTCACAGGTAAAAGATCATGTTCCGCTGAGTCCAGCGAATTATCGTTAAAGCAATTTTTTTTGTTGTTCGCTTTTGAGGTCATTGTTATTACAGAGCACAGCACTTATAATAAAGTCAAAAAGAGACAGGTAAACGGACTTTATGTGTGCGCTCTGTGTGTCTTTAAAGCTAAGATTTATTTCTTTTGGCTGCTGCTTCTTCGTTGATTTTTGTTGCCCTCCGGTTACCGGGAATGGGTAATAAAAAGAAAACGATATACTTTCGTACATACTTAAATCGACCATTCTGTAGTAGATTACAACTTCCTTATGAACATTAGACGATTCCGCATAAAGGAGGATGACCATTTACTTGTTGTAAGACAGTTGTAAAGGAACTGAATAGGAAAACACGTATTTTTATGACATTTGCAGTTTTCATTAGTCAGAGTTATATAATTCAAGAAAAATAACTGAAATATTAAACTAAAAACTCTAGGTGTTTCATACGTTTCTGTCACTTGTAATGATTCCATATTAGTTTTTCGTCAGAATTGACGATCTAATACCGAAACTACTCTACAATTAGACGATTTCAATCGGATTTGAAAAGGAGAATCTTAAGAGGAATATATTCTTAATGAGAAAATAAAAGCTTAATAAAAATAAGAATTCACGCTTTACAGATACGTAAATCATAAGGCATATCGAGATTTTTATCGTTTTGCCTATTCAAGAGTTTTCCGTGGCAAGAATTTCAAATTTCCATGTGAAATTTGAATAAAATGCACGAGCTAGTCTAGTACACTTGTAGATTTAACCCTAATATGCATGCTATTTCCCCTATATTATTTTTTTTGTCATAATGAACTCTTCGAAATAGCTTCTAGAATTGGGTCGTCACGGTCTCGAATCACATTACTCTACGTCATGTTATATTAAAATTCCATATTTCCGGTTGAATCATTTTTCACACATTATAGAAATTGGTTAGCTAATCAAATCTTATTCGTGGTATATTTTCGGTCTGACAATTTCGGGCCAAAGCGAGAATCCAATTAAGTTTGGTTTCCGGAATATCTCCAGGTCCGGTAAAATGAATTTAGCCAATTTCATTTGCTTAAACTATTGATGTATTTAATGCAAACTTGTTTTGCATGTTTGTTCTGTTTTCCAATCCAGCATAATCGGTCAAGGTTCCGAATTCTCATTATTTGTTGCGGCTGCCCTCCAGATTTTACACGTCTTAAGAGTGATTCGTATGCAATGTCCATGTATCATCTTGTTTTTAAGCTCTATCGCAAAATTGACTTCTTACGCATCCTCAACTAGACCCAAGGATAATAAAGATACGCCCGACTTGTTGGCAGATATTTTGAATTGAGATTAAAGGGCAGAACTGATTGTAGATCGGTCACACTTTGAGGAAACCAGAGCAAAACATTTCCAAACAAGCTCTGGATGAAGACTGGTTAGTCGACCATGCAACCAGAGGAATAAGTTCTGACGATAACTAAAGATCGGTGTTCCGAAGAACTGTTAACCATTTTAAAAGAGCAAATTAATTGATAGCCAGGGTGTAGCCTAGTGGGCAGCGTGTTAGGCTTGCAATGCGAAGGTCGTGAGTTCAAATCCCGGTCGACGCAATATATAATTCCAGCACATTGCCTGCTTGGATATACTTTGGTCACCTCAATCTACGAAAATGAAAATTTGTAGATAGAAGGTTGTGCGAAGGGCTAACAATTCTTCCACAATAAGTAATGAAAAATGTTAAAGAACCTGAATGTCAGGAGGCCAAGGACCGATTTGGGCTGTAGCGCCATTGTAGATAGAGATAGATATAAATTAATTGATAATTCATTAGTATCTACTCTCATTGACGGTGGCCGTACTGTGATTGATCCTGCTCAGAAAGCCAAACTTTTGGCACCAAGTTTTACGAGAAACTCGACATTACTACCTTCCTTCAAACTCCTATTGCTACACAATCTGGTTTTTCCCTCCCTCCGCTTTATTTTCGTGCTCGTCTTATATACTGGATACTGCAAGAGTTCAATATCGACAAGTTCCGATGGTATTCTTCCAATTTGCTTTAAAATATGTCGTCTTATCTGGCTAAATCTCTTTGCAATCTTTTTATCTATTTTTCACGATTATCGAAAGTTGTAAATCTCCAGCATATTCCCAAGAAATCATCAACATTAATGAACTGCAATTTAATTATGCTACGCAAAAATTTATTATACACTTATAGAGATGAGCTCGTTGTGCTGTGTACAAAAAGGGCGAGCATTCCTGAAAACAGTGAGTTGTGAGTTGATATTTGGACGGGAGAGTCGAGAGTGGAAAGTGAATGGGGGAGTCGGTAGGCGAGTGTGATCGACTGGCAGCAGTAGGTCCTGCGACAGGCGGAGTTCAGTAAGCGAGTAAGTCCTCTGACCGATAGACGGAGGTCAGTCAGCGAATAAGTCCTGTGATCGAGAGACGGGATTCAGTAAGCGAATACATTGTGTAATCGACGATGAAGATTAACAGTCGAGTTAAGATTTGAAAGGGAAAGAGTTGAGATCAGGTCATCACGTAGTGAAGTCGATGGAGTCAGTCGACGGGGGAATCGAAAGACACAATTGGAAGGCGATAGAATCCGAATTGATGCTAGGTTGTAGCCTAGAGTGTAGCGTGTTGATCTACAATGCGAAGGTCATGAGTTCAAATCCCGGTAGACGCGTGATTCCAGCACACTGCCTGCTTGGGTATACCTTGGTCGCCTCAATCTACAAAAATGAAATATTCATAGATAAGAGGGTTGTGCGAAGGTCTAACAACCCTTCCACAATAAATAGTGAAAAATGTTAAGGAACCTGAAGGTCAGGATGCCAAGGCCCAATTTGGGCTGTAGTGCCATTGTAGAAGAAGAAGAGGAGTCCGAATTGACGACGAAGCACGACAACACGAATATTATGGCGATAAAGTGTGAACAAAAAGTGTAACGTTAATTTTAAAAGCGATAAATAAAGTTTGCAGTTATTTTAATTTTGAAGAAAACCAAACTCTTTTTTACTTAAATACAGCGACCCCTTGCGCACTTTAATAACTTTATAAATAAAACAGTAATGCTTATTTTAAATAAATATTTTCCATAGATTTTCATTAGCTCAACTTTTTTCCCATTTTTGTTAGATACTTTCGATATTGTGTCATTTTAAAATCGGTGCTCTCTTAGACACAATCAGATGTATTTTTCTGGTTAAAACTGATCCACTGGTGGTCCGTTCAAATTTAAAACAGTAAGTTTAACACATTTGATTATCAATATTCTAGCCCAAATCGGGCTGTGGCCTCCTGACCTTTAGGTTTCTTAATATTTTATTTGTTATTGTGAAAGGGTTGTTAGCCCTTCACACAGCCCTCTATCTACAAATTTCCTATTTCGCAGATTGTTGTGGCCAAGATGTACCTAAGTAAGTAGTGTGCTGAAATTATACGTTATACCCACACGCTACTCACTAGGCTACTCCCTAGTTATCAATATTACAAATCATTTATTATGTTATTCAGCAGTGGAACATATTATTGTGAAAGGGTTGTTAGCCCTTCACACAGCCCTCTATCTAAAAATTTCCTATTTCGCAGATTGTTGTGGCCAAGATGTACCCAAGTAAGTAGTGTGCTGAAATTATACGTTATACCAACACGCTACTCACTAGGCTACTCCCTAGTTATCAATATTACAAATCATTTATTATGTTATTCAGCAGTGGAACATAGCAACGTTGATATCATCCTTAAGCAAGGCTTTAATTTCCCTGGACTAATTTCGGTACTGTCGGCATGATCTCTCAACCCTTCAATTGCCTCAATTCTTCCACGTTAAATTGTTTGCATATTCTCTTCATTTTAGTTTTCCCAAAGCGGACATTTTCTGGTTTCATGTTTCTTGGATCTAAAGTAAAAATATCTTTCTGAAGCTCTACGTTTTCAGGATTTGATTCAGAACAGAGTCTCGAAGTCATCCTATCGACCATATTTCACAAAAAAAAATTGTTATTAATTGGTACGATCTTTGGATTACGCACCGAAGGGATATTCTTATATATCAAATTTTTTCTGGTCTTTATGGGCAACGAGTTCCTTTCAAGGATCGGGGGAACAGTTTTGTCTCATTTCGTAGCCGAGTCGACGTAAGAAATTTCCAAACGTTATCGAATTTGCAATAAACGCAACTACATATGTATATAGAAAGATCTAAAACAATCAACATAAGCACATAATTTAAAAAAAAAAACTAGGAGTTCGGCGGTCCGGATATATCAGTTTGTCATATGCGCAGTTCGCCGGACCACTAATTTTTTGTGGTTTTATGGTTATAACTTCCGTTTCCGGTTAGCAGACATGTTCAAAAACAATTGCGTTCTGACCGAAGTGGAGCCCGATTTTTTGTGACGACTCGCACCCTTTTCTGTTGAGATTTACTTGAGTTATCATCGAGATACACACACTTAAAATTATCACAATTACCAAAGATCCCTATTATTATTTCATAATATGGGGAACTAAAAAATATATCTGGGGGGATGGGATATGCATGTGCAAAGAGTGATGAGTAGGTGACCATAGGAGCTCGCGAAGTTTCTTTTATACATTTGTTAAAGATTTTCTCGTTTCACAATTGAATGATGCAGTCGAATTTTTTGATGCATAACAGTGGTGGTCACGAATTTAGCACACTCGGTGTCTGTAACTTTCAAGTGCAAATATTTTCTACTGTTTTATGCTTTTCAGTCGACTTTTGTCTCTTGAGTGTTGTCTATGATGGGTTGATCATGTCAAGCTACGTATATAACAGCATATACCAACGTATACAGCTCTCGCACCAGAGGGTATACGCTTTTTCTAGAAAATGAGCGGAAGGTATTCGGCGTATACCCTAGGACGACAGCCCTCCATATTACCATTATGATCGTAACAAGTGGTTTTATTGTTCTTTTCATCGCGATACACGGTTTTACAGTTCCTTTATTTCCTTTCATGAATCAATAAATTTGAATTTTTCACGTACATTTTCAATGTCCAGAATTTCGACACCAATATTTAAATAATCTACAGTAGCGGACAAAAGTCTACGGCAGCACCTTATATTGAGGTTCTGGCTAATTGGAAGCTTTAATCAAAAATCCACTGATGAACATTTTTTCAGTAACGTAAATATACATATTTATAAAAAAACAAAAACAAAAGCTTTTCATAACAAACTTAAAGAGAAATTCATAAAAGAAGAAATTCACAAAAGTCGACGGTAGTCAGTGCTGGCTGACTTATACACAAAAAAATTCCAACTAAACGTATCGGAATTTTTAAAATTATTTGCTGGCTTAATACTTGGTTGGACCCCCTTTAGCATCAATTACTGCTTGCAGTCTTTGGGGCATAGAGGCGACTAAATTATCAGTTTTAGCGGATGTAATTTTCTCCCATTCTGTAATGAGCGCTTCCTTCAATAAATTTTTATTTTTTATGCAACATTTCCGAATTTTCCGCTCCAGAAGCTCCCATACATGTTCAATTGGGATTAAATCCGGGCTTTGGGGAGGCGTATTCAGCTGCCTGGGAGCGTAGTACAACAACCAGTTCTTGACGAAAAGTGCTGTGTGCTTCGGATCATTGTCCTGTTGGAAAATCCAACTCCCTCCAACGCACAACTTCTCAACTGATGGCCTTAAATGTTGTTCCAGCAGGTTCTTGTAAACATAGCAGTCCATAGTAGTTTTAACAAAAGCCAATCTGCCGACCCTGGATGCAGCTATGGATTCCCAAGCCATAACATTACCTCCACCGTGCTTGACCGTTAGGAATCAAATTTTTGGTCTCTAAAGCCGAATCTTTTTCTCCATATTTTACTGCGACCAGTACACCCGAACATGTTGTATTTCGACTCATCGGTAAAAAGGACTTGATTCCAAAAAGCATTGCCCTTGTTGATAGGGGGCTTGGCGAACTCTAGGCGCAGGAGTCGGTTTTTGGCGGATATTAATGGTTTTTTACGTGGAGTTCTCCTTTGAAACCCATTAGAATTTAATGCTCTCGAGATTTTTCTTGCATGAACGTCCTTTTTTCTTACCGCAGCCACTTGTTTCGCCAAATCTGGAGCACTTATTTTTGGATTTTTGTTCACTTCTTTTAAAATTGAACTAATGTCTCTGCGCGAAATCTTTTTCGGTCGGCCAGTTCACGACTTATTTTCAATGGAACACCACGGTTTTCAAAATTTTTGATAATGGTATAAACAGAACTTTGTTTTAGTTTCAGTAATTTCGCAATTTCCAAGCACGATTTATTGTCTTTTTAATACTGGACGACCAAATTTCTTTTCGCGATGACATTTTGCGGTCCTTACAGTTCGAAACTAGCGATAAACCTATAACAGAGTTACAGCTGCACATGTACTGAATGACAGTAATTTTTTGTGTATAAGTCAGCCAGCACTGACTGCCGTAGACTTTTGTCCATTCAATTTTTTATGTTTTCATGAATTTCTCTTTAAGTTTGTTATGAAAAGTTTTTGTTTTTTTATAAATATATTTACGTTACTGAAAAAATGTGCATCAATGGATTTTTGATTAAAGCTTCCAATTAACCAGAACCTCAATATTAGGTGCTGCCGTAGACTTTTGTCCGCCGCTGTATATAATAATGAAAAACTGTGCGTATATTTGAAGTCACGTAAAGTAGGTGACTAAGATTTGCCAAGATAATTTTGTTGGTATCGGTAGTTCAGTGAAAAAACTTCCTTGCTTCCCGACCGATATTCTTTTTTACGAATATAATGCTTGCCTGCCACGCGGATTCGATTTTCCGTCGAGAAACTTATTTTTTAATATTTTTTTTACACAGTGCAAATTTGAATTTTCCCAAATTGGCAATTTATTTTCACATCGTCAAATCTATATCGCTATGACATGAGTCCAAGCACAAGAAGATTTTAAGTTATTTATAAGCAAGAAGATCTGAAGCTATTCAAAAATAAAACCAATGGGAAATTCATCACAAAGAATGTCGTAATAATAAAACCCTTATATAAACACATCGACTATTTTCATAACATTACACAGATTTTAAGTTCTGGACTAAGACTGGCAACTCAAGGGGTGGTTGAAACGACTGCGAATAAGTACGATAAAAATTAATTATATATATTTTATTAGATAAACAAATATTTATTTATAAAAGGATAAATTTTTTTTACTTATTTATTTTTTGATTTGCTGCTCTTTTTCAATCGCAGTGATGTACTGCGATTGCTCTTTTTCAATATCTGTAAAGAAAGAGCAGCTCTTGCAATATCTGTGATTGCTTCCACTTTTCACATGTATTGTCGAAATTTCATTGAGTATGTTCGTAATGTGTTCTGTGCGAGCTAAAAGAAAAAGTTACTCTTTGGATGTTATCAAGCGATATGTGAATTGTGAATTCCAACGTAATACCACAGATTCCCTAAGTGAGACCCACATATTGCAGGACCTAAATATAAAAAAAAGGTCGCATGATAACTGCGCCTGCGATTTGCTTCGCGAGTTTTGTTTGCAATTTATCATTTGATCAGCCGAAGTGTGAATTCAATATCTGTGATAACAAATTATACCATTCATTTATTCTATCCTTCACTAAGTGTGATTGCGATATAGTTTTGCGACCTTAAAGAAAAAGTCCAACAAGCCGCAGTAATGTCCGAGTCACAACCCCAATCGCATGGGAATAAATGGAGCACTATAACATCCAAATTTTCGGCTTGAGCGAGGTCAGGTAGACAGGATCAGGAGAAGAACGAACCCCATTCTATACGTTGGTCCTGAGAGTGAAGCCAAAAACTGCGTAGCGGTCGTCCTTACACCGAGAGCGAGAAACAGTCTCATCAGCTGGGAACCAATCTCAGATGGGATTATCGTCGTCAGCCTAAGGACCAGTGTCAGAAACGTCACAATTCTGCAGTGCTACGCACCAACTAATGCCGCAACACCTGGTAACAAAGAGTAGTTTTATCAACTGTAGTTTTTATAGCAACTGAGTGCCACCTTCGAGTGTGTTCCAAAAGGTGATATTATTATCATCTCAGAAGATGTGAACGTCCGGGTTGGCAATACTGGACTAGAACACGTCATGGGGAAGCATGGTAACCCTTGGGCTGACGCGTCATGACCTTGGATTATTTGTGAAGTTTTGTACTACTCGGCAAATGGTCATCGGAGGGATCCTTTTTCCACTCAAGAGTCACCATAAAACATCTTGAGTTTCCCCTGATGGTGTTACTCAGAACCAAATCGACCATTTGGCTATAAAGTCGCCGATGAATGTCTTCTTGATGTGAGGGCGAAGTGTGGAACTGGCGTGGGGAGCGATCACCACTTGATGATTGCCTGCTTGAGATTGTGCACAGCAGCTATCCGACTGCCACAAATTCTTCAAATGAAGCGCAAGCTTAATGAAGATAAACTTGAAGACCCCAACAAAAACCGCGAGTATACCACCATTCTACGCGAAACGTCAATTAAAAAATTATTAACATCCACCCACCGCTTCTACCACATTTCTATACAACTTACATATACCACATTAACGTATGAAATATTGAGCTAGGGTGGCTAGTGGGTAGCGTGTTGGTCTTGTAATGCGAAGGTCGTGAGTTCAAATACCGGTCGGCGCAATATATAATTCCAACACATTGCCTGCTTGGATATACCTTGGTCACCTCATTCTACGAAAATGAAAAATTCGTAGAAAGAGGGTTGTGCGAAGGGCTAACCACCTTTCCACAATAAGTAATGAAAAATGTTAAGGAGCCTGAATGTCAGGAGGCCAAGGTCCGATTTGGGCTGTAGCGCCATTGTAGAAGAAGAAGTATGAAAGATTGAATATATGCACTATTGATATCCCGCCTCTAGAAACACCATCTCTTCGCATCCTTACCTACTAACAAGTTAACCTGACTTCCCACGCATCCTTAACTTGTTCCGAGAATAATAAGGTTTAAGATTAGGTTGTAGAAAGGTGGTTTCGTAGAACCATAATGCACTGGGGCCATCTAGTTCGGCCCATTGTACTCCCCCTATTGATTATGAGATGAATATCACTCCTCTTGTTCTAGCCACTTGGTTCGAATTGCGAACCGAAGCAGGCTCGAATGTTTGACACCTCTGAGGTCGTATAGTTCTGAGAAGAACGTTTAGAATTTTACCATGACCAATTGTGGCGCTGACCACGAGTTACTGGTTTTTAATCTAATGGCAGCTAGGCCCGCTGCTTGTTTTATAAAAAGATGAAGTGGAGGTAGTGAGAGAATTACCTTCAGAGCTGCAGTTAGTGTGGTTCTAAGTGCACCTGTTATACGCAGACATGACGTGGCTAAATGATGCGCCTTCCACGTCTAGAAAGGCACCTAGTGCAACCTCAACCTCTTTATAATGGAACGGCGTCTACCGTCAAGGCGGTATATGGACCTACCTCTCAGATAGGCGTGTTGGTGGGGCCGCCTGGCCGAGAGATTTGCACGTAGGTAGCTGCCCACCAATATTTCCAGGTATTTAAGAAGAAACGAAATTAGGCTGATGGGTCGGAAAGGTTATTATGGGAGGCTCGGCTTGGTTTAGGTACAAGAACCACCTTAACCTCTTGCCATGTCTTCGGTATGTGACAAAGACTGATGCATGCTTTGTATATGTCAACCAGGTAGTAGATTATGATTTCATCCTCATTCTGGATCATAACGAGATAGACCTCGTCCAGTCCTGGTGACTTGTAAGATTTGAAGGAACTCCACGCCATTCCATGTTTTCTGGCGTTACGACTGTATCTACTAGTTCGTCGTAGAGTGCTTATTTGTATGACTTAAATAAGTGGCAATGAGCTTTAAAAGACATTGCTTATGAGTTGTACTAAAGTATGTTCAGTAGATACAGAACATGATTAAATCGACATATTTATCAATGGCAAAAACAAAATAAAAACATTTTAGGTCGTTAATAAACGCATCTACTTTATAGTTTGTGTGATAGAAAATCATAATCGGTTAAAAGGTTCGAAAATTAAATATTGTACCGTATGATACCGACGCATGGATAATATATAACTTTATTTAAGAATGTTTTTAAAGGATCTCAAGCGCAGGATCGGACTCATGAAGTGCTTACAAATTTTTAAACTTTTGTTTAAAACTGTATAAACACTATTACCATTGATTGAATCATTAAAAATTAGGAACTTACCGTTTGAATCTCTTCGCTGATCACAATCAATTTCAATAGTCTCAAGAATAGAACTGGGCAACTGTAATCGAAATCGAAAAAAAAATATGAAAAACGAATTAAAATTCATTTAATTATCAATTTGAAATAAAAATAAAATTCTTACCGTTGACACAAACGAAGGATTTTTACATTTAACGCGAGAGAAACGTGAAATTACATTCGCTGGGCTCGTTGTGTTAAGATTGTCTTGTACAGTATTACAACTGTTCTCCGTACTCAGATGCGACAATAACATAAATGAGCTATTGCTAGTTGTTTGAAGCTGTTGTTGTTGATTAGGTCTGCTGTTATTCGTAATAGTATCGTCAATTGTTTTATCTGTACGAAGAGATTTTTTTCTTTTTTAAATTTCATTAAGAATCCAGAAATTGTAGAAAAACAGTAATTATTGATGACGCTAGAGGGAGGATGGCGGAATTGATGCGCAAAGACAGAAGATAGACAAAAAACAAATTTTCTTCTTTTAAATTAATTAAATTGACAAGACAAAAAAATAAATTTGCAAGAGAAATTTTTGAATTTGACAACAACTGATTATTGATAAACAAAAACAAACACGCAATTGATGGAATGCCGGTAAGTTTGTGATAATAATGAAATTGGAATAGGAGTCGGGAATATGGGGGTTTTACTTTGCGATTTTAATAATAATTAAGTTGGGGAAATTAAATAAGCAAAAGGAGTACAAGCAACTATGGATTTTAAAATCGGTCATGGAAAGATTTTGGTTCACTTGGATGCCAGAGAATATGATTTCTAACATTGACTCTAGTTACAGAGTGGTCTGCAATTTAAATATTTTCAATTGGGTTCCCATTACAATATTATGAATTGTGCCTACACAACTTGAAGATGGTAATAAAATTTTCAAAGCGTGTTTATAAAACGTTTTCCATCTTCAAAAAGTCTACTAGAGAGGGAAAGAATATGAGCGTTGCTTGTGTATCACTATGCCTTTCTTGAAACATGGGAATAGTTTTTTAATTGCATACAGGAGCAATATCGAGATGAAGCAGAAAGTCCTTGATTTTAAAATACTTGTAACCAATAAAGTCTGTAGCAGAGCGGTTTTCTCCAGGGAGGGTACAAAACGTTGTATTAAATTCGGCTATGATCTGTAAATAAATTTCGGTATATCGCAGTTATTTAATTGATGTTTATCAATCTATCTTCCCCCTGTGGGATGGAGGCAATAGAATTCACCCACAGCCAGTCCTGCTTGCCCTAAAAATGGACACTCACTGGATCATGGGCTTATCCCCCGTGATCTTAAAACCTAACTGATACGAGAAACAGATACAGCGCCTCGGATACAAGCAGATTCTGGATTCTACGGTAACGACTTTTGGCATTCAAAAATGGACTATGATTGGCTTCTGGAACGTTCGAACATTGATTGATGGTGGAAGGGCTGGGGTCACTCCTTGCACCGACAGACAGTGATCGACCGTGAAATGGAGCACTATACCATTCAAATCTTGGGCTTGAGCAAGGTCAGGTGTACAGAATCAGGAGAAGAACAAACCCCTAGTGGAAACACCATTCTGTACGTTGGCCCTGAGAGTGAATCCAAAAATATGAACGCCCAGGATGGGTCTGGCAACACTGGACTAAAACACGTCATGGGTAGGTATGGTGACACTTGGGTCCACGCGTCACGACCTTGGATTAAGAGACCTGAATTATTTGAGCAGTTTTGTGGTACTCGGCGAGTGGTCATCGGAGGGATCCTTTTTCCACGCAAGAGTCAGCATAAAACATTTTAGGTTTCCCCTGATGGTGTTAATCAGAACCAAATCGACCATTTAGCTATAAGTTGCCGATGGAGAAGATATCTCCTTGATGTGCGAAGCGTGGAGCTGACGTGGGGAGCGATCACCAGTTGAAGGCTGCCTGCTTGAGATTGTGCACAGCAGCTCTCCGACGATCGAAAATTCATCAAATGAAGCGCAAGCTTAATGTGGATAGGCTTAAAGACCCCAACTAGACGCGCAAGTACACTATCATTCTACGCGAAAAGTCATCCACATTGGACGCACACTGGACGCCAGTTGGGAGACAACCAGAAACTCGTTTTTAACTAGTGCTGAAGAATCTGTGGGATATGTGCAAAGCGGTGAGAAACCCTGGATGTCGCAAGACACATGGGACAAGGTTGGCGATCGGAAAAAAGCCAAATTGGCAATTATCTCTCAACCCGATGTAAACCATCGAACACCCGACATGAGGCAGAACTACTGCGATGCTCATATACAGCTTAAAAAGGCTGTAAGACGCGACAAGAGAGAGGCCATTGAAGATCTGGCCAATAAGGCAGAATCTGCGGCTTACCTTGGGAATATGAGTTCATTATTTAAAATTATGAAACAGTTGACGAACAGGAATTTCACCGCCAACCACATGGAGAGATGTCAACGGAACTCTCCTTAATAGGAGTAACACCAGTTGCGGCGATGGAAGGAATATTTTTCTGATATTTTAAACATCTTTTCAGAGAAAGATATTCCAGAAACAACAACTACCAAACAATCAACCGCAACTATCCTCTATTAGGGACGATCCCCCAGATGATGAAACGATAGTTTCCGCCCTTCAGCCAATGGCGGGAAGGAAAGCTCCAGGTATTGACGGACTATCAACCGAAATCCTCAAAGCGAACCCGGAAATAACTGCCGATATACTCCTCCTACTCTTTACTGAGGTGTCGAATGAAGGAAGATTTCCGGCTGAATGAAAGGAGGGTGTCATTTTGAAAATTCCGAAGAAGGGCGACCTTCGGAATTGTGGTAATTGGCGTGGTATATGTCTACTTAATGCCGTATCGAAAATCATGGCTAAGGTAATTCTCAATAGGGTTAGTGATGTCGTGGACAGCACTCTCGAAGTTTATCAGATTGGATTCCGTAAAGGGTCGTCGTATACCGACCACACGAATACCCTACGGATAATATTGGAGCAGCCCACCGAAATGGGTTCGCCACTATATCTCATGTTTGTGGACTTCGAGACGGCTTTCGACAGCGTTAAGCGAGATTACATAGGGAATGCTTTGCGTAGGAGAGGTATTCCAGATAAGGTCAGCTGTGATTAAAGAGCCCTACGAAGATGCAAAGTGTCGCGTCTTTCATAGAGGAGCTGTCATCTTGAAAACTGCACTAGAAGGTGGGAAAAGTAAAGGTCTTCAATGAAGACTATTTAACATCTTAAGTCACCTTGATTATGCTGATAACATGTGTTTGCTTGCACATAACCGTTCGGACTTAGAGTGAAATGTTCGCTCGTTGCATTCTAAGTGCAAAGAGGCGGGACTGAAAATAAATGTGCGTAAAACTTAGTAGATGCACATGGTTTCGAACACAAGCACGTTGATTGTTCTTGGACAAGATGTGGAGGACGTGCAAGATTTTTGTTATCTCGGAAGCATGGACGGCGGAGCCGAAAAGGATATTGAGGCTCGTCTAAATAAAGCTCGTCAGGCCTTCGGTATCCCTTCCCCTTTCTGGAGGTTCATAGAGAGATCTCCCTACGCACGAAGTTGCGAGTTTTTGACGCATGTGTCAAATCCGTGTTGTTATATGGTTGCACCACGTGGAAAGTGACCGCGACTTACCACGAAACTACAAACTTTGATGAACTAATGTCTCCGACGCATTTTAGAAATATTCTGGCCAGAAGTGATCTCCAACGACGAACTTTGGAGCACAACTGGACAGACTAAAATAGGCATTGAGATTCAAAGGCGGAAGTGGCAGTGGATCGGTCAACCACTGAGGAAACCAGAGCGAAACATCACCAAACATGCTCTAGATTATAATCCCCAAGGAACACGTGGGGTTTGTCGACCATGTAGCACGTAGAAGCGAGCAATTGTGCAGGACGCCAGAGGAATAAACAAGTCCTGGCAATAGCTTAAGGCCTTTGCTCGGGGTGGCGCCTTGTGAAAGAGAGTTGTTTCTGTCCTATGCCCCTATAGGTGGTTTTAACAGGAATTTGATTGATTGAATCTATCAAGAATAGACAGATTACTTATTTAATCTCGTCTGTATATAGTTATAATTTTTTTTACGGACTCCTTTTTGTAGCGAGATAAAACAGGAATGAAGTCGAAAGTGGGGATGAGCGTGGATCTTGAACAACTGCATATTGTGATCTGTTGAGAACACCGAGCTGAGAAATGCGTACAATATTTGTACAGAGCGGTTGGGCAATGATATATGAAATATCACTTCGGCAAAAGGTGGAATTTTACGAATTTTATGCCACCCTAGAGACAACATATGACTCACTGCCCTCGAATGACCTAAAAATTGTCTTAGGGGATTTTAATGCAAAAGTCGGAAAGGAGGAGGCTCATAGAGGAACAACAGGAGGGCACAGTCTCCATGACATAACCAACGACAATGGCCAACGTCTTATTGATTTCGCAAGCAGCAAAAATATCATAGTAAGCTCTACGTGCTTCCCACATCGCGATATTCACAAACGAACGTGGGCATCACCAGATGGTCACACCTTCAACCAAATAGACCACGTTCTTATTGAGAAAAGGGCTGCTTCCAGTATACTTGATGTACGAACTCTCCGCGGTGCGAATTGTGACTCTGATCACTATCTAGTCAGAGCTAAGTATCGATGCAAAATAGCTTGTCGTGGGTATTCGAAAACGAGTAGAGCTCGCAAATTCAATGTCGACAAGCTTAACGACGAAACGGTGGCGCAGGCTTACATGCTAGCATGTAATAAACACCTGACACCAATATATGAAAATATCCAAAGTATGCCAGTGGATAATGCGTGGATGAAAATACGAGACGGCATCAAATCCTCCGCGGAAGAGGTATTAGGATATCAAGCACGGCGAAAAAGTAATGATTGGTTCGACCAAGAATGTCGCGACGCAATAGATAGAAAGAACAAAGCTTACAAAATTTTTACTGAACGACCAACACGAGCCAAAAAAGAAAGATATGACGAGCTTAGGCGATATGCGAAAAAGACCTGCAGACGAAAACAAAGGAAGTACCATAATGACAAGATACAAAAAATGGACGACGACATGAGAAAAAATAATACGCGGGACGCATACGCCATAGTAAAAGACTTGAAAAAGGGATATAAACCAAAAACCAGTCTCTGCAAAGACGCAGAGGGCAATATCATCAGCGACACAGAAGAAATCAAAAGGAGATGGGCTTCATACTTCGAACATCTTTTGAATCCCATCCCAGTAGCACCGATAACGACAGACAACATTTCAATTCAAGCCTCAACTGACGAAAATGAACCATCATCGACACCACCCACGCTTCCTGAAATCAAAGCAGCCCTATGTGACCAAAAACGAAACAAAGCGCCGGGAATTGACGAAATACCAGTTGAACTTCTGAAAAACGGTGGAAACTGTGTCGCTGAAATACTGCACAGCATGATATGCAAAATTTGGACAGAGGAAATCATACCCGACGACTGGCGAAAAAGCATTGTATGTCCAATTTACAAGAAAGGAGACAAACTCTGCTGTGAGAACTACAGAGGAATATCATTGTTGTGTACGTCCTATAAAATACTGACAAAAATAATTGAACGTCGTCTTAAGCCCTATACTAATCAAATAATTGGCGAATACCAAGGCGGATTCAGAACCGGACGATCTACAACAGACCAGATATTCTCGGTGAAACAGGTGCTTGAGAAATGCTGGGAATATAACACAGACGTGCACCAAATATTCGTAGATTTTAAACAAGCATACGACAGTATCGACAGGAGCGTACTGTACCAAATCATGCTTGACTTTGGAATTCCTCCAAAACTAGTCCGACTAACAAGACTCACAATGACGAACACTGAATCCCAAGTGAGAATACAAACCGATTCCACAACCAGCTTTCCAACGGAATGTGGTTTAAAGCAGGGAGATGGTCTAGCTCCTATGCTTTTCAACTTGGCACTAGAGTATGTCGTCCGAAAAATCCCAGTCGACACCAACGGGACACTACTATTCAAGTCCACCCAACTAGTAGCATACGCTGACGACATTAACATTCTAGCAAGATCCTTCCTTAGTGCTAAGGAGGTATTTGTCAATCTTGACTCCGCCGCAAAAGAAGTCGGGTTGCGCATTAATGAAAGCAAAACAAAAGTAATGACGCAAACAAGAAGGAGAACGCCAATCAGACAAAACATAACAATTGCGGAATATAATTTGGAAAGTGTGGACAACTTCATATATCTTGGGGCTAATCTAGCAAAAGACGGTAATGAAACAGACGAAATCAAACGACGGATAATACTAGCAAATAAGACGTATTATTCGGTACTTCCAATAATGAAATCCAAGAAAGTGCACAGGAACAATAAGCTGCGGATTTATAAAACTATTATACGACCTGTGCTCTGTTATGGCAGCGAGACGTGGACATTAACGCGAACTTCCGAAAAAGCAGTTAACGCATTCGAAAGAAAGGTCCTCCGAAGAATTTTGGGACCTGTGAAGGAAGGAACGGAATGGCGAATAAGATACAACCATGAGTTGTATCAACTCTACGACGAGCCAGAAGCTTCAACGTTCATCAAGTTACGTAAACTGCAGTGGGCTGGCCATGTAGAGCGGATGGAAGACAGAAGAATCCCCAAACGTGCTCTTAAAGGCAAAGCGAGTGGTAACCGGCCAGTAGGCAAACCACGCAAGCGATGGGAAGACTCGGTTGATGAAGACAGCAAAGCCATTCTAAAAATTAGCAGCTGGAGGACGCGGTCTTTGGATCGAGATGATTGGAGGCGACGACTTCAGGAGGCCAGGGCCCGATTTGGGCTGTCGCGCCATTGATGATGATGATGATGAAAAGGTGGATTGGTACGAGTACTAGTATGAGTATAGGCGAAATCTTGTTTAGCGATGTGTCGTCCTGGTTATCTCTTCGCCACTGCCAATTACGCCCAACTTGAGATTCAGCAGCAGCCAGAGCGTCACATTACATTTTAATACTTAAGACTATCCAAAGCCTTCCCGAAAGATAATGCTTATCATCTGTATTCGATAAAATCGCGCATTAAAAGTACGGCCAGCATAGATCGCCAATTAGTATGATAGTTCAAAACCAAAAGAGAATAAAGTAAAGATGCACTTAAAAACAAAAGAATTTTCTAAATGATAACATAAAATTAAAAATAAGTACTTACCCAACAAAATCGAATTATTCTTCCGCCATCGGTTTAACGATTTTCTCCATTTTCCTGGCGATAATACGATATTTGGTCGTTTCACAAAACTCTCATCGGGTATCACATATTGTTCGTTCTCATGTAGCGTTTTACCAAGAAACGAAAACGATAATGATGATTCCTGCGATGCAGCTTGGGAATTATTAAGCGAAAGATTCTTCGAGTTATGTAGCGAAGATGTTAGATTTTGTATACGTGATTGGTTCCGTAAGGGCTTATTGAGAAGCGACATTAACTTCATTTTATATGGATTATCGTTAGCATGTATTGTAATTGCATTGATGAAATCGTTTCGATCAATCGATTCGTTTAGACTCAGCCGATTGGTTGCTGCTGTAGTGGTAGTTTTATTTTGCAAAAACGATGAGAGCTCGTGAGTTTGGCTCGATAAAGTTGAATTCTGTGAGGCTGTTGAATCTTGGTGATAAACAGGAGATATAATGGTAATTTCAGGATTTGTTTGGACTTTTTGATTTTTTCCATGATCATGTTTCAATCGTTTTAAACGGACTTGAGGAAAGGAAACGATATTGCTGGCAACTGTGCTCTGATTATTTAGTGGGTCAACATTTATTAATGAAGGCCCAGGAATATCGCCTTTCAATCTCTTAAGAACAACTCGTAGTTTACGATCATTGACTGTTTCAATTGTACTTTGCTTTCTCCGACTGTTAGAAGTATTACGATTTTCAAGCGTTTCTGCTGATTGTGTTGCCCTCAAAGGACTTGGATTTTTATCAATATCCACGGCTGCAATCACTTCTGATAACGAAGGCTGGCTGGTTTGCATTTGCTGTGAGGCTGTTGAATCTTGGTGATAAACAACAGGAGATAAAATGGTAATTTCAGGATTTGTTTGGACTTTTTGATTTTTTCCATGATCATGTTTCAATCGTTTTAAACGGACTTGAGGAAAGGAAACGATATTGCTGGCAACTGTGTTCTGATTATTTAGTGGGTCAACATTTATTAATGAAGGCTCAGGAATATCGCCTTTCAATCTCTTAAGAACAACTCGTAGTTTACGATCATTGACTGTTTGAATTGCACTTTGCGTTTTCCCACTGTCAGAAGTATTACGATTTTCAAGCGTTTCTGCTGATTGTGTTGCTCTCAAAGGACTTGGATTTTTATCAATATCCACGGCTGCAATCACTTCTGATAACGAAGGCTGGCTGGTTTGCATTCGATTTTTTCGACAGGCCGATGTCTTTCTTAAAGAACGCTGATTTATTGTGCGCTTTGTAACTGATCTGCCATTTCCGGGATCTAAATGAATTGGAGAATATTCGGTTGTGGTTAAATCTATCATCGGAGCACTTTCGAACCTTGTATTTGCTCTTGTTGTACGTTTTGGTTCTACTGATGGTGTGATTGAATCCAGCAATTGATCTTCAATTTCGATGTCGTCATCAATTTGAGAAAGCGTAATTTCTATATTTTCCTCCGCAGTAGTCTGAAATCTGGAATTCGGTTTGGTACGTAAGGCTCGCCGAGTTTTTAGTGTCTTTCTATTCTGAGCGATCGTTCCGGACGATTGATCTTCCGTTTCGAAATCCTGGCGTCTCGAATTCTTTTTTTTTCGTCTAATTTTTGATTGCTTGCTGTTCGATCTATGGCTCGTTTTGGAGGATTGGTCGTCAGTGTCAGAACAAATTATTATTTCAATATTTTCTACCGTAGAATGCTGCAGTCTTGAATTCAATCTTGTTTGTGAGGTTCGAATATCAGATTGCTTCCTATTTTGAGCTATCGTTCCGGACGACTGATCTTGGCTGAAATCAACACCACTGGTTTCATTTCTTTGACTTCTGCTTGCTACTTTAGAATTCTTAAGTCTGGAATTTTCTCGCTGTGTACCTAAGGTTTGCTGATTTTCCGATTGATTAATTTCGGGGCTAATTTCTATATTTTCCAATCTTCCGCTCAAGGAGACAACATTCATTCTGTGCATTTTTTCAGCTTTTTCCAAATCATTAATCTTTATCAGTTTTGCATTCTTGATTGAATTTTGTGTTTCTATTCCTGCCACTGGTATTACATTGCTTCCAATATCGCATTTTCTTTTTCTCAATGGTCTTTGCAAATTGTTTTGTATATCTTTTAGAACTGAATTTCCTTTTCGGCTTTTCAGTTTTTCAGAAATTGCACGTCGTGTCCTCGTTGGAACTATTTGGCTAGAAGTTTCTTTGCTTTTTTTAACTTGCTCAGATAGCTGCGGATCTTTTGTTCTACTTTGAATACGAATATTTTGTCGAGATCGGCTTGAAGTAAGGGTTGATTGCTTTTTAAGGGGAGTTGATAGATGGGTGTGAGTTTTCTTGTTTCGATTTGTAGACCGAACCGTTGAAGTAGGTGGAGATAAATGGTTGGGACTAATTAGTTGATCGTTTTGTACCGACCGTTCTTCAATCGCGTTTGAATTAGTGTGAGATCGTGCAAATTGCGATGTTTTTCGTGTGAAAACATTTCTAGGTGTCGGCATTATTTTACTTCGATCCAGGTTGAAAATTGAATCAAAGGTTCCGGAGCTCCTACTCATTGTGGTAGTGGATGGTTCTTGATCATAAGTTGCACTCCAACTGAGCTTTTCTCCAGCGGAAGATGAACTTTCGTTCATACTGCTCACAACGTTCGTTTTATCCCGACATGTTTTACGCGAGGATTGCTGTTTACATATTTTTTTCGTAGTCGGTTTGGTTTTAAAAGAAGACGCAGGGGACAAACAGTTGCTCAGTCTGGAACTTTCATCCGGTCTTCGTGATCGTTGCGTTGATTTCGTCTTTCTATTTCTTTTGGCAGGAAATAAGCAGTCGTTTGATCTCTCCAATTCCTTCATCCTAACTGGAGATGATTGCGACATTGATCTGGTCTTCTCCGAAACTTGAGTCTTACCATTTTCCAAAACTGACCCTTCTTCCGAAAATGCAATTTGTCTTTTGCTCGTTTCAGAATAATTAATTCCGCTCTTTGCCTTCAAATTTTTACAAATATTTGGTTCAGGTGAGTTCAGAAGCGTATTTAAAATCTCGAATTGGTCATATGTACGACGTGATCCAATCACATCCGCTGTGTTATTTATCTTCGAATCATCATTTCTAATCGTGGTACGACCTTCTTGTAAGTCAGAAATGAATTCTTTATTTATTGCACAATCTATCAGACGTGAATGCGACTGGAGATCTGAACGATTGGTTTTTTTATTATCGTTGTTTAGAACTCTTTTGAGTAGTACAAAACATCGTTTTTTTAAAACGGCATTTCGTAAACTTAAATCGTCAGATTCGACGACATTACTTGTCCCGACTGAATCGTAAATTGTTACATTCTGCCCTACTTCGGCGGGACACAAGTGGCCGATCGTTCTGGTTGATTCCCGCAGTCGAATCGACGAAGTTTGCTGCTTTGACCTCGTCTTCCCCGCTGTCAAAGTATTCCAACCTTCCGACATGTTGGCATCAACTGCATTCGAAACTTCTTCTGAGCACTTTTTCAAGGCATTATTTTGTAATATGGGAGACGGTCTTGTCAGTTCATTGCCAATTCTAATCACCGAAGTATCGTGATTTTCTTGTGAATCGCAAAGTATGGCTTCATTTATTGCACATTGGAGCTGGAGATCTGACCGATGGGTTTCTTGGCAGCCTGACTCATCAGGTTGGGAGAAAATAGACACGAGCGGATTGTAAGTTATGCTTCGATTTTTGTACTCTTCAGTCCTGGTCGATTTAATCGAAGATATTCGTTGCACTGATTTCGTTTTCCTCATTGAAAGTATATTGCCGTCTTCTGATATCTCAGAATCAATTATATCCGAAACATTATTTCGTAATATTAGCGACGATCTAGCCAATTGATTTGCTACTCTAATCGGAGATGTATGATCTTCATCAGCGGAATGATTCGAATCGATTACGTCATCTTCGGTAGGTAACGGCAAGATCCTTTCAGATCTCTTTTTACGCTGCTCTTGTGGCGCTGCAAAATGCTCATTATCTTTCCTGTAGCGTAATTTCCGAATGGCTATATGACAGCTTTTCAGTTGTCGACGTGTTCGTTGCGATACAAACAACGATTTTAGCTCATCAGATTCATTTCTTTTACTACTTTTTTGATGAATTTTAATTTTTTTCATTGATTTTTGATTTTTTTCTCTTTGCTGAGTAATTGACGAGGTCGTTGTCTCCGTACTTGTTGAACTGTCGACCACAACGTCAGTCGCATGACTCTGTGATTTGTCTAGAACTCGTCGGGCAGGACTCATAATCACATCGCCCTCCGTATCAACATAGCGAAGTGAAATAGTCGCTGCTAGTAAACTCAAATCGTCTATTTCTTTCGCAATCGCGGCACCATCATTCATGCTCGCTTTTGAAGAGCACGAAGAGGTAAGACTGGAAGTGTGTACGGACTCGCTAGGGACGTTCTTTTTTTGGCTAGAGGTCCATTCTGGCTCCCTAGTTTCATTCGATCTTTCATTTAGATCACTTTTGATCGAAATATGCGCGGTTAAACAATTTAAATTTTCGATTTCTTGATCAACATTTGGACTTAAGGGTCCGTAAGAATTCAAATCGGGATTTTCCTGGTCATTTTCAGAAGGCATCATTAAGTGAGGCATATCACAGGAATTTATGGAAGCAGAGCTTCGCTGGGAAGAGCTCATGACTAGATTGGTATGCTCTTTTAAAGAGCTATCTAAGCTTCTCGAAGAGCTAATGGCTTCAGCTTCAAGATTGTTCAGCGACTCTACGCAATCGCAAGATTGCATTAAACGAATGGCTAAGTTTTCCTGATCCTTTTTGGTGCCCGATAAGCCTGTGCTCATGGCTCGACCTCGAAGCTCGTTTGAAGAACTAAGCAAGCTGATTGCGCCAACATTGCTTGGTGATCTTGTAGTAGCCAAATGAGATCGTTTCGAGTGCAGGGCAGAAATTATTACCTGCTGTTTGTTTTCGGGAGAACTGAGCATCAAAGATGATGTATTCCAGAAGTCTGAGTCACAAGATTTTCCATTGCCGTCTCCTTTGGAAGGGTACATTCCATTCCTATCCTTGCTTTTTGTATTTTTGACATCGTAAGATAGTTTCCTGTTCTGTACGGTCCGATTTCGTAGAGCAGTCCGTTGCAAACTTTCGCAATAAGTCAGACGTTTTGGTTTCATAGTCGTCAAGCGTTTACCTACGGTATTGTAAAAGTTTTCATACGCTCCGCCAATTTCGTCCAATATTTCGTTTTGCACAACTGAATTTAGCGGCGTCGATGTGGCATCGCATAATTCCCTAAAATCTAATTCTCGAGAAGCCTCTGTGGCAAGATCTTCTTCCGAAATGACGCTGTGGCATGCCCGCACCGAGCCGTCCTTATTAGTAGTGTGTAAATTAACATAGCTACACGTTAAGGAGTCCGAAGTGTACTCGAAATTTAACGGCGTCGCATCTGTTCGGAAAACTTTCGGGGGAGAACGGACCAGCGCTGATGCCATTGGCTTTCCATTATTAGCTGCCTTGGCATTTTCTTTTTTATTCCGTAGCGGTTTCGATGTTCTACGGTTCCTTTTCTGTTCGACCTGACCAACGACGCGGGAAGCAGCGGGCCTCAAGCCATGCGGAAAAAGTGGCGAGTTTTCGATGCTACTGTCGCGATTGTAATCTGCTCGAACCGATTTCAGCAGCAAATTTTGCTGCCGAAGAGGACTACAAAACGAAGGAATTAACTGAGACGTTTGAATTTGGGAAATCATAAAATTAGCTTACGTTTTACCGTTCAGAATCCTATCGAACGGATCCTTCCAGTAATCGTCTACAAGACTGTCGTCCGAATTGAAAATCGATCGTACACTCTGGTCCGTAGAGAAAGCCACAGAGACTCCGATACTTTTTAAGCGTTTTGCCTTTCTACTGTGACCTTTCTTCTTCTCTTTACCGTCAAGTTTCACATAAGTTTTCTTTCGATATTCGGTCATCATCGCTGCACATTGAAGCGGTTGCCACTTAGTTTTTCTTAACCGACAAAATTTATGAAAATCACATAAAACTAAAGCAATTAATTGCTCAATAGAAAATAGAGTACGGTTTAGTGTAAATTTCTCGATAAAGAACTGGCGTTAATATTGATAGAAAAATATATATTTACTAGAGCGTCTGTCTGCTCTACGGTCTGTTTTGCTTCGATTCTTTTACCGACGTTTGACGTTTTTATTTGAATTTCCAAACGCGGCGGAAGAAATTTCCCATTTAAAGAGTGCGCTGAACTGAAATTTTAGTTCTGCCATACGTGGGGAAATATGATCACACCGTTGAAACTTTTGAAGATTACATTGAATTTTTAAAATTAACTTATTTATTTATTTTAACTAATTAGTAGTGATTTCTATTCTGCAAAAATATAAAACCCCTTTGAAATTGTTTCTCGTAGTTCCTTTGAACTATTGTGAAAAAAAGTTCTGCCCTGCTGGAAAATTGCACTGGGTGTGGAAACATGGAAAAAAAATCCTATGACAACATCGGCAAGAGATTCTAACGGATGGATCTGTTTCGAACTGAAATTGTTCAAATCAGCAAATTTTTTAGTTGAATCGACTTAATATTTGTTGTGTGTGGCGTGCTTGGCGCACCCTGCGGCAACACTGAACATTCCTCTACATACATACACCTGACACCTAATATAATTTTTTTTTTTTTTTACAGAATGACCTATGTTATAGGCAATTTCGACCTTTATGTGCAATGCACAAACACAGTCATGGAGGGAAGGAATGGGATTGGGAAGGTTGGGGAAGGGGAGTGAGAACAACCGTAGCGAGTGGAGAAGCTGGTATATTGCTCAGTTGTACTGGCTGCTTACTGACAAATATTTGCAGATGTTACGGGCGACTGAATGATAGAAAGCGAACAGAAACCATCTACTGAGTATCTAGGCCTTCTTGAAGTGGAACTGTTTCACTTTTACACCGTTTCCCCATTTTATTGCGAATAATTTTTTTATCACCAGTAGCAACTGAAAAATTTGCGCTTAAAAAAATCCCGTCTGGAGTAGGAATCGAACCCACGACCTATTGACTGAGAAGCAAGCACGCTGCGCACTACGCCACGGAAGCCTCAATTAATACCAAAAATGATTTCCAATTGTTCGATCAATTTTGTCACGCGGCCGGTGGTGCAAATTATTTTTTTTCTGTTGATCCCGTTATTTCTCCATTTTTTTTTAAATGGATTTTTTAGAGAATCAATCAAGGAATACGATGGTATTTTTTTCGATTTTTTATCGACGGGGCACAAGTATGAAATTCGACTTTAAGCGCTTTAATTGCTAATAACTACAATTATTTAACAATACATTTTTTTGGAACAATGTAGTAAAATCAGTCTGGTTCCGACCCTCGTGGTATGAACAACGGCAGAGCTTAGCCAGTGAGTGTTCGCTACATCTGACAAAAACCGGTTTAGAGTTTTTCCAAGTTTAAGTTCTTCTATTGCATTTTATTTATTTTACGTTTTTCTTGAGTGAAAGTGTCATCCTCAAAAAATACAAACAAAAGGGGTCACGATGACCCCAACCTCTTAAAAAATAAAATTAAGCAATCGCGTTTATCCAAAGAAGCATTTGTGCCGACAATGCCTGCCACCGCGCATTCTTCGAATCGATTTACTGCACTCGCAGATGCAGAAACCGCTGAGTCACCATCTAATTTATCTCCGAAAGTGAAAATTCCGCCGATCGTATTTCCCGATCTGAAACACAATACAATCACTGCCGTGCTTAAGTTCCTTCAAATTAAATCGTATGATCTAAAATTTTTATCCACAGGCATAAAACTTTTTCTTCGCGATATTCATGACTTTGACCTAGTTTCGAATCATCTGATAATTAAAAATGTCAACTTTTTCTCTCACCAACGAGATGACCTCAAACCAGTCAAAATTGTTCTAACGGGTTTGTACAAAATGGACACTAAAGTTCTCGAGACCGAGCTCAAAACTATAGAAATATCCCCCACGGAAATCAAGCTCTTCCAACAAAAAACAACACGTTACGAAGAGCAAGCAATTTACCTGCTCTACTTCTCAAAGGGAACCAAGATAGCGGACCTTAGAAGGCACAAGGCAATCTTCAACATCTTGGTGAAATGGGACTACTATAGAAGAAATAAAACTTCTCCCACACAATGTCGAAATTGCCAACAATACGGCCATGGAGTTAGTCACTGTCATCTTCCGCCCAAATGCCTTATCTGCAGTGGTCCACACAAACATTCAAATTGTGAATCCACCGATGAATCGCAAATAAAATGCTCCAATTGTGGTTGCGCACATCTTGCAAACTACATAAATTGCACCAAGCGTGTCGACTACATCGAATTAAAAAAACGTTTGAACAACAACCATCGCAGCGACAGAAAGCAGCAACAACAACACTACAAGCACATTAGAAGAAATGTCGGCGACAAATCTCATTTCGTTCTTAAGCCTAGTACTGTGTTCGTCGCGAAACGAAACGAACTGTCAAATCCCATATAAAAAGCATGATTTTTTCGTTTCATTTCGTCGGCGAAAATTTTCGTTTCGCTTTGCAGTACTGTGTTCTTAAGCGGAATAGCGCGGATTTTCCAGTACGCAATAGATGGCGCTTTTTGCTGCGAAATAAATTTCGCGACTTTACAAGCTGCGGTACCCTTTGAACAAGAGCGAAAAGTTTGACGTTTTGAGAAAAACACTTTTTTTAAAATGATTCTCAATTTGTATGTTCAGGATTGACTTACGTCAGTTGCAAACCGCCCTTTGGTTGGCCGATTTTTTAGATACGCATCTAATTTTGAGCGCGTTTTTGATTTTCTGCGATTGATGAGCATAAATGCCCTCGTAGCACATGCCAAGACAGTTATCTTCTGCTTTTTGGTCAATACCATTGCCACAAATTCTTTACGCGAATAACGTTAACCTCGAAAACTAACGTCAGAACTTAAATTTGTAAGACATCTGGTGTTTGATAGTTGTATTTTTTCCGCTCCAGTTCGAAGGTGCATATTTCGCTGCAGTTCGTTTCGCGGAACACAGTACTAGGCTTTAACAATGAAATGTTTCCACCGCTACGACCTACGCATCGAGCTCCTAGCCGAGATCAACAACAACAACAACCTCCAAATTCGACACCACTACAACAAACGTGGAGTTCAAATAGAATACCAGAAGGAAATGACAAGCTCTACTCTACGGGAGAAATATACAATCTTCTGGATGAAGTGCTAAACAACCTATCTGTATGTAAATCAAAAAATGACCAATTTAGAGTAATAACTCAATTAGCTATTAAGTATGTATATAATGGGTAATAACGATTGTCTAAACATACTAATTTGGAATGCCCAAAGTATTTTTAAGAAAAAACTAGAATTCTTTGAATTTTTGTTGCGAAAAAAAATTTATATCGCACTTATATCTGAGACTTGGCTAAAGAGTAACGTTTCGTTCCATAACTATAATTATGTTATCCACAGAGTAGATCGAACACATTCTAGAGCGGGTGGAGTAGCTATTATAATCCATAAAACAATAAAGCATAATATTATTAAAGCATTAAATACTTAACTCATAGAAAATATCGGGATCGAAATTGAACTCACAACGGGCGTTAGCTTTAAAATTATATCAGCTTACTTTCCCGGCGGAAATTGCAAAAGGGGCACAAATAAAGAATCAGTGTTTAAATCTGATATGCAAAAACTATGCGGACTAAATGGTGACTTCTTGATAGGAGGTGACTTAAATTGTAAACACCAATCCTGGGGCTGTAATAGAAACAATAAGTGGGGTGGTATACTGAACAATTATCTCCATTCATACCCAATAACTTTGCTGTTCCCAAAAAATCCAACTTTCGTTCCCTTGAATAACAGGAAAAATCCTTCGACCTTGGACATAGCTCTATGTAACAAGCCCTCTTTGTTTTCCGAAATGACGGTCCTAAACGAACTCACGTCAGATCACTTACCTGTAATCTTCAAGCTATCTTCTACTCCAATAACTACTGAAAGCAACACTTTTTTTAACTACAAAAAAACAAATTGGCCTAAGTTTCAAAAACTTATAAATGCGAAGTTAAACCCTGGCAGACTAACACTCCAGTCCATAAACTCAAAATCAGATGTGGATAGCCAGTTGTCTGATTTTGAAGACATCAACCGCAGTGTGCCAAAAACTTCTTTGCCAAATCACATAAACGTGCCTTTTCCTCAAGACTTGAAATCACTGATAAGCATAAGAAATTCTTATAGACGACGTTGGCAAAGGAACAGAGACAACGCAACTAAAATGAAGTGGAAAGATATAAACTGCATTATACAGAATATGATCATAACATATAGGAATGCTCAGTGGAATAACACACTCTCTCAGTTGCAGAAAGCATCTCAACCTTTCTGGAATATAGTGAAAGTTCTGAAAAACAAAAATAAACCAATCTCTCCACTTAATAATAATGATGAAATTTATACTACGCAAGAAGAAAAGGCTGAATACTTGGCTTACTGTTTTGCTGATAACTTTACCCTAAACAATGAGCTAAGTGATGCGGCTACAGAAAGTATTGTTGAAAATGCTATTATTCAGCTTGATAGCGTACCCCATAATTTCGACCTTCAAAATATATTCTTCAAACCTAAAGAACTGCATAATGTTTTAAAGTCAATCAAAGCCAAAAAATCAACGGGACCTGACAACATTCCAAACATCTGTCTGAAGTATCTTCCTAGAAAAGGTATTCTATTTCTAATGTATATCTTCAACGCATGCATTAGACTTAATCATTATCCCAGTAAATGGAAAGCAGCTAAGATCATACCTGTGTTGAGGCCGAAAAAACCACCCAACTTAGCAAGCAGCTATAGACCGATAAGCTTACTAAGCAACGTAGGCAAACTATTCGAAAGACTCGTAAAAGATAGAATTTTACAGTTTATTGAGGAGAAAAATATTCTGCAAAACGAACAATTCGGTTTTCGAAGGCACCACTCAACAATACACCAGTTGGTACGCATCAAAAATGCTATCCATCAAGCCTACAGGTCAAAACTATCGCTGGGCCTAGTGTCACTTGACATAGAAAAGGCATTTGACAAAGTTTGGCACAAAGGTCTTTTATTCAAGCTTATGGAATGTCACTTTCCACTTTACATTATAAAATTGTTGCAACGTTTTTTGGAAAATCGAACTTTTCAAGTATCCGTTAACAGACACCTTTCTTCAGTATATAAAATAAAAGAAGGGGTTCCACAAGGCTCAGTTCTTGCACCCCTACTATATCTCATCTACATGTATGATTTCCCTCGTCCAGAAAACTGTGAGATAGCCTTATTTGCTGACGATACTGCCATCTATACAACCAGCACTCTGAGTTCTGAGATATCCACCTCATTGGAAAATGCATTGTTTCATGTAACATCATACTTTAACAAATGGAAAATTAAAATAAACAACGCTAAAACGCAAGCGATTTTCTTTTCAAAGCGCAGAGTGGCACCTTATGTGCCTACCTCAAACTTAGCATTTAATGCAACTTCAGTGCAATGGAGCTCCAATTTAAAATATCTTGGCTTCGTTTTTGATAAATCGCTTACGTATAAAGAGCACGTACTACAGACCTTAAGCAAAGTCAATTTATTAATTAAAATTATGTATCCGTTCATCAACCGAAAGTCAAAATTAAATTTAGAAAACAAATTGCTCTTATACACAATGATTTTCCAACCAATTATAGTTTATGGTGCTCCACTACTTCTAGATTGTGCGAAATCTCACATTTCGAAATTGCAAATTGCGCAAAATAAAATTTTAAAAATTATATTTAATTTGCCTAGATACTATAACACCGAAGCGTTACATGAATTAGCCAAAGTTAATAAAATTAGTTATAGGTTAGAAGCATTAGCAAGTAAGTTTCAACGCAGTCCAGCACTAGCAGATAATATAATACTGAATTCATTGTAATAAACTCTTTCTTTATTATTTATTTAATATAAGTTAGTTTTAAGTAGTACAATAAGTTAATGAGGTTTTTAAGCGCCATTTTCCTCGATATACATGTCAACTAAAATGTTATATACGTAAGACTTTCCAAACAAGTTACACAATCTCAAAATTTTTCAACAGCTGTATAGTAAATTAACTGATCTCTGAATTGTTAGACTTAAAAATGAATTTTATAATACTTTTTATACCATGGCGAAAATAAAATTAAACATAACATAACATAACATGTAGTAAAATGGTTGCAAAATTACCTTTAAAATGAGATAAGAACGAAATCTGTGGGACAAATAGAACCGAAGATAATAGCTTTTTAAGAAGAGCAAAACTAACGATTCTCAAAATGTTTAAACATCCATATTTTTTAAAATAAACAATTAAAAAAAAAATCCCCGCATATGTGTCGGCTTATTCGATGTATACTACCTATAGAAAATTTTTGGAAGCAATAAAAAATATGTCGTCCAATTAGGTGTACGGTTTGTAAAAGAACGACCCATATAAGAGGTGGTACAAATGAATGGGACATTTGTCGAAATGTTACATCACTAAAAAAAAATATTTTTGTTCCACTTCACACATTTTGTCCCATTTCAGAGCTTTTGTCCCATCTGAATTACAATCATGCATTTGTATGGTTGCCGTATGAAGCCATTTGTACCACTCACTACTTGAGAGAGCACCACACCACTTCACAGTTTTTGTCCCATGCATTTGTAAGGCTGCAAGCAAAGCTTTCTAGAATGTAGAAATCAATCTTGTCGTAAAAACACGTTTTACCGAAAACAACACAAAAGCATAATTAAATCAAATTAAGCACGAAAATATTACGCGAGTGCATACTTTTTCGTAATAACTAAAATTCTACAGTTTACCGTATGGAAATTAACCGGAGAACTCTGCACAATATGAATGATAGATTCTCTTCGATGGGCGAAACCGAGATTTGACTTTGATTGCGCTTTTTTCAATTAAAAATGTATTGCACCGATATCAACGTGTAATAATTACTTACAGAAAGCTGAACTATTTTTAACACTGCATTTAAGAATAAACGCAATTACTCCGTGTCCTGCTACATACAAAAGCTAGCGAATTTATATGGATCTGTCATTTTTGTTATGAATCCAACATGCAAACCGACTCACACCCAACCCACACCGAGAAATAATGGTTTGCATGGGACATGGAGCTTTTGAATGGGACATTGTACCACCTCAAATTTCAAATGAGCCCCTCATACAAACAAGGGACGAAAATTCTTGTCCTACCCAACACTAACACGAGGTTTTTTTTAAAGGAACGGTGTCTGCTGTAACAAAAATTTATTCGTCTGTAATTTTTCGGTTTGTTTTCGTTTCTCTCGCAGACAATTAAAAGCGGTTGTCGAAGATTCAAGACTGAACGAAGCCACGAACTGATTTCTTCAGTTCGAGTTTGGGAAATTTCAATTCGTGTCTCGCCACTGTGTGAAAATAAAAAGTTGGAGCCTGTCGGTGGGTCCAAAAACGTGTTCGGAGAGAAAAATCGAGATCATGGTGAGAAAAGAAAAGTCGTGGTCCGGCGGAAATTCTTTTCGCGGCACTATTTTCACCTAAAACTGGGGAAAAACGTGATCGCCGAGAATCAAAGGCTCGGTTGCGCGAGCGAAAACGCTGAGTGAAAAATTTGTTCGGTTCACGTTCAAGCAATTCAGTGCAGCTTTCAAGATATCATTTATTACCACCAGAAACAGGGTTGGTGATAATATGCAGCCTTATCTGGCACCCGTTCGCACAGGAAAGCTCTCGGACAGCTCTCCTCTATGCAAGTCGCGGTACCTTGCATCTTCGTAGGATTCTTTAATTATAGCTACGACCTTATTTGGAATACCTCTCCTACGCAAAGCATTCTATATGAAATCTCTCGAAAGTCTTTTCGAAGTCCACATACGGCAGTAAGTAGACATATACCACACCAATTGCCGCAATCCCGAAGGTCGCCTTTCTTCTGAATTTTCACAATGACGCCCTCCTACTATTCAGTCGGGTATCTTCCTTCATTCCACACCTTAGTAAAGAGCAGGAGGAGTATATCGGCTGTTATTTACGGGTCCGCTTCCTTCCCGCCATTGACCGAATGGCGGAAATTATCTCTTCCTTATCTGCGGGATCGTCCCTAATTGAGGATTGTTGCGCAGGCGATGGAGACGGAATCTACGACGAAGGGCGATTACTGCAAATACTAAAGCCACAATTGGAGATTGGAAAAAGTGTTTGTTAGAGTTATTAAGAAACGATAAATAAATAATTTTGTGGTTACGTTTAAATTAAAAAGCAAACTTGTTTATTTTAAATCCATCGACTTCAATACATGGGTTTTCGTCGGGCTGAGAGTGAATTCGCTGTTTTTCGGGTACTCAAGGGCGGTCGGCGGCAGGTAGGGGTCGTTTTATTTATGTGTGGGAATAGCTTCAGTTGGCCTTATAGGGCTCTCCGTTTCCAGTTCATTATATTGTAAGGTTAAAGCACCCAAACGAAGTTACCCATGGAAATTCTTATTTCTGTGAATTATTGAAATCAATATTTTTAACAGCATTTTGTATTTGGGACATTACCCGTTATAGCCCATCCCCAACCAACGATACGCAACGCTGTGGGAAAGTTTTAAACTGTTAAGAAAATCTAAGATAATATTTCTGTCTACAATCAACGTAACACGACCAAAATTTGAGCAGATTAAATCCGATGGACTTCAATTTTGTGTTTGTAATCATCGGTCTTTTCGTATACGGTGCTAGGATGAGGATATTTTCTCTGTTCGAGTAAAATGATCTAAAATTCAGTTCTAAAAAAAAATTCAATTAATTAAACTTCGAACATTCTATAAATCATTATTATTTTTGTTAACTTAATAATTATTCTTCCATAACATTTTTTTTATTAGTTTCATACGTTTCACCAACATTGATGGGTAATCTATCGCCCCATTTACTTGACTTTGCACATTTATAAGCGAATCTGAAACAAAGCAATATCATTAATACTTTCCTACTTACATCACATTATAAATTACTTACTTTCCATGTTTTGAAGCGGTAAAAATAATTTCCTGCAAATTTCCACTTGCAGTACACAACCGACATATCGAATGTTTCTTACGAACCATGGACGGTCGTACGATTCGTGGCCAGGAATTTGTTAAATCAGCTCCGTGTTTTTTGCCTTTTTTAAAAACTACATAGCTATAAAGTCCACTTCGCTTGCTAATTGTCGCTCCGATTGGTAGAGTATCGTAGGAGATTTCAAAATTGCAGGGTGTTCGATCGGTTTGGTTCGATTGCCGTGGGCACGGTAAGTCATGGGGACACTGAAAAAAAAAATACTAATTTTATATTAACGCTCTCTATTTATGTCTGTGTAAAGTGTTGCCGGTAAATTATTTGTAAGTCTCCTTTTCCACAAAAGTAAGAGAATTGTGCAGTGCAGTGGAATAGTTTGAATTTTGGAAATTTACAGCTTGTGGGATTTCCAAAATTGCGCGCTATTTTAGAAGTATAAAGTCTGAAAATTGGATAATCAAAGCATAACCAAAAAAGTTTTGAACAAATATTTCGATTATTCGAAAATATTATATAATGCTGCTCTAAGGGCAACACAACCGTTTCAGCCAATAACCAAAACATAGAAGGCGTTTTTATCGAGATGATATTTTCGAACCTGGCGTGGAGTAGAATATACCAGCCAGTGGCTTGGCGTTCAATGATGCAAGGGAAGCAATACTTCCGTTACGTTTTGTCATTTCTGACTGAAACTGAAGTTTAGAAAAGCTAAACTGAAATCATCACAAATATGAAAATTTATTAAAAAATTTATTTAAAAGAAGGCGCGCATTATTATCATCTACCACTGTTTACAGCATTTGCGAGCTCAGGGCAGCTTTTTTTTCACACGCTTTTTTTTGACCAACGAAAGTTGAAAGCCTTCCAGATGGAAAAAGATGCGATTTTAAAAACGCATATACAAGACTGCCGGCCAATCCGAGCAAAATTTTCTCGCGCGACGAGCGCAAGTTCGACTTCAATAGGAAGATGCGGCGCATTAAAATGTTTTCACCTTTCCTCTCATTGCTTTTAGTCGCATATACAAGAGAACGAGACCGCCGCCAATACGAGTAAAATTTTCGCTCGCGGCGAGCGCAAGTTCGACTTCAATAGGAAGGAGAGATACGTTAACGCAATCGCTTGCAGCTAGTGCTTTCAGTCGCAAGCTCTGGCGCTCGATCAAAGTATTGCCAGCATTGAAATTTCTGTACTAGCCGAAAATTGATCAGAAAGAAAAATGTGAAGAAGTAGATCTGGAAATATTGCCCATATTTGTCGTGGTTTGAGTGGAAACGGATCGGTTTAAACTTCGGCAGATCGGACGACATCTTTTTTTGGACGTCTTTAATTTTTCTTATTAAGAAAATAAAAACTAGAAGCTTAAACTAAGGCTTGAATTAATTAATTATTCAACATTTTTAAAGATTATATTTAATAAAAAAATTAGTTGAAGGGTCTGTCAAAGCAAGACGTCACTAAAATATTTCTTCGAATTTCGGTCTACCCCAGCAAATAAAGTGCCATCTATTGAAGGGATTGAATAGTATGGATTGCCCGTTAATTTATTTATTCAGGCGCTTTAAGCTCCTGTGTGGTTTTAGGAGTGAATGTAAATCGTTCGTGATTTCTGGGTGCTCTCAACATTAATAATGTTTCAAGCAGCTGACGAGAGAGGTTTTAGTAATATTTATAATATATTGCTTAAGCGTAATATATTTAAAAAACAATTACTTCCCCTAGCTATAAAGTCACGCCATGCCACTGATACCAGCTCGAATCACTCATATTATTCGGATGATATTTAAACATTGAAATCTATGAAAGTACCTGAGTTTTTGGCGATCGACTCTTTTAATTCTATTGATATTTCGTGAATAGCATTTTTGGAGAAAACTTAACTTATTTTTAAACGATTGTAATTTCTTCAAAAATGCATATTTTGTTAAACCGCAAGGAATATTCAAAAATCAACAAGTGTACATTAACAAAATGTCGAGGTTTTTCTAATTTTTTTGGAGATATTTCCTGAAAACCCCTGCAAGGGCAACATTTTATGCTTTGGAAATAAACAATGTTTTTTTGTACACTCCAAGAGATGTACTTAAAAGATACTACATGTCTTGAGTGACAGAGACGTAGCTATATTTTGCGCAATTTTAGCTTAAAACTCATCTGTAAGAAATTTTTATTCATACATTTAAGAATTTTTAAAAGTTATACACGCTTCAATAAAACTGGGTTTGAATTAGAGAATTTTTTAAATTGTTCGTTGCTTTTTACTGTCGCGTTTTAAGCTCGGGAATGCGAGAGTGCGATGCGAGAATTGCAAGAAACTTCACTCGTACACTTTACCACAAGCCAATGTACATTAAGAATAATGGAGAAGGCTTTTCAGCAATCAATAATTGTTCCTCTTTATTCTCAATATGCGGACGATTAAAATCACTAAACACGTTTGCTCCACACCTTCAACCCACGAAACATGATTTCCAAGTGACAGCTGTTTAATTGTCAATTTTTCGAAATCGTCACGCAACGCGTTATCGCATCACGCAGCAATGCATCAAATTGTCAGATGGAGCTACTTGTTATGAAAAATATTTAACAAGTCGTGCGAGTCTCGCAATAGTCTCGCATCGCACTATTGCATTTAATGTACCCGCAATGCCATCTACAGTTCAAGCCGGCTAACTGAATGCGAAATTCATTGGTTGGAGTCGTGACATAAATGACAGCTTCATACAAATTCGCTCTCTTTTGTATGAAGCAGACACGGCGAGCGTTGTAAGAACCGCGTTTATTTTTAAATACAGTGTTAAACATAGTTAAGTATTTGTAAAATATTTTATTTATAGTGCTCGGCATGTAAACATCATTAGTTGATATCGGTGCAATAGAATTTTAATTGAAAAAAAATTATCAAAGTTAAATCTCGGTTTCTTGTATCGAAGAGAACTGTCATTCAAATTGTGCATAGTTGCACGGTAAATTTTCGAAAATTGTAGAATTTTAATTATTACGAAAAAGTAAGCACGTAATATTTCAATTTTGAATTCGTTTTAATTATGCTTTTATGTTGCTTACGGTAAATCGTGTTCTTACGAGAGAGGCGTACAAAATGATACAGGTGGTCTTATGAAATGGAAAAATCCATGACGTCATAGCCACTGGAGTCAAACAAAATGGCCGCTACGTCAGTTGTGCATTTAAGAATAAACGCGATTCTTACGAAGCCCGCCGTGTCTGCTCCATACAAAAGCGCTCGAATTTGTATGGAACTGTCATGTTTATTTATTTATTTATCTATAGAGGAATCTCAACAGACTAAAGAATTATAATTAAAAATATGTACATGTTAATAATTAAAATAAAAAAAAAAAACGAAAACAATAAGTTAATCAATAATAAAAAATAAAAGTAAATACAAAGAAAAATTATAAATTTTCTATAACATAAGCTTTAAACTGCGGTCGACTATCGGTAAAGTCAATTCTGTCGCATAACATATTAAAGTAAGAGATGTATCTAGAGATAGGTTCATTAAGTCCATAATTTGTGCGGTGCGCGATGGGATGAAAAATCGTCCTTTGCCTCAGTGGCCTTTCTGGAGCAAAAATGGGGAGATAACTGAGCAATTCAGGGCTTTTAATGCGATAGGAGATAACGTCTTTTATGAACATCACGCATAATAATTTTCTTCGATGAGCCAAAGATTGCAAGCCAATTAATTGGCATCTGGTTTCATACGTAGGAATGTCAGCGCTCCAGTTAAACTTACGAAGAGCATATCTAGAAAAATTACGTTGAATTCGCTCAATTCGCAACACATGAATCTGATATATAGGATCCCAGATCACACAGCAATATTCCAAAATAGGTCTCACAAGAGAAAGGAAAAGCGCTTTGACAGTGTATGGGTCAATGAAATCCTTGGCATTACGTCTTACAAATCCCAAATTTGAATTGGCTTTGGAGATTATGTAGTCGATATGAGAATTAAAGTTGAAATTTGAATCGAACAACACGCCAAGATCCTTTACCTCCGACGATCTCTGAAGAGATCTGTTCTTCAAGCTGTAATCAAATAGAATGGGAAAAGATTTTCTGTAGGCAGAAAATATTTTGCACTTATCAAAATTAAGTTCTAATAAATTAACATCACACCAATTACAGAGCTCATCAATATCAGCCTGAAGTTCACGAGAATCATCCAAGCTCGAAATCTTAGAAAAGAGTTTCACATCGTCAGCGTACAAAAGAGAGCTAGAAAATTTAAATATTGATGGA
The DNA here is from genome assembly GCA_963669355.1 of Chorisops tibialis. Lineage (NCBI taxonomy): Eukaryota > Metazoa > Arthropoda > Insecta > Diptera > Stratiomyidae > Chorisops > Chorisops tibialis. The sequence goes on from OY770262.1 coordinate 249,471,253, forward strand.
ATGTCGTTTACAAATAAAACGAAAAGTAAAGGCCCTAAATGGCTTCCTTGGGGAACGCCAGATTTAACATCAAAACACGACGAAGAGTTTCCATTTATTCGCACCACTTGTCTTCTATTTGACAAGTAAGATGAAAACCAGTTCAACAGATTAGAATGAAATCCTAGTGCCTTCAATTTCTCAATCAAAAGACTATGATGAACCCGATCAAATGCCTTTTTAAAATCAGAATAAAAAACGTCAACTTGAAAACCTTGTTCCATAGCATCTATACAATATTTAGTCAAAATTGTTAGGTTTGTAGACGTAGAACGTCCGCTAACAAAACCATGCTGACAGTTTGAAATACTTTCTTTAATGTGGAAAAATATGTTATCCTTAACTATGCTTTCAAATAACTTAGGGATAGAGGATAGTTTGGATATTGGTCTATAATTTTCAACCATATGTCTGCGACCAGACTTAAATATTGGAGTTATGAAAGGCATTTTCCACGTATCCAAAAATGATCCAGACTCAAGCGACTTATTGAAAATAATAGTTAGCGCCTCATAAAGCGAAGATGCGCAACCTTTTAAGAACATAGCAGGAATTTGATCATAACCCGATCCTTTTTGAATGTCTAAATTACATAAAGCAACAAGTACACCATCTTCCGTAAGAGTTAAACTGCCAAGATCAACAATGGAAACCAAATTTTCGAACCTTCCTGGAAAATTAGAATCAACCGTTGATGTTGAGTTGTAAACGGATTTAAAAAACGATGCGAACAGTTCACATGACTCTACAGCAGAGTTCGATACATCTCCCCGAAACTCCATTGAATTAGGCAGTAATGAAGAATTACGTTTGGAGTTGAAGAAGACCCAAAACGATTTACTATTACGTTTAATCCTTGATTCAACTGAGTCGATATATTGTCTGTGAAGAAAGCGATTGAGCCAATCAAACTCCTTCCTTAGACGAAGGAAGTTGTTCCGGTCGTACAAAGACTCAGTTTTTCTAAAACGCTTAAAAGCTTTATTTTTTGCGTTTTTTAGGTTGCTCAATTTCCTGTTGGACCACGGAAGTTTAGGACACGACTTTTCAATACGCGAGGGGACATATAATTTAAATGCATCACATAACATAGATATGAAAGTTGAATAAGCACAAGACAAACTTAAATTGGAAAACTTAGAATTCCAGTCAACAGAACAAAAATGGTTATTAAGAGCAACAAAATCGGCTTTAGAGAAATCGTAACGCGTATGGTCTAAATTATTACAAGATATTGGCTCAAAATTATAAAATTCTATTAAAAAACCAAAAGCAGTATGATGAATAGAGTTATTCAAGAGCGGAAAATTTACTAAGAAAGTGTTATACTTAAACTCATTATTTACGAAGATTAGGTCCAAAATTCGTCCAAGACTATTTTTATATGGATTAATTTGAAATAATCCAAAAGAGTACAGTAGATCGATTACTGCATACTCGACTTCCTTTCGAACGTTGAAGGCGATGAGTGCTTTTTCATCCTCAGAATACGTCCATGTTACATCGCCAAGGTTGAAATCTCCCATCACTATTGGGATCTCGTAGTGCTGCAGGTTATTAACAATGTCCTCTATGTTGATCAGATGCTGACGATAAAGCTCCAACGGGCTCTTAGGCGGAATGTAGCTCACCAAAAATGTTATTTTAGATGTAGGGGAAAACTCCACCGAAATACATAGTTGATCTATGATATCTAAGTTCTGGCAAAGATCAATTTGCTTACTTCGAAGTGTAGCACGGACCGCAACTAGTATACCGCCACCACGGTCCATACCAGTAGATGGTGAGCGGTCACTTCGATAAACTACATAGCAAGCGTCAAAAAGTTCAGTTGAATGAAAATTATCATTAAGCCAGGTTTCCGTTAAAGCTATAACGTCGTATTCGTGAAGTGATGAAGCCAAGAAAAATTCGCTAACTTTCGTGCGCATGCCACCAACGTTCTGGTAATACACTGAGAAGTCATTGGAAGACGCAGTACAAGCAGGCACATTGGTTTTAGTTAAGAGGTCTCCACCGGTAGAGCAGCATCCACGTTTTTTGGACGGTAAATAAACTCTCTAACGCGAACAGAGATATGCCATATTGATGGATCCATGGCACGCTCAAGTAGAGTAACAGGAACTGCAATCTTGAAAGTAATATAACGAAGAGAGGTAATGTCCTCATCTCTCTTCGTCAATCTGGTGCAAAGTACTTGCTCCTCCGCAATTTGCAGTTTTTCGGCCGTATACTTCCTAATAGCCTCAGTCTTAGTATGCACTTCAAACCGAGACAAATGCAACCACTTAATTGCCGGCACTACATTGAACTCAGTACACTTATTTGTGTCGGTACCCATGATATTACCACGACGTTTAGACCTGCGAACCTTCTTCGTTGATACGTAATTCCAAGTTCCAATCAAACCATCATTCGGAACATCGATAACCGAGATATTAGGTTCAGGCACAACAGACGAGATGTTGCCAACGGGCACTGAATTTAACATTCTCGACGTGGAATTAACTTTGGCATACTCTCTGATGATTCATTGGTCCTAGAGTTCATTAAACCAGTCTTCCCTCCCTCTGTTTTATTATGTTCCTTGCATGACGAGGCAAGTGATGCCGAAGTAAAAGAAGTTGATGATGCTATAGGTGCAGTTGGCCTAGTAGATGGCTTATTTGAAGGCTTGGGAGAAGCAACTTTGCCAATGTTCTGATTCATCCCACTTTGATGACGATGTCCGTCTTTCTTTAACTGCTGAGCCATGCTACGCGTCAATACATTGGAGTTTGGTTGTTATGACTCCAACGTGTTATTAGATTCAGTTACTCGGCTTTCTACTATAGAAGGCATTGACTATGTTCATACGGTCACCAAACTTCAATCGCGAAGTGAAATATCGTATAAACAGTAAGGGAACTGACAGCCTACTATTCCCAGAAATGAATTAATTTTTCGTCACTATCCAGCACGGGAAGTACCATTTTTATGCAATTCCCAACACAAATTAATAAAATTTGCAATATGTTTAGAAACTACACAGCAAGTTGCTGATAAAAATTGCAGTCATTTCCGCGTTGATGAGTTGAGGAACTGCCATTATACTTGCAATCTTAATTCGGAACTTTTACATTGTAAGTTTATCTTGCATATAAATATGTCGCAAGTTTCAATCGTAATCGAAACTCGTTAACACTCCGAGCTCTTTTCTAAGCCGTGGTTCTCAAACTTTCCTAACTGATATTCTCCACAGAAAGTAGTAATAAACATATCCTATATTTCAAAACTAGTTAGGGTGTAGCCTAGTGGATAGTGTTTTGGTCTACAATGCGAGGGTCAGGAGTTGAAATCCCGGTCGTAGTATAATGTCAGTATACTTGGCCACCTCAATCTGCGAAAAATTCGTAGATAGAGGGTTGTGCGAAGGGCTAACAACACTTTCATAATAACAAATAAATGTTAAGGAACCTGAAGGTCAGGAGTTCGAAATAAAATGGGCAAATGATGTAAAAGTGTTACAGTTCCACTTCTAGAAGGGGTTTTTTTTTTTACAGAATGACTTGTGTTATAGACAATTTGAGCCTTTAAGTGCAATGCACAAACATAGTCATGGAGGGAAGGAATGGTATTGGGAAGGTAGGGGAAGGGGAGTGAAAACGACCGTAACGAGTGGTGACAAGTATTTGCAGATGTTATGGAGGACTGAGTATATAGTAGATTTCCTTGAAGTGGAACTGGTTCACTTTTAAATCGTTTGCCCATTCTTATTTCGAAAAATTTTTCATTGCAAGTACTAACTGAAAAATTTGTGCTTAAAAAATCCTACTGCCTGGAGTGAGAATCGAACCCATATTGGCGGTCATTTATGAGATTTTTATCCACAAGAAAGTTGACTAGTCTGCGATTGGCAGCAGTTTCCATTACCTTTGAAAGCACTGAAGTAATGGCTATGGGGCGATAATTAGCGGGGTTCGCTGTGCTTCCTTTCTTTGGAATTGGCTGAGCATTCGCGACCTTCCAGATCTGAGGAAAGCACCTTGAAGAGTAAGAAAGAGGTTTAGCTAGAGAGGAAGCGCAATTTTTAAGGACAATGGGGGAATGCCATCAGGTACAGCAGACTTGTGAGTATTGAGCTCCTGCAGGATCCTGGAAATGACCATAGTTCGAAAACGAAGTGGTGGCAGCAAGAAGGCCGAGGTCGGTAAGTACGGAGGGCTCTGATTCGATGGCGGAAGCTTAGAGTTTCTTGCGAAGTTCACTGCCACAAGGTTTGCTTTTTCAACTGGATCAACAACTGTTCGGTAGCCATCGAGAAAAGGTGTTGCAGACGTGCTAAAATTGTTATTGACAGATTTCACAAATGACCAGAAAGATCTTGATTTTTTGGGATTCTCAATGATCTTAAGTCGACGTTTTTGGTCATGTTCAAATTTAGCACGCTTTAAGATTTGTTTGCAGGTGTTTCTTGACACTTTTAATGAGTCCCTATTTTGTACAGTCGGATTGTTGTGGAAAGCTTGAAAAGACGGCTTCTTGGCTTTAATTTCTTCGAGACACTCACTGGTAAACCACGAACCTTTCGAAGGTTTGATCCTTTTTAGATTGCATGGAATAAAAAGTCTCGTGCCCTTTATGATTATTTCGGTCACAAGTTGTGCGATGAATTCACAATTTCCGAACTCAAAGCATAGCATCCAATCAAAAGCGCGGTAGAATGCATTAAGAGCCTCCCAATTGGCTTTCTTAAGGTGCGTTTACATCAACTGAGCGGAGCTGAACAGCTCGGAGCAAAACTGCTCGCTCGATCAGTTTGCACCATGCTCCGCGCACGGTCGAGCATGCTTACAGTGCTCCAAGTTCCGTTGACAGCAAAAGCTTTGTCGTGCTCAGCTCAGCTCACTCTCCAATATCGTTTCTTTTTTCTTTGTTTCTTCTTTTCATTTAAAGAAAGGCATTATAAATGCCACACTTGCAATTTCAACATTTTCTGCTTCCATTTTGACTTTCGCGAAAACTGACGTTTGCACCACGAGCAAAAATGCTCCACAGACATCGGAGCACCGCGAGCATGTTCGCTTGCGCTCAGATCTCGTTCAGAGTGAATAAGCAAGCTTGCATCGAGAGCTTTCGCTCGGAGCAACTATGCTCCGAGCCGCTCGCTTGATGTAAACGCACCTTTATATGTATGGCGTGGTGTCTTTGTAGCGGGGGATTTGATGCTGATATGGGAAACTGTGCTCGAATCATAAAATGATCAGATGTACCACCTGGAGCCAACAACGAGACATCATACTTTAGTGGGTGGGTGGTTAAAAAAAGGTCAAGCAGATTTGGAGACTGGCCTGCAATGTCAGGTAGATAGCTGTACTAAACCGTTGACAGATGCGAAGAGCTCAACGTTACGACCCGGCTGGTCCTCATGCGGAGAATGTTATAGGAGCGGGGTCAATTAATAACTCCGCACTAAACCGCGTTTATTGAGGGTGGGTTCCGCCTGGGGCAGTAGAACAGACCCACAGCCAGTCCTGTTTGCTTTAAAAATGAGCATTAAATGACGGTGCTACACCGCCAAACAGTGCTCGACCGTGAAAAAGTGCACTATAACATCAAAATCTTGGGCTTGAGCGAGGTCAGGTGGACAGGATCAGGAGAAGAAGTAACCGCGAGCAGAAACACCATTCTTTACGTTGGCCCTGTCTGTGAAGCCTCCTGGCACCGAAAGCGAGGTACGGATACGATAATCGTCAGACTCAGGACCAAAATCAAAAACGTCACAATTCCGCAGTGCAATGCACGAACTAATGCCGCAACACCTGGTGGCAAAGAGGATTTTTGTGACCAACTTCGAGCGTCTTCCAAGAGGTGATATTATTATCTCAGGAGATATGAACACCTAGATTAGCTCTGAGAAGATTCCCAGATGGAAATTTCAGAAGGCCTTCTCGCGGAATTCATCCGGCAGGCATACAATATCCCTTCTTGGGAAGATATAAAGAAGAATATTTCTAACGGTCAAAATTACGATTCACGATTCCTTCTAGGGAAGGAATCAAGAAGAATATTTTCGGTGACAAATGAGCACGCAGTCAATTTGTCTAAATCAATAATTGGTAGGATGAGTATCATCTTTCAGTGCATATATTGAAATTATATAATTATGAATTCCAACTTAATTGAAATTTGAAGGTCATTTATTATCAGTGAAGTGTAGTTTTATTTTTGTTAATTGAAAATAAAGAAAGAAAAAGAGAAGCAAGTAAGTATATTTATGGTGAGTACTAAATATTTTTACTTAAAAAAAATATAATATAGGTTTATTTTGAAAACATTTCATGGAGATGAATTCAAAAGTAGCCGGTATAAACAAGAGGCATATGAGAAAGCTCGTAGCAAAAAAAAAGAAGCTTCGAATAAAATATACAACAAAATTAAAAATCATACCGAACCCGCACAACATGAAACAGCTGGTAGTTCGCAAATTCAACTTGAAAGTAGGGTATTCGATATTCAAATAGCAGTAGAGAAGAATCTAGAAAAGAGTTTATCTGACAATTTAGCAGACTGGTGTATTCAATATAGAATACCAAGAACGGCTTGCGATGCCCTTTTAAAAATTTAGGTATTAATGTGCCAACATCCTCGAAAACTTTACTGGAGACTAAATATAGTCAAATTCAGATCTCTGAAGTATCACCAGGACAATATTTCCATTTCGGGATAGAAAAAGCGCTCAAATTAATTGGTACATTTCCACAAATGTCAAACTACGAAATTTTAATAGATATTGGGATTGACGGCTTACCTCTGTTTAAAAGTTCGAGGATGACTTTATGGCCGATATTAGGGGCGATATCGGAATGTTGTACCATTGCACCATTTTTGATTGGAGCATATATTGGTCCCACAAAACCAGCACACGTAAATGAATATTTGAGCAAATTTGTTGATGAATTACAATACATCTCCCAGAATGGAATTATTATAGGTAAAACATATTGGAAACTGCAAATAAGATTATTTATTGCAGATGCTCCAGCTCGAGCCTTTTTGGCGGGCACTGTTGGTCACACTGCTGCAAGTGGATGTTCTAAATGAATTCAAAAAACCAAAAAATTAATAAGCGTTTAGCGTACAGCACAGTATCATCAGAATTGAGAACAAATGTTGATTTTAAGAACCGAGTTAACAGAACGCATCTCTTAAATTACTTCCAAACTAATAAGAACATTTTAGAAGAGGTAGAAATCAAAATGGTTACTCAAATGTTTTTAGATGTAATGCATCTTATTGACTTAAGAGTTGTCAAGAAAATATTAACTTTTATTTGGGAAGGTAAACATAACTGCACAAAATTGAATGCTGAACAACAATTAAATTTGAACAAAGACATATTAATAATGAAACGGTTCGTACCTATTGAGTTTTGTAGGAAACCCAGAGGTTTCGATGAAATTCATAGGTCGAAGGCAACGGAGTTTTGCCAATTCATTTTATACACAGGAATTGTTGTGTTGAAAAATATTATTGACCCCCATTTATTTAATAATTTTTTGCTATTACATTGCGCATACAGGTTAATTTCTTGCCCTGTAAATTGCAAAAAAAATGTAGATTGTGCACAAGAAATGTTGCAAACTTTTGTACGAGATTTTTCAGTTTTGTACGGAATCGATAAAGTGAGCTATAATGTACACAATTTGCTGCATTTAACCCATTCTATTATATGGTAGTGTAGACAATTTCTCCGCATATAAATTTGAGAACTTTATGCAGGTGTTGAAAAAGGATTGCCGACGACCTTCTAAGATCTTGGAACAGCTCCATAACTGAATTATAGAACGATCTAAAGTAAAAACAATCGAAAAGCAGACAGGCCCTCGACGAATATCGAGTAAAAAATTGGCTAGTACATCTTTGCCCATTTATAGAAATTGTAAAAGCGAATTTTTCAATTTATCTGATTCTGTTCCTAATAATTTATGTTTCACCAACTCGCTGACATCAATCAAAATTAAAGGATTTTTCAAGCACACCGATGGAAAAGACTACGTCATTGGCAACAAATTTCTTACTGTTAGAAATTTTTTTTAAAAACCATTCGAATCTTTCCGAAATCTCGGAATTTGTATTGCTAGCGATCTCAGCAATGAGGAAACGAAATTTGAAGTTGATAATATCCTCCATAAAATTGTATGTTTACCATTTGAGAATAAGTTTGTACTTATTCCCGTACTACACCATAATGCAATTTGACGTAAATAAATTAATCGATTGTTCCAAACCTCTCCTGATTGTATGTGTATCTTTTTTGGCTTACAGAAAATGTCGAGCGCTGAAAAAAATAAGCAATTCGTGCCGCGAGCAATATTTAGAAGTAACGCAACAGCAGACTTGAAACGTGAAGACGTAGATTTGATCACACAGAAAACATATTAAAATGTTTTTCAATTTATTTTCTATAGTAATAGCTACTAATTCCCTTGAAAATACTGCATCCTGCGAAAGGAAAAACATTTTAATGAATACGAGTAACAAATCATTTGCAAGAAATTATAACGTTATGACTAATATTGTTATTTTATTTAGTCTATTATTTACAAAATCAAATACAATCGCAATCGGTTGAGATAAAAACGATGAAAAATATGCTGGAAAAGCAAGAAAACCAGTTGAATCTACAAACTGTACTCCTTGAGCGGATTGGTTCTAAGATCTTCCCAGAAACTCAAAACATTGATATCTTTCCGATATGCAATGAGGAACAATTAAATAAAGTTGAAGCGGAAATAGAAAATTTGCCGCGAGAAGATCTTGTATAGCGAATTCGTAATTATTATTTACTATTATATTTGTATTATTATATATGTACTTTTAGATTAATTATATCAGAGGAATAGTTGGGAAAGCAAAATTAAACAAATGCTTCTGCCAGTTCTTTTCAGAGGATATCTTACTAAAACTAAATTGGGATGGCCGCAAAAACAAAATAGGTTTAAAAAATTACTATTTTCAAACCTTGTTTATGGTAAATATTTTTAACTTTAAACAATCTAAAATATACTTATTGTTTCCATATGTTCTTTTTCACACAGATGCTGTCAAAAATGAAAAATTCGGCCATAGCGAAAACGAAGACGAAATGAAACTTGGCTTCAAACTTGCCAAAAATAGATTTTATAAAAATACGTACAAATTAGAATCCGCAAAATAAATTTGTTGTTAATTATATAATATGAATTTGTTACTATCAATTAAAAAAAAAATTTTTTTCTTATCTTATTCTTTATTAAACGTATATGTTCCAAACTTCAGTTCCAAGCTTTTTTTATTTATTTTTTCTTCAGGTAGAAGATTTCTATACTTTACATTGAGGACATTTTAGATAAATGTACAAAAGCTTATTGTTATCCATAGAAAAAAACTTACTCTTAGCTTTTCTTAAAAAGAAAGATTCCGAACTTGCCAACCGCAGATATAAGTTGGCATCCATTCTGAATCACTTGGTGCGAAGCTAAAGAGAAGACTTCTTTATTCCTAACTTGGCATCCATTCTGAATCACTTCGTGCGAAGCTTAAGAGAAGACTTCTTTATTCCTAACTTGGCATCCATTCTGAATCACTTCGTGCGAAGTTAAATGGCAGGTCTTCTTAAAGCGGACATGCTAATGTAAAAAGGAAACGGTCAGACATGCATTCTTTACTTCTGAAGAATGTTACTTTAATGCATGCAGAATGCTTCTTTATCCAAGTGGGTTGGACTAGAACACGTTATGATGATCCTTGGGTCGACGCGTAATTTCTAAAATTTCTGTAATTTCCATGGTTGGCGTAATTCCCACAGTTGGCGTAATTTCTACGGTTGGCGTAGTTTCCACAGTTGGCATAATTTCTAAAATTGCCGTAATTTCCAAAATTGTCCTTTCTTTTTCCCTATTACATTCCTTAAGGGGGTTCAATATTTGCCTTCTTCCACCCCCCTCCCGCCTATAAACAGGCGTTTTTTAGGAACACAGAACTCGGAAATCGCTCAACCGATTTTTTTTCAAATTTGGACAAATGATTCTTGACGATATTGTCTATGCTATTGGCAAAATAGTGCTTTGGGAATTATTAATAAGAGTTTACATTTTTTAGTCATTTTTCGCAACTTTAACACAATATAACATTTTTACTTTTAACTTTTTTTTTGAAATCGGCTCCGTCAGGGCATTGATAATTTATCGTAGTACATCTGTACCAAATTTCAGTTCAATCGGGTGATATTTACCTTTTCCTAAAAGGTGAAAACGTGATTTTTCAGGAGAAGCGTTTGAAAGAGCCGGGACCGACTCTAATCGCTTCAAACCCTTTAGATTAAAAATTAAAAATAAAATACTTCTAATTGGAATTTTGAAACGGGACAAGTTGCAAAATGTGCAGAAAGAGTTGTAGAATTTTTTAAGTCAATAAACTTTTTTTTTCGTTTTTTTCATGATTTTCAAGTATTGAACCCCCTTAGCTGGATTTTGTGATGGGGGGGTTTGGCCATGAGCGTCTTGTTGCAGCTAACTTCAAGTTTTTTACGCTTACATCCTTTTTGGTTATGCACGATCGTAATCTGAACTCACTAAGAATCCATTTTCAGGTTACCAAGGCATCCCAACTTTCCGGAACAAACTCTTCTCTACCTCTAACATCGACATCACTAAAAAATAGAGCCGCGACTGTAAATTTGTGCAATGCCAGACGATATACTTCTACTACCGCAAATTCCGGACAAACGGTTGAAAACAAGCAAAATTTGCTCAGCTGGCCGGTTCAATTGCTGAACGAAACGCTAGCGAAGTTCCTAAAAACCGCTTAAGTCCATCTATCGGCGGACGAGCGGAAAGAAACCGAAGATGCAGCGAAAAACGAACTGGCTGGCACGGCGCTGGTTTAAAGCTGCCTATATGACCTATGGTGATCCCGTCATGGTCTATCATGTTCGGTCGATGCGATATCGTTCGATGCTCGGCGATTGTTCGGACGAGGAGCGTATCGCTCGCTTGAAGAAGGCAATCAATTCGCATCGGGACTACACGAAAATGGCGCTGGAAGGAAAAGATGTTCATCTGCATCTATCTGCTCGAATTGAAATTGATGACAATCAAGAATAATCTGGACATACCCGAGTTCTACAAGCTTCCGGCCGTGACAAGAAGCGCATATTTCCGCGTCTCGACGAGTCAGGTTGCTTCGAAACATCTCGCTTTTATGTTTTACGGGCCGGCTTTTGATAACGGCTACGGTTGCTGTTATAATCCTCGCGAGAATGATATGATCTTTGCTACTTCGTCGTTGAAAAGTAATAAGGAGACTAGTTCGATAGCTTTTCGGCAAGCCATGTGTGAAGCATTGAATTCGATACATGAGCTTTTAATTCGAGTTGGCGAGAAACCAGCAAGTAAATTGTACAATTCGCTTTTCAATTTTTTTAACTCTTTCGATAAAATATAAAAACTCTTTCGATTGTTTTGTGGTTAATAAATTAAAGAAATATTTATTTATTTTGTTTGAAAAATTGAGGAACTTAAGTGCATAGAATTCTTTTTTGCCAGGATCGGAAAGAACGAGGCTTAAATATTTATCGGAGGTATACGAAATGAAAATTTTAGGTTCGATGAAGAAACTATTGTCTGAATTATGAGCGTGTCTAATTAATTGCGGTGACACGTGAGGAACTCTCCCATACGCATAGGCTCTGAAACAATTTTAGGGTACCTAGAAAGGCAAAGCAGGAAATCCTGAGGATACACCACAATGGCGAAGGGCTGACCCTATAGGCGTGGACTACAATCTTTTGTCGTGACGACTTAATTTCTCAACTGGAGAAATTCACCATTATCACAGTCAACACAAAACACCATGAGGGCTCATTTAAAATAACGTTTTTTTTAATTATTTTCCACAAAATATAAATAATATTGCAAACTCTTTACAGGAATATTCTTCCTTTTTTCCCTTTCCCTTCTCACTGCTTCTAGTACTCCAAATTATCACAATCCGGTCCAGCCAAAGCCAGCACCTTTATCGAAGTCTCGTCACGAACCTGATTCGGAGCCTCACAACTCGTATCAGTCGACGAACATATATGACAATGGAACGTAATCGCTTCCATATACTCATAACGTTGAGCCTCCTGATCAGCATAGGGATGGCAATTCCTTAACATTATTATGTGCTACACTATCAATGTGATGAGTTACTCGATTACTCTACGAACTTCACAGTTAACATGATCTATGGTATGCCGCGTACCACTATCAACCTCATCAATGTATCATCCAGTACCACGTATACACGTAGCAATCTATCTTTATGGTATATACGCCAATCGTGGCATACTAAACTTGCACCATTTTCATGGTAAACCGTTTTCACGCCGTGTGCTTAAATATGGTAAATTTTCTATCTAAATTTTCTCTTTTTCGTCCATGATAAGATATATCCCATGATTTTTAATTCATGAAAATGGTAGCCATTTGATAGAGAGTTGAGCGACAATAACAAATAAATGTTAAGGAACCTGAAGGTCAGGATGCTAAAGTACCATTTGAACTTAAATGTTGCGTAGCGGATAAGACAATTCGATTGTGCGCTAAGCAATAAGAAGCTAATCAAGCAAATAGTTGCAATACATAGCGTCATCCTCAGGGTTAATGTTGCGCCGAACACCTGTGCTGGCGCATAGTAAACACCGATCGACTCATAAATATAAATAAATAAATTGAGTCGATGCAGCTAGGAAGTTCGACTTACGCTATAGGCTGGAAAGTCGGTCATCGAGTGAAATAATCAAAAACAAAAATGACCGACTTCCCGACCTAAAACACGGAACTGGAAGTTAATTTTAAAAATTAATGCAATGTTATGTTATAAGTAGGCTTAAGAATTAAGACAATTTGATGTACCGGAACAATAATAATTTTAAATTTAAGGTAATCATGTTAACTCGTTTTCCCCATAAGGCAAAATAGAGTATACAAGTAGGCAAAATTGTACTAGAGAAGACTTGTTAAGAGTCTAAGCAAAAAAATAAAAGAACGAAGTTTAAAACAAGAACCCACGATGTTATTAATAATAATAATAATAATTTATTTCATCAAAAATTGATTACTACATTTACAGATGTACAGAAACAATAAAAAAGAATCAGATACACAAATATTAAAAAATTTTAAATAATCAAACATAATTAATCTCAAGAAAGCTGATCTTTTAATTGCGGAACACTCATGTGGAAATCCAATTGCGAGAAGTAGTTATTGAAATCTCTTAACATGCATGAAACCGGTTCATAAAACCTGTAGTTTGTACGATGCTGCAGAACTTTACAAAGCTCATAATTTCGCAAAGGGCGATATGGAACATTGGAATTAAACATAGACAACAATTTGTCAGAGTCAATTATACCTGTAATTACTTTAAAACCAAAAACAACTCTGGCATATATCCGCCTTTTCTCAAGGGAATCCATAGAAAGCAGATTTAAACGATCAACATATGGCGGTAACCTGAGTGGATCAGACCAGGGAAGGCCCTGAAGGACAAACCTTAAGAAGCGACGCTGAACTGCTTCGATCCTATCTATGTGAATGGAATAAAATGGTGACCAGATAGGACTAGCATATTCTAGGATAGATCGGACGAATGCACAATACAACATTTTCGTTGTAAAGAAATCATTGAATTCTTTCGATTGTCTCCTAACAAAACCGAGGATAGCGTTCGCTTTACCAGCAATGTGATTCACGTGATCATCAAAGGTAAAATTACAGTTGAATAGTACGCCCAAATCACGTACTTTGTCAGAACGAAGTAAAGAGCATCCATCTACAACATAGTCAAAATTCATTGATATTCTCTTCTTAGAATACGAAACAGCAGTGCACTTATTAATGTTGAGATGTAAATTGTTAAGTAAGCACCAGTCATGAAAACGCGAGGTATCACTTTGCAATAATAGACAATCATTGCTGCTGGAGATATTAAAGATTTTCGCATTATCGGCATAGAGAAGAATGTTCGAGTTAGAGATAAACGAACTCACGTCATTAATAAAGAGAAGGAATAGAAGTGGACCCAGATGGCTACCTTGCGGAACGCCTGAAGTATTAAATATTTCAGAAGATAAGGCTTAACGAAAGTGTACTTTCTGAATGCGATCACTAAGATACGACTTTATCCAAAGGACAAAAATATCAGGAAAATCAAGCAGGCCGAGCTATGCACAAGAATATTATGGTCAATTTTGTCAAAGGCCTTACTAAAGTCAGTGTATATGCAATCGACCTGCTGCCCGTTTTCGATAGCAGAAAACAGAAGTTCGAGAATTCCATAAGATTAGTTACAGTGGATCTGCCTTTGACAAAGCCATGCTGGAATGATCCAATAATCGACTTGGAATGGAAATACATTACATCACACACAATGGATTCAAATAGCTTAGCAACACACGGAAGATTCGCTATAGGCCTATAATTATTTACATCATCCCTTTTACCCTTTTTTATTATTCTTCAAGGGAACATAAAAGTAAGTACAGGCTAAGATGCAAATACGGCGACCTTCGGGTTGCCGCGCATTTATAATTAGTCGAAACATAAAGTCAGCTTAATACGCTAACTGTTTACAGCTAGACGGTTAAACTTAACACTCCGCCCTCCATCCGCTCCCAAAAAACATGTTATGTGGTTATCGTTAAGGTAACCAGGTAAAGCTTAACATTAGTGTCATTGAAGAAGAAGAAGTGTATGTGTTAAAATATAAAATTTGATAGGAAAAAATAAGAAGATAGAAGGATATCAAATATGTACCGGAGCAAAAACATGTCCTTCCAGTCCTGGCTCGTCTTGATTCAGAATAAAATCTCTCGCTTCATCGATCAAATCGAATCCGGCTCGTGTCCCTAGATCGACAATTACCAAATAACCATCGCATTTCTTCCAAAGATTCAAAATCGTTTCGCATCTGTCATTTGCGTTAGGCAATTCAAATAGCGAAAAAGAGGAAATAACCAAGTCATATTTGTTCTGGAAAATAAATAAATAATCAAAATCAATTTTGAAACAATTTCAAACTCAAACATTACCACACTGGCCGGTAAAAATTGCCGATAATAAACATTTCGTAGTTTTGACGCCTGATTTTCATTACCTTCACGTAAAATCAAATCCGACAGTTCATTCATATCACGCGAACTATCCACATTGAAATATTCGAAAATCGAGTCCTGCCAAAAGTTCGAAGCTGCCCACATAGAACTTCCGACGCCCGATCCGAAATCAAAAAAGCTTCGAGGTTTAAATTCGGGATGGCGCGCCGCAATTTCCGTGAAAATTTTATTTAGAATCGTGTATTCCATTGGACCGCGAAACAATGCGTACAGAAGCGCCTCAAAGTGTCCATAGCTCATTGGTCGCCAAGCGAATATTCGTTCCTTGAGCAGCCGCTTGATTTTCTGATTTTCTATATTTTTCAATTTCTCAATTTCCGCATCCGATAATTTCGTAAGGTCTGGTATTTCGGTATTTGCATTTACTTCTTTTTTGATTTTCGACAATTTTCGTCGTACCTCATTTTCATCGGGCGGCGGATGACGATTTATGAGATATTTGTTCATTGCCTCGGCTTCACGAAGAAGCGTTTTTATCGGGTAATCGCCGATTGCACGGGTGATTCCTTTGATGATGTAAGCTGGAATTGTAACTTGGCCGGTTTTTAATCGACCAGGATGATTTTGTGGTTTGATTTCTTCGGTTTCAAGTTTTTTCAGAACATCTAGATTGACATCAACGGCTATTTTAGAGGTGGAACGGCACTACAAACAAGGACAAATTTTATCACAGGATCTTGAAATTTTAAAATGTTATAGTGTAGAAAAGTAGTATGATGCAGCCGATGCAGCAATTGATGACGAAGATTAATCGACAGAGCACGAAGATGGAAGGCAAGATCTCAACACGAAAATGGACCAATAAAGTCTACAGATCGTGAATAAAGTGGACGCACTAAGTAAGCAGATCGAGGAACACTTATACACCAAACTTCTAGAACAGCGAACGGTTTTAGAGCAGAAGATCACCGAGAATACTGGAAAAATCGAGAGCATCTCCAGTGAAGTAGACCGACTGAAAAGGAACAAATCCGAGAGTGTGGTTCAGAAAAATCTAAAGGCTCCATTCTTCGATGGTCAAACAATTTGCATCATCTACAAGACCCAATTTGAGGCTGCGGCCAGTACCAATCATTGGTTGGGTCAGGAGCGAGCGACGGCCTTAATATTGGCATTACAGGGATCTGCGGTCGAAATCTTGCAGACCACAACAGTCGAACAACAAAGTGACTTTCTGTTCTTGATGCAGACCTCAGACCTTCGATACAGTGGAGATCATATACGGGAGATAAACAAAACAAGACTTCACAACCGTGTGCAGAAAACCTGCGAAACCCTGCAACAGCTTGCACAGGATGTTGAAAGGTTAGCGCTGTTATCCTTTCCCATCATGGATCCAGTAAACCGAAATGAATTGGCAGTGGACGCAATTATCTACGCTCCGCTGGATAGAGAGTTACAACAGGCATTACGATTGGCGGGCAAGACCGCAAGAGCTTTTGGTGTACGCTCTTACCTTTGAAGCTGCCAAACAAATTTCGTGCACCAGCGATCGAGCCCGAGAAATTAACTTGGAGACCGAGGAATGCGTCTGCCAAAGGACGGAGCTTGCGAAGCAGAGCGAAGGTCATGGAATTCCACGGTGTCGAAACTGTGGACAGGCAGGACATCTACAACGCGAATATCGCATACTCCGATGCCAAATTCTCATCCTGAATGCGCCAAGCGGAGGGATATGAGAGGCGTGATTTACAGCAGTGCGCCTCATCTTCTATCATCCCGGGAAACGAGTTAAAGTCAATCGCAAGGGGCAGACGTTGGCTGGTAGAATCGACGCCCCCAGAACCATTAGGGCCGTCTCCAAACTTCATCGCGGCGAAAATAACCTAACCTGGCCGAATTGGAAACGTTGGAAATAAGAGACGCGAATGCAGAAGAAGACAGCGAAGAGAAATGTGTCGCCAGACAAGCGTCGCCGAATGATTGGCGAACTCGGAGGGTTAATGTCGGAAACGTGCGAAGATTGTTTCAGAGGAAAGAACACAATAAGCCGAAAGAACACAATAAGCCGAGCGTAAACAACAAAGGTCCACGGTGTTCGAATTACAGACAGACGAGACACTTACAACGCGATTGCTGTAAGCCAAGGAGAACATCAGTTTCTTGTACAGAATGCGCTTCCAGAACAGTTTTGCGAACAAATCGGCGAGATCAGAAAAACGTGGCTAGGGTGGATGAAAACCCTAAAGTGGAGCTGGCAAGGCAGAGTTTAAGACCTCCATGATTTTGGGATTGCGGACGCGCAAGGCACTTAAGACGTGACTGCCGCAATCCGAGGAGGCAATAAGCAAGCTTAACAATAGACCAAAAAGGTCGCGGTAAAATAAATAAATAACCGCCTAAGTGTTCCCCTAAATAAAATAAATAATAATAAATTAGGGTCGTTGAAATCCTTAAAAATCTGTCAATCGAGTTAAAAATCGAAATAGGGAATCATCCCTGAATGAAAAAAAATAAAGCAAAAAAGGATTTTGCAAGCTGCATCGGAATTTCAATGCGAATCAACCCAATGATGTAAGAATTAATGCGCATAAGTAAAACTTCGAAATGATACACAATCTTAAGTAAATGCTTCAATCATTTTTATACTTACAGTCAAACGCACCACAGCTTTCCTTAAATTGCATGGAATTACAAAATTTCTGACCAACATTTTCACCGGTGTTTACCAACATCTCCCGGTTGACATTTTCAGTTCGTTCTGTCAAACAACACATGTGCCAAATAAAAATTGGAGAATAAAGTTTTTTTTTTAAGTTATAACTGTTCGTAAAGCATTTAAATTAATTAACATAAATAAATTTAAAAAATTGTTTTTTAATACAATTAGAAGTCTTATTTGCGATAAATTTTCAAATAATTTACCGCCACTTTTTAAATTCCCTCTATTTCTTGACATTCAAACATATTCAGCGGATTTCCCCTCATTTGAGGGGAAATGAGCTTAACCCAAGAAGAATAAAAATAAAGATTTTATAATGATGGCAGCAAATGAGTACATTTCGAATAAAAACGAACAGATTCAACCATTGGTCAGTATTGGTGAATTATATTAATTTATTAAAACTGCAGAAATTTCGCTACAGGTGTCGTTGAAATCGTGCTGCATGTGGCAGTACTATTTCACGGGTCTTTCTTACAGGACAAAGTCTTGCCACTGCAACTGCAGTAAATGTTGACATTAACCTGTCATTTCCTTCATCGTCGTTTTCGATTTGAAAAGCCAAATTTGATTTTATTGTGCGGAAATACCACGGCACAGAAAAATTATGAAAAGAACAAATGGCGAAATCCATTTTTAAAACTAAAATGACATTTCCTCCTTTTAAGGTTATCTTGTACCTTTTTTACATTCATACTTTAAACGTGTTAAATAACTGGTACTGATGGAAACTAACGACTTCAAGGATCTAAAAAATATAATTGCTCAGGCTTTGGCTAATATAATTAACAAACAGTGTTCCCGAAAATATTGAAATCAGCAATGATTATTCCGGTACAAAAAGGTGGTGGTAAAAATTGCACTGGCGTTCAGCCAAGTATGTGAAAAAATTATCAACAATGTTAAATTTTGTTAAAAAAAAAACGAGTGGGTTCGATCCAAATCAGTATGGTTTCCAGGAAAATAGCAACACAACTGCTGCTCTTGTTGATACTGTGCAAGGGATGAAGGTAATTATGTGGTAGCATTATTTGTTGGCCTAATGAAAGCATTTGACACTTTTGATTACAAAACACTGATAGATGGGATTAATGAGAACAAATGAACTCATTAGGAGTTATCTTACCGACAGAAACTATGTGATTAAAAATTTTGATGAACTCAGCGAAGAGCTCTACGTCACTATAGGAGTACCACAAGGCTCAATTCTGGGTCCCACCTTGTACCTCCTATACATTCATAATTTGCAGAAAGCTGGACTACACGGAAAGTATGCAGTCTTCGCTGACGACACCTTACCACTATATTTAATGAGATCGAAGGGTGAGTTATATTTTTGGATTAATGAAGATCTGATAAAATACCAAAGATGGCTTTTAGGAAACAGATTAACAAAAAATGCTTCGAAGACGAATTACATGCTATTCAGACAAAAGAACAACGAGAACATCAACCCATCGCTGAAAATCAATAACCAGTCATTAAATAGCGTGCCACCAAATATTTTGGTCGAATTATTGATGAAAATCTAACATGGATCATATACTCGCAATAAGGAAAAAAATTGCTCCAGTTATTGGCATCTTACGACGATATCGATACCTATACGTGAACATGAAAAATATAAAACATACATAATATCTAATTTAAATTATGGACTGCGAATATGGAGCCAAACATCTGCATTCAATATTAATCGAATAGGAAGACTTATGATTAAAGGAGTCAAAGCAGTTTATAACCTCCCCGCACTGACACTATCAGTAGAAATTTACAAACTCACAGGAAATCTAAATAATGCTAGAGAGAGCTAAATATATGTACATAAACTGGTACATGGACTTAATAAAATTTGCCACAAACGAAGTGAATAATTATGAAAGTAAAAATGCTGAGCAAATAAGAACACCAGCTGCTCGAACGAACCGTGTACAAAACGACGCAATCAACCAGGCTATTAAAGTTTTCAACCAGACGCCCTTCCAGCAAAAAAATAACTCATTAAAGAATCGTTAATGAATTATATTAACGAGCGATTTGATTCATCCAGGACATTCGTTAATGAATTACTTTTAACGATCCATTAATGAATTGTAAGACGCTTACAAGAATCGAGTATATAAGCAAGTATATAATCGTTATCAATGAATCAATAATGTGTAATCAATGATTTTTATTTAATTCATTAATGAATATCGTTAACGATATTATTTATAAAACATTAACGGTTTATTAAACAACTTGAGTTTTAAAACTAAATAAGAGATCTTCGAAGATCGCATTGCTTCTTGTTCTGTTTCTGTTGTTCATGACTTTTGAACATTTCACGAACACACACACCCATAAGCATATGTAAACTCTATAGAGAAAAAATCGCTCACTCATGAAACGAAATGTGCGATATGCCTATAGACATCGCTATGTCGACATCATTTTCGGATTCGCACATCGCAAAAATTATGGCTAAGGTAATTCTCAATAGGATTAGTGATGTCGTCGAGAGCACTCTCGAGGCTTATCAGGGTGGATTCCGTAAAGGGTCGTCTTGTACCGACCACACAAATACCCTACGGATAATGTTAGAGCAGTCAGCTGAAATGGGTTCGCCACTACATCTCATGTTTGTGGACTTCGGATAGGCTTTCGACAGCGTTAAGCGAGATTACATATGGAATGCTTTGCGTAGGAGAGGTATTCCAGATAAGGTCATAGCTATGATTAAAGAATCCTAGGAAGATGCAAGGTGTCGCGTCTTGCATAGAGGCGAGCTGTCCGAGAGCTTCCCTGTGCGAACGGGTGTCAGACAAGGCTGCATATTATCACCACTGTTTCTAATGGTAATAAATGACATCTTGAAAGCTGCACTGGAAGGTTGGGAATGTAAAGGTCTTCAATGGAGACTATTTAACATCTTAAGTCACCTTGATTATGCTGATGACGTGTGTTTGCTTACACATCACCGTTCGGACTTAGGGTCAAATGTTCGCTCATTGCATTCTAAATGCAAAGAGACGGGACTGAAAATAAATGTGCGTAAAACCAAGAACATGCACATGGGTTCGAACGCAAGCACACCGATTGTTCTTAACGGACGGAATGTGGAAGAGGTGCAAGATTTTTGCTATCTCGGAAGCATTGCCAGTATGGACGGTGGTGCCGAAAAGGATGTTGAGGCTCGGCTAAACAAAGCTCGTCAGGCCTTCGGTATCCTTTCCCCTTTCTGGAGGTTAAGAGAGATCTCCCTTCGCACGAAGCTGCGAGTTTTTGACGCATGCGACAAATCCGTGTTGTTATATGGTTGTACTACGTGGAAAGTGACCGTTCGACTTACCAAGAAACTACAGACTTTCGTAAACCAATGCCTCCGACGCATTTTAGGAATATTCTGGCCAGAAGTGATCTCTCCAACGACGAACTTTGGAGTACAACTGGCCAGACTAAAATAGGTATTGAGATTCAAAGGCGGAAGTGGCAGTGGATCGGTCATACTTTGAGGAAACCAGAGCGAAACATTGTAACGAAATGGGTCCGCATTGCTGCGACTCTCAAGACGTCATCAGAATAATGGGGCTCTTCCGGATCTGGGCAGCACAATTTGCCGGCAGTCAGGAGCGTGGGCGTGGGGAAAAACGACCCAGAAGAGCACACCATCCTTGAAGGTGCTGCAGGAAAAGGAATATGGGAAGAGGGAAAAGGGCCTGTGAAAATCGTGCAACTATTGTTATCTCAGATTCCGTAGTTGTTGTAAAAAACAACGGCTCAACCGTTACCGTACGGAATCGGGAACGTCGATACTTACATTGCCCTTGTCTCAAACGAAAAAAATTGCGCGCCAAAATTTTTCTTGCCCTCGCAAAAGCAAACCAAAAATCAGAACCGGTTTTTCTCCACGCGCTAAAAATTTTTCATTGTCCGCGCACACAAAAAAATTGGTAGCAATTTAATTTTTCTCTTTTTCTGATTTTTCACTTTACATTTCTTATTTTTTCTTTCTCTATTGTTTTTATTTAAACTTTTCGCTGCCGTTGTACACTTTAGCCCTCATTTCGATTTTCGTTTCCGTCCAAAAGAAAATCAAAAATTTTTTTTCTGTCTAACACTAACCGCCAAAATTTTTTTTTCTTTCTTCCCGAGAAAACACATGCACAACGATATCTTATTTTATTCCCGACACGAAAAACGTCTTTTCTTTTTCGGAAAATCGTCCCCCGTTAAAAATTCACGGGTTAATTTTTAACGAAAAAAAAAATGTTTTTTTTTTCCACAAAACTAAAAAAAATGAGTCCCGCGTCATTAAGCACTATCACTTCATCGCTCAATACCTTGAGCAGACTCAAGTCTGCTTATCCTCATGCTAGAGTGGTTATCGTCGTTGCTATTCCTGTTATTCTCTCGTTGGCCTGTTCGATGTATTAGCGATGACGACCGCTGATGCTGGATTGCAGATTGGTTCTCGAAGATGCTTTTTGTTGTTTTTATGCTTACAAGGTGAATAATATAATTAATGATTTTTAATTGATTTGGAATTGGGGAAGGGTGCCCTTTTTTTTATATAACAATATTACAAATTACATTTCTCTTCTATACATATAAAAACAATTAATTATTTCTTCCCTGGTGGGTTCGACGCGATTAAATGTAGCGATAAATTATGCTAGGTGACTTTAAATATTTAATTTTTCTTTTCCTCTAGATATTAGCTTCCGCCAAAATATCGCCAAACAGGTTCTGGATTATAATCCTCAAGGAAGACGTCGGGTTGGTCGACCATGTAACACATGGAAGCGAGCAGTTGAGCAGGAGGCCAGAGGAATAAACAAGTCTTTGCAACAGCTTAAGGCCAATGCTCAGGATCGCGCCTTGTGGAAGAGACTTGTTATTGTCCTACGCCCCTATAGGGGGCCTTAACAGGAATTTGATTGATTGATATCGCACGTGTGATGTGAACTCTGGTTTGCATAATTTTATTTTACCCTCCCGCTCGGTTTTCGAGCGTTTAGATTACCCATCATGTTATTTGTTTATCAAGCATATTGCATGCAAACCGATCGTTTTTCGATTATTATTTATGAGCGCTCGTTAAAATGTTTGCTGGGTTACCACATCCGCAAATGCATTAATATTGCAATATTTAAAAAAGTATTAAGATGACACTATTCGCCATGACTAATGACTCATTTTGAAATATGTAAATTTTTAATACTCCGAAATAGTGTGTTAAAATTTCCTAAAAGTGTGGAGTGCTGAAAATTGAACATAGTTGAGTGAATTTCGGCCTCCATTCTTATAGATAATCCTGTAGGTATAAAAATAAAATATTTCAGCTTTTCTTATACTAATCGACGATTATCTGGGAAGCACTATACACAACATATTTTTATCAGAACCTGCTTCATCAATCAACAACAACATTACATTATAATATCTACATGTAGAGAAAAAGTAGAGTCTGGCAGATATGTCACAATTAATACCTGCAAAGCCCTCTAAAGTATATATAGAAAGCCATGTACGTCAATCTAACAACAACACGTTGGAGTCATAACAAAAATGACAGTTCCATACAAATTCGCTAGCTTTTGTATGGAGCAGACACGGCGGGCTTCGTAAGAATCGCGTTTATTCGTAAATGCAGTATTACAGATAGTTCAGCTTTCTAAGGTAGTTTATTAATAGTGCTCGGCAAGTAACTATTACACGTTGATATCAGTGCAATAAATTCTTCATTGAAAAAAGTGCGATCAAAGTTAAATCTCGGTTTCTTACACCGAAGAAAATCTATCACTCATGTTGTGCAGAGTTCTCCGGTTATTTTTCACACAGAAAACTGTAGAATTTGAGTTATATTATGAAAAATGCACCCTCGTAATATTTCAGTGCTGAAGTCGATTTAATTACGCTTTTGCGTTGTTTTCGGTAAAACTTATTTTTATGACAAGATTGTACAAAAATAATACAGGTGGTCTTTTGAAATGGAAAAATCCATTACGTCACACCCATTGGAGTCATTCAAGATGGCCGCTACGTCAGTTCTGCCTAGCTTGATACGTAGAAAGCTTTGACACCTGCCAATTTCATTCATCCTAAGATTTGTTGCTCTAAAATTTTTGTTTGTGACTTTTTAGTGAAGTATGAAAAACTTCGCACAGTTCTTGATGTTCAAAAGGTCGACACTTTTTAAATTTCGCTCTAAATATTGGGCTACACCTTTGTCAAACTATGAAAAAGCGCCTCTAGTGTCCTATAGAGTAACTATATAATAATAATAAGGAGAGACTGTGTGCATGCTTTGCCTTGTAAGAAAATGGGAATGAAAGTATTTCCCTCCCTTACTGATCACATATGCTCAATTTTTCAAAACAATCGTTTCGCAATCCTTGTCTTAAGCATATTGCAACCATGTTTGTCCCGCGTTAAATTGTCCGTTGCCAAAGCTTTCTACATCTCAAGCTGGGCAGAACTGACGTAGCGGCCATCTTGAATGACTCCAGCGGGTGTGACGTCATGAATTTTTCCATTCCAAAGGACCACCTGTATTATTTTTGACGAACTTGTCGTAAAAACACGTTTTACCGAAAACAACACAAAAGCATAATCAAATCAAATTAAGCACGGAAATATTACGCGAGTGCACACTTTTTCGCAATAACTAAAATTTTACGATTTTCTGTGTGAAAATTAACCGGAGAACTCTGCACAATATGAGTGACAGATTTTCTTCGGTGTGAGAAGCCGAAATTTAACTTTGATCACACTTTTTCCAATTAAAAATCTATTGCACTCGTATCAACGTGTAATAATTACATGCCGAGCACTATTATTAAAGTACCTTAAAAAGCTGAACTATCTTTAACACTGCATTTAAGGATAAACGCGATTCTTACGAAGCCCGCCGTGTCTGCTCCTTATAAAAACGCGCGAATTTGTATGGAACTGTCATGTTTGTTATGACTCCAACGTGTTGTTGGATTCAGTTACTCGGCTTTCTACTACAAAGGGCTTTGCCGTTGCTAAAGTGCTTAGATTAGACACGAACCAAAACTAATAAAAATTGAAAAAATAAAAATTTCTGAAATAAAACACCAAACTGCATTGCACTAAAAATTACTTTACTGTTGACTGAATTTTAATTAGCAACCAAGAGAGAATACAAATTATGG
Organism: Chorisops tibialis; assembly: GCA_963669355.1. Lineage (NCBI taxonomy): Eukaryota > Metazoa > Arthropoda > Insecta > Diptera > Stratiomyidae > Chorisops > Chorisops tibialis. Next base: position 249,496,298 of record OY770262.1, read on the forward strand.
TAATTTTTTTTGTAAAAGTTTGAAGCCAAGTTAAGCTTGGACACAATTTTCGAAAATTTCCGAATAAAAAGTATTCCCACATGAGACAGCAATCGGGCACTCCATTTTATGTTTCGACTGAAAGTTGGGTTTTTTCCTCGTTGCGTCGCGCGTATCAGAAAAGTTGAGGATTTTCCATTGCTAGTTAAAAACGAAACCGACTGAAAATTAAATTGAAAAAGTGCAAAAACTTTGCCATCTACAAGATTGACAAAAAAAACAGCCGCGAAATCCAAAGAAAAACAGTTTTGTGACGTGAAAAAATTCTTCGTGTCCATTTTTCCACCCCTGTTAAATTAGAAAGAAAAAAAAACTACGCAAAGAAAAAAAAAATTTCCGGCACTGCTTGTGCACCGAAAAGTGTAAAATTTCACCAATTCGAGTGAAATTCTGTGAAATAGTCGAGGAAAAAAAAGAAACAGAGTTGGAAAATTCGTCCGGTGAGGAGAAAGTCTCTGGGAGGAGGAGACGGGTTTTTTCCATGTACGTCGTTTGCCCTGGGCAATAAAATGACAGAAAAGATACGCGTAAGTATTTCAGTGATTCGCTATTTTCTTTTTGTATTAATTAATGGTTTTTTATTACATTGGAATAATCATAAAATAAGTGAGTTCGGAAACGAAAATCGCGTCATTTGCAACGCATTTCCCTCAAAATAATCTGTCTGAACGCAAAACCTTGTTACACAAAAAAAAAAGTCAAAAACTACGCTGGCATTGAATCAAATCCGATTTCAATATATAAAAAAAAAAATCATATCAGACAAGATCTAAAGTAGAGTTCCGCCAGGCGGAATTAATTTATGCCTGGCGATACCAAAAAAAACCAGAAAATGCATAATTTGATTGTCTCTTGAGAGCTTCACGTTTTGGGTCTGTCTATCGAGTCAGTCACACAGCCAGCCTGGCCTAAGCAACTTTTCTCTCGTTTGCAGCGTTTGTTTTTTTGCGTTCACTCGTGTATCGTTTTGGGTGAAGGTCATCTACTCGGTCGATGCTCAGCTACCGCTTTTATTCGATTGAGGTGCCGACGATGCACTTCTCACTTAAAAACCTCAAGTTAATCAAAAGATTTTGTGTCTGCAAGAGGCATTTAAAATGCAGGAGGTTGTGCGATTCTTTCAGAGTGCAGTGAGCTGTTTGGGTCGTTTATCTTGGTAACGAGCACCTTTGCACCGAAACAACTTACATAATCGTGTAAGTTGTTTTAACGGGAGTGGTGCCAGCAAGTTTTTTTTTATAGGTCCCATCTTAATTGTGGCTCAAAGTTGCAAAAGTTGAATGGAATCATGGCAATCACCAGATAACAGCTTTGAGACCTGCGATTGATTGATACAATGAAATCAACCAATATTACAGCCTTGGAGGGTTTCTTTGAACACGAGGAACAAAGGAGACTTGAAAATCACTTATTCACTGCACTGGCACCGACTACGACAAACTTCTGGATTCAAGCCAAGACTGACCAGGACTTTTTTATTCCTCTGGCCTCCTGTTCAACTGCTCGCTTCCATGTGCTACATGGTCGACCAACCGACGTCTTGCTTGAGGATTATAGTCCAGATCCTGTTTAGCGATGTTTCGCTGTGATTTCCTTAAAGTGTGCCCGATCCGCTGCCACTTCCGCCTTTGAATCTCAATACCTATTTTAGTCTGGCAAGTTGTTCTCCAAAGTTCGTCGTTGGAGATCACCTCTGGCCAGAAGATTCCTAAAATGCGTCGGAGGCATTATTTCACGAAAATTTGTAGTTTCTTGGTAAGTTGAACGATCGCTTTCCACGTAGTACAACCATATAACAACACGAATTTGACGCATGCGTCAAAAACTGGCAGCTTCGTGCGAAGGGAGATCTCTCTTAATCTCCAGAAAAGGTAAAGGATACCGAAGGCCTGGCGGGCTTTATTTATACGAGCCTCAATATCATTTTCGGCTCCGCCGTCTATGCTGACAATGCTTACGAGGTAACAAAAATCTTACACCTCTTCCACATCTTGTCCGTTAAGAACAATCGGTGCGTTTGTGTTCGAACCCATGTGATGTACTTGGTTTTACGCACATTTATTTTCAGTCCCGCCTCTTTGCATTTAGAATGCAACGAGCGAACATTTGACTCTAAGTCCGAACGGTTATGTTCAAGCAAACACACGTCATCATCATAATCAAGGTGACTTAAGATGTTAATAAGGCTCTATTGAAGACCTTTACCTTCCCCACCCTCCAGTGCAACTTTCAAGATGTCATTTATTACCACCAGAAACAGGGCTGGTGATAATATGCAGCCTTGTCAGACACCTGTTCGCACAGGGAAGCTCTCGGACAGCTCTCCTCTATGCAAGACGCGACACCTTGCATCTTTGTAGCATTCTTTAATCATAGCTATGACCTTATCTGGAATTCCTCTCCTACGCAAAGCATTCCATATGAAATCTCGCTTAACGCTGTCGAAAGCCTTCTCGAAGTCCACAAACATGAGATGTAGTGGCGAACCTATTTCGGAATTTTCATAATGACGCCCTTTCATTCAGTCGGATGTCAGTAAAGAGTGGGCGGAGTATATCGGCTGTTGTCTCCGTGTCCGCTTTGAGGCGTGCGGTTAGTAGTCCGTCTATACCTGGGGCTTTCCTTCCCGCATTGACCGAATGGTGGAAACTATCTCTTCCTTATCTGGGAGATCGTCCCTAATAGAGGATTGTTGCGGTTAGATGTATGGTAGTTGTTCTGTTTCTGGAATATCTTTCTCTGACAAGATGTTTAAAATATCAGAGAAGTATTTCTTTCATTGCAACTGGTGTTCACTCATATTAAGAAGAGTTCCGTTGACATCTCTAACCAGGTGGTTGGCGGTGAAATTCCTGTCCGTCAACTGTTTCATGATTTTAAATAGTGAACCCATATCCCCAAGGTAAGCCGCAGATTCTGCCTTGTGGGCCAGATCTTCAATGGCCTTTCTCTTGTCGCATCGCGGTAGTTCTGTCTCAAGTCGGGTGGTCGATGGTTGACATCGGGTTGAGAGATGATTGCCAATTTGGCTTTTTTCCGATAGCCAACCTTGTGCCATGTGTTTTGCGACATCCAGGGTTTCTCACCGCCTTGCACATGTCCCACAGATTCTTCAGCACTAGTTAGAAAAGTTGCGTCCAGTGTGCGCATTTCATATCCGCTCAATGTGGATGAATTTTCGCGTAGAATGGTAGTGTACTCGCGCTTTTTGTTGGGGTCTCTGAGTTTATCCTCATTAAGCTTGCGCTTCATTTGAAGAATTTGTGGTCGTCGGACAGCTGCTGTGCACAATCTCAAGCAGGCAACCATCAAGTTGTGATCGTTCCCCACGTCAGCTCCACGCTTTGCACATCGAGGAGACATGTTCTCCACCGACGACCTATAGCCAAATGGTCGATCTGGTTCTGAGTAACACCATCAGGAGAAATCTAAGTTGTTTTATGGTGACTCTTGTGTGGAAAAAGGGTCCCGCCGATGACCATTTGCCGAGTACTATAGCCGACCTGGGCTTTCATATCTCCTGAGATGATAACAATATCACCTGTTCGAACACGATCGAGAGTGGCACTCAGTTGACTATAAAACTTCTCTTTGTCACCAGGTGTTGCGGTATTAGTTGGTGCGTAACACTGTAGAATTGTGACGTTTCTGATGTCTGATGACGATCATCCTATCCGAGATCCCAGCTGTTTCTCGCTCGGTGTAAGGACGGCCGCCACGCCATTTTTGGCTTCACTCTCAGGACCAACGTACAGAATGGTGTTTCCGCTCGGTGTTCGTTCTTCTCCTGATTCCGTCCACCTGACCTCGCTCAAGCCCAAGATTTGGATGTTATAGTGCTCCATTTCACGGTCGATCACTGATTGGCGGATCAAGGACCGAGTGGCCACTGCCCTTCCTCCGCTATTCAATGTTTGAACGTTCCAGAAGTCAATTATAGTCCGTTTTCGAATGTCAAAAGTCGTTACCGTAGAATCCGTCCGTATCGGCGCTATGTGTTTCTCGTATCAGTTATGATTTAAGATCACGTGTGATAAGCCCATGATAAAATAATAGTCGAGCTAAATAATGATAATTCACCATTAGCAGTAACGATTTTATATGATCCACCTTCTGCCTCAAAGGATCCATTTGTTGAATACCTTGATGCAATCTACTCAAAATATCCGAGGATTTTATCAGTGGCTGACATTAATATTGACATACTAAAAGAGAACCAGACATAACAAAACTATCACGAAATGCTGAAGATCAACAACATTGAGATTCTAAATCGGGTCTCTCCAACAAGATGCATGGTACAATCTGGCACATTACTAGACCATGTATCCACGAACATTCTAAAAACTAGCAAACGCCCGCGACTTTGTCCGCGTAAGAATCGCAAAATAAGCAATTTTTGAGAGTAGTTAGTAATACATTATGTGGGATATATAATCTGCTTACTTTAATGGCTCTTTGAACACAATGTTTTGTATTTTGTTGGAATCACAACCATAAATTATTAAGGATGAAACCACGATACTCGTATTTATATGGGACAGGCTCTTGAACAAAAAATCCCGTGACAGATCGTAGTCGTATTGAAGAGCACTAAGGACATGTGAAAAGTTGCAGCTTGCGTTAATTAAAAAAAAAACCAAATAAAATAACATTAAACTGAAAGAAGAGGCAATAGATCGATAAAATCTTCAAAATATTGCAGAGAAAATCGTGCTCAAAACCATCCCGACATCATGAAATTCGTCGAGTAGATTGACTGCGTCACAAATAGGTAAAAATTATCAAGTCGTAAGGCAGGAAAATAAAAATCTTCTTTTGAAAGTCAACACATGTCACCGAATTTCGTCAAAGGTCAATGTTAATGATTTCGAAAGAAAATTTTATGAAAACAGGTCATTCGTAGATGCTATGTATTGAATGCCAAATAGACGAAACACGACGATCGTCGGGTGTCATTCACGCATAAGAGTCCAAGATAAGCATGTCAACTCAGAGATGTAAGTAGCAATGGATCGATCATAGTCTTTAGAAGACTGCAAAGACCAAAAGCGTCCCGAATTCATTGAGGAAAAACATTCGAGTTGTAAAGCAGGAAAACAAGAATTTTCTGCCAAACAGTTCCATAAATCATCGTATTTTGTCAAAGATCAATGTAAATGATTAATAATAAATATTCAACATACCCAATAATAAATACCAAATTCGTGGTTTTCAAAATTCACTTCAAAGCACGAGCCGACACCTTGCTCGTACTCTTATTTGCAAAAATAAGAAACAGCAAAAAACCATCTCAAATCCCTGAAACGTGCAATACAAATATATGTTATGTATTTGATCACGCAAGCTTGTATGGAAATCTCAGAATTGTTTCTAGTGCATTTTCTACAAATTTCTCCAGGTAGTTGTTCTGGTTAACTGGAACTGCCATTCAGACTGACCATCCAGGTTGGGGGAGCGAAACGCTGACAACGTCTCCCGGAAAAAAATTCGCGTGTCTAGGAACCCGGATTACAGCCTCGGATTGGAAGGATCAAACTGTAACGACTACTGCAACGGAAAATGGACTATTCTTTTGGATCTTGGAATGTGCGTTCACTACATCGAACGGGAAACTTCTTCAGGAGATGTCTCGTAACAACATCAGCATCCTCCCTCTCCAAGAAACTAAATGGCTCGGAAGAGAAGTTAACGATTGCAGATCTCATACGATTTTTACCAGCGGGAAAAGGTAAGGAAGCGGAGAATTCGGTGTCACCTTTGTGGTAGATAATGCGTTCAAACAACTCGTAACGAAATTTATACCGATCAACGAACGAATCTGCTTAATCCGCTTCAAGTTGAAGTTCTTCAGCGTTTGGTTCATCAACTGCCATGCTCCTACAGAGGAGAAAGATGATGTCATTAAAGACGAATTCTATGCCCGACTTGACAGCACTTTTGACGGGCTGCCCTCCAATGACAACAAAATTCTAATAGGAGACTTCAACGGTAAAATTGGCAACGAACTATTTCATAGGGGCGTATCAGGAGGGCATAGCCTCCATAATGAAACGAACGATAATGGCCAAAGACTTAATTGATTTCGCCATCAGTAAGAACCTAGTCATAAGCTCCACCTGCTTCCCGCATAAAAATACTCACAAAATGACGTGGGCATCACCAGATGGGCAAACCTTCAATCAAATTGACCACGTTCTCATCGAAAAAAGGGCTGCCTCCAGCATTCTAGATGTAAGGACTACGTGGCGCGAACTGTGACTCGGGCCATTTTCTTGTTCGAGCGAAATACCGCTGTCGCATAGCTAACAAGGGCCAGACTAAAAGGAGCTGGGCTCCGAAGCTCAATGTGCAAAAACTGAAGGACGACACAACGGAAGTGGAATATATAACCACAATCAAAGCAAATATTGAGGCATTACTTCAGGCTGAGCCTGAGGAAAGTATTGATCAAATGTGGCAGAACATTAAGGATAGTATTCAGCGCGCAGCTGAATACACGTTAGGACATTTAGAGCGGAGAAAACGAAACGACTGTTTCGATGAGGAATACCAAGAAAAACGAAGCCTATCGACTGTTTCTCGAAAGACGAACACGAGCAGAGAGGGCAATTATCAGCGGTTCAGGCGAGACGCCAAGAAGATCTGCGGACGAAATCAACGGAAAATAAACAATGACAAAATTTTATGACTGGACGAAAACCTGAAGAAAAATGACGTGCGAGCAGCATTTAATACCGTGAAAGAAATGAAACAAGGTTACAAATCGCAAACTACGAAGAAGGCAACATCATAAGCGACGCCACCGAAATCAATGCACAATGAGTTCAGTACTTCCGATTACTGTTAAATAGAACGACATCACAGACTGAACCGTTTATAATTCCGGAAGATCCAGATGTACTGCTCATTTGTCATGAAGGGTTGAGACTGTCTGCTGCATGCTTGCTGGCTAGCACGGCTTAGCTCGTCGGCAACCGGGGTGAATTTTTGCCATCTCATCCAAGACATAAAAAAATCATGCAGCACTTATAAATACAAAAGGTGGAGGGAGTCAGATGGACCAACTATATTGTTGGCTGAAGGCCCAGATAAAGCTTACGCAAGACTCAGAAATTTCTCAGAAGGAGAACCTCTGTAAGGGGGGGGGGGGGAGGAAGTGCTCACCACGGCAATGGGGAAGGAGTTCGGAAGTCATGCTTAGACTCTTCAGGGCGAACTACGGGTAATTCTGCTGAACTAATCATGGATGTGTGTGCCCTTAGCCATCTTCCGCGAAGTCTACTTATTTGGCCGGTCTTCACTAGTCGTCGAATAGTCGTTCTTCCTGAAAAGGGAAAGGTTCTGTCGAATCCAAAAACTTTACCAATTACTCGGTATAATTCATTTTAATTTGATAACTTATAACTATAACTATCTAGGATGACTGCCTTGCCATGCGATGCCAACATACCTCATTTTATTTACAAAAAAAATATATAAAGAAAATAATGAAAAAAAATTATCATGAGGTAAGTTTAGAAGAGCAGAGCAAATGCATACTGCTTACGTTCTATCACCAATAAAATTGCCGCAATGATCATCGCTACAAATCCCAGAGTTTTTGTTCGCACTCGCACATTAATCCCGCAACTCACGCATTCTTTTCTTTTTTTCTTTTCAAATAAAAAGCGCCCAATCTGACAGGCTGACCTAAAGCTTTCAGGTGATATATGTTTTTTGTTTTGTTTGGTTCAATAGAGTAATTCTATTATCCCAGAAAGCGTATCTCATTGAACACTTTGCACCGCACGTTCCACCTCATCGATCGCTAAGCAAATCGTAATTTTCCTACATCTATCAATCAGGCAAGATTCAATCTCATTGCTCAGCATAGTGAACACTTCCCCCATTTCTCCCTGGGAATGAAAAGGTTTTCTCTTACTATCCAAAGTACGAAAAAACGATCGAGCGCAATCGAGTCAGGATGGCAAAAATGTCAATCGCATTTCATATACACAAGCCAAATAAAAAAAACACCCGATCATCGATCGCATCGTATACAAGCTAAATAACAAAAAAAAAAAACAACCGGTCGTAGAAAACCAAACCAAAAGGGTCTTTTGTTTTCTTTTTTCACACGACATTACCTACACGAGCAATTTCATCATGAACAACGCAAAGCTCTTATCAGATCCCGAAACCCATGAAAGTCGAATTTTACCCAAGTCCCACCGCTAAATATCAATCGCGCGAAGAAAGAGCTTGAACGTCGTTCTTCTGTATCTCTCGATTGCCGCTTTCATATGATCGTCGTTCATATAGAAGCTCTTTCGTTGCTCGATAGCCACTTGGTATATCTGATATATTCCATTGTCTTCCTATCTGTTATACCACTCGCGATCAGCGATATCTGTTCACTGCTCAGCTCTGTGATATTAAAGACTATCAATCATATAAGCTATCCCAAACCTATATTTGGTGATTGATATTGACACTGAGAGCACGAGCAGTGTGTAGTGCTCGTGCTCTCAGTGATGTTGCTTTAGACTAATGAATGAATGAATTGAAGCTAGATGAAACGATTGCGATTTGATAAGGGATTTGTTTAGCGATATTTTGATCGGTGGGATCTAATCTGATAGGTGAGGTGTGGAACGTCCGAAGTGGTCAATGATGCGCTTCGCTAGAGTTTTTTTGGCGGATTTTGTTCTGAGTTTCGATCTGGTCGGTTGGTAGGACATGTTGCGGCTATCGCAAGTTTCGCCGATTTATGTTGCAGAGCCTTACGTTCTTCATGATGAAATTGCTTGTGTGAGGTAATGTGTGAAAAAAGTAAACAGTAGACCCTTTTGGTTTGGTTTTCTATGACCGGGTGTTTTTTTTTATTTGGCTTGTATATATGCGATGCGATCGATGACCGGGTGTTTTTTTTACTTGGCTTGTGTATATGAAATGCGATTGACATTTTTGCCATCCTGACTCCATTGCGCTCAATCGTTTTTTCGTACATTGGATAGTAAAAAAAAGCCTTTTCATTCCCAGGGGGAAATGGAGGAAGTGTTCATTATGTGCACTGAGCTGGTGGTACTGAGAGATTGGGTCTGCCTGATTGTTAGATGCAGGATTTCGCAGAAAATTACTATTTTTTTTTTGTAATTGCGCACTAGCATGGATAATAGAGGTGGAAAAATCACTGCTATTGCAAGAGCTGCTCTTTTTCGCAGTTATTGAAAAAGTGCAATCGCAGTGGATCACTGCGATTGGAAAAGAGCAGATTTTGCCATCCTTAAGTACATCAATAAATCACATCTTTAAGAATTACTGGTCACAATTGAAAAAAAACCTAATTTATCTCGAAATTCTACCGTTTGATGTTGAGCAAAATTTAATCTGCAATTTTAATTTAAATGCATCATTTCCAAATTATATTTTTTATTTAATTTCTAGTCATTAATTGACTTGGACGAAGGGATACAATATCTTATTAATATTAACAATTACCAGGAAAATATCGAATAAACGATTATAATCTCTTAAAATTTTTGAATAAATAAACTTTTTAATTCGTGCTTCTTTAATGTGACCACGGAATAAATTTCAGTTTTTATTTTATTGCTGTTTTAGTATTGAACTGCTTTTAAATTTGATGTTATGCTTTTGAATATTGAAACTTAAAAAATAATTATGATCATTGCCTGTTTTTTTTTTAAATTAAATTAAATTAATTAAATTAAATTACTACTGATTTTTTTTATCTTTGATCTCGTCGTATTGCAAATGTTAAACAAATAAACTGAATCTTTATATTTGAATGTTAAACCGGGTCAATGGAAAGCATAATTGATCCGGAAGCAGGAGGATGAATTAATTTTTTGCAAAAGTTCATAGATATTTAGATTAAGATAAAGTGTTAATGATATGAATTTGGGCAAAGCTTGCTGGTTAGCGTATGTTGAGAGTTCAAATTCGGATTGACTTCGAACCCTCAATGTGTTTCCAGTGGAGTTATTATTATGGCATTTTTAACATAAGATCAGATGGTCTAATATTCTCTTCCGTAAATTAAATGTTTAATTTGTTCTGCTGTTCTATTTGCGTCAAACCTGCATTCGCTATGAAAATATTCTAAAAATGATGCTCCTACTTCTCCTTTTCATTACTTATTGTGGAAAGGTCGTTAACGGTTCGCGCAACCCTCTATCTAGGAATTTTGCATTTTCGGAGATTGAGGTGAACAAGGTATACCCAAGCAGGCAGTGTGCTGGAATTATTCGTCGACCAGGATTTGAACTCACGACCTTCGCATTGTAGACCAACACGTTACCCACTAGGCTACTCTCTAGCTTTTTTTAAGCCTTACCATGATTATACAGAGATGAATCCTTCACTCTTCATAACAAATATTCATCCGCCCGACAAGCTCTCTTTCTGTTCTCGAGCTCTGGATTAGTTTGGCAAATGAGTCCGGAATTTGCTCATAGAGACCGAATTCGCTACATTCTTCATCGTTTATTCTTCTTCTACACTTAGAAAATTTTTTATTGTAAAAATAAAAGGCTACTAAGGAAAATTTGAAAAGTTTCGAATAGCAACACGTTTGGAATTTTCGTGAGACACCTTTTGGTGTTGAGTAAATTACATAAAATCTCTGATTCGAGACTATAGATTCAATTAGAATTGTGGAAGTCATTCGAAAATTTCAATCGGTTTTGCTTTAAATGCAGCCCATGTCCTTGTCATGAATATGACTTTAATTATATAAAACCACTTCGATTTTAGTTGCACAATAATTCATAAGCGGATAATTTTCTCAAAGCTCGATGAAAAACCGTGCATAAATGTTACATTAAGTGAGATTGAAAAAAGTAGTTAACCTCCATTTACTCAGCACATTAATTGATATTCTCTTTTTGGTACATTTATTGCACCTGTTTCTGCCATTGGGTTTCATATAAAAAAAAATACCTAGAAACACTTAATTTCTTTCCTAATCAGTGTTCCAATTTAAGCATTTCACGTGCAAATCGCGTACAAGTTTAACTTGTATAACCCTAAGTTGTAAATTTGTTATCAAATTTACCGGTTTTGTTTTTAATGGGTAATGGTTTTAAACTTGAACTAGAGACGCATGCCGAAACTTCCTCGAAATGCAAATTTAATTGAAAACTCGTGTGAAATGACTTTTAAAGAGCCCCGTTGATATTTCAAAATATATTATAATCGCTTATGTCTAAATTTATTCCTAAACTTTTATTATAGTTGTGATTCAAGGAAAAAAACCAACAAGTAATACATAATAAAACTACATAAAAGATTGTTTTATTAAATATCAACAGCACATTTAACTTTTAGTAATTCAGCATGAATATAAGATGATGACATTGACCTTAAGCTTTCCGTGGTTTTGAGTGACAAATTACGAAGGTTATAAGTTCACTTTAGTTTGTTTACCATTTTTTTCTGGCTAAATTTGTAATATGTAATAATTTGTTCTTGCTTCTAGGTATCACGATGTTCTGACGACGAAGAAGAAGAAGAGGACTTGGAATTACTGCGTATGGTCGCTCTGAAATCGATTCATCTTAAAAAAGACAATCCACCATCGTTTCATCAATCGCCGCCACAATCGCGACCTGCACATCTTTCTGTGCCCGCTTCATACACAATTCCGATAACACAACAACAACAACGAGGTCATGATAATGTTGTGCCCGTAGCTTTATCACCGCAATACTACCCGCCCGCTCATAACTTGCCGCCACAACCGCGAATATTAACAAACCCCTTGGATAACTTTAATAATAGACAAAGACTTGAACAGTTGGATATAAATGAGCCATATGTGCCGCAACGAGTGCCACCAATTGCTGCCGTTGGGCCACCGCCGGTCGGAACAAATGGCTGGATACCAGAAGCCGCTATAGTAGGTAGCAATTATGCTCCGTATATTCCGCACAAAGTGAACGATACAATTTCACTGGGACCGAATGTGCAGCTATCACCCCGAAGTATGGCATTCGTAGCAAAGAACAATGTGATTTTGGCTCGGAGAAAAGGCGAAAACATTTCACCAAACTACGCATATCGAAGTCCATCGCCACTCTATCGACATATTTCACCGGGACGATGGTCTAAATCGCCATCACCACAATTAAAATCTAATTCCCGATCGCCGGTACATCGAAATCGTCCCCATCAATACAATCATCGTCGATCGATTTCACGATCACCGCCACTAAATCGACCACGATCACCCCCTTTCCGTCGTCGATCAATGACCCGATCGCCACCATTAATGCAGCAAGTATCTCGACATCAATCTCCAAATCCGTTTCATAGCTATCCGTCGCGATCACCTCCACCACAAAACCGACGCGCAAAATCTCGATCACCCATCGGTCATGGACAAAAACATAAACTTTCACCACGACGTCATATGTCGCGTTCACCACCCTTACAACCATCGTCACGTAATGGTCGGCCGTTGTCACGATCGCCACCTACTTCGTTTAATGGTCGGCGAAGAAGTCCACCTTTAGGGCCACGACATGGCAATAAAAATCGCCGAACACCGTCACCACACAATATGAAACGATCTCCCGGCAATATGTTCTATGAATCGGGTGATCCTAGTCAAAGACATCCAAATCGTGGCAGATCACCTCAACAAATGCCCATGCATCGAAGAAGTCAATCGCCAGTATCGTTGCCGCCTAGACAACGATCGCATTCACGATCACCGCCACGAAAATATCAAAGGCGATCGCGTGATCGTGCCGTAAACACAAACAATCAGGCAGGCAATCGTCGTCGTTCACCGTACACAAACGGACGAAGACGATACGATGGACCACAGAATGGTTTCAGGAATCGCGGTCGGAAGCGATCGTTGAGCCCCTCGAAGGATCGACTGAAAAAGTCGCGGTCGAAATCGGCCGACAGAAATCGTCGCACTGGTGGTAAACGATTACGAAGACCTGAACAGGATAATCGTAAGGCAGACGATATGCAACGAATCGATCTTAAACCGAGCAACGATAAAATTGTAAAGAAACCGCAAAACAATGACGTGATCAAAGGCGAAGAAGAAGAAAACAGGCCATTATCTTCGACTCCACCACCAGTTACTCTTGCCGAAGAGATATCGGGATCTCAAATTGACGAACAAGCAACTGCTGCAGTTGTGAATGATCCGAAATCGGAAGATAAAAGACAACACTTAGATCCATCCGATGTGACAGCGGACAAGGATTCCAGTGAGATCGATGAAGATGACGATGAAGACAACGACGATGACGGTATCGATCTTTTCGCCTCGGAGGAAAGCGAATCAGAAAATGAGGGTCGCTTTAAATCAAGTACAAGTAAAAACGAACGTGATACCCAAGCACCGACTTTGTCATTTACGAAACTCGGCGAAACTGTTCCGGTAGCTGTAAAGGAGCTTAACGATTTACCGAATACAACAAGCAATCGCGTTGGTAATAATGATCGCAATCGATCGCGTAGTAATAATTACGGACGATCACGAGGCGATCATTTCCGTAGTACGGAAAACTCTCGTAATAATCGTAATGATCGGCGTAGTAAAAATAGTATCAAAAATAATCGTAGGGATCGTGATCGAAATAGGGATTGGGACGGTGGATCGGGTAGCAGTAAGAACGACGAAAAGAAGAGCGATGACAAACCGATGTTTAAAGCAACATTTCAGGCTGTCGAAGGTGAAGGTATGATAATTAAAATTTAAATGTGGATTTTATTGTTATAAATAAATGATTGTTCGTTGTATATTGTAGGAAGATCGAGCAGGAAGAATTCACGTGAGAGAGATTTGACTGATCGGAAAAGTACGAGTAGTAATAAAAGACGTAATACAAGTAAAGATAGAAAAGGTAAGTTTAATTTGAAGAAGTATTTATCTGCTTATTGTATTGTAGCATTTTATTGTCTTTCTATTTTAAAATCTTTATTTGATTTCACTTTTTGTAGCGTATGCATAGCAAGACGGTAGCTCACTATTTCGCTTCTAGAGCCTAACCTTTGACTAGGGCACAAATTTTTTTTTGATTTTAACTGAAAATAATTAATTAGTATTCCAGAAACAAGCAAAATTTTTTTTTTTTTTTAATAAGTATTTCAATGTGAATAATATTTGCGTCGTACCGTAAAAGCTGTTGTATAATAAAAATTTATAATGCTCAAAATTAGTTATCATCAGATTATACAATAATAGCTAAATGTATTTATAACAGGAACAATAATTACTCAATTAGCACCTTCTTCTTGAAATTCTTCCATATGTTTTGACGTGTGTCTTTACTTTCCATCAGTCTAGAGTACTTTTCGTATTCTTGCGAGAGTTCTATTCCCTAAGGAGTATTTTTGTTTTTTGTTTTTCCTCATAACAAATTAAAATACTCCTCCGGGAAAATCTGCTCTATTAACAAAAACAGCGAAGAGAAAATGAATGAGAAATGAATTGTAGTCTAGGAATTCTAAGGAATGCTTTCAAAATATAGAGTGAAAGAAAAATGTAATAAAATATAAGATTGTGCTGAATTGGTGAAACATGCGTGAAAAATGCTTGAATTTGAGTACCTTGAAAAAATACTCATCCTCACAAAGCATGTACAGTTCTAGTTTTCTTCTCATTTGAAAGCATGAAGATTTCAATATTCGCTTGTTATATTTATTATATGAATATATAACGATGGATTTCGAATAAATTTGCATGAGAGGAGAAAGAAAAAGCAAGAAAAGATTACGCAAAGAGTGAAAATGTGACATGTGATATGCAAATACTAAACGCCATTGCAGTGTCAGTCCATTCGATTGATCCTCATACCATTGACAAATAGCGCAGCTAAATTATAATTAAGGCCTAAATTATCATTAAACGTGTGTGTGTGAATAGTGAAATGCTCTCAGCTAAATCCTCTCATTTAGCTAAATCCTTTTTATTGTGCTAGAGAGAAGAAAAAATGTCATTTTCTGACAGCTCTGATTTGTATAAAATTTTTGAAGCGTGATTTATATGCCCAGCTATGAAAGATAACTTGCAAACGATTCCAAAACAGGACTAAGTATCGTTTTGCTTCTTTTGGGGCTTTCCTTGCTAAATTGTATTGCCTATTGGCTATGCAGTTCAACTTTTTAAAAATATGACAGATGAGTGAGTGGATCTTCTTTGCTAAGTGCTATGTGTCACCAATCTACTAAAGATGAAGACGAGCTAAGTTACGAATTAGCTAAATTATAATTAGCACCGCTATGTGTCAATGGTATTATTTTATTATTCTAATAATAAAGTATTGTGATCGACACAAAAAAAATTGCTACCCTGAAATTTCCTTTTTTCGCGTTTCATGACTAAATTAGCCTCATGACTAAATTAGCTTTGTATGCAAAAAAAAGTCCGTGTATGCTCCAACGACATTCAAAGATCCATATCTCTGAAACTTATAGATAAGTAAGCAATTTTTGGGTGCGTTTTAGATTGGGTAGGAAACTTTCATTACCTAAATTTGGATGAGTGTGGGTCGAAAGGAGGAGGCGTGGGCAGGCTTAAGGTCGAAAACTGCGATTGCTAATTTCTCCACTACGAATACAAATAGAAAGCTGAAACCCGACATACGGGTATACTGATTTATGGGAAAAAAGTGAAATAAATGAATTGTTTTATCCAGTAGAGTACAGAAAGAAGGGGGGGGGGGGGGGGGCAAATTTTTATTTTTTCAAATGACTATATCCTTGAGTTCATATTTTACGACCGAATAGTAATCAGCTTAATGGGAGGCCAATACTTTTAACGTGGAGGGTCAGGGAAAGGGTGCAAAGAAAAACACTTAATAATATCGCGACTATTCTTCAGCTATTTAATTGCAATTTGGGAATTATTTTAAGCTATACTAGCGAAATATGAGAAAAATATAAAATTTGGTCATAATAGTAGTGGGGGAAAATGGGGAGAATTTTAAAAATGGTGCCCTTTTCAAATTTTCAAATCGGGATATCAATATCCACTGCTGACATTAATTTAAAATTTTGCCAGATTGTATTTAGGGTTTTAAAAATATGGCGACTTGAGAAAAGCATTTAATTTCATTGATAACAATTAAAGTTTTCTTCTATTCAACCTATATGGTAAAACCTACCTATATGGTAAAACCTATATGGTAAAAAATTTAAGTTGGGTGGTGATGTAAAGATAGGGAGGTGGTGAGCTAAAAAGTCGAAAACTTAAAGTATTTGTTTAGGGTTTGGTAAAAGGTACAAAGTTAAAATTTTTCACGTAAATACATTTATTTTATTTTATTTATTTATTTATATATATATATATACGGAACAAGCCCTTAAACTAGTACAGATTATGCACATGGAAAAGTAGAGTAAACAATAAAACTAATCATTAAATAAGAAACATTATAAAATCAAAGGAGGCATAACAATTAAATAATAAATATGGGAAGTGTGTATTATGCATATACAACTCTTATAATTTCGTTAATGCTAGTATTAAAAAAATCTAGTGAATCAGAAAAGTTGTTAGCAGTTCTCATTAATCTTGCCGTGGGACCGTTTTGTCCATAGCGGGTGATATGACGACCGACATAAAATAAATCCGTTGAGCGGGATAACTGACTTGGAACTCTAAAGTTTAAACCCTCAAGTAAAAGCGGGCAATCCAGGAAGCCATTCAAAACTATATAAGACGATAAGATCTGACGATCAGATCACGACGAGTAGAAAGATTAGTGAGGTTAAGCAGTCTGAGTAAGGAGTCATAGTCGATGTCCTCCATTCGAATATGAAGCTTAAAGCCGATATAACGGAGAAATTTATGCTGAATCGTTTCAATATTTTTTGAGTGAATTAGGAAACATGGATTCCATAGCTCAGATAAGTACTCAAGGTGAGGCCGGACTAAAGAGCAATAGAGCATTTTTATCGAAAAAATATTCGTGAAATCCAGACTATTCCTAATTATGAATCCCAGCATTCTTCGAGCGGAATTGCACATTTTAGTAAAATGGGGTACAAAAGTTAAGGACGAGTCCAACATAATGCCCAAATCTTTGATGACCTGCACCTCAGGTAATGGTTGGTTATTAATGCAGTAGTTGTAATTGTGGCGTGTACGAGATCTGCTGATAATTATGTACGAGCATTTAGAAATGTTAAGCGAAAGATGGTTAGACAAGCACCAATGGAACAGTGCGTCGATGTTATTTTGCAGGGTAGCACAGTCCTGGGCTGTTCTAATAGTTTTGAAGATTTTTAGATCGTCTGCGAATAATTGATGATCGACATCGTTGAAAATAGAAGAAATGTCATTGATAAATATTAGAAATAAAAGGGGTCCTAGATGGGAGCCCTGAGGTACACCAGACGTTACTGGGAATGAAGTAGACTTAGCAGTTTTTAAATTGACAGAGGAAATGTGATCCAGCAGGTAATCACTAAACCATGAAAGCAACGTACCGGAAATTCCATAGTAATTTAATTTGGAAATTAAAAGCAGATGATTGATTTTATCAAATGCCTTAGAAAAATCGGTGTAAACTGCGTGTAGTTGAAGGTTGCACTCCATTGCATTGGTAATCTTATCAATGTAAGGTAAGAGGTTAGTTAATGTTGACTTGCCTTTTTGAAAGCCATGTTGACGAGGCGATATAATGCCTTTAAATAACGGAGTGAGCTTGATAGTAACAATTTTATCGAAAATTTTAGCGGCAGTAGACAGGATGGAGATCGGTCTATAATTTGCAATGTTACTTTTGTCGCCAGACTTGTGAATGGGTACCAGAAAAGAGGACTTCCACATAATAGGAAACCTACCTGTATGGAGAGAGAGGTTAAAAAGAATAGTTAGAGGTAACGTCAAAAACTCCCGACATTTCCATAAAACCAAAGGGGGAACACCATCAGGGCCCATACCTTTGTTCGGGTTAAGGCCATAGAGCATCGATGCAACATCAGCGAAATCAATGGACAAAGAAGAAAGACCAAGACAAGAATTAGGGCAAGTTAATGTGATAGGGGTGCTTGTAGTAGCAGCCGCGTAAGTTGTATCAGAGTATACACTAGAGAAGAAAGTTGCGAACAAATTAGCGATTTCTAACGGATCGGAAGCTATGTCATCATTAAGGTGCATGCAGGTCGGTAATATGTTATCCGATCTAAGAGAGTTGACATGATTCCAAAAGGCCTTGATATTGGATGAAATATTAGTTTCAACGGATTGAACGTATTCAGCGTAGCACTGTTGCTTCCTGACTTTAAACAAAGAACGAAGGCGAGAGAATTCGAGGTAATCAGCCCGAGAACCTGATTCCTTGAATCTAACGTGAGCGGCTTTTTTAATAATGATCAAACGCTTTAGTTCGGGGCCAAACCAGCGAGGATAAGTTGAACTCGATATTACCTGAAGTGGAATGTATTTATCAAATAAAGAGTAGATAACGTTGTAAAACCGAGCAATAGCGTAGTTTCATATACATAGAGGAAAAATAACAATTCGAAGTATAACTGTTATCCATCGAAGGGGGCCATAACATGCACGAGGTGTTTCATGTGAAAGAAGAAAAATACAAAATTCTTCATTGAAACCCATTTAAAAAATGTAAAAAAAATATTAATTAGTGAAATACCTCTAAAACTTCTACTCCCTCCCATATATATACACTCCCCAACAACAGTTTATGACCAACCCAATTTATCTAAGAATTCCATAATTACGAAATAAAATTTAATGATCTCCTTTGTCATTTTATTGGTTAGGTGGAGTAAGTTCGTAACGCACCAAAATTAAAATTATTCTCTTTCGCTACCTTTCAGCCCAAATTTAATTGCCTGATATAGTATTCAAAGGCGCGACAACTGTTTATGATCACATGAAAATTACGGAGAAAAATAAGACAAATAAAATAATTTATAATAAATTTATTTTTTAATAGTGAGTGTGTTTTTGCTGGAAACTGAGCTGTATAATTTTTGAACATAGGCCAAAGGAATATTCCTCCATTCTCTCTCTATTCCTTCAATAAGGGATGATCTGTTATCGCACTGCTTGCTGTTTGCGTACACACGTCGAGATAAGTATCCTCACAAATTCTCGATGATATTCAGATCCGGAGATGACGCTGGCCAGTCCAAAACTCGAAGATTTTCTTCTGAAAACCAGTTTCTGACAAGCTTCGCAGTATGTATGGAGGCGTTGTCCTGTGTTGGTAAATCCAATTAGTAGTCTCCATAACTTCCGTTATTTTAATTTTCTCGAGCGTTTTGTTTTCCATCAAGAACTACTAAATCGACTACGCCGTTGTGGCACACAGCGCCCCATACCATTACGGAACCAAATGCTGTCTGTCGTCGTGAGAGAAATCGCTTTTCTTTTCGCATATCGTGAAAATAGAAAGAATAACCATCAGGACCATCAAGACAGAAACGCTTTTCGTCAGTAAAAATAACTTTTTGCCATTCTGTTGTCCAATCCATATATTTTTGACAAAATGCCAATCGCTGTTCTTGGTGAACCTTCTTTAAAACTGGTTTTCTTGCCATTTTCATTCGTTTTAAACGTGGACATTCTTTTAAAATGCGTTGTACTGTCCTTAGGCTAGCAGATGTTCCTGCTCTGCTTGCTATTTCTCTCGCTGTGAGTGGTTCATTGGATGCAAGTCTCAATAAACTGCGGCGTTCCCTTTCCGTTGTTGCAGTTTTAATTTCCCCCTTTCTCTTTTTTCCCATAATTTTCCGGATCGCGCAGGTAATTCAAAATCACGCCATGACTTCTCCCCAGTTTTCTTCCAATTTCTCTAGTTGAGCAGCCTGTATCCTTCAATATTTCAATTTGACCAATTTCGAAAGCCGTTAAAGTTGTTCCTTTTCCCATTTCAATAATATTCAAATCTTTCTAAAAACTAAAAAAACAAGACTACAAAGAATTATAACAACCCGAAAATTTTTAAACACGTCTATCCGCCAGAAATAACGAAATTGAACTGATGGTCATAAGCAGTTGTCGCGCTTTTGAATACTATTTCAGGCGTACGTAATTATGGAATTCTTAGAAAAATTGGGTTGGTCATAAACAGTTGTCGCGGAGCGTATATGCGTTTTTAAAATTGCATATTTTTCCCTGTGGAAGGCTTTTAACTTTCGTTGGTCAGAAAAAGCAGGAGAAAAAAACTGTCCTGATCACGTAAATGCTGTAAGCAGTGGTAGACGAAAATAATGCGCGCTTTCTTTTAAAGAAATTTTTAAATAAATTTTCGTATTGGTTGTGCTGCTTTCAGTTTAGATTTTCTGAACTGAATAAAGGGCAAAACGTAAGGGAAGCATTGCTTCGCTGCACAGAGCTTCTTGAAATGCTTAATTGCTGAGCATGATGGCGAAACGTGGTAAAAAGGACAAAAGAAAAAGAAACGATGGTAATAATCTGTCGTAAATGTGTCAAATAATTTTTCTGTAACTTAAAATTTCATTTCCATTCCAAGAAAAGAAAATATGCACATTTTTCAAAAAATAGCACAGGTTAAATTCGTATTCGTACACTTTAGATCAAACGGGTATGTACGAATACGAATTTGACATACTGTACTTGCGACCTTAATTCGGAACTTTTACATTGTAAGTTTATCTTGTGTATATACATATCGCAAGTTTCAATCGCAATTCTCAATCGCAATTGAAACTTCTTAGTATAAACGCAGTAACAGTTTTACGAGATGGTGTGATGATCAAAAGAAGTGCGAACTTTTCGAACCGTTTCTGCAAAATGTTCACCTTTTTGTTTTGGTTTACAAATTTTATGCGTTAGACGATTGTGTAAGTCTCCATGACTAATTCTCCATGACATGCAACTCGCTTTTTACACGGTAGATACGTACATAGTTAAATCGAAGAAGCTAGGGTGTAGCCTAGTAGGTAGCGTGTTGGTCTTGTAATGCGAAGGTCGTGAGTTCAAATCCCGGTCGGCGTAATACATAATTCCAACACATTACCTGCTTGGATATGCCTTGGTCACCTCAATCTACGAAAATGAAAAAAATCGTAGAAAGAGGGTTGTGCGAAGGGCTAACAACCCTTCCACAATAAGTAATGAAAAATGTTAAGGAACCTGAATATCAGGAGGCCAAGGTCCGATTTGGGTTGTAGCATCATTGTAGAATATCGAAGATGTGTTCTATAGGGTTATTCTATAAGAGGTGTTATTTTGAATAGCCCGCTATTTCGGTAGATGTCACTTTTGAAGCTGTCATTTTTTGACATTTGACAAGTAGAAACTACGCCATTAATAAAAATGGAACGATACACGCTTCAACAACGCATTGGAATTATTAAAATTCACTATAAAAATGGTGAAAATTTGGCAGAGACGGTTCGTAGGGTTATCCAATAAGAGGTGTTACTTTGATATTCAAAGAAAAATGGCATTTTTTGAGATAAATTATCGGATGATGTTTATTTCATTGTAAAGAGGAAGGTATGCCGTTAATAATGGAAAACAACATCAGCCAAATGGTCCGACGGGGTCGTTGGACCTTACTTTTTCGAAAATGAGGTTGGAGCAACAGTTACGGTGAACGGATTGCGCTATCGAGAGATAATTAATGATTTTTTATGGCCGGAATTGGATGATATTAATCTGGACAACGTTTACTTTCAACAAGACGGCGCTACGTGCCACACAAGTACCGAAACCATTGATCTTTTACGGGAAAAGTTTCCGGACCGCGTTATCTCTCGAAGAAGTGATTGCAATTGGCCACCGAGATCTTGTGATTTAACACCTTGCGACTTCTTCCTTTGGGGCTACGTGAAAATAAGGTCTACGCCAACAGACCAGCGTCGATTGAAGACCTCGAAGATGGAATTCGTGAGACTATCGAGGACATAGTGCAGCCACTTTGCGATTTGGTTATGAAAAATTTCATGGAAAGGATATGGTCCTGTAAGCGTGGTCGTGGTGGCCATTTGGCTGATGTTGTTTTGCATTATTAACGGCATACCTTCCTCTTCACAATGAAATAAACATAGGACATGTTTAATGAGCTTTGAACCTATTGAAAACTCCCGTTCGTACTCTGACTTTTTTTTTTATTAAGAAATTTGTTATCAGATTCAGTTTTTTGTTTCTTCAAGTTGCGTATACAGTTCTTGTTACCCAGCGATACAAACATTACGATGAAACTTTAATGCATGTTCTACGTCGGTATCATGAGTGATAAACTGATGCAGCAAATTGCAAACCTTGTGAGCGGGCGTCAAAACTGGAACCAGTGATTATCAAGAATATATTTTACCACGTATTGTGATGTATTTGAGCGATACCATGTGTGGGGGACGACATCGGGTGTTCCAGAAGGATTTTGCTACCACCCGCAGATCAATTCAGCTGTGGCTTGAGGAAACATTTTTCTGATCTCATAGGGCCTTCAGATTGGCCCTCTGGGAGCGCAGACCTCAATCCGTTGGACTACTCCTTATAGTCTACCCTCGAGGAAGTGGCCTGCCAAAGACGGCACTCGAATTTGGAGAGCTAGAAGAGGTCCCTTATCAAAGCAAGAGACGAATTCCGGCGGGAAAAATATCGTAATTCAATTGACTGTTCACTCAGACTCCGGGTTTGTTTTGACACAGAAGGAGTTCATTTTGAATAATTTTGCTTTTTAACTTTTTATTTAATACTGTTCGAAAAATTTCCTGAAAATATAAATTTACAAAGTGATGGTCTTCGTTTTCTATTGATAAGTTTCCTTGTAACAGAACTTACATTATGTCAGTAATCAATATCGAGACTTTCTAATTAAAATTACTCTGGGAAATGATACTTCAAAATTTTTTTTTGGTAAGCACGTTGGACTGTCCTTAATTATTATCCTAAAATTGGCGCGGTCTGTTAATCAGTTTGTATACAGCAGCAGGTTGAATCGGTACTCCTCAGTAGTCTACGACGATTTTTAAGATGGATAAAAATATGGAACAAAGAATTTGTTTCAAAATTTTGTGTGTTTCAACCCAATTTCATTTGCGGAATCGTTGCGAATGTTGGAAAAGGCTTACGGTGATACAGTAATATCAAAAAAACGAGCCTATGAGTGGCGCAATGCATTTAAGGACGTTCGAGAAATCGTTCAAGACATATCTCGTCCTGGACGACCTCCAATCTCTTCAACTGGCGAAAAAACTCAAAAAGTGAAGGAAATGGTGCTCGAAAAATTTTTATACCATTGTTAGGGAGATAGCAAAAGAGCTCAACATTTCACGCGAGTCCGTTCAATGTTGGTGGATACTTTGGCCATGAAACGCGATCTTGCTCTTTCCAATAAAGTTGAATTTTCTTAAAAAAAAGTACCGTGAACAGGTCACTTTGGACATGCTTGATCGTCCGAATTCTGATCCCACATTCATGGAGCGCATCATAACTGGTGAAGAGACATGGGTCTATGAATCTGACATGCAAACCAGTCAACAACCATCGGAATAGAGGAAACAAATGAGCCGAAACCGAAAAAAAAGCCGCTCAAAAATCAAGACGATGCTCATTGTTTTTTTTTTTTTTTCGATAATCGAGGTTTGATCCATCATGAATTCGTTCAAGAGGGACAGACGGTCAATAAGGAGTACTATTTGATCGTGTTGAAACGTTTGCGTGAGCAAATACGCATAAAACGGCCGGAAGTATGGAAGGAGAATTCATGGAATTTTCCACGATGATAATGCGCCTCAATTGTGACCGAAAAAGCAACAAATTCAATCAATCACTGTGACTTTTTCCTATTTCCGAAACTGAAATTACCGCTCCGTGGAACCCGTTTTCAGTCGATCGAGGACATAAAACAAAAATCGCCGTGGTCTATTGAGGTGTACCGACTCAAACAGCTGCTGCAAAGAAACTGATTAACAGACCGCGCTAATTTTTGGGATAATAATTGAGAACAGTCCTACCTGCTTTAAAAAAAAAATGTGAAATATTATTTCCCATAGTAATTTTAATTACAAAGTATCGATATTTTATTGTCACAATGTATAGCACCACTAGATCAACTTAAAAAAAAAAAAAAAACAGAATCTGAAAACAGATTTCTTAATAAAACATTGAAGGATGTTATTAAAGAATGGGAGTCTTCAATAGGTTCAACCACATTAAATATTTTGAAACAGTGGTGATGGTTACTAAACAAATTTTATATTTCATTAAAATTTTTTTTGTGATCGAAGCAGAAAAAAAAATTTGCTACCCTGAAATTTTTTTTTCGCGTTTCATGACTAAATTAACCTAAGAATGCAAAAAAAAAATCCGCCCCGCCGTACGCCGTACATATGGACTCGTATCTCCCAGACCGTTACAGGTAGAATGTTCTTTTTTGGGTGGATTGTTGGTTGGGTAAGTCAGCTCTATTTTCTAAATTTTGGAAGGGTGCGGGGGAGGGGTCGTTGGGTTGGAAGTCAAAAACTACACTTGCTAATATCTCCACCACGAATGCAGATAGGAAGTTGAAAATCAGTAGAGATATACAGGGCTGCCGAGGTATATCCGGAAAATGGGATGCAAGTACGAAAACCCTTATAGCTCAGAAAATAATGATTTATTTTGTACACAACTCGACACAATTGTAAGAGACATGTTCACAAACAAAATTATGTAACCGCCAGCTTCTACAACTCGTTCAAGTCTGCCTCGAAACCTGCTACACGCACGTTTTACCTCCTCCTTGTCCATGTTGGTCATTACCTCGGTAATACGGCCTCGTAGTGCGTCTTTGGTGTTGTGGGGTTTTGCTTTGACCTTTTTTTCGACTGCGCTCCAAAAGTAATAATCAAGGGGGTTGCAAACTGGGCTAGACGGTGGCCACACATCGGGTGACCAGTGGTAGGGCACAT
Organism: Chorisops tibialis; assembly: GCA_963669355.1. Taxonomy (NCBI): domain Eukaryota; kingdom Metazoa; phylum Arthropoda; class Insecta; order Diptera; family Stratiomyidae; genus Chorisops; species Chorisops tibialis. The sequence continues at coordinate 249,521,210 of OY770262.1, forward strand.
TGCTGTGGAGCCACGCTTGAGTTTTCCTTGCTTTGTGAGCGGGCGCTGAGTCCTGCTGAAACACGTAATCTCTTCCAGCAGCCACTTTGTCCATCCAACTTGCGTTTTCTTGTATCCGAACCACTCGATTATTTCCTTGGGCGATTTTCCGGCGCGAAGTGACTCAAGTATCGCAGCTCTTCTGTCCTGCTCCCGGCCCATGTTTGCGCAGGTGGCAACGTGTTTGCCTCTCAGTGGCTCGTAACGGTATGCACTACACTAGGGAAAGGGCATATGCCAGATTACACGTGACACCCGTTAGAGGGCAACCTATAAACATATTCCGGATTTACCTCGGCAGCCCTGTAGAGAGGATTGTGGGACAAACTTCAAAAATAATTTAATTTTTTTATCCATTGGCGTCCGAAAAGGGGGGGCTAAAAACAAATTGTCGGCCGAATTGTTTTTTCAAATGATTATATCTTCGAAATTACTTATCGTAAAAAATTCATATTTTGGGACCATTAAGGTGGCATATAGTTCCACCGGAATCAGCTTAGAGAGTGGCTAATTATTGTAAGGGGGAGGGTCAGGGGGGTGCAAAGAAAAACACTTAAAAATGAATATCTCAACTATCTCTTATGCTATGTAATTGAAACTTGAAACATTCTAGGAAAATACAAAAAATATAACAAATTGAAATAATAGTAGTGGGGGAAATGGGGAGCATTTCAAAAATGGCGCACTTTTCAAAATTACAAATCCTTATATCTCAAAAAATAGTACAGATATCAAATCGAAAATTTGTCAGATTGTAGAACTACATAGTGGTTAATTTTGATAAAAATTTTAAGTTAGGAGGAGTAAGGGGAGGGAGGTGATAAGCAAAAATGTCGAAAATGTTAAGTGATTTTTTAGGGCTCAGGTAAAAGATACAAAGTTTAAATTTTGCATGTGGATACATCTATTTGATATACATAGAAAAATAATAATAACTTGATACATAATTGTTATAAAAGCTAGGGTGTAACTTAGTGGGTAGTGTGATCGTCTACAATGCGAAGGTCGTGAGTTCAAATCTCGGTTGACGCATAATTCCAGCATACTGCCTACTTTGGGTATACCTTGGTCACCTCAATCTACGAAAATGAAAAATTCGTAGATAGAGGGTTGTGCGAAGGTCTAATAACCCTTCCACAATAAATAGTGAAAAATGTTAAGGAACCTGAAGGTCAGGAGGCCAAGACCCAATTTGGGCTATAGTGCCATTGTAGAAGAAGAAGGATAATTGTTATAAACAGACCACCCTGTCTAAAGTGTACAAGGTGTTTCATGTGTATTGAAAAAACACATAAAGTGAAAATTTTTGAGTGAAATTTTAAGGTAGAAACTTGAAAATTTGTGAAATGCATTTAAAAAAAATCTCTAAATAAACAAAATATTAACCGGTCGAAAATCTTTAAAACTTCTACCACCTCCCATTAAAAATTATTTTTTCGACAATTTTCAAGAAATCAATTGTCACCTAACTATTAAAAGCTATCAATTTGAAATTTTGCATAAAAACTTAAATTAAATTACGTTAAAAGTTTTGAAATCGCGCTTGCCCTTCTACCCCCTCCCATACAAAACTATGATTTCGACCAATTCCATTAAATCAACTAATAACCAACAAACTAAAAGCTACGAACTTGAAATGTTGTACAAGCACCTTACAAGAGAAACGAAATAAAACTACATATAAAATTTTACGAATCCCCTACCTGCTCTACCCCCTCCCATACAAATGTTTGGTTTCGTGAATGTAAAATGCACCGAATTTTATGAAAATTCTATGCAACTTCGTCTATGAAACACATTCTATACAGAGAATATTGGACGTGATTCAAGCAATCAATTAAAATGCTATTAACATCCACCCACCCTTACTATTACCCCTCCTCCTCCCCTCATAAAAACCCAAACTTGCAGAAACGAATGAAATATTGTTAAATTGACAACAGCCCTGCCTACTTTCACTTAGTCTTCCCTAATCACTCTAACCTGCTTGACTTTCCACTCATCTGCAACATGTCCCAGTTTATTTTTTATACAATTAACATGATATGGGTTTTAATTTTTTTTGCACGATTTTCTAAACAGCATGTATAGTTGTTTTTCATGTCACACGGTTTTTTTTTTAAATTCTGGAACACATTTTATATTTTACTATGAGTGGCTTGTCGTTTTTTACACGGTTTTCGCTAGAAACGTATCTACCGTGTAAAAAAAGAGTTGGGTGTATTCTCCAAGTGTATTTTGTTTTTGTATATATTTTATGTAAGACACAAATTTGAATTTTTTTAAATTATTTTTTTTTCGCTAACGTGTTACAATGCAAAATTCATGCAAAAAAGTGATATTCGTTCTTCTTTGTGAAAAATCGTGTAAAAAAAGTCCGTGTAAAATGAGAGTTGGTTGTACTCTATATTCGCCAAAAAAAATGTCAATCTATCAATTTCATAACATTAAACATAAAATTGAACACACTTTTTTTTTTTGCTACTTTTTTATTGAGGGTAAAAATGCTATTAACTAAGCTTCATCTGTTTTTCCGACTCTAAAACCTTTATTCCTAATTTAATTTTACTCATCGATTCATTACGACTTTAGTTTCACCAGAAACCGAAATGAATATTGAGCAACTGCCTTCAGCTATAACTTTGGTATCATCATCGACATCCTCAACGGCAACTACAACGAAATCCGCATTGTCCCCATCGAGAAGTGCTAGCGATTTAACTAGCAGCGGCGGAAGTACTGGCGGTAAAAAACCTATACATCTTCGACTAGGAGCCATGACTAACACATTTAAGCCACCAAAGAAGCCATTAACGTGGAATTCATCAACATCATCGGAGAAGGTATCGTTCTTTTCATATTTGTTTAAAAATTTGCTTTCTCATCCTCCGTCTAGAGTATGTTGTGATTACAGGAGTTTAAGTTTATCACTAATTTTCTAAAAAAAAAAAAAAATGCACACACAAATGTTTGAATTTCTACCAGAAACAAATATAAGCATCTAATTCACTCAGGCGTTATGTTAAAACGTTATTTACTTCTTATATTTGAATATTTTGAAAATTATATTATTCTGTAATCTTGTTTGTTGAATAAGGGGACATTTGTAAAACAAAAAATAATTTCCGTTCTGAAATGTTAAAATATGGGAAAAAAGGGATACATGATAATTTTTGTTGTGAACAATTTGTAATTGAATATTTATGATTGATTAATATTTCTTTTTTTTTATTACTATATAATTAATTTTTCCAATATTTATGATAAGATAAGTAGGTTAGGTTTAAAATATTTATAATCAAAAGAGGGTTCGTTTTTTTTTTGGAACTGAAAACAAAACGTAAAGCAAAATCGTAACCATTTCATATTAATTTTTTATCATTTCAACTCTTGTGTATTGTGCTACTTAGTCTCGGAACTTTAGAAAATAAAAAAATAGACAGACAATGAGAATTTTGAAATAAGTTTAGAGTAATACTATCTAACTTGATAATTTAAAGTTGTGAATCTTTACATCGAAAAGCTTCTTCGTTTTGGTTGCGGTTGATCCTTGGTCGTCACAGTTATATCATCTTATTGTTACCCGATTTGAAACTGGTGTGGTTCATTATACATAATACTTTATTACGATCCTTCTGCTTTTTTGATCCTTATTTAGACGAGGTTTTATTTTTTTACAGAATGACCTGTGTTATAGGCAATCTCGGCCTTTATGTACAATGCACTAACACAGTCATAGAGAGAAGAAATGGGATTGGGAAAGTAGTGGAAGGGGGGGGGGGGGGGGGGGGGAGGGGGGGGAATGAGAAGATCGTACTGAGTGAAGAAGCTGGTATATTTTTTAGTTGGGCTGGCTGCTACTGACAAATATTTGCAGATGTTATGGGGAACTGAATGATAGAAAGCGTACAGAAACCATCTACTGAGGATATAGACCTTCTTGAAGCCAGTAGCAGCTGAAAATTTTTAAATGAATGACAACACAGGAAAAATTGTAGTTTCAAGCGAACCAGCTATTAAAGAAAGTTTATAAGATATGTATACCAAAGGCAATTGGAAAAGATCCAAAATATTTCCCAAAAAGATTGTTTTATGCGAGATACGTCTTGCTCGATATTTATACTACCATACAACGCCGTCTTGCATGTTTGTACGAACTAACATTGAATTTTTTAAAAGAATTAAAATAAAGTGTATTGAATAAGCTTAGATAGAAAATAAAATGTAGTTAGCTGCAGATTAATTGTAACCAAAATCGAATAAGATAAAGATGATAACGAACTCTCTTCAAAATTAACCACACACACACACACACTGCCATGCACAGTAATTTAAAGTACCTGAACGTAGAAAATATTCTAAAATATTTCCAATATATATTTATTTTGTAATTGTACAATCTTAGATACATTTTGAGCTTTTCTGAAAAATCTTAAAGGTCTGAAAACCGCTGTGATATTTTATAATTGTACCTTTCTTGTATTTTTCTATTTATTTTTGATTTTATTATTTTTAAACTATTGTATAATATTGTATATCATATCAAATGAAAAAAGGAAAAAACCAAAAAAACTAAAAAAAAAAATTACATGAAAAAAAAAAAATTAAAAAAAAAGAAAAAACAAAATATTGAAAGAAAGGAAAAAGAAACAAACATTGAAGCATTATCAACAATTCTACTCGAAAAACTCAAGGATCAGAGCACAACTATTTCGGCGTCTTATTTGGATCGCGTCTGCATTCGTTCGGTCAGCAATTCGTTAAGCTATCTGGAAACACAATCTCCTTTATCTTAATAAACAGAACTTAGCAGTAGTTAAAATAAAAAATTTAGTCTCCTAAAATCAATAAACTAAAATCAACAATAGACATAAGAAAGCAAAAAAAAAAATACAATACAATACATAAAATCATAATGGATAAGTTTCGAGGAGAACTTGGCAAAACTGATATTTATTTGATCACTAGGTATAAAGAAGGTGGTGATGTGACCTTCGTCAATCTTCTGTTGTACCTCTACACATAATCTCATCAACAACGACGACGACGACATCGACATCATCATCATCATCATCATCAATGCAATCAGCTGCCACAATCTTACGAGATGATTTTATTGTACAAATTCAACCTACGCCTCCACTGCAAAATTATGACTTTCAATTCCGACGGCTCCAGTTGCGTTAGACAGTCAGGCCAACCTGCTACCCGCAATGTATCAACGCTTCTAGGATATCATTCGTGCTTTCAATCAGACGTTCGTGCGATCAACTGTAGTCTCTAATCATCAGATGTTATTTAAGTAAAAATAACAAATAATCTTAAATAAATATGTAAAATTTTCATAAATTTATTGTACATTGCTTTTTTTGCTAATTGTATTATAATTTTGTTTTTCTCTACATGTTTTCTCGATAAAAGAGATTAGAGTTTTCGAAATATTATAATTAACTAAAAAAAAAATTCTTAGTTTTGTTCATTATGTAAATATATATAAATATAGTTGTTTTTTTTCTTTTGTATCTAATAATAATGTAATATGTTTTATGAGCTCGAAAAATAATAAAAAAATAAATTAATTAACAAAGCAAAAAAATATTCGTAAGTAAATTTAATAAAAATAAATAAAAAAATTGTATCGATTCTTAGTATAAAAAAAAATAGATAAAAAAGGACAAAATGAACCAATAAAAGAATATGACAAATGTTAAATAAAAAACAACTTGTGTTTAATTATTTTGCTCCTCTTATTTTAATTCAGTGGAAAAAAGGAATGAATGTTTTAGTAGCTTCGATTTTCCTGAGATCGCTTTGATTTTGATTGTGGTAATCCATGGTTAAATGAGAGCTATGTAAAGTTTTCAGTCAGCGGCATCATGATGTATTTTAATTTGAATAAGACTACTAACTTTTTATCTTTGGTGGATTGTTAATTATTTAGCACACACACCGCGAGCGAAGCGAGTGGGGGGCGAAGCCCAGCCGAGGCGCGCAGCGCCGGGTTTTTTTCTTTGGTTATTTTCTTATTCTATTTCAGTTTTCCCATCGCTTGCGTGGTTTGCCTATTGGTCTGTTACCACTCGCTTTTCCTTTAAGAGCACGTTTGCGGATTCTTCTATCTTTCATCGCTCTACATGGCCAGCCCACTGCAGCTTACGTAGCTTGAACGTTGAAGCTTCTGGCTCGTCTTAGAGTTGATACAAGTAATGGTTGTATCTTATTCGCCATTCCGTTCCTTCCTTCACAGGTCCCAAAATTCTTCGGAGGATCTTTGTTTCAAATGCGTTGAACTTTTTTTTTCGGAAGTTCGCGTTAATGTCTACGTCTCGCTACCATACAGAGCACAGGTTGTATATTAATCATATATATTCGCACCTTATTGTTCCTGTCCACTTGGGTTTCATTATTATTATCGATTGATTTCATCCGTTTTGAATTCCGTCCTCTGCTAAATTAGCCCCAAGATATATGGAGTTGTCCACACTTTCCGAAATATATTCTGCAATTGTTGTTTTATCTGATAGGCGTCCTCTTTCTTGTTTGCGTCATTACTTTTGCTTTGCGCAACCCGATTTTTCTTGTGACGGAGTCAAGATTGACAAATACATCCTTATTATTAGGGAAGGATCTTGCTAGGATGTTGATATCGTCAGCGTATGCTACTAATTGAGTGGACTTGAATAGTTGTGTCCCGTTGATATCGACTGGGATTTTTCGGACGACATACACTAGTGAAAAGTTGAAAAGCATGGAGGCTAGACCATCTTCCTGCCACAAACCATATTCCGTTCGAAAGCTGGTGGTGGAATCGGTTTGTATTCTCACTTGGGATTCAGTGTTCTTCATTGTGAGTCTCGTTTATTGGACTAGTTTTGGCGTGATATTACGGCTAGAGTAAGCAATTCTTTTGCAAGATAATTTAATCTTTTAAATTGTAAAATTGTTGTATGCATACGTATACGTACCAGCTGAACTTCTGAAAGCCGGCGACACCTGCATTGCGCATCTCCTACATAGTTTAATCTCGGACATATGGACGCAGGAAACACTTCCTGAAGATTGGCGCAAGAGCATTCCCCAATTTATAAAAAAAGGTGACAAACTCTGCGGCGAAAACTACCAAGGAATATCTCTGTTGTGTACGTCTTATGAGATCTTGACGAAAATTCTAGAAAAGAGAATTAAGTCCTATGCTGACAAAGTAATTGGTGAATACAAAGGCGGATTTAGAGCTGGACGATCGACCACAGACCAGATATTCTCAGTTAAACAGGTGCTGGGAATATATTGGGTTGGCAAGTAATTGCCGATTTTTTCATATAAATAAAACACATTTACTGAAATAAAAAGAATAAACTTTAATCAATTATATATTTTCCATGATTTTCGACGACCTTTTGCCATTTTTCTGGCAATTTTATAATTCCACGTTCGCAGAACTTCTGATCTTTATCGGCAAAAAACTGAACTTCACAGCGTTATCATCATTGAAAGCTTTACCATCCAAGGAGTTTTGCAAAGATTGAAATAAATGGTAATCTGATGGAGCAAGGTCAAGGCTATATGGTGGATGTAACATCGATTCCCAACCAAGCTCCAATAATTTTTGGCGAGTGACCAAAGATGTATGCCTAGCGTTGTCCTGGTGAAAAATTATGGACCAATTCTGGTCGTTTTTCGTTGATCGCTGTATTCAATTTGTCGCGTACACATCCAAATTAATCGTTTAGTTCCTTGGACGCAGCTCAAAATACACTACTCCTTTCTAATCCCACCAAATTGAGAGCAAATTCTTCTTTTGGTGGATATCAGCTTTCGAAGTGGATTGTGCTGGCTCATCAAGCCTGGACCATGATCGTTTTTGATTAACGTTATTGTAAACAATCAATTTTTCATCGCCAGTGATGATTCACTTCAAAAAGGGTCGGATTCATTACGTCTAAGATGTAAATCGCAAGCGTTCATGCGGTTCGTTACATGAATTAGACAAAGGACTTAATTTTTGGAAGAAGGTTTTATTCACCGATGAATTGATGTATAACAAGAAAGGAAAACACGGGAATGGATCCGAAACACCTAATTCCTAGTCAAACTTGGTGGTGGCAATGTGATGGTTTGGGATGCTGTCGCAGCGTCAGGTGTAGGAAATTTTTGTGTTCATTGATGGTGTCATGGATCGCCATCTCTACAAAACCATCTTGCAATACAGTTCAAGGGAATCGGTCGATAAGTTGGACCTTGGTGAAAGCTGGATATTCCAAAAACGCAATGATCCCATGCACACCGCTCAAATCGTGAAGGACTGGCTACACGACACAATGCTCAAAAGAGAAGCTCATTGAGGAATGGGGTCAAATAACGCCTAACGAGTTAGAAAATTTGGTCGCATCAATGCTAAGATGCTTGTAGGCAGTTGTAGATGCCCATGGTGGGCCAACAAAATATTAATATTAAGTTTTCAAATGAAATGTGAATTCCTTAATGAAGTTTTTGTGGATCTCATGATCGTACGTAGACTTTTGTCAATGCCATTTTTTAGCTTTTTTATGAATAGATTGTTAAGTTTATATTGGAGAAAAGATTTTTTTGTTACATGTTAATGAAAATAGACAAGACTACATCAAGACTACATCATTACTTTTTCAAATAGTGCTGTTGGGCTCGTCAAGCAGCGAAAAAAGGGAGCCGTATGTAGACTTTTGTCAGCCACTGTATGTTTGAAATCGGCAATTATTTAGTTGCCAACCCAAAAATATTGATGTGCACCAGATATTTGTTGACTTCAAGCAAGCATACGACAGTATCGACAGGCGCGTACTATATAATATCATGTTGGAGTTCGGAGTTCGACTTACAAGAATGATAATGACCGAGTCTTCGTCACAAGTCAGAGTAGAAAATGATCTGAATTCCAGCTTTAAAATAGACAAAAGACTTTAGCAAGGCTTCGCTTTAATGCTTTCAACTTGACACTCGAATATGTTGTTCGAAAACTTACCGTTGCTATTACTATTACTATTAGGGGAACGCGTGAGAGCACTGCGACCTTCTTGGCCTATTGTGCGTTTATAGCCCTTTCACCCTATTACAATTCAATAGCTTTAGCTAATTTGAGAATATTCACGGGAGCCGTATGGCTAGTTCTTCCGTAGAAAGGAAACCCTTTCCAAGATGACTGTGTCTTTTCCTATGTATAGTGTCGTTTCTGAGTCCTCGAGACAAAGGCGACAAATGTCGGTTTCAGCTAAGCCCATATTTTTGAGGTGGTGGTTTACTGTGCCCGGTCATTAGGCCGATTAGAGTACTAATATCCTTCTTGCTGAATTTTAGAATATCCTCCACTTTGATTTTTTGTGGTAGGATCAGTTTTTTTGAAATTGACAAGCCTGGAAGTCTATTCCAGTAGATTTTATGTTCTTGTTCTACCCACATACTCAATATGGGGTTGGAGAACCCTTTTGGTTTTCCGCAAAATGACTCTGGATCAATAATATTGTTTCTGCGCCGTTTTTTGCAAGGCGATCAGCCTCTTCATTTTCCTCAATTCCCATATGTCCTGGTACCCCATTAAGGTTACATCATTCCTTTTCCCCAGGATGATTAGGTTTTGAAGGCATTCCCATACTATTTTCGATCCGTGCTTATTGGATGCTAGGGCTTTGAGAGCCGCCTGACTATCCGATAGGATATAAATGGATTTATTGCGATGAGTTCTCCTTATATTTTCTTGGATGCATAGCTCCATTGCAATTAGTTTGGCCTGGAAGATTATGATTTCTTTGCCAAGTGGTTTTGACACCGAGAAGTTAGAAAAAGAATCCTTGGACCTGTGAGGGAATACCCGATCTGGAGAATACGATACAATAGAGAATTGTATGCCATCTTCGACAATCCAGAAGTGTGAACCCTAATAAAATTTAGGAAGTTACAACGGGCTGGTCATGTGGAGCGGATAGATGACGGAAGAATTCTCAAGCGCACACTAAAAAGGAAAGTCAACGGACAAAGACCGGTCGGAAAACCACGGAAGCGGTGGGAGGATTCGATTGACGCAGACAGCAAATCACTGTTAAGATTTTTTAACTGGAGGATGCGGTCACTGATCCGAAATGGATGGAGGCAAAGTATTCAGGAGGCCAAAGGCCGATTTGGGCTGTAGCGCCAAGGAAGTTAACACAAGATCTCCAAACAATGATAGTTCGGTACAGGAACAACTACACAATTAATGTAGCTTCGGACTGCTAATGATACACCACCACCTTTTAATCTAAGATCGGAAACATGACTTAATTAGGATGCAATGAAAGTAAAATAAACCATAAAGGAGCACTACACTGAATAGCATAGGATATTAAGGATGTACATTTCGTTTAAGAGGAGTGTTTTGGTTTTTAGTTGTCATTAACGTTAATTTTTGTAAAAAATAAAATAATAATTTACAAAAAAAAAAAACATTGAAGAAAAATGTAAATAGTAAGTTCAAAATTTTTTTAAAAATTCAAAATAAGAGTGAAATATTAGATTGTTGCAGATGAAATGGCGACTTTCGCAATGAAGTGAAGCTAGTTGCGATTTTCATGTCTCAAACTGCCGCCAGGTGGCTCTGGTGGTAATGAATATTGAATTATAAATACTCCTACATTTGGTCATGGAATCATTTCAGTTTTGGACTTCATTGAGATCGGAGAGAAAAAACATAAAAAAACATAACAGGAGTACGATTGGGCATAAAGCCCAATCGTGCGATACTCTAATGAAAGAGAAATTTTTGTATCTTAAGAAATTTCGTAGGGAAAGTGGTAGAGGGGGTGACGACATTGAACTAATTTTTTCACATGACGCTAAGGTTGCTATCAAAATGTTTTATGCAAAATTTAGGATTTAAAAATTTAATAGATACTGAGAAAATTAGTGTATTGGATGTAGTGAAGTAGTGCAGTTTGTATGGGAGGTGAAAGAAGGAGGGGCGAGTTTTTAATGACTTTTCAGAAATAACTATAAACATCATGCTTTGACATGTTTTAAATTGCAGATCAGTAGCATTCATACTTTTCAGGAAAATCTACTTTTTATAAAGTTGTGAAATTGTGTCATTTTGTGTGGGAGGGGGTAGAAGGGGTAAAGCTAATCGTCTAATTTTTTTTCGGTTTTACTAATAATTCTAAACAAATATTTAGTGCACAACTTTAGCTCGATCAATTTTATACGCACTGAGTAAATTGGCTTAGAGCATTTCATGAAAAAGTGCAGTTTGTGTGGGAGGTGGTGGAAAGAAGGGGAGGACCCAAATAACTTTTGTACAGTAGATTTATATCATCATAAAAGTAATATATTCCAAATTTCAGATCAATAGCATTTGTATTTTTCGAGCAAATCCGTTTATTGTGAAATTACGAAATTGTGTCATTTTGTATGGGAGGGGGTAGAAGGGGTACAGCTAATCGTCTCATTTTTCTTGGTCTTACTAACAGTTTTAAATAAATATTTCGTGCACAATTTCAGCTCGATAACTATTATACGCACTGAGTAAATTGGTTTAGAGCATTTCATGAAAAAGTGCAGTTTGTGTGGGAGGTGGTGGAAGGAGGTGGAAGACATAAATTATTTTTATAGAGTAGATTGGAATCATTATAAAAGTATTACATTCCAAATTTCAGATCAATGTCATTTGTACTTTTCGAGCAAATCCGTTTATTGTCAGATTGCGATATTGTGTCATTTTGTATGGGAGGGGGTAGAAGGGGTGGAGCGATTTGGCTCGTTCACGAACTTGACCTTAATTTTTTGTTAAAAATGACGTATACAAAATTTGAACTTTCTAGTTCAACGCTTTCTCAAGCTAGAGAGGACACGAACGGACGGACAGACAGACAGACGGACGGACGGACGGACATCCGGTTTTGAGATTTTTGAGTGATTATATGAACTTCTGTATCATTCATTTTTTCTCCGAGCCTTATTTCTTAGCGTTACAAACTTTGTGGCAAACTTATAGTACTCTCAGATTTCATCTAGAGTATAAACATGGAATCAGTCAAAAACGGTTACTTTTTCTTTACGAGTTCAAACTTGGCCACAACGCAAGGGAGGTAACCAAAAACGTCAACAGGACATTTGGAGCTGACACAGTAAGCGAACGAACCAAACAGCGATGGTTCGAAAAATTCCGGTCAGGAGATATGACCCTTCAAAGTGAGTCATGTGGTCACCCAGGACCATTGATAGACAACGACGAGCTGCGTTTACTAGTGGAGTCTGACTCACGCCAAACTGCAAGGGACATTGCAGAGAAACTAGACGTACTCTATTCGAAAGTTTCCCGGCACTTACAACAGCTTGGAAAAGTCAAAAAGCTTGATCCAAGACTCCACTTTCTTGAATGTAAGTAGTAACTAATGATCTAGTAGATCTACATCAACCATTGCACCGTTACATTTTCGAATTACATTGTTACCAAAAAGTACCGAGAATTTGTATATAAAACGCAAAATATTTAATACATAACTGTGCATAACTGAAGGAAATCCAGGCAGTCTACGAAAGGAAAAGATTGGAAAAATCCTTCGAAAATCCAACATCAAAACAACATTCACTACCCCGACTACTCGTCTCGTCGCAGCGCTGCAGCCCCTTTCGGGCCTTGGCTTCCCGTAGCCGAAGTCTCCATCGATCTCGGTCCAGTGACCGCGTCCTCCAATTTTTAAATCCGAGCAGCGATGAACAGTCTTCGTCAACAGAGTCGGACCAGCGTTTCCTGGGTTTTCCCACTGGCCTCCGGCCCTCCGTTTTTCCCTCGAACACCTTTTTAGGTATTCGAGTTTCGTCCATCCTTTGTACATGGCCAGCCCATTGCAGCTTCCGCAGTCTGATGATAGTGGAAACCTCCGGTTCGTCAAATATATCATACAGCTCACTGTTGTATCTAATTCGCAATCGGTCACCATCACGTTTCGCTCCAATTATTCGTCTCAGGACCCGTCTTTCGAAAGCGTTCAACATATTTGCGGATGCTTGTGTAAGGGTCCATGTTTCGCATCCGTAGCAAAGCACAGGTCTTACTATTGATTTGTAGACTTGGAGTTTGGTCTTCCTGTGTACGCAGCTGGCCTTAAGAATAGCTAAGACTGAATAAAATGTTTTATTTGCGAGCTGGATTCGTCTTTTTATTTCATTCGTTTCATTTCCACTCTTTGTCAATTTTGTGCCTAAATATATGAATTCGTCCACATTTTCCAAATTATATTCGTCAATTGTAATGTTTTGTCTATTGGGGGTCCTTTTCCTTGTTTGTGTCATTATTTTCGTTTTTGTTTCATTGATTTTCAAGCCAACTCTGCTTGATCGAGGCTTAGTAGAATTTCTTTTGCGGATGTGAAAGAGCGTGATAATATGTTGATATCGTCCGCATAACCCACTAGCTGGCTGGATTTATAAAGCAGCGTACCTCTTGTGTCAACGGGTAACTTTCTGATGACGTATTCTAAAGCTAGGTTAAAAAGCAGAGGGGCCAGCCCATCACCCTGTTTTAGTCCGACATTTGTGTCAAAGGCATCAGTTAGTTGGTTTTTGACTCTGACTTGTGATGTTGTTGATGTCATCGTCATTTTGGTCAGTCGGACTAGTTTTGCTGGGATGCCAAAATGCAGCATTATTTTGTACAGTACGTTTCGATCAATACTGTCGTATGCTTGTTTAAAGTCCACAAACCTGGTGAACGTCGATGTTGAATTCCCAGCATTTTTCAAGCACTTGCTTGACCGTAAAAAGTTGATCAGTCGTTGATCGACCAGCTCTAAAACCGCCTTGGTACTCCCCAATCACATTGTCAGCATAAATTTTAATCTTATTTTCTAATATTTTTGTCAGTATCTTATATGACATGCAAAGTAGTGAGATACCTCTGTAGTTTTCGCACTGCAGTTTGTCTCCCTTTTTGTGGATAGGGCAAATAATGCATTGGCACCACTCCTCCGATATTTGCTTCTGATTCCAGATGTACTGAATCACTTTATGGATGGCATTTCGGGTGCAGCTTCCGCCATATTTAATTAATTCCGCTGGAATTTCGTCGATGCCCGGCGCTTTATTGCTTTTCTGGCTTCTGATGGCAAATTCGACTTCTTCCAACGTTGGAGGATCCAGTGGGCATTCGTCGGAGGTTTGGAGACCTATCAGCTCCGATGTTCGGGAGCCGTGTGCGGGATTAAGGAGTTCTTTAAAGTATGACGCCCACCTTTCCTTAATCTGATTATCCTCGGCGATGATAGTCTTAGGCTTTTCATTACTTTGTAGGCTTGTCTTGTTTTATTGCTCGCAAGATTGTCATCGATATTTCTCAATTGGTCGTCATAATATTTTCTTTTCTTACATCTAATGACCTTATTTGCTACTCGTCGGAGATTTTCGTATTTTTCTCTCTTCGTTCTGGTATTCCTTTCGAGAAACTGTCTGTACGCCTGATTTTTCTTATCTAACGCATCCTAGCATTCGTCGTCGAACCAGTCATTTCTTTTGCGCCGAGCTTCATACCCAAACACTTGTTCCGCAACGGTCTTTACGGTTGCCTTTATATCCATCCAAACTTGGTTCACAGGCTTTGGTATGTCATCCTGCAGAATCGGAGTGAGCTCTCTTTCAAGTGCTGCTGCGTAATTTTCCGCAACTGACGCCGTTTGGAGCTTTTCGATGTCGAACTTACGAAGAGGGCTGGTATTTGTTTGATACGCCTTCGACATACGACATCGATATTTGGATTTGACCAAGTAGTGGTCTGAATCACAATTTGTTCCTCTGAATGTTCGAACGTCAATGATGCTGGAGGCCCATCTCCGCCGGATAAGGACATGGTCTATTTGGTTAAACGTATTGCCATCTGGTGATGCCCATGTTCTTTTATGGATGCGTCGATGTGGGAAGCATGTCGAACTTATAACTATGTCTCTGCTGCATGCAAAGTCTATCAGGCGCTGGCCGTTGTCGTTACTTTCGTCGTGGAGGCTCCAATTGTTCCACGATAAGTCTCTTCATTCCCGACCTTAGCGTTGAGGTCGCCAAGTATTATTTTAACGTCGTTTCCGGTCGCAGTCGTTTCCGTTGGTCCAATCCTATCCGAGGCTTCGTCTTGGGTTCCAAAACAATGAAGATTTCTTACGGTGACAGGGGAGTTAACCCTTCGCCCAACCTCCGCTCTGGAGGAGTGGTTATTATTGTTGTTTCCGTTATCAGGCGCGGAAAACTCGCCTTCACCCTCCTACGTTAGCAATTCTCAAGTGAGAGTTCCCAGCGGCCACCACGAGGAGGTGTAGGTAGGATTCGGTAGCAGAGCTGACGATGTTCTTACAGTAGGCTTTTCTCGGCTTTTAATACTTTATTGGAAACCAGTAAACCAATGCAGACCCGAGACCTTTTACTACCATTTGGCCACCACCCCGACTACTATCCGAGGAATTTTAGGAAACCAGAAGGACAAAAAACTATTGGAGACTGAAGGAGTGTACAAAGTACCGTGCGGGTCATGCGATAAAGTATACATAGGAGAAACGGGACGCACAGTCCAAACAAGGATCAACGAGCACCAACGATGAACACGGAAAAACCAAATACAGTCATCAGCGATCGCGGAACATGCAACGACAGAGGACCATACAATCGATTTCGACAATGTGCAAATTCTGGCCAGGACAAATCAATATTATCAACGAATAGTACGAGAAGCAATAGAAATTTCGAAGCATCCACAGAACTTCAACCGAGACACCGGATACAAGTTATCAGCAGTTTGGCTACCTGCCTTAAAATTTGGTAAGAACAAAATCCGTACCCACAAATTCTTAACTAATTTAACTACCTGATACTAATTAATTAACCTTAATTAACTAATTTAACCTTAATTACCCTTCTTTCTATATAATAATTGTATTTTGTAATTGTCGATCAGTTTGATAAAGGTCTCAGCAGAGACCGAAACGTCACGAATAATAAAGCGTAACAGTATAGGATCCGGAAATCTTTTCTTTCATTTCGAAATGCACTGTGAAAACATTCACCAAACCAGTAATTATCATTATTTATTTTGTCGCTTTCAAAGTATTCCTCATTAGATGCAACACACATGTGTCACAATGTATGTCTGTCCGTCTAATTGTTATGTATTGCTTTGTTATTCTATCAGAACGTTTCGCGTAATCTTCAGTTCCGATGTCCACAAAACTTGAAACAATTTGTATAGTTCTTCTTGTCGAGCAATTTCACAACCACTATATTCTCGTCTTGACTAATCATTTCATCTAACGTACCTCTACCTTTTTAATAATTCCTCGCCTGTAACCAACGGTGGCTTTTTAAATCTATTTAGCCTTATAGTGCCAAGCAAGCTTATTCTGCTTTGAAACTTTCGAAAGCTGATACGTTGTGAAATAAATTACTGCAATATAATTTGTGTCCAATTATATTTAATTGCTCCATTAGCTGAAGGACCATTGTTGCACCAAAACTAAATTTTTGCAAATTTTGGGAATTCAATTCGGTAGTTGCTCCCTGGTAAACAATAAAGTCGTAAGCAATGCCTGACAAAGCACACAGATTTTTATCATCCAAGGATTTGGTTTACCGCGAACACACTGTTTGTTTGGCAAATGTCCTTTGAAAGGTATGATCTGTTCGTCGACGGAAACTTCTTCTGCAGATAAACTTCTACATCTATTACGGACAGCATCAAGGACTTGAATATATTTATGTTATTTGCAGGTACATCCATGCTATTAATGATGTGCAAATTTGTCCTTAATTGGCTAAACCTGTCTAATGTTATAGTTTTTCGGGATAAATTTATTCCAAGTAGTGGACTACAACACATTCGTTTGAATATCATATTGTTTTTTTATTATTTCCTAAAGCTGGGTGTCTTCCTATTCAACATTCGAATTGTCTAGATTTCGGATTCTTTCGATCGTTTTGGCACAGTTCTAAAAACAAAATTATATTTTATAGCAAATATTGTAAGTCTGTTCGATTATAGATTGTACATAATTATGAAAACTATGTTTGGAGCGGTTTTTGCATAATAATGTACAACGATTTTCAAACAAAAGTGGTATTTTCATTATTTATGTTCTTTTGGAATTTATAATTCGCGTTACGAGCTTTAGAGCAAACTTATAATGCTCTCAGATTCCATTTATATAAGTAGTAGTGGGTAGAAATGGGGAGCATTTTAAAAAGTGGTGCAAATTTCACACCGGTATATCTCAAAATCCAATGCAGATATTAATTTTAATTTTTATTAGATTGTAGAACTATATGACCTATAATTTTGGTAAAACTTTTAAGTTGGGGGATTTAAGAATAGGGAGGTGGTGAGCCAGAAAGTCGAAAACCTTGAGTAATTTTTTTAGGGCGGCGGTAAAAATTACAAAGTTCAAATTGCATTCATCCATTTGATATACATTGTGTCTATAAAGTAAGGGCACTTTGTAAATAAAATTACTCTGGGGAATGATATTTTAAATTATTTTTTAGTAAGCAGCCAGGACTGTTCTTAATTATTATACGAAATAAACTGCCAACAAGTCGGGCGAAACTTTATTATTCTTGGGACAATTTGCGGATGTGTGGAAAGTCAATATGCAGGTTAGAGTGGTTAGGGAAGACTAAGTGAAAGGGGGATCTTGGGCAGGGCAATTATCAATTTAATACTTTGCGGAAACGTTTAAAAGCTCCAGTAGATATAATCAATATTTCGTTCGTTTATTTATGCAAGTTTGAGTTTTTATGAGGGGAGGGGTGATAGTAAGAGTGGGTAGATGTTAATAGTTTTTTAATTGATTGCTTGAATAACGTCCAATATTCTCTGTATAGAATGTCAGTTTCATAGACGAAGTTGCATAGAATTTTCATAGGATTCGGTGTATTTTATATTCACGAAACCAAACATTTGTATGGGGAGGAGTAGAAGAGGTAGGGGAATCGCAAAATTTGTGACACAATTTTCTTTTCTTTCTCTTTTAAGGTGCCCGTACAAAATTTCAAGTTCGTAGCTTTTAATTTGTTGGTTAGCAGTTGTTTTATTGACATTGTTCGAAATCATACTTTTGTATGGGAGGGGGTAGAACGGCAAATGTGATCTCAAAAATTTTGACGCAGTTCTATTTCAACTATTTTCAAAAGATTTTTGCAAAATTTCAAATTGATAGCTTTTACTAATTAGGTGATAATTAATTTCTTAAAAATGGTCGAAAAAATAATTTTGTATGGGAGGGAGTAGAAGCTTTCAAGGTATTCGACAAGTCAATATTTCATTCTTTTAAAGATTTTTTTTAAATGCATTTCGCAAATTTTCAAGTTTCCATCTTCAAATTTCATTCAAAAATTTTCAGTTTATGTGGTTTTTTCATTGCACATGAAACACCTTGTACACGGTAGACCAGGGGGGTCGGTGCATAACAATTGTGGAATTTTTATTATTTTTTCTGTATGTACAGCAAATAGATGTATCCACATGGAAAATTTAAATTTTGTATCTTTCACCAGAGCTCTTAAAAATCACTCAAAATTTTCGACATTATTGGTTACCATCACCCTCCCCTTACGCCTCCCGAAGTAAAATTTTTACCAAATTTTGAAACTACCTAGCTGTACAGACAGAATTTGAATTTGAAATCTGCACTCAATTTTGAAGTATAACGGTTTGAAATTTTGGAAGTGCACCATTTTTGAAATGCTCCCCATTTCCCCCCACTACTATTTTGTCCAAATGTTATATTTTTCTCGTATTTCTCTAGTATAGCTTAATATAGGTTCTAAGATTCAATTACATAGATTAATAAATAGCCGAGATATTGATTTTTAAGTGTTTTTCTTTGCACCTCCCCCTGACCTCCCCCTTACAATAATTAGCTTTTATCTAAACTGATCCTATATGCCACCTTAATGGTCTCGAAATATTAATTTTTTATGGTAAGTAATTTCGAAGATATAATCGTTTGAAAAAAAATTCGACTGACAATTGGTTCTTAGCCCCCCCCCCCGCCCTTTCCACACCCCAATGGATAAAAAAATTAAATTATTTTTAAAAGTTGTCCCACAAACCTCTCTATATGTTTGTTGAGTTTTAGCTTCCTAGCTGTTACCATGGTTGAGATATTTGAATTCGTATTTTTCGGTTCAAGCGCTCCCCCCGCCTCCCCTTGAACCCGTAAACCCCCCAAAATGGGTATCCGCCTCAGATCCGCAACTATCTACAATCCCCCTAAAAATTAACTTTCTATCTTGAAGGGTTTGGGAGTTAATGTGCGCTGAGCATATACACCGGCGTACGGCTGACGGCGTACAGACAGACGGATTTTTTTTTTACATTTTTAGGCTAATTTAGTCATGAAACGCGAAAAAACAAAATTTCAGGATAGTTCCAAGTCGATCACAATACTTTATTATTAAAATAATAAAGTAAAATTAGCGCGGTCTGTTAATCAGTTTGTTTACAGCAGCTGGTTGAATGGGTACACCACAGTAGACCACGGCGATTTTGGTTTTATGTCCTCGATCGACTGAAAACGGGTTCCACGGAGCGGTAATTTCAGTTTCGAATTTATTTATTTATTTATTTATCATAACAAGACAGTTTATATAATAGTAATAGTAATAGTATTGAAGGTGGTCGTTTCTTCCTTCGTTCTCGTGTTTTGATAGCAGTTGTGTAAGGAACCAAAATGCAGAAGTCGACCGATAAAGATATTCTTAGACAAGTTATAAAGACTACTAACTCAATACGTAAAAAATATAAGCAATTAAAAATCGGTAGAATTAATGCTGAAACTCGTCAAGAACAAACTTTTAAACCAATCACCGGTAATTGATAACACGCGCTCGTATAAATTTCTATATTATAATTATGGTATCAAAGGGGGATGAAAGGGGGTCCAGAGGGGGATGAAAGATGGCGGAGTAACAACATAGATGGCGGTGTAATCGCAAAGAGGTAAAGGGTTAATTGATAATCAATAATTATTGATTTCACTTCCGGTCCAGATATACATACACACATACATACAAATATACTCATATCCCTACTACTACTAATAATCGGATGCACTTTTCCAATAATCTGATGCACTTTCCCAATGATCGAATGCACTTTTCCAATAACCAATATCGATGCGGGGGTGGGGAAAGGGTTAATCGATAATCGATAATTATTGATTTCACTTCCTGCTCCAGAACCCCCATATCCCTACTACTTACCACCTCCAATACAAACTGCACAATTTCACTAAATCAAATACACTAATTTTTTCAGTACCTATTGAATTTTTGAATCCTAAATTTTATATAAAACATTTTGATAGCAACTCTAGCGGAATGCGAAAATTTTAGTTCAATGTCATCACCTCCATTACCACTTCCCAACAGAATTTTTTAAAATCAAAAAATTTCTCTTTCATTTAGTTAGCTTTGCGCCCAATCGTGCGATAGTCCTGTTATGTTTTCATTTTTGATTGAAAATTATTTTAAATTCTTTTCAAATTTAAATTATTTGAAAATTAATTCGACAGGTCAATAACAAAATTTCTATAAACGTACTTAGATTGGAACGATAAGTATAGGTTAATAATAATAATTGGCGCTAAGTAATTTCAGCTTCGTAGTCGCATGGTTTCCGAAGGGCTAACAACCCTTCTGCAATAAATAATGAAAGTGTTAAGGAACCTGAAGGTCAGGAGGCCAAGGTCCGATTTGGGCTGTAGCGCCATTGAAAAAAAAAATCAAGTGGTTTGAAAAATTATACGGAATTAAATTCAATAGCAGTCGATTGCATGCATAGTCACAGAACGTTTGGTGGCTAATTTCAAAGCCTCAATGAAAAATCATCAAATATATACATATACTGATAGGATCTCAGAATATTTGTTTAAAGCTTGTTTGCTTTCATTTCAAATTCCGGAACATTTACTTCAAATTATTTTTTTTTAAATTCTATAGTTTGAGTTTGAAAGTTAGTGAGTTGAAAGGCGAATTCAAAAGCATTTTATCAGTTTACTAAATATCTCTAACGAGGTGAGAAAATGTATCGGTGCATTACGATAGTCAGGCATCCTGCTATATGATGTGACCCAGGATAGTATTTTAATTAGAGCAGATTCATGCTTTTACGTTATTAGATCAAGGATGCTGAGGCATGAGAACGTATTCCCTGCTCTATCATACCCTATCGGGGAGCTCCGATTGTACAATGTTGTAAAGTGCAATAGTGTTTGAGTTGGCTGCCTCAATTTGCAGATTGGCTTCAGTGATTGCCTTCAGGCAGGTTTTTTTGTCAATGAATTAATGAGAGAGTAATAGGATACTTGTGTTTTGGTGACGAAACGGCACGACGAAGCCAATTGAATTTCAAATTGTTTAACACAAAGTGCTCGAACTTAGTAGTTTCAATACATGCAAGCATGCTTTGTTATTGTTGCTAAATAAAGCTATCAATTTATTGCTAACATGAAATCGCCAATTTAAGTGAAAATGAAATTTTTTATAAGCAAACAAATTTAATGTTGGCAGCCTTAACTTTTTTTTTTCGAATATCCTTAAATAAAAACAATGGTGAGGAATCTGGTTTAGTAGCAATGCGATTGGTTGTTTGGTTTTGCAGGTAGTAACACTTTCGCACTGGAAGTTAGTAAAAATATATAAAAATGCAAATTTCATTAAGAATTTTTTTTTAAATATTTTGTGAGAAAATAATAATTTTTATCTCATAACGCAAAAATAAACCTTTCCATGGAGGGAACTAGCTAGAAAGTTTTCGAAATTTCAAAGCTCTTAATAATAATTTCTGAAATAGCTTTTATTTTACTGAAAATGCCTGATTTTAAGTTTTTTGCATGTAAATGATATTTTTGCGACCATGTACCTTTATTAGTATAAGAATTGAGTAGTTGCGGGCCGAAAAAAAAATTAAAAATTAAAGTTAATTTTTTTCCAGTCAGCTTCCGGTCACCCAGCTAACCGGATGGCTCTTTTTCCTCCAATTCATCACTACTGCAACTATTTTGAGCTATTCGCATATTTTCTCGATTTAAAAATACCTTATATTCAACGAACGCCTTTTTGGTATATGCGGTCCCTTAAGCGATACACGTGAAATTTAAGAGTTGTTATAGTCTTATCTCATTTAATAAAAGCTTTTAAGGATATTATTTAATTTTGCTTTCACCGTTTCTTTTCTGTTGATTGATTTACTTTGGGTTCACTCTTTTATTCATAATTCAAAACATATTTTATTTCCAGAATTTTCTTAATAAGATGCTTACGATAATTTTTTTTAAAGTTATTGATTAGTCCTGAGGCTCCCTTTTGGTCGTGTTTGGTAATTGAGTTCAATTTTTCGTGTCCGTACATAATGAAATTTCGTTATTGAAAGAAAAGATTACCGGATTCTACACTGTTACGCTTTATTATTCGTGATGTTGCGGTCTCTGCTGAGACCTTTATTATCTCAGCAGAGACCGAATCGTGAAAGAAGTATGTATAAAATTTATCTAGATGAAATTTTGAACAAAATATTTATTTAGAATTATTAGTAAGACCAAGAAAAAATTAGATTAGCGTCACTCCTTCTACCCCCTCCCATTCAATATGACACAATCTCACAACTTTTCAAAAAGTCGATTTCCCTGAAAAGTTTGAATGCTACTGATCTACGATTGATGCATGACGTTTATATAGTTATTTCTGAAAAACTCACTAAGAACTCTCCACTCTTTCTACCACCTCCCATACAAACTGCACAGTTTCACTAAATGCAATACAATAATTTTTTCAGTACTTATTAAATTTTTGAAGCTTAACTTTTCAATAAAATATTCTGTTAGCAACTCTAGCAGTTACCCCTTCTACCACTCCACATGCAAAATTTCTTAAAATCAAAAAAATTCTCTTCATCTAGAGTATCACATGATTGGGCCTTAAGCCCAATCGTAGTCCTGTTGTGTTTTAGTTTAATTTAGTCATGAAACGCGAACAAAATTCAGGGTAGAAATTTTGTTTTCTGTGTCGATCACAATACTTTATTATTAGAATAAGAAAAAGATTGATTCATATTTGAACGAACGAAACATTGTTTCTATGTACTGGAGATACTTATTGATCAAAATCGCAGTTAAGTGTTAAATAGTTGACATTAGTCCACTTTTAGAGCAACCATCCTCATAGACCTCTCTATTTGCTAGCACTCTAACGTGCATATTAACTTCCCATATCGTATGAACTCTTTCAGTGACGTAGGGACTTCTGGTTGGTAGTTTCCTTTTAATGTTAGAAATTTAAATTGAAACATAGTTCCATTTCATTTGTCTAATCCATAGGAATCTTACTGAAGTACTCATATTATACATAATATAGACATTTGATAAAAGCTTAACATATTTGCTTGAATTGTAATTAAGAATTTATAAGGAGTAAGTTTTTTCTTGCCTTTATTATAATTAACGAATTAAGTAATTTATCTCGGACATGATTCGTTAACTGCTCGATGAATATTCTTATTGAAGTACTGATTCTGTAAATTGCGCGATATGTACATCTTCAGTGGTTGTTTGTACGCGTCCGTTTTTTGAAAGCTTATTCGATATTCAGTTCCAGCGATGAAGTTCTTTCCCCTAAGTGTTGGATGTGATTCGATATTTCTTGGGGTAATGGGGTTCAACCCCCATGTTGCTTGAGCGAAGGAGAAATGATTTCTGTTATACGAACATGTTTCGAAAGAATATTGTTTTGTATCTGAGAGTTATGCAACTTGTCGCTCGTTTTCCGGGCAACAAACTTTTGCTGATAGATTTTCACAAATATGTACATGTTTCGATAACATGTTTTGCATCTGAGAGGTATGCATAGATTCATGTTGCTCTTTGGAAGACAAACATTTATTCTTTCGATTCGTAAGGCTATGCTGTTAGCATGTATAGAATCATGTTTTGTATCTGAGAGTTATGCATATATTCATGATGCTTTCTGGGATACAAACAATTTGTTAGTAGTTTGTAAAATATAATTTAAATACTTAATAATTACTGGTACATTTGCTTAATTACTGGTACATTTGCTTAATTTCTTAGCGTTAAATTTTTTTTGGTCTTGCTAATAATTCTAAATAAATATTTAGTGCACAATTTCAGCTCGATCAATTTTATCCGTACTGAGTAAATTTGTTTATAGTATTTCATGAAAAAGTGCAATTTGTATGGGTGGTGGTGGAATGAAGGGGATAGCTCAAAAAACTTTTATACAGTAGATTTAAATCATCATAAGAGTCTTACATTCAAAATTTCAGATCAATAGCATTTATACTTTTCGAGCATATCCGGTTAAATTGCTAAATTGTGTCATTTTGTATGGGTGGGGGTAGAAGGAGTGACAACATTGAAGTATTTTTTTCACATTATGATAGAGTTTCTATCAAAATGTTTTGTACAAAATTTAAGCTTCAAAAATTTAATAGGTACCAAGAAAATTAGTGCTTTGGATTTAGGAAAATTGTGCAATTTGTATGGGAGGTGGTAGAAGGAGTCGGAAGTACTTAATTGATTTTTTCACACATAACTATGAAAATCATGTAATTGACTTGTTTTAAATTGCAGATCAGTAGCATCCATTCTTTTCAAGAAAATTAACTTTTTGTAAATTTGTTCAATTTTGTCATATTGTATGGGAGGAGGTGGAAGGTGTACAATTAATCGTCTATTTTTTTCGATCTTAAAGAAAATTCTAAATAAAAATTTAGTGCACGACTTTAGTTCGATAAATTTCATACTCACTGAGAAAATTGGTTTATAGCATTTAATGAAAAAGTACAGTTTGTATGGGAGGTGGCATAATGAGTGGAGGGATTCGAATAATTTTTATACCGTAGATGGAAATTATTATAAAAATAAAATGTTCTAAATTTCAGAACAATAGTTTTGACAGTTTTCGAGAAAATCAGTTTATTGTCAAATTGCGAAATCGTGTCATTTTTTGTGATTTTTTTAGAAGGGGTGAAGCGATTTGGCCCGTTGACGAACTAGACCTTACTTTTTTGTCAAAAACGATGTGTAAAAAAATTGAACTTTCTATCTCAACACGTTATCGAGCTAGAGAGGACACGGACGGACGGACGGACGGACATACATCCTATTTTGAGATTTTTGAGTGATATCATGAACTTCAGTATCATTAATTTTTTTTCTCCGAACCTTATTTCGTAACGTTACAAACTTTGTGGCAAACTTACAACACTCTCGAATTTTATCTAGAGTATAAAAACATCATAATGCTCCTGACACACGACGCGAGTTAAGATCTTTTATCTTACAATTTCGATAGAAGTAGGCAGAATTGTGTATTAGATAGTGACATTAGTAATATCAAAATGAGAATCAAGCTATTTTAACTGGCATCTTGTGTCGAGAGCATAACAGTTTAACGGCGCGTATACATGATATCAGACATTTAAGTGTAAATGTAGTGAAGAAGCCTTATCTTTTCTTTTGGATATCCTTAAATCAAAACCCTGGTGAGGGAAATAGTTTATTGGCAATGTAATGAGTTTTGAAGGTATTAACATTTAGTGCAGGAAGAAAACAAATAAAAATGGAAATTTTATGAACAACCATTTTCTTTTATTTTCTGACGAGTGTTAATTTTTTCCCGAAACCGAAAAATAAACATTTCCATGAAGGGTTAGAAAGTTTTCCAAATACCAAATTTTTTTTTTAATAATATTGCACTCTAAAATTTCACGATGGCCCCTATGCTTCTACCCTCTCTCATACAAATCTATGGTTTTAAGAAAACATAAAAGAATTATGATTGGGCGTAAAGCCCAATCATATGATACTCTAGATGAAATGAGAAAGATTTCAATGTACCGGAAAATATGTCACATCCAATTTTTTTAAATAATAAATAGTGACTTTTGTATGGGAGGTGGTAGAAGCAGAGGAGGAAGATTTGTAATTTTTGGATATGACACCTAATGTGGTATGCAAAATATTTCGTGCTGAATTTAAGATTTGTAGCTTTCATTATTTTCAATTGGACATAGTTTTCCTGAAATTGAGGCATTTGTATGGGAGGTGGCAGAGGAGGGGTAGCGTTTAAGATGATTTTGAAACTGCTTATCAACATCCTTATCACCACGCTTTGATTCCATTTCAAATTCGATAGTTCTAATATATTCGAAGAAGAAATTCTTTTCTTGAATTTATAATACAGATATTTGTATGGGAGGGGGTAGAAGGAGTGAAGAGGAGCTGATAATTTTTTTTAGTATTTATTGCAATTATTAAAAAACAAATTCTGGTAAAATTTTAAGTTTATACTTTTTCTAGTTTTAATGGAAATCGATATAATGCACTTAACAAAAATTATACATTTGTATTGGAGGGGGTAGAAGGGGTGTAGGGATCAAAACACATTTCTTTCCTGTTATTGATATTTCTATTTTTATACATTATGCAAAATATGAAGCTGATAGCTTTAACTGTTTCGAAGAAAAATAAATTAATTTAAATTTCAAAATTTCGTGAAATTTGTATGGGAGGGGGTAGAAAGAGTGAGGTGAAGTTGATAATTTTTTCAATGCTGATTGAAATTATAATAAAATTAATTCTGACAAAAATTCGTTTTTGTAACTTTGCTAGTTTCAATGAAAATCGAAAAACTGCATTTTTCAAAATTAAGCATTTGTATGGGAGGAGGTAGAAGGAGTGACGGGATCGGATAAATATTCAGTTATGTTAATGACATCTATATCGTAATATTTTAACCCAAATTTCAAATCGATAGCTTAAATAGTTTCAAAGAAAAATCAATTTCTGAAAACTTCGGAATTTCGTGAAATTTGTATGGTAGGGGGTAGAAGGAGTGGAGGGATGTAGCTCGTTCACGAACTTAAAGTTACTTTTTGATAAAAATGACACACAACAAATTTCAGCACGATAGCTCAAAGCGTTCGAGAGTTATGTTGTAGACAGACGGACAGACTACAACTCGGAATCGAAGTTTTTGAGCGACAACAATTATTTCTGTACCCTTGGCGGCTCTGTGCGAGGATTATTTCTTAGCGTTACAAACGGTAAGGCAAACACAATATACTCTCAGATTTCATCTAGAGTATAAAAATTAAAATCTATATGGAGAAGTTTGAAGTTATTCAAGCAGTTATTAACATTTCTTTTGTAGCACCGAACATAATTTAGGGGGCTACCCTTTAATGCATTGGACACATTGTCAAGTCGGTAAAGGATAGTGAACGATGTGGCCACAAGGAAGTTTCAGGAGGGAACAGCCTAAACGTTGTTCTTGAAATACTGAATGTTATAAGCTGTCGAATACGTGAAGCGGCAATGCATGCCACAGTCTTGATGTTAGAGAGATGAAGGACTGTCTATGTTTCACTGTACATCTTTGCTCTATTCCCCCCTCCCGCCCTACTCGCAGTTTAGAAAGAAAAAATTGATGACAGGACTGCACCTTCGCGTTAGTTTTCCCTATCTGCTATCACCCTAATCTGTATATTGACTTCCCACGCAACCTAAACTTATCCTAAGAATAATAAATTTGCGCCCGACTTTTTGTCATTACAAATATCATTTTACTTTATTATTTTAATAATAAAGTATTGTGATCGACTTGGAAAAAAAAAAAAATTTGCTACCCTGAAATTTTTTTTTTTCGCGTTTCATAACTAAATTAGCCTAAAAAAGCAAAAAAAAAAAATCCGTCTGTCTGTACGCCGTCCGCCGTACGCCGTCCGCCGTCCGCCGTACGCCGTCCGCCGTACGCCGTACGCCGGTGTGTACGCTCAGCGCACATTAACTCCCAAACCCTTCAAGATAGAAAGTTCATTTTTGGAGGGATTGTAGATAGTGGCGGATCTCAGGCAGATACCCATTTTCGGGGGTGTACGGGTTCAGGGGGAGGCGGGGGGAGCGCTAAGGCCGAAAAATACGAATTCAAATATCTCAACCAAGGTAACAGCTAGGAAGCTAAAACTCAACACACATATAGAGAAGTTTGTGGGACAACTTTTAAAAATAATTTAATTTTTTTATCCATTGGCGTCCGAAAAGGGGGGGCTAAAAACAAATTGTCGGCCGAATTTTTTTTTCAAATGATTATATCTTCGAAATTACTTATTGTAAAAAATTCATATTTTGGGACCGTCAAGGTAGCATATAGTTCCATTGGAATCAGCTTAGAGAGTGGTTAATTACCGTAAGGGGAAGGGTCAGGAGGGGTGCAAAGAAAAACACTTAAAACTGAATATCTCAACTATCTCTTAAGCTATGTAATTGAAACTTAAAACTTATATTAAGCTATACTGGAAAAATACAAAAAAAATATAAGATCTTGAAATAATAGTAGTGGGGGGAAATGGGGAGCATTTCAAAAATGGCGCACTTTTCAAAATTACGAATCCTTATATCTCAAAAAATAATACAGATATCAAATCAAAAATTTGTCAGATTGTAGAACTACATAATAGTTAATTTTGATAAAAATTTTAAGTTGGGAGGTGTAAGGGGAGGGAGGTGATAAGCAAAAATGTCAAAAATTTTGAGTGATTTTTTTGAGGCTCTGGTGAAAGATACAAAGTTTAAATGTTGCATGTGGATACGTCTATTTGATGTACATAAAAAAATAATAATAACTTGATCCATAATTGTTATAAACCGATCCCCCCGGTCTAACGTGCACAAGGTGTTTCATGTGCATTGAAAAAAACACATAAACTGAAAATTTTTGAGTGAAATTTTAAGGTAGAAACTTGAAAATTTGCAAAATGTATTTAAAAAAAATCCCTAAATATACGAAATATTAACTGGTCGAAAACCTTTAAAGCTTCTACCCCCTCCAATACAAAATTATTTTTTCGACCATTTCTAAGAAATTAATTATCACCTAACTATTAAAAGCTATCAATTTGCAATTCTACATACAAACTTACAAAAATAATTGAAATGAAATTACGTTAAAAGTTTTGAAATCGCGCTTGCCCTTCTACCCCCTCCCATAGAAAAGTATGATTTCGACCAATTTCATTAAATCAACTAATAATCAACAAATTAAAAGCTACGAACTTGAAATTTTGTACGAGCATCTTACAATAGAAAAGAAAGAAAATTGCATCACAAGTCTTACGATTCCCCTCCCTCCTCTACCCCCTCCCATACAAAATTATGTTTTCGAGCATTTTTAAGAAATAAGTTGTCAGCTAACTCTTAAAAGCTATCAACTTCAAATTTTGCAGAAAAACTTATAAAAATAATTCAAATGAAGTTGTTTTAAAAGTTTTGAAATTGCGCTTGCCCTTCTACCCCTTGCCATACAAAACTATGATTTCGACCAATTTCATTAAATCAACTAATAACCAACAAACTAAAAGTTACGAATTTGAAATTTTATACAAGCCCCTTACAAGAGAAGCAAAATAAAACTACATATCAAATTTTACGATTCCCCTTCCTTCTCTACCCCCTCCCATACAAATGTTCGGTTTCGTGAATGTAAAATACACTAAATTTTATGAAAATTCTATGCAACTTCGTCTATGAAACACATTCTATACAGAGAGTATTGGACGTGATGCAAGCAATTAATTAAAAAGCTATTAACATCCACCCACTCTTACTATTACCGCTCCTCCTCCCTTAATAAAAACCTAAACTTGCAGAAACGAATGAAATATTGTTAAATAGACAACAGCCCTGCCCAAGAACTCCCTTTCACTTAGTCTTCCCTAACCACTCTAACCTGCATATTGACTTTCCACTCCACCGCAACATGTCCCAAGAATAATAAAGTTTCGCCCGACTTGTTGGCAGTTTATTTTAATATGACACTGAACGTGGCATGCAACTTTTTCGTGCTGAATTTAATGTTGCTTTAATAATTTTCGAAGAAATTGATTCATTGATTTTTTGTAGATGATAAAAATTGGCCCTGAAAATGGAAATTTTATTTTTTTATTTTTTCAATAATTTTGAATTTTTTTTTTTGAAACTATAATTAAAATAAACTGCCAACAAGTCGGGCGAAAATTTATTATTCTTGAGACAAGTTGCGGATGTGTGGAAAGTCAATGTGCAGGTTAGAGTGGTTAGGGAAGGCTAAGTGAAAGGGAGTTCTTGGGCAGGGCTGTTGTCAATTTAACAATATTTCATTCATTTCTGCAAGTTTGGGTTTTTATGAGGGGAGGAGGAGGGGTAGGGGTGGGTGGATGTTAATAGCTTTTTAATTAATTGCTTGAATCGCGTCCAATATTCTCTGTATAGAATGTGTTTCATAGACGAAGTTGCATAGAATTTTCATAGGATTCGGTGCATTTTACATTCACGAAACCAAACATTTGTATGGCAAGGAGTAGAGGAGGTAGGGGAATCGTAAAATTTGTGACGCAATTTTATTCCCTTTCTCTTGTAGTGTGCTTGTACAAAATTTCAAGTTCGTAGCTTTTAATTTGTTGGTTATTAGTTGATTTAATGAAATTGGTCGAAATCATACTTTTGTATGGGAGGGGGTAGAAGGGCAAGTGTGATTTTGAAACTTTTAAAATAATTTTTTTGCAAATATTTTTATAAGTTCTTATGCAAAATTTCAAATGGATAGCTTTTAATAGTTAGGTGATAATTAATTTCTTAAAAATGGTCGAAAAAATAATTTTGTATGGGAGGGGGTAGAAGTTTTGAAGGTATTCGACCAGTTAATATTTTATACTTTTAGGGATTTTTTTTAAATGTATTTCCCAAATTTTCAAGTTTCTACCCTAAAATTACATCCAAAAATTTTCAGTTTTCGTGTTTTTTTCGTTGCACATGAAACAGCTTGCGCCCATTAGACCGGGGTGGTCGGTTCATAACAATTGTGGATCAAATTATTATTTTTTTTCTATGTATATCAAATAGATGTATTCACATGCAAAATTTAAAGTTTCTATCTTTGAGCAGAGTCCTAAAAAATTCACTCAAAATTTTCGACATTTTTGCTTACCACCCCCTAACTTAAAATTTTTATCAAAATTATAAATTATGTAGTTCTATAATCTGACGAATTTTCAATTCGATATCTGTACTCAATTTTGAGATATAATGATTTCTAATTTTGAAAAGTGCACCATTTTTCAAATGCTCCCCATTTCATCCCACTACTATTATGACCAAATTTTATATTTTTTTTGTATTTCGCTAGTATAGCTTAGTATATGTTTTAAATTTCAATTACATAGCTTAAGAGATAGTTGAGATATTAATTCTTAAGTGTTTTTCCTAACCCCCCCCCCCACCGACCCTTCCCCTTACAATAATAAGCCTATTTCTAAGCTGATTCTGGTGGATCTATACGCCATCTTAATTGTCCCAAAATATGAATTTTTTATGGTAAGTAGTTTCGAAGATATAACCATTTCAAAAAAAGATTCGGCCGACAATTTGTGTTTAGCCCCCTCTTCCCTTTACGGACGCCAATGGATAAAAAAATTAAATTATTTTTGGAATATGTCCCACAGCTCTCTCTATACGTGTGCTGATTTTCATCTTTCTATCTGCATTCGTGGTGAAGATATTAGCGAGTGTATATTTCGACTTTTTCCATCCCCCCGCCTCCCCCTTCCACCCCACACTCCCCAAATGGATAATGGAGCTCACTTACCAAGTTAATAACCCACCCAAAAATCAACATTCTACCTTTAACGGTCTTGGAGGTACGAGTCCATATGTACGGCGTACGGCGGGACGGATTTTTTTTTTTTGCTTTTTTAGGCTAATTTAGTCATGAAACGCGAAAAAACAAAATTTCAGGGTAGCAAATTTTTTTTTTTTCTGTGTCGATCACAATACTTTATTATTAAAATAATAAAGTAATTAATTAATAGTCGTACAAAAGTTTTCTGGAACGTTCGCTTAAGCATGTGGAATGGGGCAGTTATCAAGTTTATACGAAGAAGTTTCGATTGCGATTGTGAATCGCGATTGTAACTTGCGATGTTGTTATACACAGGCGAAACTTATCGTGTGAAAGTTTCCAATTAACTTCGAAGTAGCCTGACAGTTTCTTAACCTATGAAAATGGATATGCTGGTAATTTTTACGTTTTTAACAACGATTAATTGCATTATTACAAACTATATTGCAAATGTAATTAGTTTTAAACTATTAAAACCTGTTCAATTTTCATGTATAAATACTAACTAATCTCTCAAATCTATACATATAAATATAATTGTAGTATGTGTCTTTTATTTGTTTATCTACAATGGACCGGTATTTGAACTCACGACCTTCGCATTGTAGACCAACACGCTACCTACTAGGCTACACTCTAGCTCTATTTGCTTATGAATGGCTGTAACTTAATGTTTTGCTTTATTTGGACAATAACTAAGCAGAAACACACGTTTTCAAAATTTTTCTGTTTCTGTCTGTCTTTCCGGCTTTGACGCAAAAACGGCTGAACCGATTGTAATTAAACGTTCACACATTATTAGGTGTGCCTCGACATGTAATCTGCGTTTGGTTTTATTTCAATAACCTCACGCCTTCTACCCCCTCCCATACAAAATGACTCGTTTTCAAAGATATATAATAATCGAATTTTCTTGAAAACCATAGGAGCGAAAGATTACAATATTTTATTTTTATAATGATTATGATCTATGATATCTACGTAAAACCGAATCATACGATACTCTAGATGAATTACAAATATATGTGATCTTTAAAGTTTAGTATGGAGAGCGGTAGAAGGAGTGACAGCATTGAATTAATTTCTTCACAACATGCTGGAGTAGCTATAAAAATGATTTATTCATAATTGAAGTTTCGAAAATTGAATAGGAACTGAAAAATTAGTGTGTTGGATTTAGTGAAATTGTGCAGTTTGTATAGGAGGTGGTAGAAGGAGTGAGGGGCTTTCAGTGATTTTTTTTAGTAAAAACTATGCAATTGATATCTCTTACGTTTCAGACCAAGAACTTTAATACTTTTCAAGAAAGTCGGTTTCTTATAAAGTTGTGAAATTGTGTCACATTGTATGGAAGGGGGTAGGAGGAGTGAAGCTATTTTTTTTAATCTTAATAATAATGGTAATTACGTATTAAGCTATATTTTATGCTAGGGTGTAGCCTATTGGGTTGCGTGTTGGTCCACAATGCGAAGGTCGTGAGTTCAAATTCCGGTCAACGTATAATTCTAGCACACTGCCTGCTTGGATGTACATTGGTCACCTGAATCTATGAAAATGAAAAAACAAATCGTAGATAGAGGGTTGTGCGAAAGGTTAACATCCCTCTCATAATAAGTAATTAAGATGTTAAGGAAGCTGAATGTCAGGAGGCCAACGTTCGATCTGGGTTATAAAGCCAATGTACATTGTGACAAAAAAGTAATAGCAATTTGTAAATAAAATTACTCTGGGGAATGATATTTCAACAATTTTTTTTACTCTCTACTACTGAGGTGTACTCAATCAACCAGCAGTTGTAAGCAAGCTGATTAACATGCCGCGCTAATTTTTGGGATAATAATTAAGGACAGTCCTACCTACTTATAAAAAATTTTTTTTTTGAAATATCATTCCCTAGAGTAATTTCATTTATAAATCGCTGTTACTTTTTTGTCACAATTTAGATGTAGACGTACTAAGCACAAAATTCGAGCACGACAAATCTTATACATACTGAAAAAATTAGTTTATGGTATTTCATGAAAAGTACGGTTTGTGTGGGAGGTGGTGGAAGGAGTAGAGGGATTCAAATAATTTGTTAACTATAGATTACATTAACGATAAAATTATTAGCTTTTATTGTTTCCAAGAAAACTTGATTATTGTAAATTTTTGAAAATGAGTTATTTTGTATGGGAGGGGGTAGAAGTGGTGGAGCGCTTTAGCTTGTTCAAGAATTTGACCTTAGTTTTTCGCTAAAAACAATGTGTACAAAATTTGAACTTTCTTGCTTAACGCCTTCTGAAGCTAGAGAGCGAACAGATGAACAGAAGGACGGACGGACAGACAGACATCCGGTTTTTAAGTTTTTGAGCGATAAAACAAACTTCTGTCCAATCCATTTTTTGCTCAGAGCCTTATTTCTTAGCGTTACAAACTTTCGAGCAGACTTACAATACTCTCAGATTTCATCTAGAGTATAGAAAAGTCTGATAACGCTACGTAAAATTTAATTTAAATTCATTAGAAAAACTACTTTAATTACATAACCTAGAAATTATCCAAGAAAATTGAAGCGAAAATTTTCATTTAAGCTTTGTAATAACTCTTCAGAAATGTCACTGAACCTCTGGGACATAATAAATTTTCTTCTCACTATACAATTCAGAAGGTGGGCTACCCTGTAGACCTATACGTTTCTTCCTGCAGGCATAAATACGTTATATCTAAAGTAGGTCTTTTACAGCCATCATTTAAGTTAGTAGAACGACGTCGTCTCGTTGTGGTTGCATTCCAGGATATAACAGCATCACTTTGCAACCGCACCACCGTATGTGCGGTGCATTTTGTGTTTCATCTATTTTCGTATATATTGTGAAAATATGCAACTTTTGCTGCTTGCGAAACTCTCGAAGAGTCAGAACATTCATATTTGTAGAATAAGCTCGGTGCACCTGAAGTCATTTTACAAAGTCATTTCAATAATGGAGGTGATGAAATGCATTACGAAGCTTATTTGCTAAGTGCATAGCGTGAAGATTTTCAACTAAATTTGTAGGATTTAAAAGTAGACATTTTGCATTTAAAGTTGTAAATTTAAAATTCAAATTCAAACGATGGATACGAAAATAGATTTCGGATGAGTCTGAAGGGCTAGAGATATACTAGCTGTGTCTTGCAGCATTCAAATTGTAATCAGATATAATATGAACATTTCAGACTTACCTACTTAGTTCAAAAATATCATCACTTTGCAATATCCTTCCCGAAAAATTAAGTAAAACGATAAAAATCTGAAAGAATATTCCGGGGACTCACAACTTATCACCATTAGTAAATTTAAGCAAATATGAAGAAGATGTGGAAATAATGCAAAAATATTGAAGATTTGCCAACACTTTAACTCAGGATGTTTTTTGATCCGATTGAAAACACAGTGAAATGGGGGTTTAATATATCCAAAAACCATTTACACAACTAAAATAATAATTATTTGAAGCTACACTACAATTTGGTCATACAAAATTTTTCGACCAGTAGCTCGGTTCTGTATCTTCTACCCTGAAACGATCCGCTTGTGATGTAAGCAAAATTCTCGCTACTCTTTTTTAACCCTAATGAAGGGCAAGAGGGATCTCAAAACTGTTGATGCAATTAAAAACGAACGAATTCCGGATTTTACATTGTTTGATTTATTATGTGTGGAATTTAGCTCAATGAATTTTTAAGTGTTTCTTTTTGAGGCTCCCCTTACTAGACAACAATTTAATATATGTATATTAATTTTATAATATTATCAATTCACATTATGAAAATTATTTGAATCGCCATACTCCTTCTCCCACCTCCCATACAAATTGCATTTTTTGTTGAAATACTATAAATCAATTTACTCAGTACGTATACAATTTATGGACCTGAAATTATGCAGTAAATATTTAGTTATAATTATTAATAAAACCAAAAAAATAGACGATTAGCTGCACTCCTTCTACCCCTTGCTATACAAGATAACACAAAAAGTCGATTTTCTTGAAAAATATGAATGTTTAGGGGTAGGATAATTTTTTTGTCATTAATTATACCCTCCGCTTTTTACAATTTCCAAAAATATAATTTTACTTTATTATTTTAATAATAAAGTATTGTGATCGACTTCGATAGAAAAAATTTGATATCCTGAAATTTTGTTTTTTCGCGTTTCATGACTAAAATAGCCTACAAATGGAAAAAAAAAAATCCGTCTGTCTGTACGCCGTGCGTGTATACTCAACGCACATTAACTCCAAAACCCTTCAAGATAAAAAGTTAATTTTCGGGTGGATTGTAGATGGTTGCGGATATCAGACGGACACCCATTGTGGAGGGTGTACGGGTTAAGGGAGGAGGGGGAGGGGGGTGGTTTTTTAAATGAATATATATTCGAAATAACTTACCATAAAAAATTCATATTTCGGGACCATTAAGGATCCAGATCCACTAGAATCAGCTTAGATGGAGGCTAATTATTGTTAGGGGGAGGGTCAGGGCGTGCAAAGAAAAACATTTAAAAATGAATATCTCGGCTATTTCTTAAGCTGTGTAATTGAAACTTGGAACATATATTATGCTATACTAGAGAAATACGAGAAAAATATAATATTTGGACATAATAGTAGTGGAGGGAAAAGGGGAGCATTTCAAAAATGGTGCACTTTCCAAAATTTCAAACTGAACTGAGTACAAATATCAAGTTGAAATTTCGTCAGATTGTAGAACTATGTAATTTTTTTTTGGACAAATCTTACGTTGGTGTGTAAGGGGAGGGAGTGGTAAGCAAAAATGTCGAAAATTTTGAGTTATTTTTTAGGGCTCTGGTGAAAGATACAAAGTTTAAATTTTGCAAGTGGATACAACTATTTCATATACATAGAAAAACATAACAGAATTATGATTGGGCGTAAGGCCCAATCATATGATACTCTAGATGAAATAGGAAAGAGTTTATTGTACCGGATAACATGTCTTCTCAAATTCTTTCGAATAGTTGCTTTTGTATGGGAGGTGGTAAAAGCAGAGGGGGGAGGTTTGTAATTTTTGTATGTAACACCGAACGTAGTATATTTTTTAATTTAAAGTTTTTTGATTTCATATTTTTCGAGGAAATTGAACAATTTTTGTTTGAATTTATGGCATTTGTATGGGAGGTGGCGGAAAAAGTGGGAGATTTTGGATAATGCTTATCAACATCCTAATCACATTGCTTCGTTACAATTTTAAAGTCGATAGCTCTCATATGTTCGAAGGAGTAATACTTTCCAAAACAAAAATTTGTATGGGAGGTGGTAGAAGGAGTGAGGTGAAGACGATATTTTTTTTAGCATTTATTACAATTATTAAGGGACAAATTCTGGCAAAATTTCAAGTTTCTACTTCTTCTAGTTTCAATGAAATTCGATTAAATGCATTTACCGAAATTGTGCATTTGTATGGGAGGGGTTAGAGGGAATATTCGAATCAAAAACAAATTTTTCAACATCAATGATATTTACAATCGTATACTCTTCTCAAATTTTAAAGTTGATAGCATTGACGGTTTTGAAGAAAAATAATTTAATTGAAATGCCGCAATTTCGTGAAATTTGCATGGAAGGGGGTAGAAGGAGTGAGGTGAAGTGGATAGTTTTTCCAAAATTGGTTGCAATTGTAATAAAAAAAAATTATGACAAAAATTGGTTCTTTTAGCTTTGTTAGTTGCAATGCAAACCGAATAAATGCATTTTGAAAATTGTGCATTTGTGTGGTAAGTGGTAGAAAAAGTAAAGGGATCAGATCAATATTTTTTGAGATTAATGATATTTACATCATTATACTATGACCTAATTTTCAAGTCAATAGTTGAAATGGTTTCGAAGAAACATCAATTTTTTAAATTTCGAAATTCCATGAAATTTGTATGGGAGGGGGTAGAAGGAGCTTACGAACTTAAAGTTAATTTTTTGCTAAGAATGACAGATGGGAAATTTCAGTACGATAGGTCAAAACGTTTGAAAGTTATGTTATTGACAGACAGACAGACAGGCTGACAGACGGTCACTCGAAATCGAGGTTTTTGAGCGACAACAAATAATTCTGTACCCTTGGCGACTCTGTGCGAGCATTGTTTCTTAGCGTTACAAACGGTAAGGCAAACACAATATACCCTCAAATTTTGTGAAAAGCCCACTGTAAATAACATCAACAGCTCTGCTACTGGATCCTATCTCCACCTCCCCGCGATGGCCACCGGGTGTTTTTTTTCGAAACAGCAGACGGAGAAGGGTGAAGGCGAGTGTTTCGCGCCTCTAATCGGAATTACCATCCAGACCAGCCCTCCAGGTTGGGGGTTGGGCGAAACGCTGACAACGTCTCCCCGGAAAAAACTCGCGTGTCCAGGAACCCGGATTACAGCCTCGGATTGGACGGCAACAACTACGGCAACGGAAAATGGACTATTCTTTTGGATCTTGGAATGTGCATTCACTACGTCGAACGGGTGCACTGCGGGAACTTCTTCAGGAGATTTCTCGTAACAACATCAGCATCCTCGCTCTCCAAGAAACGAAATGGCTCGAAAGCGAAGTTAACGATTGCAGATCTCACACGATTCTTACCAGCGGGAAAAAAGCAAGGAAGCAGAGAATTCGGTGTCGCCTTTGTGGTAGATAATGCGTTCAAACAACTCGTAACGAAATTTATATCGATCAATGAACGAATCTGCTTAATTCGCTTCAAGTTGAAGTTCTTCAGCGTTTAGTTCATCAACTGCCATGCTTCTACAGAGGAGAAAGATGATGTCATTAAAGACGAATTCTACGCCCGACTTGACAGCACTTTTGACGGACTGCCCTCCAATGACATCAAAATTCTAATAGGAGACTTCAACGGTAAAATTGGCAACGAACTGTTTCATAGGGGCAGGAGGGCATACCCTCCATAATGAAACGAATGACAATGGCCAAAGACTTATTGACTTCGCCAGCAGTAAGAAACTAGTCATGAGCTTTACCTGCTTCTCACATAAAAATATTCAATGGGCATCACCAGATGGGCACACCTTCAATCCGTTCTCATCGAAAAAAGGGTTGCCTCCAGCATTCTAGATGTCAGGACTCTACGTGGCGCGAAATGTGACTCGGACCATTTTCTTGTTCGAGCTAAATAACGCTGTCGCATAGCTAACAAGGGATACACTAAAAGGAGCTGGGCTCCGAAGCTCAATGTGCAAAAACTGAAGGACGACACAACGAAAGTGAAATATATGGTCACAATCAAAGCACATATTGAGGAATTACCTCAGGCTGAGCCTGAGGAAAGTATTGACCAAATGCGGCAGAACATTAAGGATAGTATTCAGCGTGCAGCTGAATACACTTTAGGACATTTAGAGCGGAGAAAACGAAATGACTAGTTCGATGAGAAATGCCAAGAAGCCATCATCAAGAGAAACGAAGCCTATCGACTATTTCTCAAAAGACGAACAAGAGCTAGAGAGGGCAACTATCAGCGGCTCAGGCGAGACGGCAAGAAGATCTGTAGACGAAAACAACGGAAAATAAACAAGGACAACATTTTATAACTGGACGAAAACCTGAAGAAAAATGACGTGCGAGCAGCATGTAATACCGTGAAAAAAATGAGACAAGGTTACAAACCGCAAACTACTGTCTGTAAGGCCGAAGAATGCAACATCATAAGCGACACTACCGAAATTAATGCACGAAATAGAACGACATCACAGACTGAACTGTTTATAATTCCGGAAGATCCACACGGAGATCAACTGCCCATTGCTCCAAATTATGATGAAGTAGAGACAGCCCTAGAAAATTTACAAGGTGCCCGGAATTAACGGAATCCCTGCAGAGCTTACCAGTCGAATATTTAAATTAATTGCTAAAATCTGGACAATTGAAAAATTACCCGATGACTAGTGGAAGAGCATTATATGTCCGGTATACAAAAAGGGTGACCGTCTGCGTTGCGAAAATTACAGAGGAATTTCATTGTTGTATACGTGTTACAAAATTTTAACGAAAATTATCGAACGAAGACTCAGTGATTAACTAGGTGTCCCACCGAAATTAGTTCGGTTAATAAAATCCACAATGGATAACAATGAGTGCCAAATAAAAATCTAAAACGAATTGACTCAAAGCTTTCTAATGTAGTCAGGTCTCAAACAAGGAGATGGTCTCGCCACCATGCTATTTAACTTGGTGCTCGAGTATGACGTCAGGAAGGCAACAACAGCAGAGGTACGCTACTTGTAAAATCCGCACAGTTGGTGGCGTACGCAGACGACGTGGATATTCTGGCCCGATCAATACTTTGCGTTAAGGAAGTATTTCAGGAGTTGGAGTCAGTAGCGGGTGAAGTAGGGCTCAGGGTCAATGAAGCGAAAACTAAATATATGACCCAGACACGAAGGACTGTCCCAGAGAAGCAGAACATTACTATATGCGACTACAGCTTCGAGCAGGTGAATGAATTCGTATACCTGGCAGCCCTTCTCACTAAGGACGGCAATGAGCGACATGAAATTCAAAGAAAAATCACGACAGCGAACAAAGCATTTTACGCGGTCCTCCCCATAATAAAATCAACGAAGGTCTATCGAAACAATAAACTACGCATCTACAAGATATTAATTCGTCCTGTACTGATATATGGACGCGAAACATGGACCTTGACGCGGTCTTCGGAGAAGGCAATCGGCACGTTTGAGCGAAAAATTCTTCGG
Source organism: Chorisops tibialis (assembly GCA_963669355.1). Taxonomy (NCBI): domain Eukaryota; kingdom Metazoa; phylum Arthropoda; class Insecta; order Diptera; family Stratiomyidae; genus Chorisops; species Chorisops tibialis. The sequence goes on from OY770262.1 coordinate 249,561,696, forward strand.
AAGGTGTACGGAGCAGTTAAGGAAGGAGATGATTGGCGAATTCGATACCACCATGAGCTGTATCAACTATTTGACGACCACCAGCATCTATCGTGATAAAACTGCGCAAGCTACAATGGGCTGGCCACGTGGAACGAATGCACGAGGAACGAATCCCAAAACGAGTCCTCAAGGGCAAAGCTCAAGGCAACCGACCGCAAGTGAAGCCACGAAAGTGATGAGAGGACTCAGTCGACGCAGATTGCAGATCGCTTCTCGATTTTTCAAGCTGGAGGACGCGGTCGTTGGACCGAGACAACTGGAGGAGGTGCATCCGGGAGGCCAAGGCTCGATATGTGCTGTAGCGCCATTGCATCATCATCATCATCAAATATTTAACCATTTTTGCAAAATACAGGCTCGAATTTTCAAGAAAAAAACGCTGGTTTTCAATTTGCACTCCCATTACAATGTACCAGTTATCTCATATCAAAATTATTAAGATCAAATTTTATACAAAAGTATTTTGGTAGTGATTATAGAGAGATGTATAAAAATAATCGATCTTGCCACCCTTTCAATCACTTCCCAAGCAAAACGACACAATTTCACAAGTTTATCGCTTTTCTTGGAAATGCGTTAAGGTTACTGGTCTTAAATTTAAATCCATTTCCATATCGATTTTAGATCCCTCCCTGCCTTCCCATACAAAAGTCGCATTTTAGCAACACGCCTTAAAACAAAAGAATGATGCTCTAATTAAATTTAATTTACTTTTTTTAAGTTTCTGATATGAGATGGAAATTACCTTTTAAAGTCAATATTGGAAAGCTCTAAGACTGAGGCCGAATTCTCTTCTGGGTATAAAGTTTGCTGCAATAGATTTTCCACTCCTGGGTGTATTGTGTCCAAAGTGCAAAAAAAAAAAATCTCATCATCACTAAGCAAACGTACATTATGCTCGAACCTATAACTACAATATATCAAATGCTCGTATATTTACATTGAGATCACATATGGTATGTACGAGTATATTACAAGTGCAGAAGAGTAGCATTTTTATGAAACCAGTGAAGGTCTATAGAAAAGAGATTTTTCCCAACATGGCCCACCCTTTTCATATTTGCATATTGCACGAGAACGATATCCTTTTCAGAGTTTGCTGTAACTTCTACCAAGTTTTTGAAACATTTTCCTAACCATTTTACCATATAAAATCCTTGAGGCACTCTCAACTTTGTCACCGTTTAAGGAAAATTTATGCTCGACAGTTAGAGGTAGGTTACCTTACTAGCACTACAACAAGTTGTATGTTAGGAGTAGAGTGGAAAAGGCTAGGGGAGTGGGGACTTGATGACGACGACGATTATCTATGCTAATGCACTTCTTCGTTTTCTCGCTCTTGATTTCTTGAGATGATTCTTGCCTTTTTCGAATTATTCTGCAGGTCAAAGTCCTCTCTTATGGGCTAGAACTTACGGAAGTTTTAGTTTTAGGAGATGGTTGAATCGGATTTCTAGAAAATTTGTGATCCCCTAAGAAATACTTTTCACATTTATTTAAATGGTTTAAGGAAAGAGATTTGTTGAGCTAAAGGAAAGATTTGATCGGTTAACTCAATCGGTATTTGAAATTCAAGCATTGTTAATTATCTAACATTTGTTCGTTTTTGATGAATTGAAAAATGCATAATTGTAATATTGATTTTTTTGAATAGTCGCCAATACTCCTTTGGAAATATGATAAAAGTTATGAGATGGAAAAAATGAGTTCTGGAGTTTTCCAACGGCCCACAATATGATTTGACGATTTGCTGCGTTATCATAAACAAACTAATTCTATCCGTAGTCATAACTTCAATTTTACTTTATTATTCTAATAATAAAGTGTTGTGATCGACACGGAAAAAAAAAAAAAAAAATTTGCTGCCCTGAAATTTTGTTTTTTTGCCTTTCATGAGTAAATTAGCCTAAAAATGCAAAAAAAAAATCCGTCCCGCCGTACATATGGACTCATATCTCCGAGACCGTTAAAGCTAGAATGTTCGTTTTTGGACAGATTGTTGATTGGGTAAGTGAGCTCCAATTTCTAAATTTTGGGGAGTGGAAGGGGGAGGTGGGGGGAGGGAAAGAGTCAAAAACTTACTTTTCCACCAGGAATGCAGATAGGAAGCTGAAAATCAGCAAAGATATAGAGAGGGATGTGGGACAAACTACAAAAATAATTTAATTTTTTTATCCATTGGCGTCCGAAAAGGGGGGGCTAAAAACAAATTGTCGGCAGAATTGATTTTTCCAAATGATTATATCTTCGAAATTACTTATTATAAAAAATTCATATTTTGGGACCATTAAGACGGCACATAGCTCCACCAGAATCAGCTTAGAGAGAGGCTAATTATTGCAAGGGGGAGGGACAGGGGGGATGCAACGAAAATCACTTAAAATTGAATATCTCAACTATCTCTTAAGCTATCTAATTGAAACTTAAAACATATATTAAGCTATACTAGAAAAATATGAAAAAAATATAGCGTGAAAGAAAAGATTTCCGGATTCTACACTGTTACGCTTTATTATTCGTGACGTTTCGGTCTCTGCTGAGACCTTTATCAAACTGTTTGATAAAGGTCTCAGCAGTTTGATAAAGGTCTCAGCAGAGACCGAAACGTCACGAATAATAAAGCGTAACAGTGTAGAATCCGGAAATGTTTTCTTTCTTTTCGAAATGCACTGTGAAAACATTCACCAAACCAAAATATAACGTGTTGAAATAAAAGTAGTGGGGGGAAATGGGAAGCATTTCATGGCGCACTTTTCAAAATTACAAATCGTTATATCTCAAAATTGAGTACATATACTAAATTGAAAATTTGTTAGATTGTAGAACTAAATAACTTTTAATTTTTGTAAAAATTTTGAGTTGGGTGGTGTAAGGGGAGGAAGGTGGTAAGCAGAAATGTCCAAAAGTTTAAGTAATTTTTTTAGGGCTCTGGTGAAAGATACAAAGTTTAAATTTTGCATTTGGATACATCTATTTTATATACATAGAAAAAAAATAACAATTTGTTCCACAATTGTTATAAACCGACCCCTCGGTCTAACGTGCACAAAGTGTTTCATGTGCATTGAAAAAAACACATAAACTGAAAATTTTTGAATTAAATTTTAAGGTAGGAACTTGAAAATTTGCAAAATGTATTAAAAAAAAATCCTTATGAAATATTAACTGGTCGAATACCTTTAAAACTTCTACCCCCTCCCATACAAAATTATTTTTTCGACCATTTTCAAGAAATCAATTATCACCTAACTATTAAAAGCTATCAATTTAAAATTTTGCATAAGAACTTCTAAAAATAGTTGAAACAAAATTGTCTCAAACGTTTTGAAATCGCGCATGCCCTTCTACCACCTCCCATACAAAAGTGTGATTTCGACCAATTTCATTAAATCAACTAATAACAAACAACTTAAAAGCTACGAAGTTGAAATTTTGTACGACCACCTTACAAGAGAAATGAAATAAAATTGCATCACAAATTTTACGATTCCCTTACCCGCTCTACCCCCACCCATACAAATGTTCGGTTCCGTGAATGAAATACATTCTATACAGAGAATATTGGTCATGATTCAAGCAATCAATTAAGAAGGTATTAACATCCTCCCACCCTTACTATCACCCTCCGCTCCCCTCATAAATACCCAAACTTGCATAATCGAATGAAATATTGTTAAATTAATAACAGCCCTGCCCAAGAATTCTCTTTCACTTAGTCTCCCAAACCACTCTAACCTGCATATTGACTTTCCATGCATCCGCAACTTGTCCCAAAAATAGTAAAGTTTCGCCCGACTTGTTGGCAGTTTATTTTTCTTTTTCTTGCCTCAGAATGTACCACATTATTTTATTTTGAGTCTGATTTTACTAAGCAAAAGGAAGTCCTATCTGTAGTCAATTATATAGTGTACCATTAGAGTAATGATACACCTAGGCTAAGCCCTACTATCCTATAGTCTATAAGGCATTGTGTATCCTTAATTGGTCTTTAGACAGCTCTGTTGGCTACTTGTCTATATAGAGAATCTACTCTAGTATCATTTGCGAAATACTTGACTTCGGTTGGGCAATAGATACAGATAAACCATCAGAAATCTGTTGCATTCCAAACCCATTTCCTCTTCTCTTCTTGACTTGCCTCATAGATCTCCAGACTTTTATAACTGAAGAAATTTTAAGTCCTTAAAGCTATCGTCATTAAAGGAGTCAAATTTCTGGTACATTGTGAACGCAATTAAAACAACTCATAACACGATTTCATTCATTTGAAATATCCTTCTTACTTGTCATAAATCAAAATAATAATTTATTTTTAACCAAGCTATATCAACAACTAAAAATTCTTTTGAAGTCCTTATCGAATGTCGAGATGACAGAAAAAAATGAAGAATGAATGACAGTTGGAAATTTATTTTTGTTCGTCTGCTCTTGTAATAAAGAAAATTTCTTACGATTTTTTTCAAAGAATCATGTTCGCAATAATGATGATCTACTTGAAAAATGTTCTCTTATTCCATGTTTTGTAAAATAAATTTGGTAGAATCCTTAAATTTCCTTTTTCATGTTTTAATAGATGTCGGATCAAATTAAAAAAAAAAACATAATGTTGTGTAAAGCCGAATCATAAGATACTCTAGAAGAAATGGGACAGAGTTTAATGTACGGGAAAATATAATGGCATGTCAAAATCGTTTGAATTGTGAATAGTGACTTATGTATGGGAGGTGGTAGAAGCAGAGGGGGGAGGTTTGTAATTCCTGTATTTGACACCGAATATTGTACGCAAAATGTTTCGCGCAGAATTTAAAGTTTGTAGGACTACGACTTCTTTTCCTCCCAATCAATGTGTTTGTTGGGATATTTTTACTATTACAATCAGATGAATCCGAGGAAAACAATAAAAGTTTTCGTGAGCTAGACTTTCTGTTGATAAATCGTATTGAAGAACAATCAGATGATTCACTGTTTTCCACATCCATATTGTTATTAATCTCACTCATCTTGACTAGAACGGTACAATATTTATTTCTTTATAATTATCAAGAAATAATTTTTTATAATAACTCAAACCTAAACGCGATCTGCGAGTAATGTTGTGAAAAGGCCAAAAAAATACGTAGTCCGTGTAATATTGGTAAAGTAGAAGTTAAAATAAATCCAATTATACTTTATTTTTAAAATAATTAATTCCACTTCACAAGTACGGGATCCTGCGGCAATTAGACTGTGCTTGACTAACTTATTTTACTTTAATTCTGGTAAGAAGGCACTAAAATTTGACATTATCATGGAACGCTTGCTAGTGTATTTGAGTTGGACAAAAAATTTACAGTAACTGCAAATTGATAACTGTTATCATTCAACGGTTGCTAGTGGTGCATTGCAATTGCGTTATTGAAACGATTTACATAAGAGTATGGAGTTAATCAAAATGTCTTCTGAAATAAATTACTTATTATTCAATGGCCCAAAAAATTTCGTCGTTTAATGGTGTTAATCTTTACTATTCAGGAAAGTTATAATAAATATTGTTATGGATCTGGAAAACCGCCGATATTTCTGGAAAATACAAGAACAGTATCCCCTACTATGTAAAACGCCATCTAGAACGTTCAAGCAAACACCCGACGGAACTTGAATAGTCTAGACATACACCTAAAACCGCCTGACGGAAGCTTCCAGAACTAGGGAGATTTGCTATAAAAAGCACGGAGCTGTCAGCAGCGAAATCTGAACGCGAACAGTAGTGAACGCGATAGAAAGCAAAATATCGGTTGAGCGATTTAAGGCGAATTAAGTTAACGTGAAAATTAAATAAAACGTGCGAATAAATAAATTATCCTTTTATTTTTAAACGAATTGTGTTTTCTTTGAAATCCGTCGAACTAGGGGGTTCGCAACAATATAAAAAGTTATGACTATCCCAAGTGCTTTGACACTGAAATTTAAGATTTTTCAAAAAGTGGAGTGAATCACTTTGTGCACTGAACGGCTCAACTAATAACCAACAAACTAAAAGCTACGAACTTGAAATTTTATACAAGCACCTTACAAGAGAAGCGAAATAAAACTGCATATCAAATTTTACGATTCTCCTATATTCTCTACCCCCTCCCATACAAATGTTCGGTTTCGTGAATGTAAAATACACCGAATTTTATGAAAATTGTATGCAACTTCGCTTATGAAACACATTCTATGCAGAGAATATTGGACGAGATTCAAACAATTAATTAAAAAACTATTACCATCCTTCCACCCTCCTCCTCCCCTCATAAAAACCCAAACTTGCAGAAACGAATGAAATATTGTTAAATTGACAACAGCCCTGCCCAAGAACTCCCTTTCAATTAGCCTTCCCTAACCACTTTAACCTGCATATTGACTTTCCACTCATCCGCAACTTATCCCAAGAATAATAAAGTTTCGCCCGACTTGTTGGCAGTTTATTTGTATTTCATTTGAAATGTAAATTTGGAAATTCCGTTTCTACTAGATACATAAGAAACTCATTAAGAATTGACCTCTATCCTAATTCCATTTTATCCTGAAAAATTATATACGTATATTCAAATATATATCTCCTCTAGAATTGAGCTAACCGATTAACACAATTCTATTTACCTCACGTAAGAGGGAGGAATAGTTTTCTACAATAGTGCATTAAAACATGAACAAACATTTGTTGAATTTATTAAGTGCGATGTTGGCTCTTTTTTTTCGTTCGTGTTGAACAACTAACGAATATGATGGGAATTTTTGAATCCTTAAAGACGCTAGAAGGCTCTAGAACGAAATAATGCGGCCGGGCGTCATGAATAAACGAAAGAAGCCACTTTAGCTTCTTCTTAAAATGCAAAGTTTCCTTTTACCGTGGAAACATTTCTTGCGTTTCAAAAGAAAAGTAAGATCTATGGCGAGAATGAATGCTTTCAGGTTTTTGCTCACAGGTTTGGGTGATTTTTAAGGGTAGTTCCTGTGCTGATTTCTCTTCCTTCCTTCGGTGGTGCGGTATATTCCAAGCGATATATGTTTACTTTGTTTGGATATCATTAGAAGCATTGTACGCGTTCGAGTATGTTTGCTATTATTCTGGGCTGCTGTTCTTAATGTTTATGAAGTTTCGCTACCCGACCAAGGCGTTCCATGGGTTTTCATTATTTATGCACATTTGATCGGTGTTACATTTTGTCAGACAAGCGGTTACACAACTTTGCACAATAGTGAAAAATTGCATAGATTGTAACCGTAGGCCGTAAAGCACGGTAACTGCTAGCAAGAATGAGGTGGCTGTTTAACCGTGCTTATTTGACGTAACCTTTACTGGAACAGATCCATGAGGGTCCTAAAACCTAGTCGAGACTTTTCATGGAGCGTACCAGGTGTGAAAGATCTTGTTGTGACTCTGATGGGGGGAGGGGGTTCTTGCCACCAGATCTCCACGGTACATTATTTGTGCATCGAAGGGTTGGCCGGGTGGGATATAAGGCTTCCCAAGCCCTATCCTCTTCGAGGTTGCCAAAGTCTTTAATTGAAGGGGGGATATTCCCTATCACAAATAGGCAGGACAAGGTGGTGTTCCTTGGAGATGGGCGTGGCTAAATTTTATTTCTAATTCCCAAAGGAATTAGCATTGTCAGGCAGTCCCCTCATTCCATCCCATAAAACCGCCTGCAGTGACATTTCCTAGCACGTCATCTCCAGTTCTCTACCAGAGGTGGAGCTGAGTTATCATTACCTGCAGCTACAGAACACATGGACGGTATGCAAATATAACCACAGAAGGAGTAATTTGTATGCTACAAAATCCTCTTCTCACAACGGCTTGTTGCAATAAAAAAATGATAAATACACTATAGCAGTAAAGTAACAAACAAATTTAAAAATGCATTCTTGCTTGCAATTCTATACCTTGGATATATATTTTATTTAATTATACTCTAGATGGAATCTGAGAGTATATTGTGTTTGCCTTACCGTTTGTAACGCTAAGAAATAACGCTCGCACAGAGCCGCCAAGGGTACAGAAATATTTGTTGTCGCTCAAAAACTTCGATTCCGAGTTGCTGTCTGTCCGTCTGTCCGTCTGTCCGTCTGTCTGTCTGTCCGTCTGTCTACAGCATAACTCTCGAACGCTTTGAGCTATCGTGCTCAATTTTTTTGTGTGTTATTTTTAGCTAAGAAGAAACTTTAAGTTCGTGAACGGGCCACATCCCCCCACTCCTTCTACCCCCTCCCATACAAATTTCACGAAATTCCGAAATTTCCAGAAATTGATTTTCCTTTGAAACTATTTAAGCTACCAATTTTAAATTTAGGTCAAAGTAGTATCATATAGATATCATTAATATGACACAATATTGATCTGATCCTGTCACTCCTTCTACCCCCTCCCATACAAATGCATAATTTTGAAAAATGCAATTTTTCGATTTTCATTGAAACTAGCAAAGTTATAAAAACGAATTTTTGCCACAATTAATTTTATTATAATTCCAATCAGAATTAAAATAAAATTATGTACTTCACCTCACTCCTTCTACCCCCTCCCATACAAATTTCACGAAATTTTGAAATTTAAATTAAATTATTTTTCTTCGAAACTGTTAAAGCTATCAACTTGATATTTTGCATAAAGTATAAAAATATTAATATCAATAACGGGAAAAAAATGTGTTTTGATCCGTACACTCCTTCTACTCCCTCCCATACAAATGTATAATTTTTGTTAAGTGCATTATATCGATTTCCATTAAAACTAGAAAAAGTATAAACTTATAATTTTGCCAGAGTTTGTTTTTTAATAATTGCAATAAATGCTAAAAAAAATTATCAGCTCCTCTTCACTCCTTCTACCCCCTCCCATACAAATATCTGTATTTTAAATTCAACAAAAGCATTTCTCCTTCGAATATATTAGAACTATCAAATTTGAAATTGAACCAAAGCGTGGTGATAAGGATGATATGATAAGCAGTTTCAAAATCATCTTAGACGCTCCACTTCCCCTGCCACCTCCCATACAAATGCCTCAATTTCAGGAAAACTATGTCCAATTGAAAATAATGAAACCTGCAAACCTTAAATTCAGCACGAAAAATTTTGCATACTACATTAGGTGTCATATCCAAAAATTACAAACCTTCCTCCTCTCCTTCTACCACCTCCCATACAAAAGTCACTATTAATTATTTAAAAGAATTGGAGGTGACATATTTTCCGGTACATTGAACTTTTTCTCATTTCATCTAGAGTATCATATGATTGGGCTTTACGCCCAATCATAATTCTTTAATGTTTTTTTTTTTGTTTTGATATTTTTGTTTATTTTGTTGTTCTTCTTTGAAGATATATTTTTAAATCTCTGTATTTAAGTCCAGTTCTGTTGTTTTTGCGATGTCAACTTGTGTTTAGTGTCACTTTTTCATTATACTTTAGAAGAAATCTGAGAGTATTATAAGTTTGCTCTAAAGTTTGCTACGCTAAGAAATAAGGCTCGGAGAAAAAAATAATGATACAGAAGTTTATATTATGATTCAAAAATCTCAAAACCGTATGTCCGTAATTTATCGAGCTGAAATTTTGATCAAAATATTTATTTAGAGTTATTAGTAAGACCAAAAAAAATTAAATGATTAGCTTCACTCCTTCTACCCCTCCCATACAATATTACACAATTTTACAACTTTTCAAAAAGTCGATTTTCCTGAAAAGTTTGAATGCTACTGATCTGCGAAACATGCCAAATGCATGATGTTTATAGTTATGTCTGAGAAACTCACTAAGAACTCGCTACTCCTTCCACCACCTCCCATACAAACTGCACAATTTCACTAAATCCAATACACTTACAACTTTCTCAGTACCTATTGAATTTTTAAAGCTTAAATTTTCAATAAAACATTCAGAAAGCAACTCAACAACATGATGTGAAAAAATTGGTTCAATGCCGTTACCCCTTCTACCACCCGCCATACAAAATTGCTTATAATCAAAAATGTCTCTTCATCTCGATTATCGCATGATTGGGCCTTACGCCCAATCGTAGTACTGTTATGTTTTTATTCTCGTTTGTATTTCTCATTATGCTCAAGATGAAATTTGAGAGTACATTGTGTTTGCCTTACCGTTTGTAACGCTAATAAATAATGCTCGCACAGAGCCGCCAAGGGTACAGAAATATTTGTTGTCGCTCAAAAACCTCGATTCCGTCAGTCCGTCTGTTTGCAGCATAACTCTCGAAAGCTTTGAGCTATTGTGCTAAAAATGTTTGCGTGTCATTTTTAGCAAAAAAGTAAATTTAAGTTCGTGAATGGGCTACATCCCCCTCTTCTTCTACACCCTCCCATACAAATTTCATGAAATTTCGAAATATTAAGAAATTGATTTTACTTTGAAACTATTTAAGCTATCGACTTGAAATTTGGGTTAAAGTATTATGACATAGATTTCATTAAAATGACGGAAATGAAAAATACATATTTTCGATTTTCATTGAAACTAGTAAAGCTGAAAAGACGGAATTTTGCCAGAATTAATTCTACTATAATTGCAATTAGTTTTAAAAAGAATTATTAAATTTACCTCACTCCTTCTACCCCCTCCCATACAAATTTCACGAAATTTTGAAATTTAAATTAAATAATTTTTCTTCGAAACTGTTAAAGCTATCAACTTGATATTTTGTATAAAGAATAAAAATAGAAATATCAACAACACAAAAAAATTTGTTTTTATCCTACACTCCTTCTACCTCCTCCCATACAAATTTATAATTTTTGTTAAATGCATTTTATCGATTTCCATTCAAACTAGAAAAAGTACAAACTTAAAATTTTGCCAGAATTTGTTTTTTAATAATTGCAATAAATGTTAGAAAAAATTATCAGCTCCGCTTCACTCCTTCTACCCCCTCCCATCTGTATTATCAATTAAAAAAAAGCATTTCCCCTTCGAATATATGATAGCTATCGACTTTGAAATTGGTGATAAGGATGATGATAAACAGTTTCGAAATCATCTTAAACGCTCCACTTCCTCTGCCACCTCCCATACAAATGCCCCAATTTCAGGAAAACTATGTCCAATTTCTTTGAAAATAATGAAAATAAAAACTTTAAATTCAGCAAAAAAACATTTTGCATGCCATGTTCGGTGTCATATACGAAAAATACAAACCTCCCGCTCTTCTTTTACTACCACCCATGCAAAAGTCTCTATACATTATTCGAAAGAGTTTGAGATGACACATTTTGCGGTATATTAAAGTCATTCTCATTTCATCTAGAGTATCATATGATTGGGCTTTACGCCCAATCATAATTCTACTATGTTTTTCTTTTTAATTTGCATTTTATTGTGTTATATCAAATACCAGCGATCGCCCGCGACTTTGTCCGCCTAAGAATCACAATATAAGCAATTTTTGAGAATGTAGTTAGTAATACATTATGCGGGATATATAATTTGATTAATTTAATGGCTCTTTGAAGACAATGGTTTGTATTTTGTTGGAATCAGAACCATAAATTATTAAGAATGAAACCACGATACTCGCATTTGTATGGGACAGGCTCGTGTTCAAATCAATCCCGTGATTTGAGATCATATAAGATGGAAGAGCGTTAAGGACATTTGAATAGTTGTAGTTTGTGTTAATTAAAAAAATGCCAAATAAAATAGCATTAAGCTTAAAACAATAACACTACTACGACTCTGCGTAAAGCCAAATCATACGATACTACAGACGAAATTTTTTTGATGTTAAGAATTTTGCATGGGAAGTGGTAGAAAGGGCGACAGCGCTGAACTGATTTGTGTCACATCATGCTAGAAGCTATAAAAATGTTTTGCACCAAACTTAAGTTTAAAAAATTGAATAGATACTGAGAAACTTAGTGCATTGGATTTAGTGAAATTTTGCCATTTGTATGGGAGGTGGTAGAAGGAGAGGAGTGTTTTTTGCTGATTTTTCGAGAAACAATGATATATTTTAAATTTTGGTTCAGTAACGTTCACACTTTTCAAGAAAATAGAATTTTTGAGAAGTTGTAAAATTGTGTCACATTTTACGTGAGGGAGTAGCAGGAGTGAAGCTAATCGGTTAATTTTTTCCCGATATTAATAATAATGCTAATTAAGGATTCGATACAAAATTTTAGCTCGATGAAAACTATACATATTGAGAAAATTTGTTTAGAGTATTTCATGAAAAAGTTTGGTTTGTATGGGAGGTGGTGGAAGGAGTGAGGGGTTGTTAGTGATTTTTAGAAAAAAAAACTATTATACAATCATTATGCAATGGATATATTTTATTTGCTTTACATTTATTTATTTTAATATTTTTTAAGCGTAACAACGTAGAATCCGGAAATCTTTTCTTTCAGCTTACTTGTTGTTGTTTTTTATACGATGCACTTCTTTAGTTTACTTATTCAGTGTACTTTTTATTTTCAAAGTTAACCAGCTGTGTTTTTATTTATTTATTTTTTGATATTCTTCTTTGCTAATATTTTGTAACTTTTTGCTATCAGTATTTTAGAATATTTTATTAACGTGTATTTGTCTTTAGTAGTTTTTACTTAGTTAAATATGGGTTTGTCGTGCAATGCTGATAATGGAGACAAAATCTTCGACACCCATATTTGCGTGTTTTGGTGTTTGTAATAGAAACTACCATGCTAAGTGTGTAGGCCTTAACAATATTATTGCCGAGAGGTTGAACTCTACGCCCGGGCTATATTGGTATTGTCATGATTGTAGGAGTCTCTCACAATCTTCGCTGTCATTCAATATATCTGACATTAGTGCAGAGATGGCTAAAATTAAGGCACAATTGGACAATTTATCTGGTGCGTTTGTCAATCTTGACAAATTTCTTATTTCACTTCAAAAAATTCCAACATCAGTTGATTCTTCAATAATAGTTGATGGTTCGAATTGCTGTGAGAATATGCCCAGCAATAAGCATATTCCTTTTTGTACTGACTCAACTAACTCTATTAATAGTTTGAATTGGGTTGCTGGAAATGCTTCTCGGATTGATAACTGCAATTCAGTTGTAGTGGATATTAATAGTAATAGAAATAGTCCTGCACTTCGTCCACGTCTTACAGGCAGAAAGACTAGAGTGAACAACTCTGCCTTTTCTAAAAATAGCCAAGCTTCTTCAAAAGCACCCTCTAATAAAAATGCTACACTCTCGAAGTCTGTCCAAATTTCTACGATTTCTCAAATGCCTCCAATTAATAACAATCTCACTAAATCTTCTTCTACCTTACCTACACATCAACTAACTATTGTACCTCGTCCGAAAGCCCTATTTATTTCTTGACTTGATCCCCAAACATCCCCAGATGATGTCATTAATTATTTGCTGGAACATTTGTTAAAGAATTGATTTCTCGTCGTAATAGATCACCTGCTACAAGGCCAATAAACTCAGACAGCTGTCTCTTTACTATTAAAACGTAAATGGACTGCGCACTAAAACCCAGATGTTATTTGCTTCAATACAAAATTCTTCTTATGACGTTATTGCTCTAACTGAAACGGGACTAAACTGTAGCTTTTCTGACAATGAACTCATTAGTTCTGACTTCCAAGTCTTTCGTAGAGATGGTTATGTTTCCGATCTTAGATTAAAAGGTCGTGGTGTATTATTAGCAGTCCGAAGCTGCACTAATTGTGTAGTTGTTCCTGTACGGAACCATCATTGTTTGGAGATCTTGTGTGTTAAACTCGTGTTAACTTACTTACTTACGACGGCGCTACAGCCCAAATCGAACTTTGGCCTCCTGAATGCTTTGCCTCCATCCATCTCGGTTCAGTGACCGCGTCCTCCAGTTAGAAAATCTTAGCAGTGATTTGCTGTTCGCGTCTATCGAATCCTCCCAGCGCTTCCGTGGTTTTCCGACCGGTCTATTTCCGTTGACTTTCCCTTTTAGTGTGAATTGGGAATTCTTCCGTCATCCATCCGCTCCACATGATCAACCCATTGTAACTTCTTAAATTTTATGAGGGTTGACACTTCTGGATTGTCGAAGATGGCATACAATTCTCTATTGTATCGTATTCTCCAGATCGAGTCTTCCCTCACAGGTCCGAGGATTCTCCTGAGGACCTTTCTTTCAAAGGCGTTAAGTAGTTTTTCGGACGCTTGAGTTAAAGTCCACGTTTCGCTGCTATAGCATAGCACAGGCCTTATGATGATTTTGTATAGCTTAAGTTTTGTTTTCCTGTGCACGTTCCTGTTTTTGATTATTGGAAGTACCGAATAATAAGTTGTTCGTCATCATTATCTTTTGATTTCGATGGGTTCGCTTCCATCCTTCGATAGGTTCGCCCCTAGGTATATGAAGTTGTCTACTTTTTCTAGGTTATAATCTTCTACGATTGGCGTCTTTTTCCTAGTTTGCGTCATAATTTTTGTTTTGTTTTCATTAATACGTAGTCCAACTTCCCTTGCTACCGAGTCAAGGTTTACAAATACCTCCTTGGCACTCTCCAGAGATCTTGCAAGGATATTTATATCGTCGCCATATGCTACGTGTGGATTTCAAGCATAGTGTTCTCTTGGTGTCAACAGGAAGTTTCCGAGCAACATATTCGTCTGCCAAGTTGAAAAGCATTGGTGCGAGGCCGTTGTCTGTTTTAAAACTGGAAGTCAGATCGTTTCCTAATCTGACTCGTGACAAAGACTCGGTCATTGTCATTTTTGTTAGCCGAACCAGTTTCAGTGGGACTCCAAACTCTAATATACAGTATGCGCCTGTCGATACTGTCTTATGCTTGCTTGAAGTCAACAAATATCTGGTGCACATCAATATTATATTCCCAGCACTTTTCCAGCACCTGTTTAACTGAGAATATCTGGTCCGTGGTTGATCGTCCAGCTCTAAATTCGCCTTGGTATTACTTTGTCAGCATAAGGCTTACTTCTCTTTTTCAGAATTTTCGTCAAGATTTTGTAGGACGTACACAACAGAGATATTCCTCCGCAGTGGCGTGGCGTGACTTTATAGCTAGGGGAAGCAATTATTTTGCGCCAAGCTACAAGCGCTGCGTCAATATGCACGACTCCATTTTTCTTCCTGATCATTTTTCGGCTAGTACAGAATTTCCATACTGGCAATACTTTGTTCGAGACCCAGAGCTTGCAACTGAAAGCACCGGCTGGAAGCAATTGCATTAACGCATCTCTTCTTCGTATAGAAGTGGAACTTGCGCTCGCTACGAGCGAAAATTTTACTGGTATTGGCCGGATGTCTTGTTCTCTTGTATATGCCACTAAAAGCATTGAGAGTAAGGATAAGCATTTTAATGCGACGCATCTCCCCTTCATATTGAAGTCGAACTTGCAGAAAATGTCGTTCGTATTGGCCGGCGGTCTTGTAAATGCGTTTTTAAAATCGCGTCTTTTTCCCTGTGGAAGGCTTTCAACTTTCGTTGGTCAGAAAAAGTGTGATGAAAAAAAGCTGTCCTGATCACGTAAATGCTGTAATCAGTGGTAGACGAAAATAATGCGCGCATTCTTCTAAATATATTTTCATATCCGTGCTGGTTTTAGTGTACATTTTCTCAACTGAATAAATGAAAAAACTTTAGGGAAGCATTGCTTCCCTTGCATCAATGGACGCCACGCCACTGATTCCTCGGTAGTTTCCGCAGCAGAGTTTGTCACCTTTTTTATAAATTTGACATATGATGCTCTTGAGCTAATCTTCAGGAAGTGTTTCCTGCGTTTATATGTCCGTGAGTAATCTATGTAAGAGATGCGCTATGCAGGTGTCACCTGTTTTCAGAAGCTCAGCAGGAATTTGATCAGTGCCCTGTGCTTTGTTCTTTGAGTGGTTCATCAGGGCTGTTTTTACTTTTTCGAGTGTGGGAGGACTCAAAGCGGATCCTTCATCAGCTGTTACATCAGTTATACCTGTACTTGAGTCTGCTGCTACTGTTCATCCAGGCTCGGATTAAGAAGGTGTTGAAAGTATTGCGTCTTTACTTAGAATGTTCCCTTCTGTATCTTAGCAGAAGTTCGTTTTCGGTTGGTGTCACCCTTTGATTCATTTTACAAGAGAATACGTGGCTCTTGTGTTGTGTAATTTAAAGTCTTCGTCCATGTTTTTAATTTCGTCATTATTGTACTTCCGTTTTTTTTGTCTGCATATTTTGTTTGCAAATCGTCTAAGATCATTATATTTGTCCCGTTTGGCTCGTGTCGGCCGTTCTGTTAATATTTTGTAAGCCTGATTTTTTCAGTCTAAGGCATCTTGGCATTCCTTGTCGAACCAGTCATTTCTTTTGCGTCGGAGTTGTTGCCCTATCACCTCCTCTGCGACAGATGTAATGCCATCTTTGATATTTTGCCACATTTCTTCTATTGGCATGCTGGCGTTATTGTTCAGTATTGGCGAAGTGCCTTTTTAAAGCTGATACGTATTTCGCAACTACTTTCTCATCCTTGAGTTTTCCTATGTCGAATTCAGGAACCGGTTGTGTTTTTGGGTGTTCTCGGTTTGCGAGTCGACATCGGAACTTTGTCTTTACCAAATAGTGATCTGTGTCGCTACGACATGTACGCACGTCGAGAATGCAAGAGGCTGTCATTTTCTCTATTAGAACGTGGTCTATTTGACTGAATGTTCTTCCGTCGGGAGATGTCTACATTCTCTTATGAATGTCACGATGCGGAAAGTATGTCGAGCCTACAATAAGATTTTTGCTGCTGGCAAAATCCGTCAGTATCTGGCCGTTGTCGTTACTAATATCATGGAGACTGTGCCTTCACATTGTCCCTATATAAGTTTCTCTTTGCCCCTTTCGCGTTAAAGTCACCTAATATTATTTTAATATCGTTCGACGGAAGGGAGTCGAATGTTGATTCTAGGATGCTGCAGAAATCGTCTTTAAGTTCGTCGTCTTTGTCTTCCGTTGGGGCATGGACATTAATAAGCCAAACATTAAAAAAACTTGTTTTGATGCGGATTGCACACAATCGTTCATTGACGGATTTGAAGTTGGTAACTTGGTGTTTAAACTTGTTGTCGACGATAAACGCAACTGCAAACTCCCGGCTTCCCGATGATTTCCCACTTTTGAAAATTCTGTGCGATCTTTTGTCGGTAATCTCGCTACCTTAACAATTTATTTTCTTGGAGTGCAATTATGTTTATACTGTATTTGCTTGCCTGTTCCAGAAGCGCTCTCTCTGCTCCTGCTCTGTACAGGGATCGCACGTTCCAAGATCCGAAGGAATAATCCATTTTTCGTTTGCGTGGTCGTTGCCGTTGAATCAATCCAGTCCGAGGCGTTGCTTCAGGTTTCGAAACGGGTGCGGTTTTTCCGAGGATGAGTTGTTAACACATCGCCCAACCCACAACTTGGAGGGCCATTTTATTATAGTGCTAGAATTTTTCTGTTTCATTAGCACTCGAGCCTATCAGTTCAGTAAGTCAAGTCCAGATGGACAAGACCAGTACCCGGTGGCTACCACGTTGTGGTATGAACTTGTGTTAAGCAATAAGGATATTTTTTTTTTTGACATATATTCCCCCATCGAGTGCTTGTATTTTATATGAAAAAACAGTTGACTGCATAATTTTTGTTCATAATAGTATGAATATCTCTGACGAACTCATTTTACTGGGTGATTTTAATATATCAGGTCTTTCTTGGTCGTTCTCTGACGATGATTCTACTCTCTTAGTTTCTGATGCTTCGTCCACTCTCGAATGTTTTTTTGTTGATAGTATATTTGCACCTGGTCTTCAGCAACTTAGCCTTGTTAGGAATTCCTATGGAAGACAGCTTGAGTTGGTTTTTTATTCTGATTACTGTGCCTGTTCCGTGGAAGAGAGCTTAACCTCAATTTCGACCATTGATGCACCTTCCTATTAACATATTTCTTATAATTAACGAGTGTGAGAAAGAGCTATCTTTCGATTTTAATAAGGCGGATTTTTCGTAGTTATCTCTAATCTTATCTCTAATTTCAATTTAATGAAATTTTTGACAATCCCGATTTTGATGGTGCCGTTGTTGATTTTTATTATATACTGTACCAATTTTTTGTTGCTACAGTTCCTTTTACTTATCGCAAGAAAATCTCATTGTCATATCCCTGGTACACTAGTGAGTTGCGTGCGATCCGCAATTCTCGCAATGCTGCCTGGAATAGGTATACTAGGACGAAGAATGACACTGATTTTCGTATGTATGAAGAATATTATGACTTATTTAAAGATTTATCTACTCGCTTGTATTCGGAATATTTACTTCAAGTGCAGTCGGATATTATTAGAGATCCCGTAAGGTTTTGAAAATTGTATAAGCGTAAATCTGGTGGTTATCCAGCTTATTTTAAATTCCTTGGCAGCAATAGTAATGACCAATTCATTCTTTGTAATTTGTTTGCCACATTCTTCAGTAGCTCTTTTACTGGTAATGACTTTATCTCTGACATATCATACTTTGATGACTTCAGAGATACTACTTCAACCACTTTGTCTAGTATACCGATTTCTTATGAAGATGTAATTAATCACATCTCTCACCTTAATGATGTTTCTTCACCTGGCCCTGATGAAGTTCCAGCAGTTGTCCTTAAACGATGGTGTCTCTATATCTCTGAACAGCTCTCTCTACTATTTCAAAGATCCCTGCTGTGTGGAAGGCTTCCTTTATCATACCGGCCCACAAAAGTGAAGTAAAATCTGCTATTGTAAACTATCGACCAATAGCTAAACTGTCAGCTATTCCAAAACGTCTATAGTGTATGAGCGCATGTCATTTCACTGTAAATCCTTAATTTCGAGTAAGCAACATGGTCTCGTCTGGAATAGATCCACTGTCACTAATCTGATGGAGCTTACAAATAAATCCATTTTGGCTATTGTGGAGGATAAGCTGGTTGATTGTATATAAACTGATTTTAGTAAGGCTTTTGGAGTTTTTGGTGTTTCCAATTTGGTTTATCAATTGGAGTCATTTCCAATTGATAGAACTTGCCAAGTTCTTTCTCGGGGTTGCACTTCTAAGCCATTTACTGCGCATTCTGGTGTTCATCAAGGAAGGTTTTTGGGGCCACTTCTTTTTATCCTGGCCATTAATGATGTTTTCTCTGTTTTTAAATATTCGAAAGTACTCATTTATGCTGATAACATTAAAATCTTTCGATCTTATAATTCTAACTCTAGCTTATATCCGAACTTATTCAATGAACCCTTAAAACCTAAGCATCATTTTCTTGTGCATTACGTAACGATAATATATACGTAAAAGTGGTTCTACTAACGACTTCTTGCGGCGGAGTCAAGATTGATAAATACCTCCTAGGTTAGGATCTTGCTAGAATGTTAATGTCGTCAGCGTATGCTACTAGCTGGGTGGACTTGAATAGTAGTATCCCGTTGGTGTCGACTGGGATTTTTCGGACGAAATACTCTAGTGCCAAGTTGAAAAGCATAGGGTCTAGACCATCTCCCTGCTTTAAACCACATTCCGTTCGAAAGCTAGTTGTGGAATAGGTTTGTATTCTCACTTGGGATTCAGTGTTCGTCATTGTGAGTCTTGTTAGTCGGACTAGGGGAAATTCCAAAGTCAAGCATGATTTGGTACAGTACGCTCCTGTCGATACTGTCGTATGCTTGTTTAAAATATACGAAGATTTGGTGCACGTCTGCGTTATATTCCCAGTATTTCTCAAGCACCTGTTTCACCGAGAATATCTGGTCTGTTTTAGATCGTCCGGTTTTGAATCCGCCTTGGTATTCGCCAATTATTTGATTAGTCTAGAGCTTAAGACGACATTTAATTATTTTTGTCAGTATTTTATAGGACGTAGCTAGGGTGTAGCCTTGTGGGTAGTGTGTTGGTCTACAATGCGAAGGTCGTGAGTTCAAATCCCGGTCGATGCATAATTCCAGCACACTTCCCGCTTGGGTATGCCTTGGTCACCGCTATCTACGAAAATGAAGAAAATTCGTAGATAGAGGGCTGTGCGAAGGTCTAACAACCCTTCCACAATAAATAATGAAAAATGTTAAGGAGCCTGAAGGTCTGGAGGCCAAGGCCCGATTTGGGCTGTAGTGCCATTGTAGAAGTAGATTTTATAGGACGTACATAACAATGATATACTTCTGTAGTTCTCACAGTAGAGTTTGTCTCCTTTCTTGTAAATTGGGCGTATAATGCTTTCGCCAGTCGTCGGGTATGATTTCCTGTGTCCAAAGTATTTCAGCGACACAGTTTCCACCGTTCAACTGGTATTTTGTCAATTTCCAGCACTGTTTCGTTTTTGGTGGTGTCGATAATGGTTCTTCTTCATCAGTTGAGGCATCAATTGAAATGTTGTCTGTCGTGATGGATGCTAATGGGGTGGGATTGAGAAGATGTTTAAAGTAGGAAGCCCATCTCCTTTTGATTTCTTGTGCGTCGCTGATGATGTTGCCCTCCACGTCTTTGCAGAGACTAGTTTTTGGTTTATACCCCTTTTTTAAGTCTTACTATTGCGTATGCGTCCCGCGTTTTATTTTGTCTCATATCGTCGTCCATTTTTTGTATCTTGTCATCATGGAACTTCCTTTGTTTCGCCTGCAGGTCTTTTTGGCATATCGCCTAAGCTCGTCATATGTTCCTTTTTCGGCTCGTGTTGGTCGTTCTGAACCAAGATGGATGGAGGCAAAGCATTCATTTGGCCAAGGTCCGATTTGCGCTATAGTGCCATCGTAAGTAAGGAAGCTGTTATGTAAGACCCAGCTGGACGACGAGTGAATACTAGACAATGTTAGATAGCTTAACGGCCGACGCACACTCCAGTGGTCATAGGCGGTTTGTTCAATACATGGGCAACAGAGTGGGATAGCAGGCTTACTAATGCCAGAGGACTTATTTTGCTGGAGATATTTCCACCACTGGAAATGGGAATTGCAGACATCGGCCGGGCAAACACGTACCGCAAAGCAGGAATGGGCTCCATCATAGACATAACTTTCGTAAGCAATTTCCTTCTACGGAATACGAAACGGTGTCTTAGCGAGGAATATACACACAATGATCATCAGACAATTATATTTGATATAAATCAAAGAAAAACGCAAACTGGAAAGATAAACTCTTCGACAGGGGCACATTTGAAGAAACGATGAACACCGACATCTCAAATCGAAGCGAAGCAGAAAAGATTCTCGAGGAACAACTCATCCACACTATCATCACAGCGTGCGATGCAGTGATGACCAGAAGGAAGAGGTGCACCATTAAAGACACTCAAGGCAAAATGCTTACAAGCTCGACGCAGTAGATTTTCAGGACCGATTAAACACTTTCATAGTGGCATGACGAGACCTAAACAAGGCGATTAAACAGAGTAAGGCAATTTGTTTCAAGAATCTCTGTAAAAAGCGGATATAAATCCCTGGGTACAGAATGCTGATGCAAGGCTGAACGGTCATAGGTCCCCACAAATAAATTGCCCGATAATGCTAAGATTAATAGTAGAGCACCTGTTCCCCCAAAGGCCAACTACTATGTGTAGCATATCCAGAAAGATCAGCATAGATCCCTGCAATTACGTCGGAGGAACTATTTGATGCGTACGGAAAGATCGGAAACAACAAGACACCTGTGCCCGATGGTTGGTATGTCAGAAAAGTTGCTGTTCAAGAGGCCCGATATCTTTATAGCAACTGTGCAAACGTGTTTCGAGGAAAAAGTCTTTCTTGAACCATGAAAGCTACAATATTTGGTACTTTTACCAAAAGGAAACAAGCCTCCTGGAGAACGATCGTCATATCGCCCAATATGTTTACTTGACACGTTCCGAAAGATCCTTGAGCAAATTAAAAAAAAAACAGACTGCTTGTACTAGTAGAGGACAAAGGAGCACTATCAGACAACCAGTTCGGATTTAGGAAATCGCGGACAACCGTTGAAGCCATAAAAGTGGTAGTCGATACTGCAGCTGAGGCGATACAAGAAGAGGGCGATGGGGGACAAAAAAATATTGTACAGTAGTGACACTAGACATTAAGAATGCATTTAACTCGGTAGATTGGTCACTTGTATGGAGATCGTTAACCAGGAGGGATACACCATATTACTTGTTGATAATAATTTCAACATTACTTCACCAACATGAAAATGAGGTACCAAACTGATGAGGGAGTAAGTAGTACCTTACTCGTCACCGCGGGAGTCCCACAAGGATCTGTCCTAGGCCTTCTCCTGTGGAATATTATGTACGATGGAGTTCTTCGACTATCATTGCCGCAAGGATACCGTTGCCGTTGTTATCGTAGCTAAGCATATCCACGAAATGGAAGCAGCAACAAACAAGCAGTATCAAAAATTAGAGACTGGCTAGAGTCCGCTGGTTTAGAACTAGCTGACCACAAAACTGAGTATGTTCTAATAACAAGTCTAAAGAAAATTGAATACGCGAACATTCAGGTCGGCAGTCAAACCATCAGACCCAAGGAAGCAATTAAATATCTAGGAGTTATGCTCGATAATAGATTAAAATTTAAAGTTCACGTGGACTTCGCGAGCAAAAAGGCAGCGCTTTCCCGACCACTTCCGAACATCGGTGGACCAGGATATGCCAGAAGGATTCTACTTTCCACAGTAGTCAGCTCGGTCCTCCTATACCGTGCTCCGATTTGCGACAACCGAAATAAGGAAAAAGATGTCATCATCACATAGGCTCTACCCTATAAGATCAATCTGCGGTTTCCGAACAATATTATAGCCGGAATGATTCCCATCGACATTCTCGCGAATGAGATGCTAAAGATTTACGAAAGAAGATCCACGATCCAACAAGAGCCAGCTGTTGCCAGAAAAATAAAAGAAGAAAAGGCAACATCAATAGCTATGTGGTATGCCAGGTGGGACAACACTACAAAAGGCAGATATACCTATAGGCTAATCCCAGCAATTGAGGTCTGGACAAAACGAGCGTATGGGGATTGCAACTATCACCTCACGCAGTTTCTATCAGGTCACGTCGGCTACCGCAAATACCTACATAGGTTCGGACACGATAACTCGCCTCTTTGTCCAAATTGTCCGGATCAAGAAGAAGACACAGCCCACAGCCGGTTTTCAACTGCAGTCGCTTTGCAGAATGGATAAATAATATTCCGCGGCCACCATTCATCATAGATTACATGATGGAATCAGAGGAAAATTGGATGGAAATTTGCACACTCGTAACGAATGTGTAAAAGGATCTTCGGAGAATCGAGAGAGAAAGGAGAGCAGAAGCAATATAAAGATCACAGCATAAAATGCTAGCCCGCCCCGCGAAATAATACCTAACGGCCGTCCCGCTGGCAGAATGGTTGAAGTTTGTATGCGGGGTGTGGTTTAGTACGCAGGCTCATATCGGCTGACAGTTCTGTCAGAATCAGGTATGTGTATCTTGCATACCAATGGCACGGGCTATTGGTATCTAATGCAGATTCCACACCTCCCTGGCGTAACCAGAAAGGAAAAAAAACCGTCTTCAATAAAAAGTCACATTTTCGTATTCATATATAATTTTGAGATATTTGTTCTCATTTTATTTACTTGTATACATATATTAAATATACATAAAAAATGTTAGTAAAAATACAAAACAGTATAAACTGTAAAGAACAATAAGACTTCTATATTTATGTTTTTTTTTCTGTTTTAAATTTTTGTTTTGTATGCTCTCGAATTAAAATTATAATAATATGATTATCAATTTACAACTATATATAAAAAATGACAGATGCGATCAACAGATTTTTTATTATTAATATTTCATTAATTTTAAATTAGTTCCTGTTTTATTTCATTGGTCTTAAAAATAAAATTTCTTATTATTGATTTAAATACAAAAAATAAAAATAAACAGCAAAAAATTTTTTTTTTTTACTTTATATCATATTTTTCAAATAAGAACAATTTTAAATCAATAATGCTGAATTTGATTTCGATATTGTTTATATTCGATTGTAATTTAGGATATACAAACATGCTTTAGGAGGAAACCCAGAATGCTACATTTGGAGATAATGCAGTGCATAACTCAGAATTTTTTTTAACTAAATGAATTATAACATGCTCATGTGGGAGATTTAAAAATAAATTAAAATCAGGGCATAGCTTACAAGGTTTTAACCTTCGGTGTGCAATTCAAGAACTAAACGTAGAATTCATGAATGCGGAGTCTAGCATTCAAACCAGATACATGAACTCAAAAGCTGAAAGCTTTCTGTAATGGACAGCACTTTAATGTCATGCTAATGAAAACATCAGAAAATGTTAGCAAATAAATATTGAAAAAATTTCATTAGTACCAGAAAAAAACAACAAATCGAAATTCAGTGGCATTTATCTCTTAAAATTAATATTTTTTTCTTTATTCGTCCAAGTTAGGTTTGCGACATTATAAGTATAACCAAGCTCGGCATCTTTTAGATGTCTTCTCATTTCAATCGCACGATTTACACTTGAAAAATCCCTTAATATTGTTGATATTTTATTTTTGAATTTAACTTAAAATTTTATTAAATAAACTAAAAACATTTTCCTTAAAATGTAAATTAGTAACATAACAAAACAGATTTATCTTATGACTAAACTTTAGGATATTTTTATTAAAAACATGATTTCATTTTAAATTATTATTTGATGCTTTTTTTTATAGAAGATTTATTGTAAATAAAAATTAGAAAGAAAAATAGTATTTACAAACTTAGTGTAAGGATGATAAAAAAAAATGGGTAGAGGGAAAAACAAATGGAATTGAGATTGTTATACACAAAAAAAACATTAAGAAGTAAAGGGAAGTTTGAAATCTACACAGCACGGTGGTTTTATTTTTGTTAATTATTTCTTAAACTTATTTTTAAAAAGAAAATTATTAAATGGACTTAAAAAAATTCATAATAAAGATGAAAACTTAATCATTGTGTTTGTTTTTTTTTTATGTTTAATATAATTTTTATTGCTATTTAATTAAAAAATAGTAAATAATTATTATTTGAAAATAAAAACATTCGAATTTTATTTTATTTATAAATCACTAAGGCGCTAACTAAAAATCACAATAGTAAATGGCTTGAATTCTAATGCATATACTTCGGTTTAGTATTTCTTTTTTTTTAACGAGTTTTATATTTTTTATTCTAAATCAATCATAAAAGGAAAGATATCTTAATCTCAACCGAACAATGGGAGTGAGTTGCCATTCTTATTTTTGGCATAAGAAAATAATTAAATTGATTTAGATAGATTTTTAATTTTTTTTTGTTGTAAATTCTTTGTCATAAAAACAAATTAAAAGATCATAGATTTCTCTTGATGCTAATTTCAATCAAAATTGTTTTTATAGTAAAAGAAAAATATATATCATTATTTTTGTTTCATAATAATAATAGAGTGTGGATAAATAATTGGATTGAAAATAAAAGAGTGATACGATTTAAATTGAAAACTACAAAATTTTCTATCTTAACAAAAAAAAAGGTTTAAATTAAATCAAGTGTTGAAAGTTTCAACACATTAAATGAAAGAAAGAAGACTTAAGCAAAAATTTATAAAAATAAAAACTGACACCTTTTAAAAATATTTTTTTTTTTAGTTTTGTTTTCACTTAATTCAAATTATTGGTTTCCGTTTTTCTTTTTGAGTATCAATCTATCGACTACCATTTAAATGAGACCCTATTTTCTTATTCGGTGGGAGAAGTGAGAGAAAGCTAAGAAATTATAGAAAACTGTTATTTATTGTATCCTTCAGGGAAATTATTCCTCTCCGAAATGGAAGAAAGGAGGAAGTAATGATTTTTTGCTTGTTTAATTAATTTTTTATGTTAAAAAATCGATCCATATGCTTCAGTATTATTTTCATTTATGTTTGGAAGCTTTCATTTTTCACAGCCGACTTCCAAGCATGAATGAAAATTGTTGAATTCGAAAGATTCGCATGTGGTTTTCGCAAGCCAATTTGACATATTAAACATGCTTTTTTTTGCTGTATTCTGTTAACTAATTTATTTAGCTGTAAATGTGAATTAATCAATTTTTGTGTTATATTCTAATTTTTTAATGTATGTATGGGAGAGTGTGTTTGTGTTATTTATAAACCATTAAAATGATAAACTGTGAGCTTAAATTAATAAAAAATGAATAATAAGTATGATTAACAATAAAGGAAAACTGTGGCTTAAAAACAAAAATATTATTGGAGTATTGGCTGCATGGATATTTTCTTTTTAACTGAATCAATGTTGATGAAATATAGTTAAATTATTTTTTTTTTTTTACTTTTCTTTCGAGAAAAAATCATGAATAATTTTTTTAAGATGTTGGATGATTCTGTAACGAGTATGTAAAAACTCTTTCATCGATTACGTTTTTATTTCTATCGCGTAGACTTCTTCGACTATTCCGCATGAGTGATCGTTGACCTTTTCGTGTGTATGAACGTAGCTGTCGATCAGATACATTGGGCGATTGATGTTTTAGCCTTTTGGTAACTAAAATAGAAAAAAAAAATTTAGGTTTAGTAGTAAAAATTTCATTTTTGTTATTTTTTAAATACTTAAGAATACAATAGGTCCATCTGCATACACGTAAAATTAAATATAAAACATCCGGAAGAGTATAATAAGCCCAGCGACATTTTTGTCAGTTATATATGCGGAAAGTTTGAACTATTATGAAATTTCTTGCAATAAAAAATACGTACTGTAATTTAGTGCAGCTAGGGTATAGCCTAGTAGGTACGGTGTTGGTCTTGTAATGAGAAGGTCGTGAGTTCAAATCCCGGTCGGCGCAATATATAATTCCGGCACATTACCTGGTTGGATATACCTTGGTCACCTCAATCTAAGAAAATGAAAAATTCGTAGAAAGAAGGTTGCGCGAAAGGCTAACAACCCTTCCACAATAAGTAATGAAAAATGTTAAGGAACCTGAATATCAGGAGGCCAAGGTCCAATTTGGGCTGTAGCGCCATTGTAGAAGTAGAATTTAGTGCATACATTTATTGTGATTTGCAAATAACTAACCACACATGTATACACTGAGATCAGTAAAATCTTAATTATGGTATACTGGAAAGCGAATATACATAAGTCAGCATTGGGCTGGTAACTGTGTTATTCTGTTACCTCAGTAAGTAGGAGTAACATCCTGAAAAAATAGCTTTCAGGCTAATATCACAGTTGCCTCCGTCCCGTTAAAACCCTGGCAGCGTACTTTCAGCGCTCGAAGTTCATCATCAGATGTGTATGCTCAGATGTAACATTCCTAACTAACACTGATCCGGTCCTGAACGCAATTCTTCATAAAGGTTTGTGAAACGGTGAATGTAACGAGTATTTACACGTGTCTTTCATTCGGCCATTTACCAAAAGCATACAAAAATACCGAAGATCGCAGTGCAAGCTGTATGCAAAGCGGTGTAGCAGGCCATTTTGCAAAAGATTGCAATACCCCACCACGCTGCATGCTGCTATGTAAGAGCAACGTAAGTGCTGACAAAAAAAAAGAGGGCGCTAAAATCACCGGGTCCGAACGCGGTTCGGGAGCTACTAGAATGGTGCAACCAGGTTCTAGTAGTGCTGTGCTACTGGCAAACACCCAGCGCACTGAGTCTTGCATTAATGGCATTAGAGGATGCAGACTCAGAGTATAGATGTTGGTCACGCTTCGACGTCGACAATATCCTGCACAACTATCTCGGCTGACCTTGCTACTGAGACGATCCAAGCCCCTCAAGGTGGAATTAGCAACCGAGCCCGTCGCCGTGCTAAAACCACCCTAAAAAGAAAAACTGAAAAGCGAAGCTTAACAATGCGGTACAGGCTAAAGTGGCTGCAATTCTGAGTCGACTGTCTTCCGGGACGGACGATTCACGAGCTGCAGAAGCCCAGCCAGCGGCCGAAGTGATCAGAGTCGAGGCGAAAGGTCTTGGGACCCCAGCAATGTCTCTGATTAATAAAGCTAGTACTTCCGAAGCGAATGTGGACAGAGTAGTAAAGCCTCCTGTGAAAGAGTCCTTACAAGCTCCGACCACTCCGCTGAAAGGAGTATCAAACATTGCAACGGATAGCGCTGTGGTTCCGAAACTGTTGGCAAGAAAAAGGAGAAATATGCTCAGAAGGGCAGCCCAACGAAGCAAGACTCATAGCTTGACTCCGGGTCCCCAATCAGCTGCGACTCCCATTTTGCAGCCGTCAGTGGAAAATGTCGAAGTGGTTCAAATAGTTTCATCCCCGCTGGCTGCGGGACGATCGGTTCATGGCACCGCCTCTGGCAAGGCCAAAGAACCCTCGTCCGCGGGCACAGTCGCCGGTAAGAAGCTTGAACCACTGAAGCAGAAACATAAGCGTATCCGTTCGGATGATAGTAATACGCCGATACCTGCAGCAAAAAAGAAGCAGCCGAGATCAGATACCTATAGCGACGTCGCTAGAAGTTCCCTCCAGGCAGCAGTCATTAGCACCAATGACTTGCTAGGCATTATACCAGAGCCGGTGAGGCCTCAGATCGACTCTTCATTGAGGAACATTCTGAGGGAACACCTCTTAGGTAATCCACCAGCTAAACCAAGCTTTTTGAAGTATGACTTCGAGCCAGGTTATCTTAGGATAACTTGTGCTGACCAAAACACTCTGGTCTTCCTTCAGGAGGCGGTTCCCAAGATGAACTAGCTCTTGAAGGACATCAAGCTACAGGTGGTGGAAGGTGCCGAGGCTCCTAGACTGACAAAAGTGTGTGTATGGATCCCGGGTATCATTGAAGACCCTGAAATCCTATTGCAGGATATTAAGCTGCAAAACAATCTTTCCACGGAGGTATGGAAGCTTTCCCATAGAGAACAAAAAGACAAGGGCCAACTTCTTGTTCTCGAATCGACCAAAGCTCCATGGAAAGGTTGTCTGTAGCGAAAGGTTTCGCGGATTGTGGACTCAGCAAGGTCCACTTCAAACTACCGAAACCAAACGCGGCCAACCTCAGAAGCCGGCAAACTCAGAGTGGTTCAAGCCAATCTACATCACAGTAGAGCGGCGACCGCCACTCTCCAACAACACCTCTTAAGAGGTTACTCGGATGTTGCACTTGTCTAGGAACCGTGGTTGAGTGGCTCTAACCACATTCTAGGATGGCGCAATAAAACTTTTATGGTCCTTCACGGACCCAAAACAGGTAAGCTACGGACATGTGTCGTCGCGAAAAAAGCACTAAAATTAACTTTAATTCCGCAATTCAGCAGCCCAGACCAAACAACGACACTTTGGGAGAGGTCACTTAACGGAACAACGCAGCCAGTTTAGCTGGTTTCATCATACCAGCCATACGACGCAAGGGTTGTTCCAACGACTGACCTGTGCCAGCTTGTCCAGTCCAACACAGACGACTTGGTAATAGGTTGTGATGCCAATGCCCATCACACCTACTGGTCTAACACAGACTGCAACCATCGCGGTAAGTCCATTCTAAAATTTCTTAGCATGAACAATCTAAATGTTTGTAATGTTGGTAACAGTCCCACCTTCATAAATAGAGCAAGAAGCGAGGTTATCGACCTGACTCTTGCAACTAACTCTAAATCACTAACGGTCCACAACTGGGAAGTTTCGAAAGAACCATCCTTGTCAGACCACATGTGGATAAGATTTGAAATAAGGGGATCAACAAAAAATAGCCGGTTTTACAGGAATCCAGCAAGAACGGATTGGGTTAAATATCAGGAGCTAATAAACCAAAGACTACCGGCAATAGTTCCTTACCCAATAAAAACAACAGATTCCTTAGATTAAAGAGTGGGTATGTTAACAAATATACTAACAAACTCATACAAGAGTTCCTGCCATCAGAAGTCCGCCAAAGATAGTAAGAACACTGTCTGGTGGAATAACGATCTCGATATCCTGAAAAAACGAGCAAGGAAACTCTTTAATAAAGCTAACTCCAGCAAACTTGACACAGACTGGGACAAATACAAAGCAGCACTTACACTGTATAAAAAACAGCTAAGAGCCGTCAAACGAAATTCATGGAAGAGATTCTGCGAAGAAATCGATAACGTCAACGAAACTGCTAGGATAAAGAGGACCCTATCCAAAGACCCATACATGCCCGAATTACTGGATAAAGGCAATGGTTCATGGACGGGGTCTAGCGGCGAGTCACTTGAACTTTTAATGCAAACGCATTTCCCTGGTTGCTTGGAGCCCCCATCACAAAGTTCATGTGCCGATCGCATTCTAGCTAACTCGGAACTAGTAGATACAGTCGTGACACCAGGAAACATAGGAATTGCGTTCAGTTCCTTCAAACCTTACAAGTCACCAGGGCTGGACGAAGTCTATCCCGCACTGATCCAGAGCGCGGATGAAACAATAATTCAGTACCTGGTAGACATATATAAAACATCGGTCTTTGTTACATACCGAAGTTATGGCAAGAGGTTAAGGTAGTTTTCATACCTAAACCAGGTAGAGCCTCCCACAACATCCCGAAGGCTTTTCGATCCATCAGCCTGACTTCGTTCCTTCTTAAAGGCCTAGAAAGACTAGTGGAAAGCTAGCTGCGGGCAAATCTGAACCTCTCGGTTAGATGCCCCCACCAACACGCCTATCTGAAAGGTAGATCCACTGACACCGCCTTACATGTGACGGTAGCCGCCGTAGAGAAAGCTTTCCATCAAAAAGAGGTTGCACTCGGTGCCTTCCTAGACGTGGAAGGCGCGTTCAACCACGTCAACATTGATGCCATACTTGAGGCCTTGCACAGCCATAGTGTGGAACCTCTCCTGGCTGCATGGATAGCAAAGCTTTTTCGTTCACGGAAAATCGTAGCACGAATGGGTGACGAGACAAGAAAAGGCTCTGTTCACAAAGGAACGCCACAGGGCGTGGGTCCTAGCAGTGAATGAACCCCTTTCCATCTTAAATCAGAACGGCTACCCCACAATAGCATATGCAGACGATCTTGTCATCATGCTAACTGGTAAGTTTGAGCAAGTTCTAGGAGACCTCATGCAATCCGCTTTACAACTGTTAGACAGCAGGGCACTAGATAAAGGACTTACTATTAACCCACAAAAACAGATTTGGTCCTCTACTCCTGAAGAAAAAGACCATATGCTTTCAATCCACCAAACATTCGAGGTATCAATATGGTCATCTCGAATCAAGTTAAATATTTAGGTCTGATTCTTGATAGGAAATTATCCTGGAAGGCCAATATTCAAGAACGAGCAAAAAAGGCTACGGTAGCCTTCTTCGCTTGCAAGAAGACATTCGGTTTGAGATGGAGCCTTAAGCCGCACCTCATCCACTGGATGTATACCAGTATTGTTAGACCAATTATTTGCTATGGTGCGCTGGTGTGGTGGCCGGCGGTGGTACTAAAAACCAACCTGGCACCCTTACAGCTGATCCAACGGATGGCATGTCTGTGCATAACAGGTGCCCTTAGAACCACACCGACTGCAGCTCTGGAGGTGATTCTCTCACTACCTCCACTTGATCTTTTTATAAAACAAGCAGCGGGTCTGGCAGCCATTAGATTAAAAACCACTAAATCATGGTCAGCGCCACAAATTGGTCATGGAAAAATTCTAAACGTTATTAGAAACGCAAACTCCCTTTTAGACCGCGAGTATGATTGCATGAACCAATCGCAGGCTGAGAAACGGAAGTTTCACATTAAGTTTCCTGAACGAAACGAATGGGCAACAAATACGATACTCAGCACCTGTATAGGTTCTCATCTCTATACGGACGGATCTAAAACTAGCCAGGGGACAGGTGCAGGGATTTATTCCCACGACCTCGACATCATCATCAATGGCGCGACAGCCCAAATCGGGCCCTGGCCTCCTGAAGTCGTCGCCTCCAATCGTCTCGATCCAAAGACCGCGTCCTCCAGCTGCTAATTTTTAGAATGGCTTTGCTGTCTTCATCAACCGAGTCTTCCCATCGCTTGCGTGGTTTGCCTACTGGCCGGTTACCACTCGCTTTGCCTTTAAGAGCACGTTTGGGGATTCTTCTGTCTTCCATTCGCTCTACATGGCCAGCCCACTGCAGTTTACGTAGCTTGATGAACGTTGAAGCTTCTGGCTCGTCGTAGAGTTGATACAACTCATGGTTGTATCTTATTCGCCATTCCGTTCCTTCCTTCACAGGTCCCAAAATTCTTCGGAGGACCTTTCTCTCGAATGCGTTAACTGCTTTTTCGGAAGTTCGCGTTAATGTCCACGTCTCGCTGCCATAACAGAGCAGCTTATTGTTCCTGTGCACTTTCTTGGATTTCATTATTGGAAGTACCGAATAATACGTCTTATTTGCTAGTATTATCCGTCGTTTGATTTCGTCTGTTTCATTACCGTCCTTTGCTAGATTAGCCCCAAGATATATGAAGTTGTCCACACTCTCCAAATTATATTCCGCAATTGTTATGTTTTGTCTGATTGGCGTTCTCCTTCTTGTTTGCGTCATTACTTTTGTTTTGCTTTCGTTAATGCGCAACCTGACTTCTTTTGCGGCGGAGTCAAGATTGACAAATACCTCCTTAGCACTAGGGAAGGATCTTGCTAGAATGTTAATGTCGTCAGCGTATGCTACTAGTTGGGTGGACTTCAATAGCAGTGTCCCGTTGGTGTCGACTGGGATTTTTCGGACGACATACTCTAGTGCCAAGTTGAAAAGCATAGGAGCTAGACCATCTCCCTGCTTTAAACCACATTCCGTTCGAAAGCTGGTTGTGGAATCGGTTTGTATTCTCACTTGGGATTCAGTGTTCGTCATTGTGAGTCTTGTTAGTCGGACTAGTATTGGAGGAATTCCAAGCATGATTTGGTACAGTACGCTCCTGTCGATACTGTCGTATGCTTGTTTAAAATCTACGAATATTTGGTGCACGTCTGTGTTATATTCCCAGCATTTCTCAAGCACCTGTTTCACCGAGAATATCTGGTCTGTTGTAGATCGTCCGGTTCTGAATCCGCCTTGGTATTCGCCAATTATTTGATTAGTATAGGGCTTAAGACGACGTTCAATTATTTTTGTCAGTATTTTATAGGACGTACACAACAATGATATACCTCTGTAGTTCTCACAGCAGAGTTTGTCTCCTTTCTTGTAAATTGGACATATAATGCTTTTTCGCCAGTCGTCGGGTATGATTTCCTCTGTCCAAATTTTGCATATCATGCTGTGCAGTATTTCAGCGACACAGTTTCCACCGTTTTTCAGAAGTTCAACTGGTATTTCGTCCATTTCCGGCGCTTTGTTTCGTTTTTGGTCACATAGGGCTGCTTTGATTTCAGGAAGCGTGGGTGGTGTCGATGATGGTTCATCTTCGTCAGTTGAGGCTTGAATTGAAATGTTGTCTGTCGTTATCGGTGCTACTGGGATGGGATTCAAAAGACGTTCGAAGTATGAAGCCCATCTCCTTTTGATTTCTTCTGTGTCGCTGATGATATTGCCCTCTGCGTCTTTGCAGAGACTGGTTTTTGGTTTATATCCCTTTTTCAAGTCTTTTACTATGGCGTATGCGTCCCGCGTATTATTTTTTCTCATGTCGTCGTCCATTTTCTCGACCTCGACATCCAAACTTCATTTCATCTCCCAGAACACGCGACAGTGTTCCAAGCAGAAGTATTAGCCATTAACGAGTGTACAAAAATTATTCTTGATATGCAGAACAGTCTCGGCAATTGTTACATTTTCTCGGACAGCAGGGCTGCGCTTCAGGCACTCCAATCCTACAGGACTACATCCAAATTAGTGTCCATAGTGACCCGCTAGGTAACGAGGCGGCAGATACGCTTGCACGGCAAGGATCTGCAAACATCAATTCCACTAGGAAGTCAGTCGATGTAGCACCAACAGTGCTGAAGACTAGCTTTAAACAGACCATTTTGGATTCTTTCTTGGCGGGGTGGCGGCAGCTGGAAAGCTGTAAAACGGCCAAATCCTTTTGAGAGGAACCGAACAAAAATATTACAGCTCAGCTGTTACAACGTAGTCGCTATAGTATCCGAATTATTGTCGGCCTGACCACAGGCCATTGCTTGCTAAGGCTGCACGCATTTAGGATGCGGATCGTGAGCGAAAGCTTGTGCAGAGGTTGCGAGGAAGACGAAGAATCTATCGAATATTATCTTTGTCACTATCCGCAAATCTCCAACAGTCGTCTTCTTTGTTTAGGCTCTAGATTCTTCTCAGAACTAGACGACCCTTAGAGGCGTCCAACATTCGAGCCTGTCAAGGTTCGCAATCCGAACCAAGTGGTTAGAGCAAGAGGAGTGACTTCCAACTTATAACAATAGGGGGAGTACAATGGACCCAACTAGATGGTCTCTGTGCTTGTGGTTCCGTGCAACCACCCTTCTACAACCTAAACCTAACCCTACGTTACTGAAAAAAATATGCATCAATGGATTTTTGATTAAAGCTTCCAATTAACCAGAACCCCAATATAAGCTGCTGCTGTAGACTTTTGTCCACCACTGTAAATGCCATGTATGTTCACTTTTTTTCCGAAGTCTACCCAGTATTGCCTAAACGAAAAATTGCTAACCAACTTCACACATATGTATGTAGAGTTACCCGGTTACCCTACAAATTTCACAGTTAAACTGATCTATTGCCATTAAATATCTAGGTATCCATGGCAGGAAATAACTGCCAATTGAAATGTGTCAACTGGACTGCCGGTAACATCAACAACAAACATTTAGAATTTAATGATTATATTATAAGAAATAACATAGGTATAATATTCCTGGCTAGAAAATAGAAATTAATTTTTTATACTTAATTATAGTATTTATAGATCGGATAGAACCCACGTCAAAGATGGAGTTGTTGCCTTAGTTATTAAGAATTCAATCAGTCATCAAGTCTCAGTACCTATTCGCATTAGAGTTATTGAAAACGTTGTAGTGAACGTTAAACTAATTTATAATAATCTTCTTACTTTAACTACAGTATATTTCCCGGCGATAGTAGTAATAGTATAAAAAACTTCAGTTTAAAATCTGATATTTCAAAGCTCATTAATATTAATAATGCCCCAGTAGGAACATCTGACCATTTTATGATTCGAGCACAGTTTCCTATCACAGCAGCAAATCCACCGACTACAAAGACACCACGTAGAACGGTATGGCACTATAAAAAAGCTAATTGGGAAGATCTTAATTTATTCTACCGTGCCTTTGATTGGAGGCTGTGCTTTGAGTTCGGTAATTGTGATACCATCTCGCAACTTGTGATCGAGACAATCATAAAAGGCATGAGGCTTTTTATTCCATGCAACCTCAAAAGGATCAGACCTGCAAATGATTCATGGTTTAACAATGAGTGCCACGAAGCAATTAGAGCCAAAAAGCAGTCTTTTGTTACCTTTCACAATAATCCGACGTTAGAAACCAAGGACTCATTAAAGGTGGCAAGAAATGCCTGCAATAAAACATTAAAGCGAGCTAAATTCGAACATGATTGGAAACGCCGACTTAAGATCATTGAGAACCCCAAAAACTCAAGATCTTTCTGGTCATTTGTGAAATCGGTCAACCAGAATTTCAGCACCTCTTCAACACCTCCTCTTCTTGATGGTGACCAAACCGTTGTTCATCCTGTTGAAAAGCAAAACTTTTGGCAGCAAACTTCGCTAGAAACTCGAAGCTTCCACAGTCGAGCCAGAGTCCTCCGTACTTACCGGACTCTGGTTTCTGGCTGCCACCTCTTCGTTTTCGAACTAGGGTTATTTCCAGGATCCTGCAAGAGCTCAATATTCACAAGTCTGCTGGACCAGATGGCATCCCCCCTATTGTCCTTAAAAACTGCGCTTCCTCTCTAGCTAAACCTCTTCGTAATCTCCACCATCTTTCATACTCTTCAGGGTGCTTTCCTAAGATCTGGAAGGTCGCGAATGTTCAGCCAATTCCAAAGAAAGGAAGTAAAGCGAACGCCGCCAATTACCGTCCCATAGCTATTACCTCAGTGCTTTCAAAGGTAATGGAAACTGCTGTCAATCGCACATGAAAGTTGACTATTTCTTGTGGATAAAAATCTCATTCATGATCGCCAATATGGATTTCGCTCGGGTCGCTCTACAGGCGATCTCCTGATCTATCTTACCGAGCGTTGGAATTCCTGCATCCACAAATTTGGTGAAGGTCAAGTTCTTGCTTTTGAAATTGTCAAAGCGTTTGACAGAGTTTGGCACATATGCCTCCTAGCCAAGCTAAAGGCCTTTGGTTTAAACACTTTATTTCTTCAATGGATTGAGAGTTTCCTCTCCGATCGCTCTATTCGAGTCGTACTAGACGGAGTAACTTCTGCATCCTCTCCTATTGACTCCGGCGTCCCTCAGGGCTCAGTTTTATCTCCCACTCTCTTTTTAGTTTTCATGAACGACCTTCTGTCGTCTACTCTCAATCCTACCACTGTTTCGCAGATGACAGCACTTTAGATAACACCTACCAATTCGACTCTCCTGCGGACACTCGTCCGATATCGGTGGCCTCTTGTCGTAATGAGTCGATACAGTCATTGAACTCGGACCTCAGCTTAATCCTGGAATGGGGCAGGAAAAACAGAGTAGAGTTTAATGCCTTAAAAACGCAGTCCTGTCATCTATCTTTTAAACGTTCCGACGTCGGTCACTAATATGTCCTTGAATGGCGTACAGATTCCATCTTCGGCAGATTTTGCATTACTAGGTGTAAAACTTAACAATCGCCTAGATTGGAGCCAACACATTTACGAAGTCGCTCGTGATGCTTCGAAACGCCTAGGTATTCTGCGGAAGTGTAAGAAATACTTCTCTGCCACCGAACTAGCTACCATCTATAAGGCTTATATCCGACCACGTCTGGAGAACTCGCATGTTTGGGCTGGGGCCCCAAAATCACATCCGGCCCTTCTTGACCGTATCCAGAAATATGCATTCCGATTAATTGGAGATGAAGCTATATCGGCCTCAATTGACTCCCTCGAGCATCGTCGAAATATCGGTGTACTCTGCATTTACTAACATACTTCCATGGTAAATGCAGCAAGGAATTAAAAGCCATTATACCACCTACATTCAATGCCCCCCGAAATACTCGCCAAGCTGCACGCTCACACGAGTACACCGTGAAGCCCTTGCCGTGGAGAACAGTGAAGTTTAGGCAGTCCTTCATCCCTCGGATGACAGTGTTGTGGAACTCATTACCAGGCAATCTCTTTCCAACGGGATACAACCTCCAGCAATTTAAGAACAACGTTCACCGCCACTTCAAAATCTCCCCTCCTGTGTTTCCCTACTAATTTTCCTCTATCCACTTGTTTCCCCGTACCCGTGTCGACTTAACTGTGCATCGCGCATTAAAGGGTGACCCCCTAAGTTATTTTCGACGGCCGTAAAAAAAATAAATAAATAAATAATTCATTTGTGATGGCTGGTAATTTCAACGCACACCATTCATCTTGGGGTTGCAGGAAAAAAAATCGTTTGGAAACATTTTGCAGTCATTAATCCCTTCGCGAATCGTTATACAGTCGATCCTACATTCTTACCAACTGATAGAAATCGTAATCCGTCTACAATAGATTTAATTCTAACGAGTTTTCCACACAACATCTCCCATAATCAACTATGTATTCCCTTCCCAAAATATGCTGGTGAACTTATCTATCTCCAGCAACGTTCAACTAAACCGCAACTGTACATATTTCGATTTCAAAAATGCCAACTGATATAATTATAATAAAATAAACTGCCAAGAAGTCGGGTGCAACTTTATTATTTTTGAGACAAGTGAAAGATGCATGGAAAGTCAATATGCAAATTAGAGTGGTTAGGGAAGACTAAGTGGAACCACCTTTCACAAGTGAAACCCCCTTTCACAAGTCAAACCTCCTTTCACAAGTGAAAGGTTAGCAGATAAGTGGTTTCAACAGGACGGCGTCACATGCCACACAGTGCGCGATACAATTAATTTACTGAAAGAAACATTTGATGATCGATTAATATCACGAAATAGACCTATTAACTAACCACCTAGTTCGTGTGATTTGACGCCATAAGATTTTTTTCTCTGGCGATATGTAAAGTCCCATGTCCGCATCGATAAATTAGAAACCATTGAGCACTTGGAAGCCAACATTCGACGCGTTATAGTCGAAATACAGCCAGATTTACTGCGAAGAGTGTGAAACTTGAGACTTCCAGATTACGCCATGTACGCGTCAGCCATACCCGAAATCATATTCAAACAATAATGCCCTAAAATTATCTTTCAAATAAAGCCAATGTCATGGATATTAAAAACATTTTTCTATGTTTTATTGCAATTTAAAGTTCTCCGCCTCTAAAAAACACGTGTTACAACCCTTCACTACGATTAGGTAAAGTTTTAGTTTGTAATTGCTAAGAGATTTTAGTTAAATTTTATTTTAATACTATCAAGAATTAATGTTTACCGTTGTTATACTAGTACGTGCGAAGAACAATGTTCTGTTCAGTAATCCACACTTCCTGTCATACAATGCATACATTTTTACAGAAATAAATTAAATTGAATAGAATGTACAAAATTTAGCTATGTTTTAAAAAAAATCAAGCAAGCTTACCAGGGGTTTTTGATTGTTCGTATGATTTCAATATTTTTTTCGTTTCCTTCAGTTTTCTGATTAGAATTTCATTCTTCTGACGCTCCATTGCTAACTCATGACTTAATTGTGCCTTTGTTTTTGATTCGGATGGGTTTAACAGCCTAAAAGTTAAGTAAAAACCGTGTTCGTTAGTAATTTTTATAACTAGACTGCAAAAAAACAACACTTACGGATGATCAAAAATAGAAGTAGATGAGGGTCGTCGTTGAGGGTCCGGATGTGTCATAGCCTACAGCACAGAAAAATTCAATAATACTTCAACTAAACACACAAATCTTCCACTTACCTTAATTAAATCATTAAAATCACGACTTAAATGCGGCAAATCGGGTATTTCGCCATTTCGAAATTTATGCCAGTCCGGTCCGTTTTTCGGCAGCGGACTACCACCGGCTGCCTCATACAAAGTAATGCCCAACGAAAATATGTCAGCTTTGAATAAATGCCGAAAATCTTCATGTAATATTTCATTTGGTAAATAACGACAATCGCCTTCCTCCACCTGCGGATCCTTAACCGATGTCACATGACCTAAATCGCCGATCTTATACGTGATGATTTGTTCGGCATTTTCGAGCTCATCGTAAATATCCTCGAAACCGTCATCATAACTATCCGTTGATGATGCAGGCCTGGCTGGCACTTTAGTCAGAAATATGTTTCCGGCTTTTAGATCCATGTGCACTAAACCATTCGAATGAATGTATTTAAGACCTTCGGCAATGTGCATGAGTAGCGTACGTAATTCGGATTCGACTAGGGAGCGTTTTTGTATGAAGGCCTGTAGACTGCCTCCGTCACAATATTCGTTTTGGATAAGCATATGATTGTCCTCGGCCCATGCAGAATAGTAGCGTACAACGTTATCGTGTTTACCGAGGACGGCGTGTGCCCAGACTTCGTTCAAAGCGGTTTTTCTGTTATTTGAAGGAAATCATTGTTAAGAATGCTTTAATTGAATTCCTTTAGTATGCGACTTACTCGAATGAACTTCCCGCCACCGGCTTTCTACTCTTTTTAATTGCATAAATACAACCATCGAGACGATTTAAACACTGGTAGACGACGCCGAATTCACCAGCACCTAAGATATTGCAAAATAAAGTTGAGAAATCGTCTCATAGTCCGGTGAGATGGGACGATCAATAAAATCACGACATACCAATTAACGACACCTCAAAAAATTCCTTTTGATAGCGACTGATATTCGAATCCTGCAGGGCTAATCGTTTCGGGGCCTGATTGATTTCCGCGAAATCCTCATCATCCGAGTATTTCCGTAGATCTTTCCGGCGCTCGGTGAATGCACTCGCTGGCAACGAATTATTATGACAATTCTCTCGTCCTAATTGTGTCCTAGATCGCTTCTTATTCTGCATCATAAGACCTAAAAGCGGAACAAGGATTAGAACTGATTGAGGCGACCGGTCCGCGTCAACTTACTGTTCGGCGTGAACGGATTAACATTAGCAGCATTCAACACATTATCTAAGGCACGACTGTGTAGAGGAATGGGCTTGGGGCGTTCCGCTAGCATTGGCGTCGATCCGTCTATTGGCCTCGACGCCAGAACATCAAACGAGACGTTATCGTGATTGTAAAGGAATTTCGGGCATTTGTTCGTCGCTACCGACTTTTGCATGATCGTCTTCGGAGTGGCAGGCGTATCGAACAATCTGCAGAGAGAAATGAATTCGAGAAAAACCTAACGGTGCTGCGACAGTAACTTACTTTAACATCCGTACTTTTCGATACGGTGGCGAAATCGATGGTTGCTTCCGCGGGCTGCTGGCCAGTCCGACCGCATTGAATTCCTTCCGGATGTCGTTGTGGAGCGATCCGCCGCCTTCGGGCGACAGACCAAAGGTCAACTTCCTGGGCAGAACGCTGTTCATCCGTTCGGGCGAGCTTATCTCAACGCTCGAATTCATATCGGGCGACGTATCCACGCCGCTACTTTCCGTGTAAATGTCCATGGTGCTTCGGGCAAGCATTTGACGCGACGCGAAAACAAAACAAAATTAAAATTCTGCACTTAAATCCTATGCGCAGTCGCCAGACTGCTATTCAAACTAACAAAACAAACAACTTTTTCTATGTCCTGAAATATCGAACTTTCGAAAAGTAAAATTCTTCCATAACCGCAACGGTTATGGAAGGTAGATGTCAAAAAATTCCGGCGTACTTGATCGAGAGGAACGAATGCCAAAACAGCGAAATCTTCCGATTTCCACAAATCAAGCACAAAATTAGCCGCGAATACAGTTGAAACGGGAAAGAATGAGAAATTTCGGGCGGTTTTATAACAACGAATATGAAACGAGATGAAATAACGGCGGGAATTTCACTTTTTCGCGAAAAAGTCTGCGAATGTCGCTCAGAGTTTCCAAGGTTTCAAGAGGTTTCAAATATGGCGTGCGTTGTTTTCGATTTTTCGACGTGAAACTGGTTTTCGACCAAAGTGATGGTGGCGCGTGATGCCATACTTGATTTATGTGCGTTGAATGCGAAACGGTTAGATTTGAATCGGCCAAATATGAAAGCCCAGCAAACAATTTTCCGAGACTTCGCAAAAAATAATAGAAAAACGTGCAAACAAATATGCGCATCTGAATTTTACGAATAGTAAATCATTGCAACGAAGGATTTTTAAGACGGTTTTTGCAACGAAGGATTTTAAGTGTATTTGCTGTAATGGCGGCGATGTCAAAATCGGGGTTGTGATAATTGCTAAAAAGCCAATTGTGTCTTCACTAATTCCCACCATGCTGAAAAAGTTCTGACGTCTAATAATTTGATAGAAGGAAACTAACTCGACTGTTGGTGTATTTTTATGTTTCGTTTGAAATAAGGAAGAAATTTCATTCGCTTTTTATGTTAATAAAGAAAAATAACCATATATCGTCTAAAAAATGAATTATTCGTTGCAGCTGAAAAGAATTCGAAAGCAGAGCTTGGAAGCGCAGTGTGAGCTAGAGGTGAGATCATTTCCGTTTTATTAAGGATCACAGCTTCCGTCCCTTGGTTTTAGGACTTCCGGGGCAGCAGTGATAAATGGGTGCTTAAGATCAAACGGCCTTCGGCAGACTTTGAAGCTTATAAAGATGCAATGGATTTTTTTTTATATATATACATATAATGCAATTTAAATAATTTTCATTTGCAGAAGTTAAAACATGTAAGGTTATGTGAACAGATTGAGCAAGTTAAAAAAGATTTGAAGGCCTGTAGCTTGGAGAGCCTCAGACTAGGAATAAAAATTATTGATCTAAAATTTCAGGGTAAGTGCTTTCTAATTTATTTATTTACGAAACCAAAACGATCTTACATATTTTATTTTTAGAAAATAAAATTCTTTTTTCAAATCAGTTCGATATTGAAAATAAAGTAATAAATCAAGTTTCCGATCATCTTCATACTAAAAATGATCCGGTTATGACTATTAAGCGGGCATATGTGGAAAAACATGAGGAATTTATGGTCGCTAATAATACAAGTTTAACGAAAGTAAAGGAAAGATTATTAACTTATGTAAGTATAATTTTGGTGAGGTTTGTTTTTTGCCTAGGTGTCTTGAACTTTTAATGAAGAGGGTCTGTTCCTATACAGTAATTCGTTTCAAATCTAGAGATTGCAGTTTAAATGTACATAAATATTCAGTTAACAGGGCAAGAAACCACTCTTTCAAATACGATACGCATTGAGCGATTGGTTAAAGCACCTTTAATCCAGAAAATAAGGGAGCTATCAAACTAATAGCTTTAAGTTTGGTTAAAAAGGTATTGTGCTATACTCTGTGGAAAATCTTGGCAATATTAAGATTCACCAAACTGGTGAAAGCTTCCGTTACAACGTTCTGTAAGGGATGCAAATGGGTCGCCTGTTGAACTTTTTTTTTCCCGAAATTCATACTGTTTGTCATCAGTAATTTCATTCTTGTTGGAATATTCTATAACTCTATAGTTGATGATTGTTTCTGTAACCCTTGACAAAGATGCGGTTATTGCTATTAAGCGATAATTAGCAGGATTAATGCGTTCTACTTTTCTTTGGGCTGGCTGAATATTTGGAAGCTTTCAAAAAGATGGGATAGTACAGGACGGTAGGAAAAGACGTTTGCATTTCCATATCAAATCCTGAAATGTTGAAAATTTGAAATTAGTTACCCGTACTTCGCATTCAATCTTAAATCCTTAACATTTGCGGTTAACTATCCGAAATGAAAAGTTTAGTGAAAGAATGACGAAATCAAAAGTGTTATCATGAATAATGTTGAAATTGTCCTTGAACGATTAAATTGATTTCCAAGAAAAAAAAAACACAAGAAGTTCGGACTGACGTTTTATTCGGGACTAATTTAAACGAAGAACTCTTGACAGCCGAGCCGAGTTCCGTGTATGTGTGTATCATCGACTTTTTTTTTTTTTTTTAAGGAGCCGAACACAACTTAGGGGGCAACCCTTTAATGCAATGCACAGCTGTGCCGGTGAAGGAATTGGAGAAAAAGTTGGATCAATTTAATTTAGGTGGAGAAAGACGGAAGTGACGGTGTACATTCCTCTTAAAGCTATGGATGTTGTATTCATTGGAAAATACTTTGGCCGGTAATGAGTTCCAAAGTCTTGACGTTCGGGAAATGAATGACTGCCTATATTTAACTGTACGAGAAGGCAAGGCTTTAACAGTGAACTCGTGTGCGCGTTCAGTTTGACGAGTATCTCGGGGAAAATTATAGAGTGGGGGTATTAGTGTGCTTAGTTCCGCACTGCATTTACCATGGAAGTAGCGATAGTAAATGCTGAGTACTCCGACATTTCTGCTATGCTCGAGAGAATCGATAGAAGACGTGATGTTCTCGTCTCCAATCAGTCGGAATGCATGTTTTTGAATACGGTCGAGCAACGCGAGGTATGATTTGGGTGCCCCAGCCCAAACATGCGAATTGTACTCTAAACGTGGTCTAATGTATGCCTTATATATGGTTGCGAGGTCGTTCGGCGTGAAATATTTTTTGCACTTTCGGAGAATACCCAAACGTTTAAAGGCGTCGAGGGCAACATCAAAGATGTGCTGGGCCCAATTCAGGTGATCGTTAATTTTAACGCCAAGAAGTGTGAAGTTATCCGAGGTGCGAAGTTGTGCGCCACCAAAGGTCACACTTTGAGATAACACTGGGACATCACGTTTGAGGGATAGATGACAGGTCTGTGTTTTGGAGGCGTTGAACTCTACTCTATTTTTCCTGCCCCATTCCAGGATTAAGCAGAGGTCCGAGTTCAACGAACTGAATAGCTCCCTGCGATTTGAAGCAATAGAATACTTGTGTGATTCCGCAGCAGAGTTAAATTCATAGGTGCTATCTAAAGTACTGTCATCCGCGAAACTGTGGATTGGATTGAGAGTGGACGACAGAAGGTCGTTGATGAAAACTAAGAAAAGAGTTGGAGATAAAACAAAGCCTTGAGGGATGCCGGAATCTATTGGGAAAGAGGAAGAAGTAACGCCATCTAGTACTACTCGTATAGTGCGTTCAGAAAGGAAACTCTTAATCCATTGAACAAGGGTATCATTAAGACCTATAGCCCTAAGCTTAACTATGAGACATAACTCTGTCAAAAGCTTTTGAAATGTCAAGTGCAAGAACTTGACCTTCACCGTGTTTATGTATGCACGAGTTCCAACGTTCTGTTAAGTAGACCAAAAGATCTCCCGTCGACCTTCCAGAACGGAACCCATACTGACGATCATGAATTAGCTGATTATCCTCGAGATATTCAACAATTTTGCGATTGACAGCAGTTTCCATTACTTTCGAGAGCACTGAAGTAATGGCTATTGGGTGGTAGTTTGCGGGGTTCGTTTTGTTTCCTTTCTTTGGGATTGGCTGAACATTCGCAACTTTCCACAAACGTGGAAAGCACCCAGAAAAGTAGGAAAGATAAAAAAGATTGCGAAGAGGTTTAGTTAAAGAAGAGGAACACATTTTAAGGGTAATGGGGGGAATACCATCCGGACCAGCGGATTTGTGAATATTGAGCTCTTGAAGGATCCTAGAAATAAGTCTCGTGCGAAAATGTAGTTTAGGCAATGAG
This sequence comes from Chorisops tibialis, assembly GCA_963669355.1. NCBI lineage: Eukaryota > Metazoa > Arthropoda > Insecta > Diptera > Stratiomyidae > Chorisops > Chorisops tibialis. The sequence goes on from OY770262.1 coordinate 249,606,492, forward strand.
AAACCAGAATCACTTAGAGCGGGAGGCGATTGGTTTGAAGGTGGAAGGCGTGAGTTTCTAGCGAAACTTGCTGCTAGTAAGTTAGCTTTTTCGACAGGATCAATAACGGAACGGTCGCCATAGAAGAAGAAATGAAATTGTTATTGACCGTTTTGACGAATGACCAGTAAGATCTCGAGCCTTTAGGGCACTGAAGGATCTTCCGTCGAAGTTTTTGGTCATGCTCAAATTTAACACGATTGAGGATGGATTTGCAGGCATTTCTTGACGCATTGAAGAGTTCTCTGTTGGCATGTGTTTTGTTGCCTTTAAAAGTTTGTAATGCTTGTTTCTTGGCCTGAATTGCATCGAGACATTCTTTGTTGAACCAAGAGTCCTTCGACGGTCTAACTCTTTTATGACTGGAAGGTATGTAGAGCTTCATACCTTTCAGGATAATCTCGGTGACAAGTCTACAAGCTTCATCGCTGTCATTGGAATCAAAGCACAATTTCCAATTAAAGGCATTGAAGAAGTCATTTAGCGCCCCCCCCCCAATTGGCTCTTTTGAAATGCCAAATACTTGTTCGGGGTGTCTTAATTGTCAGCGGTGTAAGTGCTGCAACTGGATATTGTGCACGAATCAAAAAATGGTCCGTATTTCCAATTGGCGATGGTGATATGACAGAGACAGAATATTTCTCTGGGTGGCTGGTGAGAAAAAGGTCAAGAAGTTTTGAAAAATGTCCTGCAATATCTGGTAAACGAGTAGGCTCATTTACCAGCTGTGTTAGACCGTTTATAGAAGCAAAAAGCTCAGTATCACGCCCCTCCTGGTCCGTAGTAGAGGAATGTTTAAACCAGGCAATGTTATGAACATTGAAATCGCCCGCGATAACGATTTCAGCGTCAGGGTTTGCAGTGTTTATTGACTGGATAGATTCAGATAACCCATCCAGTTCTAACAAAGTGTTCGCTGCAGTCATTGCTGGGCTTCTATACACATAACAGAAGTACATGACATGTCTTTGGATCAACAATTTTATCCAGATATAATTAAATTCTGGATTGGAGCAGGTCCCCAAATAGGGAACTAATTGGAAAGACACATCATCGCGGATGTAGAGTGCGACACCCCGTTGGCGAAAAAATGCGGGAATAAGGTGATATCCGGGAACAGAATAAAACTGTTCACTTCCCGGTAACACCTTACATTCGCCAAGTGCTAGTATATCCGGTCTTTTGGTTTGGGTATGGATATACAGCTAAAGATAGGCGGAGTTCAGTCCACGAACGTTAATTTGATCGATAGTGAAACTACCCATGATCAACAAGACTTTGAAACCGAAAGACTACAAAAGAAAGCAAAAGACCGTTGCAAAATCAAGCAACAAAAAAAAAATGAAAATAGAAGAAAAATAAATAAACAAAAAAATGGGATAGAGGAGACAATATATAAAAAAGATTTAACTATTAAATTTTCCTAGGACATAAAAAGCAAAATTGGTCAATATGAAGACAAAAATAAATAATATTAAAAAAGAAAAAAAAAATATATAGGTATATGTAAAATTATGAAAGAAAAGATTTCCGGATTCTACACTGTTACGCTTTATTATTCGTGACGTTTCGGTTTCTGCGGAGACCTTTATCAAACTGATCGACAATTACAAAATACAATTATTATTTAGAAGGAAGGGTAATTAAGGTTAAATTAGTTAATTAAGGTTAATTAATTAGTATCAAGTAGTAAAATTAGTTAAGGATTTGTGGGTACGGATTTTGTTCTTACCAAATTTTAAGGCAGGTAGCCAAACTGCTGATAACTTGCATCCGGTGTCTCGGTTGAAGTTCTGTGGATGCTTCGAAATTTCTATTGCTTCTCGTACTATTCGTTGATAATATTGATTTGTCCTGGCCAGAATTTGCACATTGTCGAAATCGATTGTATGGTCCTCTGTCGTTGCATGTTCCGCGATCGCTGATGACTGTATTTGGTTTTTCCGTGTGCATCGTTGGTGCTCGTTGATCCTTGTTTGGACTGTGCGTCCCGTTTCTCCTATGTATACTTTATCGAATGAGCCGCATGGTACCTTGTATACTCCTTCAGTCTCCAATGGTTTTTTGTCCTTCTGGTTTCCTAAAATTCCTCGGATAGTAGTGGGGGTAGTGAATGTTGTTTTGATGTTGGATTTTCGAAGGATTTTTCCAATCTTATCCGTCGTACCCTGGATGTAAGGTAGTTTTACCCATCGTTTGTCTGCATTTCCTTCTTCAGTGTCTTCTCGTTCTTCTGTCCTCGGATGCTTCGGTTTCTACGCCTTGTTAATTTCGCTCGCTTTGTATCCATTTGCTGTGAATGCCCGATTCAACTGTTCCTTTTCCTTTCGTAGACTGCCCGGATTTCCTTCAGTTATACGTCGAGCTCTGTGTATTAGGGTCTTCAGTACGCCTGTTTTCTGGCTTGGGTGGTGATGAATGAGCGTGGAGATATCTGGTGGTGTGCGTTGGTTTCCTGTATACCCCGAAGCTTAGCGACATATCATTCTTTTCGACAAGTACATCCAAGAATGGCAGTTTCCCGTTGCTTTCTGTTTCCATGGTGAACTTAATTTTCTCGTGGTGTGAGTTCAGGTGTGCTAAGAATTTGTCGAGTTCTTCCTTCCCATGTTGCCAAATGATGAACGTGTCATCCACATACCGTAGATATAATTTCGGTGTTAATGGAGCTGAGTCCAGGGCGTTCTTTTCGAATTCCTCCATGAAAATTTCCGCTACCACCGGTGAAATTGGAGATCCCATTGCCGCTCCTTCCGTTTGCTTGTAGAGTTTCCCTAGAGCTGAAAAGAAAGTATTATTTAAACAAAATTCTATTAGGGTCATACCTATTGTCCGGAATGAGTTTCCTGATGATACTTAAGGTGTCTTTGATCGGGATGTTGGTGAAAAGTGATTCCACGTCTAGGCTGACTAAAATATCAGTTGGTTGATTTTCTGAAGAATCTCCACTAGATGAGCGGAATTTTTAACACAGCGTGATGTGTTACCTACTAGTGGGCGTAACTCAGTCGCGAGAGCCTTAGCCAGTTTTTGCGTAAGAGATTGTACCGAACTGACGATGGGTCGAAGTGGGGTATTCTCCTTATGAATTTTCGGAAGTCCGTACATTTTTGGTTTATGAGGGTCTTAAGGGATTAATTTGGCATATTTTTCCGCTAACATGGGATTTTTCTTGATGAATAGTGTTAATTTCCGGTGGAGGGCAGCGGTTGGATCTCTCTTCATTTCTGTATATGGTCCTGTTTGTAGAATATCTCGTATCTTCTCCTCGTATTGTTCCTTGTCCATGACTACCGTTGCGTTTCCTTTGTCGGCTCGCATAATCGCTATTTCCTTCGTTTGCTTAAGCTCTTTTAAAGCTTTTCGTTCTTTCGGGGGATATTCGTCGCAGGTGGCACTGCTCCCTTGATGATGTGAGTGACCATGTCGGATTTCAATCGCTTGCGGAAGACCTCTGACTGCCGGCTCTATTTGCTGAATGATCTCTTCGGTTGGAATACTTGTTGGAGTAAGCGCGAAGTTGAATCCTTTGCTTAACACATCCTCCTGCTCCCTGGCTAACTGCATTGATGAAAGGTTCACTACTACGTTGTTGCTTCCCGTTGGCATCGGTTGCGCTGCTTCTAATGTTGATTCTAAACTCCTGAATTTCCGTTCCTGTATCGTTTTCTTCTTGATGAATTCTGCTTCTCTGCGTTCTGAGATAAAAGAATCAAAATAATTAAAGGTATCCCTCGGTAGAAGGCTACCGAGGAGGAGGTGAAGGGATAGGGCTTCTTTGTTGAGGTAGTCCAGCTTAGTTCTCTTGAGTTTGATGTCATTCCGTAAGAGCTGCTGACTTGCTTTCTTCAAAATAGCCTTGCTACGATGGTTGTCCCATGTGCCCACGATTTTGAAGCCTTTAGGAACAAGGTTCTTATCTCTGCATCGTTTTTCGAAGGCTATCTGGTTGAGAATGGTGTCGAATTTGTTTTTTTTAGTTTCCAATCGCCGAGCTAATTGGAGAGTTTGCTCTCCGTAGAGCTCTCTAATGGTTTGGTGAATGTTTTCACAGTGCATTTCGAAATGAAAGAAAAGATTTCCGGATTCTACACTGTTACGCTTTATTATTCGTGACGTTTCGGTCTCTGCTGAGACCTTTATCAACCTGATCGACAATTACAAAATACAATTATTATTTAGAAGGAAGGGTAATTAAGGTTAAATTAGTTAATTAAGGTTAATTAATTAGTATCAGGTAGTTAAATTAGTTAAGGATTTGTGGGTACGGATTTTGTTCTTACCAAATTTTAAGGCAGGTAGCCAAACTGCTAAAATTACCTAGGACAATATACAAAAAAATTATGCTAAAAAAAAAATAACAAAGAAAAAAAAATAACAAGAAAACAAACAAAAAGAAACAATACTATGGTAACATCAAAATGTAAACACTACACAAACAGAAATGACTACGAATACAAAAGCAATTTTGCCAGTCCGCAGTCAACAGCGTTTAACTGTTATTTGCCCATGCAGTTCTATGCCTTAGCATGGGCAACAACAAAACACTACAGACTCCGGACTAACAGGTACTTAGTTTCGATTTGTTAAAGCTGTGCCGACGCGCGCATGATGATGAAAAGATTAATTAATTAAGTACATTTAAATACATTTAAGTTTAAGTTTAATTTCAAACAAAGCACAAAAATAACACTGCATCAGAATTAAAAGTATTTTAATATAAAAACACAACAAAACAAATTAAAATGAAGTTAAAAGACATCAAAACGAATTAAACGGAATTAAAAAAAAAAAAAAAAACTTAAACCAGACGACTTGACGCGCGTCTGCACTCGATCGCTGTGACTTGAACGAAATAACCAGTGGCGCGCGGTTAAATTTAGTACTCCCACTTTTTGTTGCAAGTCGATGTCAATATGTTGTTAATTATTTGACATGACACTCATCAACGAACAGAAGAGTTGATGTTTTCGCTTCGAAAGTGCCTTTGTCATGATGTCGGCCGCTTGATCATCCGTCTGAATATACTTCAATTCGAAAACCCCATCTTCATACTTCTCTCTGATGAAATGATATCGCACGTCGATGTGTTTTGTCCTCTGGTGAAATTCTGGGTTTTTCACGAGTCGAATTGCACTCTGGTTGTCCATGTAAAATATAGGAGCATTATTGTTCACCTGTAGAAGCTCGCCCAAAAGTTTTTTTAACCAAACCAATTCATTTATGGCATGGGATGCTGCCATGTATTCGGACTCTGTAGTTGATAATGCGACTGATTTTTGTCGCTCCGATCCCCAACTGATTACGCTTCCTCCAAACATGAAAACATAACCTGACGTCGATCTGCGTGTTATGACGTCGCCTGCGTAGTCTGCATCGCTGTATCCGCAGAAAAACAAGTCGTTTCCACTTTCGAAACGAATTCTCATATCCATCGTGCCTTTTATGTACTTGAGGATGCGTTTTACTGCATTCACGTGTGCTGTTGCTGGCTTTTCCAAATATCGAGTAACACTTCCAACTGCGAAGCTTATATCTGGTCTTGTTGCAACGGCTTCCAACTGCCTCACGATATGGAAAATCGATCTCTCCGTCTACCTCAAAATCTCCAAGATTTTGTGAATTGTCCAATGGTGTTGACACTGCATTGCAATCCATCATGTTAAATCGCTCAAGAATCTTCCTTGCGTAGCCTTGTTGATGTGTGTGAATTGATCCGTCCGATCGCTGATCAATTTCGAGGCCCAAAAAACATTTCAAATCGAACACCTTGATCTCGAATTCTTTCTGCAAATGTTTGATGACTGTTTCGATGGCCTCTTGCTTCTCCGCCGCAACTAATCCATCATCGACGTAAATTGCCAAAATCAGCATGCCATCTTTGCCGCTGCAAACGAAAACGCACGGATCCGATTCACTTGCCTTAAAACCGAATTCGTTCACAAAAGAAGTGAACTTCTTGTTCCAACAACGTGACGCTTGTTTCAAACCGTACAAACTTTTCATTAGTTTGCACACACGCCCGCTTTTGACATCGTATCCAATTGGCTGGCTCATGTAGACATTTTCCTCTAAATCGCCGTTTAGAAATGCCGTCTTCACATCGAATTGCTGCAGTTTCATTCGTTCCGCCGCTGCCAATGCCAGCATCGCTCTGATCGATGTGAACTTTACCACCGGACTGAACGTTTCATGGTAATCGCTTCCGTGTTCCTGTATGAATCCTCGCACTACCAATCGCACCTTGTATGGATCAATGCTTCCGTCTGGATTTTCTTCACCTTGTAAACCCATCGATTATTAATCACCTTTTTTTCAGATGGTGCCTCTACCAAAATCCACGTACAATTCTTCATGAGTGAAACATATTCTTCGTCCATCGCCTGCTCCCAATGCTTGTGATCATCAGCCTGAACTGCCTGTTCATAAGTTTTTGGTTCCTCGCTGATTGTCATCAAAGCGTAGTGATCTTCTGATGCAAAGTACGTTAAACAATTCGCCGCTGTGATGTTACTTCGATCGCGTAGCCGCCGACCGATAATATTTCTGTTGTCAAGATCGCATATCGCACCACGTTGCTCTTGCTGTTCTGTTGTAATAAAATCGTTCGTACTCCCATCATTTGAGCTTCTATCATTTTCATTTTCTTCTTTTTCTATCTGTTTTTGGATTCCAAACTCGACATCCTTTTGAATGATTGTAATAGCCAACGAACATGCATTTTTCTGCCTTTGGATCAAGCTTTGTTCGTTTTTCTTTCGGAATGTGGATGAAAACTTCCGAACCAAAAACATGCAAATAGTCCAGCTTTGCCTCTTTTCCGTACCACAATTCATACGGTGACTTGTCCGCCACTGCGATTTAGCACATGTACTGCTAAATTAACTGCTTCGGCTCAAAACTTCTTCTCAATTTGTTTTGATTGAAGCATTGTTCTCGTTGATTCAACAACAGTCCGCATTTCCCGCTCCACACAACCGTTTTGATCTGGCGTCCGCTGGTGATGGATGCCAAATTCCTCAAAAAAAATTTTCAAATCCTTGTTTACAAACTCTGTGCCGTTATCGGATCGAACAATGCAAACGACGTGACCGTGTTCCTTCTAAATCAGCTTCACACATTGCCTGATGATGTCTGCCACTTCTGACTTTTGCTTCATGAAACAAACAAAACGAAAATGTGAATAATCGTCCTTCAACAGTAAGAAATACCTGGAACCGCCTATTGAAAAATCTGGAAACGGCCCGCACACATCCGTATGAATTATCTCGCCGCATGCCTTCGATTTTTCCTCGCGACTCTTCAAGCTGACTCGATGATATTTACCAAGCACGCAAGCTTCGCACGTAAGATCCTCGTCAATGAAATCGATGTTACGTCTTCGCAAAAACTTTTTTACATGCGTGAAATTCTGGTGTCCAAGCCGCTCATGCCATGAACGAAGCGATGTCTTTTTGATTGCTACATTTGCCGCAGCCTCGACCTGTGATGGTTGAATCACCCTGAATAGCATTTGAAACAGTCCCTTTCGGCGAACTCCCACTGCAACGACATTTCCACCTTTCAGCAGTTCGCAACGTCTGCTATTCATGCTTAAGACATGCCCATGATCCGTCACTTTTCCTGATGGAAATAAATTCATCTGAAGATCTGGTACAAACAAAACTCCCATAACTCGCTTGCGAATCCAGTCTCTGCCATTGAAAGCACGAATGCTGATATCACCTTTGCCTCGACCTAAAATTTTGTCATCATTTCCGATCTTTACTGACTCGAAAATTTCAGTGAAATTTTCGAACCATTCGCGTTTGTAACTCATGTGATTTGTCGCACCCGAATCCAAAATCCAAATATCTTTGTTTTCACTCTCTGCTGTTTGACAAACGAAAACCTCGATCTGGTTGTCCTCACGCTTTCCGGCTGGATTATATTTCTTTTTGGGACACTCCCTCTTCCAATGCCCGTTTTTTCCGCATTTAAAACATTTTCCTTTCGATTTGTCGCTTTTATTCATCGCTTTGTTGTTTTTGTTCGATGAATTTCCCTTTTTTATGCTGTTTTTCTTGGGAAAAGTCCGTTTGGCCATCAGTGCCTCTACCTCATCGACTTGTCCTTGCGATTTTAGACGCAGCTCCTCCGCCATCAGTCTTGCTCGCAAATTCGCTAAATTCTGACTATCAGGGCTCGCAGATTCCCATGCGCTGTGGAAATGATTATACTCAGCAGGTAATGTCATTAGAACCTTTGAAATTACCATGGAATCGGATATTATTTCTTTTTGATCACGCAGCTGTTGAACAATTTCCATTAACTTTGACAAAAATATCGTAATGTCATATCCTGTCTCCTTCGTGTAGCCATAATATTTTTGCTGTAGAAATAAAATGTTCGCCTTCGATGTTTGTTCATAAGTACTCTTGAGCATTATCCACATCTCACTTGCCGATCCACAATTTATTATCTGTAACAGCGCTTGCTTTCTGCATGTCGTCGAAATTATTCGCCTTGCCTTGGCGTCTTTCCTTTTCCAAACCGCATCTTCGATTCATAGTTTTCAACCGTGAGCGTTGGTCGCTCTTCGATTCCGTCAACAACATCGAACAATTCGGCGTCCTCTAAGATCTGGCGAATTTGAAACTTCCAGATCAGCCAATTTCCGCTACCCTCCAATCTGTCGATGCTCACTCGATCGCTTTCCATTTTTTTTTTTAAATTATCAGCTTGACACAAATAAAACAATTTTCGAATTCCAGTCCCGAAGTGGATTGCATTGATCCATACAAGGATTTCGTTCGAAATTATCCTGTGCAAAAAACACCGGCTAATTCGCTGAACACACCGAAACACGTTTTTTATAGTTCGCGAAGATTCTAGCCCGTTTTGCAAATTTCCAACTTAATCGATTAACTTTTTAATTATGATATAATACAGTAAAACGCATTTGCCGTGATCTGGGCCCATAACCTGTTGAAATTGTCCTTGAACGATTAAATTGATTTCCGAAAAAAAAAAAACACAAGAAGTTTTGATTACGTCCATTCGGACTGACGTTTTATTCGGGACTAATTTAAACGAAGAACTCTTGACAAAAAAAAACAGCCGAGCCGAGTGTATGTGTGTATCATCGACTTGAACGAAATAACCAGTGGCGCGCGGTTAAATTCAATAGATAATACCAGAGATAAGTGAAGACATAAAAATGTCTTACTCAGTTCAAGAAAAAAGTTATATGAAGAAAAAGGTCGCTGACTGCCCTAGCATCCAAGCGAATTCAATACCAGTGCCAGCACGAAGAGAAAACAAAGTTCAAAGCGAATGATGACATAGGTGGCAGAAATTGATAATGAACTGTTGATAACCAGGTCGGATGTATACTATCGTAAGAAAAGGGATTCTTAAGTTGCGCGTTTTTTTCGTATGTAAAATTGATCTCCTGAACGTTTTTGTTTCTTTTAGCAAAGTCAGTACCGTGGTTTTGTTTTTTATTTCATGAAGCAATGTGCATTCCTAGTAAAGCATAGGTTTTGTATGATTTATGAATAAATGAAATTTGTAACCACCGTCTCAGAAGGGTACATCTCTAATTCTTCACCTGTATGGGCAAATTGTCCGTGACCACCCACTCTGGCCAGCTCAGTCGGACTCAAGTCGTGTCGTCACAACCCATACAGTTGAAGAAAGATTTCTTCGGATTGGAGATGGAGAGGGGGATGAAGGAGTAAACCAAATTACCAACCAATTAGTGCTGCACTATCAAGCAACACGACTTTCCACTATCCAAAGCGATTAACGCACATATGGCGGATGGCACATTCCGTTCCTGCTTAAAAACATCATTGATTACTCCAGTATTCAAAAGTGGATCTATCTCAGACCCAAACAATTACAGACCGATTGCCTTGATAAGCTCCATTAGCAAAATCTTTGAAAAAGTCATCAACAAAAGAATCTCAAACTTTATAAACAAAAATATGGGATTTGACCGAAATCAGTATGGCTTTCAAGAAAAGAGCAACACTACAGCAGCATTGGTTGATGCGATGCAATTTATAAATGATGGTCTGGACAAAGGCTGCTACGTAACATCAGTCTTCATAGATTTAAAAAAGGCATTTGACACTGTAGATCACGAAATACTGCTCCAAGGTCTAAATGAAATTGGCTTAAGAGGAAAAATTAATGATTTAATAAAAAACTATCTCCTAGGGCGCACTTACATTACAAGAAACCTAGATAAACTCAGCGATTCCAAACCAATTAATATCGGAATTCCTCAGGGTTCAATCCTGGGCCCTATTCTCTATCTACTTTATATACATAATTTGCAGCATATAGGCCTTCGAGCTAAATATATAGTATACGCGGATGATACACTGCTGCTTTATAGAGGAAGAAGTCAGCAGGAATTGGAAACATTGATCAACACTGACCTCAAGTTATTTAAGAATTGGCTGTTGGGCAACAGGTTAACATTAAATGCAGGGAAGACCAGCTTCATGATATTCAAGCAAAGAAATAAAGCTTATATCGATGCAAAAATTAACATAGATGGAGTTGAATTGTGTAGAACAAAACAAGTCAAGTATTTAGGACTAACGATTGATGAAAATCTATCATGGTCTCAACACATTAATAGCATCCGCAAGAAAATAGCACCCATCATAGGACTATTACGACGGAATTACTTTCTACCTACACCAATAAAAGAAATTTTGTATAACGCGTTTATACTTTCAAACATAACATATGGACTTATAATATGGAGCCAAACATCTATGTATAACCAAGAGAGAATATCAAGACTCATGAACAAAAGCATTAAAGCTGTATATAATTTACCACATCTTACACCATCGGCTGACCTGTATGAAAACTACAGCAATCTAAACCTACAACAAACCTTAAATCTTGAGCGGTCAAAATTAATGTACAATATAATAAACCAAGGATTAAAATCATCAATACTAATAACGTATAGTACGGATTTTCACAATTATAATACAAGACATGCTAGTGCGATAAGAAACAGAAACTGTAGGACACATAGACTAAGAAAGGATCCCGTTTATGAATCAATATTGTACTACAACTCCTTGCCAAACGAAATTCGACAAGCGAAGGATATCAGATGCTTCAAGATTGCAGCAAAAAAATACATAGAACTACTATACAAACAAATATCAGCTATTAAAACCCGTTAATGGTCTAAAAAAGAAACCACGATCCGTTTCCCTTATACCAGCACGCGGCTGTCTGGGGAACAATCACTTTTTCAAGATAAAAAAAAAAGAAAGAAAAAAATTCGACTTTCATATTTATCTCTATTATCGCTATTTTATTATTTAATTTTTTTATTTATTTCATTGACTATTTATTATTTTATTAATTATTCTTTGTTTATTATTATTATTTATTTAATTTCAATTAATACTCTATTTTTATTTTTTTTGTAAGATTTTTACTTTATTCAGTATTCTCTCATTCCGGATTTCATCGGCGTACTTTCATCGACTCATCTGAGCCTAAAACTGTAGTACTAATACCTGGTTTAGGTAAAATCTGGCGTAATGCCGAGATTGTATGAACTCTTGTTATAAAGAATTATCATCTATATACCATTAACATCACTACGGCCTGGCCTGGATTAGTAGCGTAGGTTGACATTACTCATTGTGTTCTTCCGTGCTTGAGATAGCTGCTCATAGTGGCGGCGTTCATGGAAGCTTTCTATTGCTGCGACGGCCAAGGAAACAGTTTGGCCAGCAACACCAGGAGCCATCGAATATGCTGCATATTGATGAGGTGTTTTTCTTGAGGTGTCAAGTCGCGTGAGTGTCGGTTGATATATTTGCATATTGGGCATAGCTTGCATCGACGGCGGTATCTGGATTGATTGCATCGATGGCATCGAATATCGTTGCGGCTGCTGTTGAATCTTCACAGTTGGCATTCGACATTTGTCCCATTGTAACTTGATATGGCGACATTGTTACACCATCAACCATCATAAACATTCCCAACGACGACATGGTACCGTATAACGGTTCACCGTAGCTCTGTACCATTGACGTAATCTCCAAAACCATTTTTAGTTTTTCATAGCCGATTTGCTGATAACACTCGAATTATGTAGAATTTGGTTTCCAGTATAGTTGTAAGCACTCTTTCCTCCATTTTCGAATTTTCAGCAAAAAATTCTCCACTAACCAATTCGAGAAAACGTTCCTCAAAAAGATTTTATGCACGTGTACTCCAAAATATGTTCGATAATTTTGACTTCTCTTTTATTTCCCAGTAAAAAGCTAATTTCTAGTTTTGAAAACAAAAATTTTTCTTTAAGTTTTATTATCTTTATGATTTAAGTACTTTTTTTTTATATCGACATGAATTTTTCTCCTGAAAATCAAATTCTAACCTCCGACTGAGAAAAAATAATTTTCTTTTTTTTTATATACACACAACCTACTCAAACAAAAAATTATTCACTACAGTGAATTTTGATACGACCGTTACAAATTGTCTTTTGGACATTTTGGATTTTAGGATAAGTTAGAAACATGAGATCGTGCATAAAATTATTCAATACCCTTCGAACCGCAAACTTTTTAATCCATGCCTATATGACGGTTGGCATGCATATTTGTTCAGGCTTTTTTGGACTCCCATTTACAATATTTCTTTAAAAGGATTAATGTAAAATAATCTAGAGTCTCTAAATGATGTTTATAAATACGGATTTTCAACAGAAAACCAAAATGATAAGTTAGGAATATTTTGTACATTTGAGATACAGGACTCTGCTATATTTTGTTTTAAACAATTGAATGATGAATTTTCTTCTAAAACTTTTTCGAAGTGATTAAGGCATATTTTTGAAATCTTAAAAAAAATATCCGTTGGAGCCTTCAAACTGCCAAAACCAGAATCTGCGGAATAATTCGTGGAATATTAAAAGCCTCAGATGCACTTTCCAAACTAATTATTACTTCAGATCGGCACATGTGAACATTGAATATCTTGCAACAAATAACTTTCATCGTCGTCTTCGCAATTAGTATTTTGGTCAGATTTCAATGCAAGCATTTTGTTAGACTATATTCTACCCATCATTCGATTAAGGCTGTCTACTCTCACCACCCTTACTCCTAACAGTCGCAAGAAAGTTTTCCAAAGGATCCTGATTGAACTTATATGTTAACATAACAGGGCTACGATTGCGCATAAAGCGCAATCTTACGATACTCTAGATGTCATCACAAGAAATTTTGGATGGGGAGTGTTAGAAGAGGTGATAGCATTGAACTAATTTTTTCCCCATCATGCTAAAGTAGCTATAAAAATGTTTTATACAAAATGCTTACTCCAAAAATTGAATGGGGACTGAGAAAATTAGTGAGTTAGATTTAGTGAAAATGTGCAGTTTGTATGGGAGGTGCTAGAAAGAGTGGGAAGATTTTAGTGATTTTTTCTGAAATACCTAAAAATATTATAAAATTGACATCTCTTAAATTTTAGACCAGTAACATTCATACTTTTCAAGAAAATCGATTTTTTGTGAAGTTGTGAAACTGTGACATATTGTATGGGAGGGGGTAGAAGCAGTGAAGCTAATCAAATATTTTTTTCTGATCTTAGTGATAATACTAATAAGGTATTTATTACAAAATGTGAGCTCTATAAATGTTATATGTTCTGAGAAAATCGCCTTAGAACATTTCATGAAAAAGTGTAGTTTGTATGGGAGGGGGTGGAAGGAGAGGGAGGACGCAAATAATTTTTCTACTGTAGATTTAAATCATAATGAAAGTAATATATCCCAAAACGCAGACTAATAGCTTTTACACTTTTCGAGTAAATTAATTTATTGTTAAATTGCGAATTTGCGTCATTTTGTATGGGAGGGGGTAGAAGGGGTGAAGCTTATCGTCTAATTTTTTTTCGCCTTACTAAAAATTTTAAATAAATATTTGGTGCACAATTTCAGCCCGCTAAATTGTATACGCACTGAGTAAATTGGCTTAGAGTAATTTATGACAAGTACATTTTGTATGGGAGGGGGTAGAAGGAGGAGGAGGACACGCATAATTTTTATACGGTAGATTGATATTATCATAAAAGTAATATATTCCAAATTTCAGGGCAATAGCTTTTATACTTTTTGAGCAAATTCTGTAATTGTCAATTTGCGCAATTGTGTCATTTTGTATGGGAGGGGGTAGAAGGAGTGGAGCGATTTGGCCCGTTCACGAACTTGACCTTACTTTTTTGTCAAAAACGACGTTTACAAAATTTGAACAATCTAGCTCAACGCGTTCTCAAGCTAGAGAGCGAACAGACGGACGGACAGATGGACGGACAGATGGACGGACGGACAGACGGACATGCGGTTTTGAAATTTTTGAGTGATAACATTAACTTCTGTATCATTCATTTTTTTCTCCAAGCCTTATTTCTTAGCGTTACAAACCTTAGAGCAAACTTATAATACTCTCAGATTTCATCTAGAGTATAAATATAAACTCTTTTACCGGATAGTCATGAAATAGATCTTCAGACAAGGACAGAATAGATTTAATTGTTTGGATAAAACCTTTTATGTAATATATTACTTTATTATTCTAATAATAAATTATTGTGATCGACACAGAAAAAAAAAATTTGTTAGCCTGAAATTTTGTTTTTTCGCGTTTCATGACTAAATTAGCCTAAAAATGCAAAAAAAACGTAACTGAATTATAATTGGGCGTTAAGTCCAATCATTTGATACTCTAGATGAAATATTTACTCACCTTTTGTATGGAAGGTGGTAAAAGCAGAGAAGGAGGTTTGTAATTTTACTTTATTATTATAATAATAAAGTATTGTGATCGACACAAAAAAAAAAAAAAAGTTTGCTACCCTGAAATTTTTTTTTTTCGCGTTTCATGACTAAATTAGCCTAAAAATACAAAAAAAAAAAAAATCCGTCTGTCTGTATGCCGTCCGCCGTACGCCGACGTGTACGCTCAGCGCACATTAACTCCCAAACCCTTCAAGATAGAAAGTTCATTTTTGGAGGGATTGTAGATAGTTGCGGATCTCAGGCGGATACCCATTTTGGGGGGTGTACGGGTTCAGGGGGAGGCGGGGCGAGCGCTTAAACCGAAAAATACGAATTCAAATATCTCAACCATGGTTACTGCTAGGAAGCTAAAAATCAACATACTTATGCAGGAGTTTGTGGGACAACTTTTAAAAATAACTTAATTTTTTTATCCATTGGGGTGCGAAAAGGGGGGGCTAAGAACCAATTGTC
The DNA here is from genome assembly GCA_963669355.1 of Chorisops tibialis. Taxonomy (NCBI): domain Eukaryota; kingdom Metazoa; phylum Arthropoda; class Insecta; order Diptera; family Stratiomyidae; genus Chorisops; species Chorisops tibialis. Next base: position 249,621,826 of record OY770262.1, read on the forward strand.
GGCCGAATTTTTTTTTCAAATGATTATATCTTCGAAATTACTTATCGTAAAAATATTATATTTAGAGAACGTCAAGATGGCATATAGTTTCATCAGAACCAGCTCAGAAAGTGGCTAATTATTGTAAGGGGCAGGGTCAGGGGGGGTGCAAAGAAAAACACTTAAAAATTAATATCTCAACTATCTCTTAAGCTATGTAATTGAAACTTAAAACGTATATTAAGCTATACTAGGCAAATACAAAAAAAATATAACATGTCGAAATAATAGTAGTGGGAGGAAATGGGGAACATTTCAAAAATGGCGCACTTTTCAAAATTACAAATACTTATATCTCAAAAAATAGTACAGATATTAAATCAAAAATTTGTCAGATTGTAGAACTACATAATGGTTAATTTTGGTAAAAGTTTTAAGCTGGGAGGTGTAAGGGGAGGGAGGTGATAAGCAAAAATGTCGAAAATTTTGAGTGATTTTTTTAGGGCTCTAGTGAAAGATAAAAAGTTAAAATTTTGCATGTGAATACCTATATTTAATGTACATAGAAAAATAATATTAACTTGATCCATATTTATTATAAACCGACTCCCCCGGTCTAACGTGCACAAGGTGTTTCATGTGCATTGAAAAAAACACATAAACTGAAAATTTTAAGGTAGAAACTTGAAAATTTGCGAAATTTATTTAAAAAAAATCCCTAAATATACGAAATATTAACTGGTCGAAAACTTTTAAACTTCTACCCACTCCCATACAAAATTATTTTTTCGACCATTTTCAAGAAATCAATTATCACCTAACCATTAAAAGCTATCAAATTCAAATTTTGCAAAACAACTTACAAAAATAATTAAAATGAAATTGCGTACAAAAGTATGATTTCGACTAATTTCATTACATCAGCTAATAACCAACAAATTAAAAGCTATGAACTTGAAATTTCGTACGAGCATCTAGCAACAAAAATGAAAGAAAATTGCATCACAAGTTTGACGATTCCCCTACCTCCTCTACCCCCTCCCATACAAAATTATTTTTTCGAGCATTTTTAAGAAATCAGTTATCAGCTAACTCTTAAAAGCTATCAATTTCAAATTTGGCATAAAAACTTATAAAAATAATTCAAATGAAGTTGCTTTAAAAGTTTTGAAATCGCGCTTGCGCTTCTACCCCCTCCCATACAAAACTACGATTTCGACCAATTTTATTAAATCAACTAATAACCAACAAACTAAAAGCTACGAACTTGAAATTCACCTTACAAGAGACGCGAAATAAAACTGCGTATCAAATTTTACGATTCCCCTATATTCTCTACCCCCTCCCATACAAATGTTGTTTCATGAATGTAAAATACACCGAATTTTATGAAAATTCTATGCAACTTCGTCTATAAAAAACATTCTATACAGAGAATATTGGACGTGATTCAAGCAATTAATTAAAAAACTATTAACATCCACCCACCCGTACTATTACCCCTCCTCCTCCCCTCATAAAAACCCAAACTTGCAGAAACGAATGAAATATTGTTAAATTGACAACAGCCTTCGCCTTCCCTAACCACTCTAACCTGCATATTGACTTTCCACTCATCCGCAACTTGTCCCAAGAATAATAAAGTTTCGCCCTACTTGTTGGCAGTTTATTTGTATGTAACACTGTACGTATTGTATAAAATATTTCATGCTGAATTTAAAGTTTCTTGGTTTCATAATTTTCGAGGAAATTGAACAATTTTTGTCTGAAGTTATGATATTTGTATGGGAGGTGGCAGAGAAAGTGGGAGATTTTGGATGATTTTGAATCTGATTATCAACATTCTAATCACATTGCTTTCTTACAATTTTAAAGTCGAACATTCATATGTTCGAAGGACAAAAACTTTTCTTGAATTTCCAGTACAAAAATTTGTATGGGAGGTGGTAGAAGGAGTGAGGTGAAGGCAATATTTTTTTTAGCATTTATTACAATTATTAAGGGACAAATTTTGGCAAAATTTGAAGTTTCTACTTCTAGTTTCTATGAAAATCGTTTAAATGCATTTATCAAAATTCTGCATTTGTATGGGAGGGTGTAGAAGGAGTGGAGGGATTTAGCCCGTTCACGAACTTAAAGTTACCTTTTTGCTAAAAATGCCATATGACAAATTTCAGTGCGATAGGTCAAAGCGTTCGAAAGTTATGTTGTAGACAGACGGTCAGACAGACAGACAGACGGTCACTCGGAATCGAGGTTCTTAAGCGACAACAAATATTTCTGTACTCTTGGCGACTCTGTGCGAGCATTATTCCTTAGCGTTACAAACGATAAGGCAAACGTAATATACTCTCAGATTTGATCTAGAGTATAAAAATAATAATCCGTTCCGCCGTACGCCGTACATATGGACTCATATCTCCGAGACCGTTAAAAGTAGAATGATCGTTTTTGGGTGGATTGTTAGTTGGATAAGTGAGCTCCATTATCTAAATCTTGGGGAGTGTCGGGTAGAGGATTGAGACGGGGGAGGGAAAGAGCTAAGAACTAGACTTGCTAACATCTCTACTACGAGTGCAAATATGAGGCAGAAAATCATCACAAGTATAGAAAGGGTTGCGAGACAAACTTTAAAAATAATTTAATTTTTTTTTCCATAGGCGTCCGCATTTTTATCTCTAATTATCATAACGTTTTGCGAAAAGTGAGACGATGTGATGATCTTTTTATACTCTAGATGAAATCTGATAGTATTATAAGTTTGCTCTTAAGTTTTTAACACTAAGAAATAAGGCTCGGAGAAAAAAATGAATGATACAGAAGTTCATATATTCACTCAAAAATCTCAAAACCGGATGTCCGTCCGTCCGTCCATCCCTGCGCTCTCTAGCTTGAGAACGCGTTGAGCTAGATAGTACAAATTTTGTATTCGTCATTTTTGACAAAAAAGTAGGGACAAGTGTGTGAACGGACCAAATCGCTCCACCCCTTCTCCTCCCTCCCATACAAAATTACACAACTTCGCAATTTGACAATAAACGGATTTGCCTTAAAAGTATAAAAGCTATAGGTTTGAAATTTCGAATATATTACTATAATGATGATTTCAATCTACCGTACAAAAATTATGCGTGTCCTTTTCCTCCTTTTACCACCTCCCATACAAACTGTACTTTTTCGGGAAATACTCTAAACTAATTTACTCAGTACGTATAAAATTTAGCGACCTCAAATTATGCACTAATTAGTTATTTAAAATTATTAGTAAGACCTATGTACAAAAGATTAGACTATTAGCTTCACCCCTTCTATCCCCTCCCAAACAAAATGACACAATTTCGACAATAAACGGATTTGCTAGGAAAGTATAAGAGGTATTAGTCTAAAATTTGGAACATATTATTTTTGTATTAATTTCAACCTACGGTATAAAAAATATTTGTGTCCTCCCTTTCCTTCCACCCACTCCCATACAAACTGCACTTTTTCATGAAATACTCTAAACAAATTTACTCCGTACGTATAAAATTTATCGAGCTCAAATTATGCACTAATAACTTATTTAGAATCATTAGTAAGACCAAAAAAAATTAGACTATTGGCTTTACCCCTTCATACAAAATGACACAATTTTACAATTCGACAATAAACGGATTTGCTCCAAAAGTATAGATACTATTGATCTAAAGTTTGGAATATATTACTTTTATGAAAATTTCAATCTACTACATAAAAATTATTTAAGTCCTCTCCTTCCTTCCACCATCTCCCATACAAACTGTACTTTTTCGTGAAATACTCTAAACCAATTTACTCAATGCATATAAAATTTATCGAGCTGAAATTGGGCACTTAATATTTATTTAGAATTATTAGTAAGGCCAAAAAAGATTAGACTATGAGCTTTACTCCTTTTACCCCCTCCCATACAATCTGACACAATTTCATAACTCTACAAAAAGGGGATTTTCCTGAAAAGTATGAATGCTACTGATCTACAATTTAAAACATATCAAGGGTATGATGCTTATACAGGGTGTTTGGTACTCCGTGCGCCACCTTGTAAGGGGTTATTCTTAGATAAATTTTGAGAAAAAAATTCTTCTACGGAGATGGTCAATTTTCAATACCCGCGGAGATACAGGGTGATCAAGAAAAGTGTTTCGGACCTGTACCCTCACTCACTCAAAACGCTTTATCTTGAAAACTAATAATCACAATTCAAAGTGTTATAACTTGTTTTTTAGGGAATCAAATTACCTTTCATTTGGTCCACATTGTACCTGTACCCAATCCTGAGGTATTTGCTTCAGAACACAAATTTTTGATACTTTGACCCTCAAAATTCTGGGATCGATGTAGCTTTTCTCAAAAAAAAAAAACGCATTATAAAAATGTCATTTTAATGTTGTTTTTTTTGTGTGCCATATTATTGTACCAGGTGTCATTAAAATTTAGAAAATAATTTCGAAATGACTGAGTACACGAATGACGAATATGCAGACATCATTTCCATTTATGGAGAGTGTCAGGGAAATACACGAGTGTCCCGATGTTTGTATCATCAGAGATTTCTTTATCGTCGGATACCTTACAGGAGAGTATTCCAAGACGTTTGCAGAAGGATTCGGGAAACAGGCAGCGTTAGGACAAGCAGAGTAAATGCAAATCCTGCGCCGATAATCGCTGTTCCAATCGATGAAGGAATACTACATGCTGTTCCAAATGATCCATCAATCAGTATCCGACGCTTGGCATTGCAGTTCAACGTCTCTACGTGGAAAGTTTGGAGTGTCCTAAAGGCAGAGCGTTTGCATCCCTACCACCACACCAGTGCAGGAGCTGTTACCCATTGATTTGCCCAAAAGGATCGAGTTTTGCAATTGGCTCCTTGAACGACAACTAAGTGACGAGAATTTTATGAACGACATTCTTTGGACGGATGAGTCCCAATTCACCAGGGACGGTATCACAAACTTCCACAACTTACACACCTGGGCTGAGAGCAATCGACATACAAGAAGAGAGGCATCACTTCAACACAGATTCAGTGTCAATTTATGGGCAGGTGTGATTGGTGACGATTTCATTGGTCCTATTGGGCTTCCGCCTACCCTAAATAGTTCCAATCACTTGCATTTTTTGACAAATGATCCACAGGAGTTGCCACTGTAACGGTTGGCTTCTATGTTTACCAATACGATGGTGCTCCAGCTCATTACGGCCGACAAATCACAGATTGGTTAAATTCCAATTACAGCAATCGCTGGATCGGTATAAATGGACCGATACACTGGCCTGCAAGATCTCCTGATTTAACTATTATGGATTTCTTTGTATAGGGACGGATGAAGGACCTTGTTTACGCAACGGAAGTAGTAACGTTGCAGGATTTAAACACCAGAATCGATGCGGCAGCAACAGAAGTAAGGCAGCAGTTGAGGAGTGTATGAACAAAAAGAGAACACTGGCAAAACGAGCTTTAGCGTGCATTCAAAATGAAGGTGGCCATTTTGAGCATTTACTGTAATTAAGAAAATTTGAAATAAACCAAAAAAACCATTCTTAAGTTCTTTTAGTTCAAGCGGAGAGTGTTGATCAACATATTCTTGTTTTTTTGATAAAAGTGCTAAATTATTGGAATGATAGTTTTTGCTAAACTATGAAACTTATACAATGCAAGTGTATTCATCTTTTGTAGGCAATAATATGGCATATAAAAAAACAACATTAAAATTACATTTTTATAATGCGTGTTTTTGAGAAAACTACATTGATCCCAGAATTTTTGAGGGTCAAAGTATCAACAATTTTTGTTCTGAAGCAAATACCTCAGGATTGGGTACAGTTACAACGCCGATTATTACACCAAATGAAAGGTAATTCGATTCCCTAAAAAACAAGCTATAACACTTTGAATTGTGAATATTAGTTTTCAAGATGGTGGTTGGATGGGTATAGACAGGGTAGGCATCTGATCGGTGTCATTAGGCGACGCCCAGTGTTGTAACTGTCATATACACATCAATTGTGCTCATCATACCTCCTCGTGGTAGCCACCGGATCCTGGTCTTGTCCATCCGGACTTGACTTGCTGAACTGATGGGCGCGAGTGCTAATGAAACAGAAAAATTCTAGCACTATAATAATATGGCCCTCCAAGTTGGGGGTTGGGCGATGTGTTAACAACTCATCCTCGGAAAAAACACACCCGTTTCGAAACCTGAAGCAACGCCTCGGACTGGATTGATTCAACGGCAACGACCACGCAAACGAAAAATGAACTATTCCTTCGGATCTTGGAACGTGCGATCCCTGTACAGAGCAGGAGCAGTGAGAGAGCTTCTGGAACAGGCAGTCAAATACAATATAAACATAATTGCACTCCAAGAAACTAAATTATTAGGTAACGAGATTAATGACTTAAGATCGCACACAATTTTCAAAAGTGGGAAATCATCGGGAAGCCGGGAATTTGGAGTTGCGTTTATCGTCGACAAGAAGTTTAAACACCAAGTTACCAACTTCAAATCCGTCAATGAACGATTGTGTGCAATCCGCATCAAAACAAGTTTTTTTAATGTTTGGCTTATTAATGTCCACGCCCCAACGGAAGACAAAGACGACGAAGTTAAAGACGATTTCTACAGCACCTTAGAATCAACATTCGACTCCCTTCCGTCGAATGATATTAAAATAGTATTAGGTGACTTTAACGCGAAAGTGGGCAAAGAAGAAGCATACATAGGGACAATTGGAAGGTATAGTCTCCATGATATTAGTAACGACAACGGCCAGAGGCTGACTGATTTCGCCAGCAGCAAAAACCTTATTGTAAGCTCGACATGCTTCCCGCATCGTGACATTCATAAGAGAACGTGGGCTTCACCCGACGGAAGAACATTCAATCAAATAGACCATGTTCTAATAGAGAAAAGGACGGCCTCCTGCATTCTCGACGTGCGTACATGTCGAGGGGCTAATTGCGACACAGACCACTATTTGGTAAAGACCAAGTTTCGATGTCGAATCGCAAACCGAGGACACTCAAAAATACAACCGGTTCCTAAATTCGACATAGGGAAACTCAAAAACGAGAAAATAGTTGCGAAATATGCGTTAGCCTTGGAGAGGCACTTCGCGACAATGCTGAATACCACTGTCAGCATGCCAATAGAAGAAATGTGGCAAAAAATCAAAGATGGCATTACATCTGTCGCAGAGGAGGTGATAGGACAACAACCCCGGCGCAAAAGAAATGATTGGTTCGACAAAGAATGCCAAGATGCCTTAGAACGAAAAAATGAAGCTTACAAAATATTAACGGAACGGCCGACACGAGCCAAACAAGACAAGTACAAGGATCTTAGACGATTTGCAAACAAAATATGCAGACAAAAAAAACGGAAGTACAATAATGACGAAATTAAAAACATGGACGAACAATTTAAATTACACAACACAAGAGCCGCGTATTCCCTTGTCAAAAGGATGAAAGAAGGTTACAAACCGAAAACGACCCTATGCAAGGATGCGGAAGGGAACATTATAAGTAACGCGGAAGATATAAAACTAAGATGGGCACAATATTTTGAACACCTTCTTAACCCGAGCCCATCACCTACACGAACAGCAGCAGCAGATACAATAGCAGGTATAACTGATGTAACAGCTGATGAAGGATCCGCTTTGAGTCCTCCCACACTCGAAGAAGTAAAAACAGCCCTAAGGAACCACCCAAACAACAAAGCGCCGGGCACTGATCAAATCCCAGCTGAACTTCTGAAAGCCGGCGACACCTGCATAGCGCATCTCCTACATAGATTAGTCGCGGACATATGGACGCAGGAAATACTTCCTGAAGATTGGCGCAAGAGCATCATATGTCCAATTTATAAAAAAGGTGACAAACTCTGCTGCGAAAACTACCGAGGAATATCTCTGTTGTGTACGTCTTATAAGATTTTGACGAAAATTCTAGAAAAGAGAATTAAGCCCTATGCTGATAAAGTAATTGGTGAATACCAAGGCGGATTTAGAGCTGGACGCTCAACCACGGACCAGATATTCTCAGTTAAACAGGTGCTGGAAAAGTGCTGGGAATATAATATTGATGTGCACCAGATATTTGTTGACTTCAAACAAGCATACGACAGTATCGACAGGCGCGTACTGTATAAAATCATGTTGGAGTTTGGAGTCCCACCGAAACTGGTTCGACTGACAAGAATGACAATGACTGAGTCTTTGTCACAAGTCAGAGTAGAAAACGATCTGACTTCCAGTTTTAAAACAGACAACGGCCTTAAACAAGGTGACGGCCTCGCACCAATGCTTTTCAACTTAACACTCGAATATGTTGTTCGGAAACTTCCCGTTGACACCAAGGGAACACTATGCTTCAAATCCACACAACTCGTAGCATATGCCGACGACATAGATATCCTTGCAAGATCTCTGGAGAGTGCTAAGGAAGTATTTGTAAACCTTGACTCGGTAGCAAGGGAAGTTGGACTACGCATTAATGAAAACAAAACAAAAATTATGACGCAAACTAGGAAAAAGACGCCAATCAGACAAAATATTACAGTAGGAGACTATAACCTAGAAAACGTAGACAACTTCATATATCTAGGGGCAAATCTATCGAAGGATGGAAGCGAACCCATCGAAATTAAAAGAAGGATAATGATGGCAAACAAGACTTATTATTCGGTACTTCCAATAATCAAAAACAAGAACGTGCACAGGAAAACAAAACTTAAGCTATACAAAACAATCATAAGACCTGTGCTATGCTATGGCAGCGAAACGTGGACATTAACTCAGGCGTCCGAAAAACGACTTAACGCCTTTGAAAGGAAGGTCCTCAGAAGAATCCTCGGACCTGTGAGGGAAGACTCGATCTGGAGAATACGATACAATAGAGAATTGTATGCCATCTTCGACAATCCAGAAGTGTCAACCCTCATAAAATTTAAAAAATTACAATGGGCTGGTCATGTGGAGCGGATGGATGACGGAAGAATTCCCAAACGCACACTAAAAGGGAAAGTCAACGGACAAAGACCGGTCGGAAAACCACGAAAGCGCTGGGAGGATTCGATTGACGCAGACAGCAAATCACTGCTAAGATTTTCAAACTGGAGGACGCGGTCACTGAACCGAGATGGATGGAGGCAAAGCATTCAGGAGGCCAAAGTCCGATTTGGGCTGTAGCGCCATCGTAAGTAAGTAAGTTTTCAAGATATTGCGTTTTGAGTGAGTGAGGGTACAGGTCTGAAATACTTTTCTTGATCACCCTGTATGTCCGCGGATATTGAAAATTTACCATCTTCGCTGAACAATTTTTTTCTCCAAATATATCTATGAATAACCCCTTACAAGGTGGTGCACGGAGTACCAAGCAGCCTGTATATTGGTGCCAGGTGTTTATTACTCTACTCGTTTTCGAATATTCACGACAATCTATTCGGCATCGATATTTAGCTCTGACTAGATAGTGATCAGAGTCATAATTCGCACCGCGGAAGGTTCGTACATCAATAATACTGGAAGTAGCCCTTTTCTCAATTAGAACGTGGTCTATTTGGTTGAAGATGCGATAATAATTCCTTGTCATTAATTTTTTCATCCGAGCCTTATTTCTTGGCGTTATAAACTTTAGAGCAAACGTTTAATACTCTCAGATTTCATCTAGAGTGTAAATATTGAATCTATGTACTGCAGCAATAGATAATAATTGCTTCTAGGGATTGAATAGTTGATAATCTATCTACCCTAGAATCCTCATCCCTCAACCTCCTCATACCTCAATCTCCTCATTTACTATCATCTTAATCTGCATAATCACGTATCCCCAACTTAACGCAACAATAATAAAGTTGCCCCGACTTGTTCGCAGATTTTTTTTACAGTTTGTAAATATTTGATTGCGATAAAAACTGTCTCCTGTAAAAAAAAAATACATTATCGAAATTTTATGATTAGAGTATTCCATGTATGGTATGTTAAAGTGTAGAAAAAACATAACAGGACTACGATTGGGCGTAAACCCCAATCGTGCGATACTCTAGATGAAAGATATTTTTTTTTTATTTTAAGAAATTTTGTAGGGGAAGTGGTAGAGGGGGTGACGACATTCGACATTGAACTAATTTTTTCACATCACGCTAAAGTTGCTATCAAAATGTTTTATACACAATTTAGGATTCAAAAATTTAATAGATACTGAGAAAATTAGTGTGTTGGAGTGAAATTGTGTAGTTTATATGGGAGGTGGTAGGAGGAGGGGCGAATTCTTAATGACTTTTATAGAAATAACTGTAAACATCATTTAAATGACACATTTTAAATTGCAGATCAATAGCATTCATACTTTTTAGGAAAATCGACTTTTTGTAAAGTTGTTGAATTGTGCCAAATTGTATGGGAGGAGTAGAAGGAGTAGAGCTATTCGCCCAACTTTTATTTGGTCTTACTAATAATCTATGTAATTATAATTGTAGTGTCTGTCTGTTATTTGTTTGTAAATGGCTATAAATAAGTTTTTTGCTCTATTTTAGCAATAACTAAGCAGAAACAAACGTTCTTAAAAATTTTCTCTGTCTGTCTGTTTGTCTATCTTTCCGGTTTTCACACAAAAACGGCTAAACCGATTGTAATGAAACTTTCACAGATTATTAGGTCTACCTTGGGGAGTAATCTGTCTTAGATTTTATTTTACTTCCCTGACTCCTTCTACCCCCTCCCATACAAAGTGACTCTTTTTCAAAAATTTATAATAATCAAATTTTCATGGAAACTATAAAAGATATTAATTTGAAATTTGAAACTTATTATTTCCATTATAAATGCGATCTTCAAGTATATAAATAATTTGAATGTCCTTACTCCATCCACCACCTCCCATACAAACTAAACTTTTTCATGAAATACTATACTCCAATTTTCTCAGTACGTATAACTTTTATCAAGCTAAGATTTTGTATTAAATCTTTAATTAGCATTGTTATTAATATTAGGAAAAAGGTAACTAATTAGTTTTACTATTTCTACCCTCTCCCATACAATCTGACACAAATCCACGACTTTGCGAAAATTCGATTTTCTTGAAAAGAATGAATGTTACTGTTCTGAAATTTAAAATATATCAATTGAATGATAATTGTAGTTGCTCCTCAAAGAATAACTCCTCAAAGAATAACTCTCCACTTCTTCCACCACCTCCTATACAAACTTCACTTTTTCATGAAATATTCTAAACCAATTTTCTCAGTAGCTACAACTTCGATCGATCTAAAATTTTGTACTAAATCTTTAATTAGCATTATTATTATTATTGCGCAAAAATTAACCGATTAGCTCCACTCCTTCTACCCCCTCCCTTCCAATGTGACACAATTCCACGACTTTGCGAAAACTCGATTTATGGAAGGGGGTAGAAGGGGTGAAACTAATCGTGTATTTTTTTTTGTCTTACTAATAATTTTAAATAAATACTTAGCGCACAATTTCAAATCGATATATTGTACACGCACTGAGTAAATTGGCTTAGAGTATTTCATGAAAAAGTGCAGTTTGTATGGGAGGTAGTGGAAGGAGCGGGAGGACACAAGTAATTCTCATACATAGAATGGAATCACCATAAAAGTATTATATTCCAAATTTCAGATCAATAGCATTTATACTTTTTGAGAGAAGCCGTTTATTGAAAAATTGCGTAATTGTGTCATTTTGCGTGGGAGGGGGTGGAAGGGGTGGAGGGATTTGGCCCGTTCACGAACTTGACCTTACTTTTTTGTCAACAACCACGTGTACAAAATTTGAATTTTCTAGCCCAAAGCGCTCTCAAGCTAGAGAGGACACGGACCGACAGACAGACGGACAGACGGACGGACATCCGGTGTTGAGATTTTTGAGTGATTATATGAACTTCTGTATCATTAATTTTTTTCTTTGAGCCTTATTTCTTGGCGTTACAAACTTTGTGGTAAACTTATAATACTCTCAGATTTCATTTATAGTATACATATTGTTATAGATCTGGCAACCACGCAATATTGATCTTTCCCGAATATGGTAGAACAGTCTCCCAATATGTAAAATGCCATAGTCAAAGATCTAGAACCTTCCAGTATAGTCTAGACATACACCGGAACAATATACTCCAAAAGGTAGGCAATTAACGATCTAGAACCTTCCCGAATAGTCTAGACACACACCCAACTACACCCAACGGAAGCTTCGAGAATTGGTATAAACTGGTATAAAAGCAGTCAGACGGGAGGGAGTCATTCAGCGACATCTGTGGAAGAACGCGAACCGGTGCAAGAACGCGATAGAACAATATTGGCGGTGGTGCCATATATAGTGCAAATTAAGTTAAAGTGCGAATAAATAAATTATCCTTTATTTTTAAACAAATTGTGTTTTACTTGAAATCCCGGCGAACCCCTAGCTCACAACAATATTTTGCGTTGACTAAAATTTCCATAATAATTTATTACAGGACCACCAAATAATTCAAGAAACTATTGATTCATTGAATGAAAATATCCAAGAGAAATTGCTTACAATTTCTGAATTCGATAAAAAAGGCAAAATCAAAAATGATGAAATTCTTCGCGAGCAAAAGGAAACGTATGAAATGCTGAACAAATTGAGAATTTTTGATCAGCAGTAAGTGAGTCCAAGCCCAAAGAATCTCTAAAAATTTCTACGACATCTTTCTTAATTATAAATTTTTTTTGTTTTTAGAAATGAAATTGATCACCAATTAAAATTGTACGAAGAACAAAAACAGCAACTTTCCGCTGATGAAAATTGCAGAAAATTGAAGGATCAGCAAATAAAGTTACTCCGCAGAGAATTACATGATCGTCAAAAAAAATATGTAGTTGAATAAAGTTTTAAGTTTTATTTTTTTTTCTTTATAACATGTGGTAATGTATAGAAAATATGCGGAAGAAATTATTTAATATACGTACCATATAGTTTTTAATCAGGCTTAATTTGTGCATTTTTTTTGTCAAGAGCTGTTTTAATTTTTATTTATTTTTAATTTAAAATCGAAGTCATTTCTTTAGTTTCATAGTTAAATATCTAAACATATGTATAAAAATGGTAGTGTCTGCCTGTTATTTGTTTATAAATGCCTATGACTTACAAAGGAACATTCCCACGTGTCCCACGCCGTTTTTGACAAATTTCATATATTTTCTAAGGGAAACGTACTTTTTTTTTATCAACAGTGATGAGCATTTAAAGGGTGAAAGAACCCCCCAAAATTTAGAGAATAATCGACTGAAATATCGATTTCCATAGAAACACTCGATGAATTTCAATCATACTTGGCAAGAATAGTTATCGTGTGAGCACGATTCAAAAGCAATATAGTCCGATAAGAGTGTAAACCCCTTTATGGGGTTGCATTTAATGTTTCTAATTTATCTTTTTTTTTTTGTAAGCCAATAGTCCGATTTTGAGAATTTTCATATACATATGTTGTAGAAGTCGAAAATCTATGGAACACTTAATTTTTTACTTTATTATTTTAATAATAAAGTATTGTGATCGACACAAGACAAAAAAAAATTTGCTACCCTGAAAAAATTTTTTTTTTGCGTTTCATGACTAAATTAGCCTAAAAGTGCAAAAAAAAATAGTGTAAAGAAAAACACTTCAAAATGAATATCTCAACTATCTCTTAAGCTATGTAATTGAAACTTGAAACGTATATTAAGCTATACTAGGAAAATACAAAAAAAATACAACATGTTGAAATAATATTATTGGGGAATGAGCAGCATTTCAAAAATGGCGCACTTTTCAAAATTACAAATCCTTATATCTCAAAAAAAAAGTACAGATATCAAATCGAAAATTTGTCAGATTATAGAACTACATAGTCTTTAAATTTGGTAAAAATTTTAAGATGGGAGGTGTAAGAGGAGAGAGGTGATAAGCAAAAATGTCGAAAATGTTGAGTGATTTTTTTAGGGCTGTGGTGAAAGATACAAAGTTTAAATTTTGCATGTGGATACGTCTATTTGATTTACATGAAAAAATAATAATAACTTGATCCATTATTGTTATAAACCGACCCCCCGGTCTAACGTGCACAAGGTGTTTCATGCGCATTGAAAAAAACACATAAACTGAAAATTTTTGAGTGAAAGTTTAAGGTAGAAACTTGAAAATTTGCGAAGTGCATTTAAAAAAAATCCCTAAATATACGAAATATTAACTGCTCGAAAACCTTTAAAACTTCTACCATACAAAATTATTTTTTCGACCATTTTCAAGAAATCAATTATCACCTAACTATTAAAAGCTATGAATTTGAAATTTTGCACAAAAACTTGCAAAAATAGTTGAAATAAAATTACGTTAAAAGCTTTGAAATCGCGATTGCCCTTTTACCTCCTCCCATACAAAGCTATGATTTCGACCAATTTCATTTAATCAACTAATAACCAACAAACTAAAAGCTACGAACTTGAAATTTTGTAAGGGCACCTTAAAAGAGAAGCGAAATAAAACTACATATCAAATTTTATGATTGCCCTACCTTCTCTACCTCCTCCCATACATATGTTCGGTTTCGTGAATGTAAAATACACCGAATTTTATGAAAATTCTATGCAACTTCGTCTATGAAACACATTCTATACAGAGAATATTGGACGTGATTCAAGCAATTAATTAAAAAACTATTAACATCCACCCACCCGTACTATTACCCCTCCTCCTCTCCTCATAAAAACCCAAACTTGCAGAAACGAATGAAATATTGTTAAATTGACAACAGCCTTAGCCTTCTCTAACCACTCTAACCTGCATATTGACTTTCCACTCATCCGCAACTTGTCCCAAGAATAATAAAGTTTCGCCCGACTTGTTGGCAGTTTATTTTTGATACTTTGACCCTCAAAATTCGGGGATCAATGTAGTTTTTCTCAAAAAAACGCATTATAAAAATGTCATTTTAATGTTGTTTTTTATGTGCCATATTATTGCCTACAAATGATGCACACATACTTATGACTTAGGTTTTCCCGTTTTCTAGCGTAAATACATATGGCTTAAAAATTAAATGTGCCATAAAGAAACCCTCGTTCTAAAAAAATTGCCTGAAATGTTGTTCAACTGAAATATTCTTATTGTCCTTTAATTAGTATTTAAATTATCGATGAAATGAATTAAATTAAAATGAGTTTCAACACAGGTAGTTGCAGCACTTTGCCTTTTTAATGGGGTACCTAACAAAACGAAAAGCGTATAAAAGCAAATCTTACTTACAGTTGTAGTTACATTGTTAAAAGTAGAAGGTGTCACTAAAATTTAGAAAATATTTTCGAAATGCTTGAGTACATGAATGAAGAATATGCAGACATCATTTTCATTTATGGAGGGTATCAGGGAAATTCACGAGCGGCGCGATCTTTGTATCATCAGAGATTTCCTGACAGGAGAGTATTCCAAGACGTTTACAGAAGGATTTGGGAAACAAGCAGCGTTAGGACAGCCAGAGTAAATGAAAATTCTGCGCCGATAATCGCTGTTCCAACCGATGAAGGAATACTACATGCAGTTCAAAATGATCCATCAATCAGTATCCGACGCATGGCATTGTAGTTAAACCTCTCTACATGGAAAGTTTGGAGTGTCCTAAAAGCAGAGCGTTTCCATCCCTACCACCACACACCAGTGCAGGAGCTGTTACCCATTGATTTGCCCAAAAGAGTGAAGTTTTGCAATTGGCTCCTTGAACGACAACTAAGTGACGAGAATTTTATGAACAACATTCTTTGGATGGATGAGTCCCAATTTATCAGCGACGGTATCACAAACTTCCACAACTTACACACCTGGGCTGAGAGCAACCCAGATACAAGAAGAGAGGCATCATTTCAGCACAGATTCAGTGTCAATTTATGGGCAGGTGTGATTGCTGACGGTTTCATTGGTCCTATTAGGCTTCCGCCTACCCTAAATAGTTCCAATTATTTGCATTTTTTGACAAACGATCTACAGGAGTTATTGGATAATATGCCACGGCAATGATTGGCTTCCATGTTTTACCAACACGATGGTGCTCCAGCTCATTACGGCCGACAAATCACAGATTGGTTAAATTCCAATTATAGCAATCGCTGGATCGGTAGAAATGGACCGATACACTGGCTTGCAAGATCTCCTGATTTAACTATTATGGATTTCTTTGTAACGCTGCAAGATCTAAACACCAGAATCGATGCGGTAGCAACAGAAGTATGGCAGCAGTTGAGGAGTATGAACACAAAGAGAACACTGGCAAAACGAGCCTTAGCGTGCATTCAAAATGAAGGTGGCCATTTTGAACATTTACTGTAATTAAGAAAATTTGAAATAAACCATAAAAACCATTGTTAAGTTCTTTTAGTTCAAGCGAAGAACGTTGATCTTGTTTTTTTTGTTGATAAAATGCAATGTCATTGGAATGATAGTTTTTGCTAAACTATGAAACTTATGCAATCCAAGTGTATGCATCTTTTGTAGGCAATAATATGGGACATAAAAAACAACATTAAAATTTTTATAATGCGTTTTTTTGAGAAAAACTGCATTGATCCCAGAATTTTGAGGGTCAAAGTATCAAAAATTTGTGTTCTGAAGCAAATACCTCAGGATTGGGTACAGTTACAACGCCGACTATTACACTAAATGAAAGGTAATTTGATTCCCTAAGAAACAAGCTACAACACTTTGAAATGCAATTATTAGTTTTCAAGATATAGCGTTTTGAGTGAGTGAGGGTACTGGTCCGAAACCCTTTCCTTGATTACCCTGTATCTCCGCGGATATTGAAAATTGACCATCTCCGTAGAACAATTTCTTTCTCCAAATATATCTAGGAATAACCCCTTACAAGGTGGCGCACGAAGTACCAAACACCCTGTATATTATTTTTCGCTCCTTTTATGTGTCCACATTTCTATTTCATTCGAACAGAAAAATTTCTGTCTGGCAACATATCGGTGTAACAATTTGATTCGGGTCTAGAATTATGATTTTCTTATGCAGACGTTATTCCTTCTTCGCAATTTCATTAAATTTATGATTACGTGCATGAGATTTATGATTAGTTGGGTATAACATATTATAATTAGTTAGGTAAAACTTATTCCAATTTTCCAATTATGAATATATTGTTCCTATTATCTATAACTGAGGATATATTCTTATTGGTTTATGAATAGCATAATTATGAATTATGCTTTTGACACGGTAGATCACGATATCTTACTTAAAAAGTTATTCGCTGTAGGAGTTAGAGGTATAGCTTATTCATGGTTTGAAAGTTATCTTACTGGAAGGTTGCAATATGTTGAACTCGACAATTTAAAAAGCTCAAAACTTCCAGTTGTCACAGGTGTTCCGCAGGGAAGTGTCTTAGGACCTATCCTTTACAATCTATACTCAAACTCCATAACTACACTTGAGTTAAATGGCAACATATCCCTCTATCCAGATGACATCGGACTAACCTATAAAGCAACAAGTCTAGATGCCTTAGAACGAGAAATTAACATAGACCTCGAGCAAATAAACCAATGGACAAGTAAATACAAGCTTGTTGTTAATATTAGGAAAACAAAATACATGCTTTTTAACGACTCATCATCGCTTGGTATAAACTTCAACCACGAAAAAATTGCAAAAACCGATGAATTTAAATATCTCGGAATCATTTTAGACTCGCAACTCACCTGGGATTCTCATATTCAATCCGTCAGGAAAAAAATTGCTCCGATAGCTGGTATCTTCAAAAGGATAAGCAATAACGTTCCTGACGTACACAAGAGCGCTATATTGCATTCACTATTTCTGAGTCACATTCAATACGGTATAGTTATTTGGGGCTCAGCATTTAAATCTAAACTTATACCAATTCAACGATTACAAAACAAAGCTATAAAAAACTTATTCAGCATTAACAAAAGAGAACGAACAAAAACTATCCATCAGTCTCATCATCTTCTTACTCTAGAAGAACTGCACCATCTGGAATCTGCGAATCAAATGAATATGATAAAAAATCATCTCACAAATACGAACTTAATTCTGGAATATCACAGCGATAACCATGGGTACAATACCAGACGGGCAGATGACATCTACCTTGAAACTGCGCGCACTACACGATATGGCGCAAATGGGATAATGACTAGGTCGATTAAAAACTACAATGAACTTCCACAGACGATCAAGAGGGATCCAGATAAATTCAAATCTTAATTAAAAGAATATTTATTAAACTTAAGCTCATAATTTAGCTAATTTAAATTTAAATTACATTAACTTCTTTCTTTCATTTTTAACTCTTGCTATTATATCTTATTTTCATTTTATTGTTTCCTATTAAAAATCTAATTTTTCTTGCTCACTTTGCATTTTCTGTTTATTCATTATTTGCCATCAAATCACTAAATGTAATTTATAAATACAATCCATATGAGCTATGCTCACGGATGATTTTACGAAATAAATTATTATTATTATTATTATCTCTCTTCGTGTAGGGAGAAAGTCATGTAGTTACTTTTGCTAATATTTAGAGTTAACGAATTATAGTTCAGCCACTCTTTAATGATGAAAAACTATAATTCGCTTTCAGTGTAACACTTTCCCAGTCACTGTCTGCAACTATTAAAACAGTGTCATCTACAAATGATATTAATTCCCTTGAATTGGTTGAGAATACAAATCATATACATATAGCAGAAATAGCAATGGTCCAAGAACAGTTCCTTGAGGCATACCGTGAATAAAAGTAAGCTCGTCGCTACAAATGTCATTAATCTTAACTATTTGCTTATTATCATGATTCTACGCGGACAATGTGGCGGGAGATCGGTAGTAAATAAATATAGAAGTCTAACTTCAAATAGGTAAAATGGCTACCGCTGTAGAAGTAATTCGGGTTCAAATTTGGAACACATTATAGGTTTGCATTTTAGCCAAACGTATGTTAATCACTATCTCTGACTCC
Source organism: Chorisops tibialis (assembly GCA_963669355.1). Lineage (NCBI taxonomy): Eukaryota > Metazoa > Arthropoda > Insecta > Diptera > Stratiomyidae > Chorisops > Chorisops tibialis. The sequence goes on from OY770262.1 coordinate 249,640,841, forward strand.
ATCTAACCGTGCCTCAGTCCTGCTGTAACTTGTATCAAATTTAAAAAAATCTACGAGTATTAAATTTTTTTAGATTTGAATTTTACTGTACATCGTGATGATTGTATACAAATTTTTTCCATTTTAAATATTCATTTCATTATTTTTATAATGCGTCCTTGTCTCAATACACTTTTTCTTTCATCGGCATCCTGTTGTTCCTGTTCAATATCCATACCAGATTCTGGTATTTCAACGTTAACTTTATTCTCCAATTGACTATCGATGTTGGCCGGATTGACAGCTTCGCCTAGTGTTGCAATTAAACGACCTTCGGTTGTTTCTTTCACGTCAATACCCAACAATTCGGCACAAAATTGCTGAGCCGTAAAAATATCCGGAAGTTGACGAAATTCATTTTCAACATCCAATTTCGATAGTTTCAATTTTCCGGCTTCTTCGCTTAACAATTCTATTAAATAGCGCTGACCTAATTCCCGTGAAACTCTTTCACCTTTATCCACCAAAATTTCGAGGATCTTTTCTAACGTAATTTCAGTCTCGTCCTCTTGAGCGTTGCCTTCAATTTGATGGCTTACAAAAAAGTCGCTGGAATGTTGATCGGCTAGATATTCAATGGTTTTTACGATATCGTCCAGATGATAGCCAGAAACTGGTTTATGATTTAGATACATTATGACGGTATCTTGAAAATTGATTTGAGTTGGTGGTGGTATTGATGGACTGGTTGTACGGGTCGCTTCCATTTTTAGGCATTCAATCTTATCAGGATTAAGAAAATATATATATTGGAGAAATGAACAAAAAAAATGTATAGCTTACATCATAGTCACTGGGAAAGTATCCTATACTGCGCATGTAATCGGCTAAATCATCAATTGAAATAAAGTCGGTTACCTGTGAAATACAGCCGGATTCGAAGCAATTATTTTCTTAATTTTAGTGATTTGTATAAAATTTACCACATGTTCTTCGGGAGCATCCGATCCTCTCGTCATAATTTGCATGTAATAAAACATATCCTGCATCTCCTTAAACATCCAGCCTTCTTTCCCTCCCGGAATGAATTTACAATACGGCTCAAGTCCTTTTCCTCCCGAATGAAAATACTTCATTATATTTCTGGGAAGATTTGTTTTTTAATTTAGATTGCTTTTTCAAACATTTATACTAACTCCTGTTCAATATTCCAAATTACACCACCAGCATCACCTTTACCCAAGGCAAATACTCCCGTACCCCAAGGTATAAGTATATTAATCTGAAAATTTAGACTGCAAAAATTTTGACAATTTCAATCCTGTTAATACTGACCATTTTTGGATGAGCTATAACTCCAGTGTATCGATACATATTTCCATCGATCGGCAGTAGAATACAGCCTAAGGTTTTCTCCGTACCAAATATTATAAAATTATTACAAAACGCATGTGGTTCCGTGAATTTCTAGAAGAAAAGTGTGAGCTTTTCATATATAAAAGGATCGAGTCCGATCTCTCAAATCTTACAACAAATGCCGTAATTGGCGAATCAAAAATCGGACCAACAAACGTGTACAGTCGTTCCATCGTGACCATATCGAAAATCTTAAATTTATACTGATCGTCAGCAACTAAGATCACCATACCATTTTTCGACGTGTCCTTATTGACGATCTTTGATAATTGAAAGATTTTGGCGGCAGTAAAGCAACCGGCCTGTTCGAGTAACTTATCGCGTCCGATTTCGAGCGATTGTTTCCGAAGCGATTTGTCCAGATCGTATTCGACAAATAGACGATCTTGTCCCAGCGAGATCATATAGTGGTTGTTCTGTGGTGCATTTTCAACCATTGCTAACAGAACTATTGGCTTTTGGTGGTAGCGATATTTTCCAATCACGGTCCATTCAAATTGATCATTATCGTAGTGTAAGAAAATTACGGTACTGTTAGCATCCTGAAAATTCGGAATATGATCGAAGCTACTACGACTGAAGTTCAGTTCTTATTTACCGCATATGCACAAAACCGTCGATCATTGAATACTATTTCACGAATAGCAGCGTGCGAATGCCGCACGGGAGTGTCTGTGATCGGTATAATAGTTAGAGGATCGATCATCCAAAGTCCACCATTATCGTAGCCAACTGCCAAGTGATTGCCTGAAATAATGTAAAGGTGTATTTTTTTTGCAAATAAATTGAGTTAGCAAAATAGGACTCACCATCCGCTGATATTCTTACACAGCTTACTTTCGGTTGATATTCACCGGTATCGTCTTCATCGATTGCCATGTATCTTTTCAGTCGGTGATCTCGAATTACGCTCAATTTACCATAGTCCAGAAAATAGATCCGACCGTCTGCATTGGCCGAAACTAGCCATGGCTTTTGTTGGACATAGTCGAACGAAGCGATGACATCGTCAGCACGAAATAAGATCGGTTCGGTGGTTTTTTTCAAAATATTACAGTGCAGTATTTCACCAACTCGTGTGGCTGAAAAAGAAATCATTGATATTGTTGCGAGCTAGGGGTTCGCCAGATTCCAAAGGAAAACACAATTCGTTTAAAAATAATGAATAATTTTATTTAATCGCACTTTATACACAATTTCCCGATCACTTCACTAAATTCGCTCTAAAACTTAATTCGTACAACTCAGGAACACTGTCAATTTATCACTTGTACCGATTCGCGTTCTTCCACCGATAGGTGTCACCAAAATGACTGACTCGTTGTCTGAAAGTTGGCGGGTATTTATACTAAGTCTCCCAGACAGGTGTCGTTGTGTGTGTGTGTCTAGAATGATTGCCTACATTGTGGAGCTCGGTAGAAGTGTCTGGAAACATGTTGATAGTGTTTTGAAATGTTGATGGAATTCTCTCGATATTGCTGGGGACGTCGAGGTTGTCAGATTTATAACATTACCCTCTCCTTAGTCCCTGTTCGTCCCGAACAGAGTCGTTCACTTCCGCAATGGCACCGTGGTACTTTGTTAGTCGGTCGAGATGTACCACTTTCATTTTAGTGCGGGGTTTTCGCTGATTCCATCCATCCTCTGGTTCGATCGTTAACCTCCGAATGGTTTTTCCGGCTTCTTTTTCCTTCTCACGTTTGCGTTCTTTCTCCGTTTCCTTTTCGCGCTCATTCCCCTCCTTAGCGGCACGTTTACTTCCCTTTTCTCGTTCCGCATTCTTCCTTTCGCGATCTTCTCGATCATATCGCTTCCCATGTTTGGTCTTGTCACGATTATTCGCATGAAGTACTTGACCGTCACAACTTCTACCCGTTCGTTCGCGATCCTTATTCGATTGTCCATCTTTGCTTCCATGATCTTTCCCGATGTATTGTTCTTGTCGCAATCGATCTTGCCGACTCGAGGTTTTCGACCGACTCCGGCATCTTTTATCCAAACCGTGTGTAAGATTTGAACTCTGACGACTAGTTCTTGACCAAGATCTACCTGCCCGATCTCTATCTTCGCGTTGTTTAGCAGCGCAGCCGGAACAATAGTTGGTCGCTTTCCGGCAGTCGAGTCTCAAGTGTCCTGCCTGTCCACAATTCCAGCATCGGGGGGCACCAAATCTTTCGCTCCGCTTGGTGTACTCGGCTTTCTGGCACACACATTCTTCTACTATTTCTCGAACTCGATAGTTACTCCGCGGGCTTTGCTTGGCAGCTTCGAACGTCAGCCCATATACTAAGGCTTCGCCAATCGTTTTCTTACCTGCCAGTTTTAACGCCTGTTGCAGCTCTCTGTCCAGTACAGCATTGTTGAATGCGAAAACAGCCGTATCGTTGCGTTGCTCTGTTTGCGCATTGGGCAGCGATAATAATGTGAGTCGTTCAATATCGCGTGCCAGCTCCTGAAGTGTTTCACCATTCTTTTGAGTTCGGTTGTAAAGCTCTATTTTGTAGATCTCTTTCATGCGGTCACTGCCGTAATGAAGATCCAATGTTTGGACTAACGTTGAAAAATCTTGTTGTTGCTCCTGCGGAATCGTTTGAAGAACCTCCGCTGGTGGACCTCTTAACGCCAATATAAGAGCCGTTCCTCGTTCGAGATCATTCCAATGGTTGTTTCTGGCGGCAGCCTCAAATTGGATCTTATAAATAGCCCACGGTGTCTGTCCATCGAAGATTGGAGCTTTGAAACCCTTATGCGTAACGTGCTCTGCTTTCATGACTCCGACTGCTTTCACGTTATCCAAGTCCCTTTTTAGGCGCTCGACTTCTTCTTCGAAGACTCGAAGTTTCTTCTCTACGTTTTCTTCTATTGCTTTACCCATGGTGTCTATTTTATTATTTTGTAGTTCCAATTTATGGGTGAGGTCCCTTGAGGTCTCATCTAATTTCTGGTTAATGTCCGCAGATTGTTGCTCTAGTTTCTGGTTAATGTCCGCAGATTGTTGCTCTAATTTCTGATTAATGTCCGCTGATTGTTGTTTAATGTCCGCAGATTGTTGTTTAATGTCCACCGATTGTTGTTCAAATTTCTGATGCATGTCCGCTGATTGTTGTTTAATGTCCACTGATTGTTGCTCTAATTTGTTCATCATCTGTTGCATTAATTGTGTTAGAGCATCCGATGTACCAGAACACTCCTCTTTACGAGTTTCTTCAATTTGGAACTCAAAACTATCTGCATTCTCACCCTCAGCCTCAAGTGTCTCGATCATACGGCTGAAAAGTTCAGACTTGCTCCCTGTTGTAGGTAACTCGCGTCTACTGAGCTCTTCCTTCAGCTCCGTTACTTTTAAGTCTTTTAAATAACGCGGCATTTTCACTACCGATTATTTCCAGTTTTTCCGCGATTCGAATTCACTTAAATTTACGTCACTGCTCACTAAATCACTCGAGATTATTCGATTTCACAAAATTCTCACTGTCCGTTCGAGAATTTTAGTTCCGCGATTTTACTTCGCTAATTAAAGTCACTGTTCACTAGAGCACTCGAGAATATTCGATTTCACAAAATTCTCACTGTCCGTTCGAGAATTTTAGTTCCGCGATTTTACTTCGCTAATTAAAGTCACTGTTCACTACAGCACTCGAGAATATTCGGTTTCACCAAATTCTCTCTGTCCGATCGAGAATTTTAGTTTCACTTTTCCGCTCTCACAAAATTATCCGTTCCGAGAATTTTTAATTTCACTCGCGATTTTTAACCCGAATTTATCCTTGGAATCCCACTTCTGACACCAATTGTTGCGAGCTAGGGGTTCGCCAGATTCCAAAGGAAAACACAATTCGTTTAAAAATAATGAATAATTTTATTTAATCGCACTTTATACACAATTTCCCGATCACTTCATTAAATTCGCTCTAAAACTTAATTCGTACAACTCAGGAACACTGTCAATCTATCACTTGTACCGATTCGCGTTCTTCCACCGATAGGTGTCACCAAAATGACTGACTCGTTGTCTGAAAGTTGGCGGGTATTTATACTAAGTCTCCCAGACAGGTGTCGTTGTGTGTGTGTGTCTAGAATGATTGCCTACATTGTGGAGCTCGGTAGAAGTGTCTGGAAACATGTTGATAGTGTTTTGAAATGTTGATGGAATTCTCTCGATATTGCTGGGGACGTCGAGGTTGTCAGATTTATAACAATATCATTGTTAAAAGAATATTGATGTTCGAAAACGAAATTTCATTTCGGGGGTGGTAGTCAATAGATTACAATGCGTAATAGTTAGACATTTTGATCTTTATACTCTATAGATGAAATCGAGAGTATTTTGTGATTGCCTTACTATTTGTAAAACGTTAAGATATAATTCTCGCACAGAGTCGCCAAGGGTACAGAAATATTTGTTGTCACTGAAAAACCTTGATTCCGAGTGACCGTCTGTCTATCTGTCTACAACATAACTCTCGAACGTTTTGAGCTATCGTGCTGAAGGTTGTTTAATGTAATTTTTAGCATAACAGAATCTTCAAGTTCGTGAAAGTGCCATGCCCCTTCCTCCTTTTGCCTCCTATTATACAAATTCAATGAAATTTCAAGAAATTGATTTTTCAACGAAACGATTTTAGTTATCGGCTTGAAAATTAGGTGAAAGTATATCGATATGAGTATCATTGACGTTAAAAAATATTCAAGCAATCCGCTCACTGCTTCTACCCCCTCCCATACAAATTCGCAATTTTAAAAAAAGCATTTCTTCGATTTTCAGTGAAACTAGTAAAGCTAAAAAAAATTAATTTTTTCCCAGAATTTTTTATATTACTACACTCTAGATGAAATCTGAGAGTATTATAAGTTTGCCACAAACGCTAAGAAATAAGGCTCACAGAAAAAAATGAATGATACAGAAGTTCATATAATCACTCAAAAATCTCAAAACCGGATGTCCGTCCGTCCGTCTGTCTGTCCGTGTCCTCTCTAGCTTGAGAACGCGTTGATCTAGAAAGTTCAAATTTTGTAAACGTTGTTTTTGACAAAAAAGTAAGGACAAGTTCGTGAACGGGCCAAATCGCTCCACCCCTTCTACCCCCTCCCATACAAAATGCCAAAATTGCGCAATTTGACAATAAACGGATTTGCTCGCAAAGTAAAAAAGTTATTGCTCTGAAATTGAACATATTACTTTTATGATGATATCAATCTACCATATAAAAATTATGATTGTCCTCTCCCTCCTTCTACCACCTCCCATACAAACTGTACTTTTTCATGAAATACTCTAAACCAATTTACTCAGTGCGTATAAAATTTAGCGGGCTGAAATTGTGCACTAAATATTTATTTAGAATTATTAGTAAGACCAAAAAAAATTAGACATTTAGTTTCACTCCTTCTACCCCCTCCCATACAAAATGACACAATTTCGCAATTCGACAATAAACGGATTTTTTCAAAAAGTATGAAAGCTATTGATCTGAAATTTTGAATATATTACTTTTATAATAATTTCAATCTGCTATATAAAAATTAGTTGAGTCTTTTCCTTCCTTCCACCCCCTCCCATACAAACTGCACTTTTTTATGAAATACTCTAAATAAATTTACTCTGTACGTATGAAATTTATAGAGCTGAAATTATGCACTACATAATTATTTAGAATTATCAGTAAGACTAAGAAATCTTAGGCGATTAGCTTCACTCCTTCTACCCCCTTCCATACAATATGATATAATTCAACAACTTTACAAAAAGTCGATTTTCCTGAAAAGTATGAACGCTACTGATCTGCAATTTAAAATACGTCAATTAAATGATGTTTACAGTCATTTCTCAGAACGTAATTAATAAATTCACACTCCTTCTACCACCTCCCATACAAACTGCACAATTTCATTAAATCCAATACTACTAATTTTCTCAGTACCTATTAAATTTTTGAATCCTAAATTTTGTATAAAACATTTTGATAGCAACCTTAGCGTGATGTGGAAAAATCAGTTCAATGTCGTGACCCCCTCTACCACTTCCCCTACAAAATTCCTTAAAATGAAAAAAATTCTCTTTCATCTAGAGTATCGTACGATTGGGCTTTACTCCCAGTCGTACTCCTGTTGTGTTAATTGTTATCAGTTTTATTTATTTACTAGCAAACGTCCGCGACTTCGTCCGCGTAAAAATAGCAATAATAAGCAATTTTTGAGAGTGTAGTTAGTAATACATTATGTGTGATATATAATCTGCTTACTTTAATGGCTCTTTGAAGAAAATAGTTTGAATATTGTTGGAATCAGAACCATAAATTATTAAGAATGAAAGAGCATAATACTCCCATTTTTATGGGACAGGCTCATGATCAAATCAAACCCGTGATTCGAGATCATATACGTGTTGAAAAGCGTTAAGGACATGTGCATAATTGTAGCTGGTGTTATTTAGAAAAAAAAAAACAAATAAAATAACATTAATCTTAAAAACATAACAGGACTACGGTTGTGCGTAAAGCCTAATCATACGAAAGGGTTTTCCAATAAGGACTTGACAACTTTTTTTCAAAATAAAATGCAAACCATTTGAGATATTTCAAAAACTTTATTATTTACCATGATAAAAATGTTAAGTTTACTGAATAAATTGACAGTGACAGTTCGATGATTAGTGAAAGGGTGCGTTCACAAATTGATTTCAAAGCTGTCAAGTCCCTATTGGAAAACCCGGTATGTATAGATGGAATCGAAATTTTTGCGGTGTGAAGAAATTTTGTATGGGGAGTGGTAGAAGGGGTGACAGCACTGAACTAATTTGTTTCACATTATGCTAGAGTAGCTATAAAAATGTTTTGTACCAAATTTAAGCTTCAAAAATTGAGTAGGTACTGAGAAACTTAGTGCATTGAATTTAATGAAATTGTGCAATTTGTATGGGAGGTGGTAGAGGGAGTGGGGGGTTTTTGGTGATTTTTCGAGAAACAACTGTAACTATCATGCAATTGATATACTTTAAATTTCAGATCTGTATCATTCATACTTTTCAAGAAAATCGAATTATTGTATAGTCGTGGAATGTGTCTCATTGTATAGGAGGGGGAAGAAGGAGTGAAGCTACTCGGATAAGTTTTTTCCCGATATTAATAATAATGCTAATTAAGGATTAAGTTCAAATTTTTACCTCGTTGAAATTGAAATGTACTGAGAAAATTCGTTTAGAGTATTTCATGAAAAAGTGCGGTTTATATGGGAGGTGGTGGAAGGAGAAGGGGGTTTTTGGTGATTTTTTGAAAAACAACTATAATCATCATGAAATTGATATATTTGAAATTTCAGATCAGTAACATTCAGACTTTTCAAGAAAATCAAATTCTTGTGAAGTCGTGGAACTGTGTCACATTGTATGGGAGGGGGTAGAAGGAGTGAAGCTAATCGGTTAATTTTTTTCCGATTTTAATAATAATGTTAATTAAGGATTTAATACAACATTTTAGCTCGATGGAAGTTACACGTACTGAAAAATTTGGTGTAAAGTAATTCATGAAAAAGTGTAGTTTGTATGGGAGGTGGTGAAAGGAGTAAGGAAACTCAAACAATTTTTAGACCAAAAGACTGCATTTATAATAGAAATAATATATTCCAAATTTCAAATTAATAGCTTTTATGGTTTCCACGAAAATTTGATTAATATATATTTTGAAAATGAGTCACTTTGTATGGGAGGGGATAGAAGGCGTGAGGGGAGTGAAATGAAACCAAGTGCAGATTTCATTCCGATGTACACCTGTGCGAGTTTCATTACAATCGGTTCAGCCGTTTGTGCGTGAAAAGCGGTCGGACAGACAGACAGACAAAAATTTCAAAAATGTGTTTTTATGCTTAGTTAGTGCTAAAATAACTCAAAAAACTAACTTATAGCCATTTATAAGCAAATAACAGACAGACACTACAATTTTATTACTATGTATAGATTTAGCCTATTGTACAAAGTCCTTACATGCCCGATGATACAAATTCCAATTTAACATTAATTGAAAAAAAAAATTTATATCAAGCATTAAGTTATTAAAACAATAAAATTAGTAGATTGGGGAAAGCTTAAATTGAAATTAAAATTCAAAGTATATGGATTTTCAAAATCAACTGAATTTCTCTTAACAAAACCCAAACGAGAATTAGCTCTAGCAATCATGCGATCGATATAAGCGAAAAACTTAATTTATGGTCCAGTAATACACCTAGATCATTTGTTTCCTGGGATCGATGTAGTTTTGTATTATCCAGAAAGTAGCAATTCAGAATGGGTGAGAGACAACGATAAATGGAAATTATTTTACATTTAGAAAAACTTAACTCTAAAAGATTAAATTTACATCAACCAACAAATGAGAATTAATCACGCTTTGAAATTTTTGGCAATCTTCTAGATTTTTTACTCGAATGAAAATCTTCAAATCATCGGCGTAGCCCAAACAAGAACAATACTGGAAACTAGAGAAGACATTATTTATGAACAATATGAACAAAAGGCGCCCTAAGTGGCTACCTTGAGGAATTCCCGAGTGGACACAAATACTTCTAGATACAAAAGAATCAATCTTGGGTTTTTTTTGCTCAGGTAGGAGTAAGCCAATCAAGCATTTTGGAATGAAAGCCAAGAGCAAATAACTTAGACAAAAGGAGATTGACATGCACTCTATCAAATGTACAGAACATCAACTTTAAGTGAATTAGTGGAAAAATAAACTGCCGACAAGTTGGGCGAAACTTTATTATTCTTGGGACAAGTTCCGGATGCATGGAAAGTCAATATGCAGGTTAGAGTGGTTAGGGAAGATTATGCGAAATGTGTTCTATGGAAGGCTGTTGTCATTTTAACACTAAATCGCGAATATGATCAATAGCTCCAGTACATATAATCAATATTTCAGCTTTTATGAGGGGAGGGGTAAGGGTGGGTGAATGTTAATAGTTTTTTAATTGATTGCTTGGATCACGTCCAATATTCTCTGTATAGAATGTCAGTTCCATAGACGAAATTGCATAGAATTTTCATAAGATTCGGTGTATTTTATATTCACGAAACCAAACATTTGTATGGGAGGGTGTAGAGGAGGTAAGGGAATCGTAAAATTTTGTGATGCAATTTTATTTCGATTCTCTTGTAAAGTGCTTGCACAAAATTTCAAGTTCGTTTCAATTCGTTGGTTATTAGTTGATTTAATAAAATTGGTCGAAATCATACTTTCGTATGGGAGGAGGGAGAAGGGCAAGCGCGATCTCAAAACTTTTGGCGCGATTTTATTTCAACTATTTTTAAAAGTTCTTATGAAAAATTTTGAATTGATAGCTTTTAATAGTAATAATTATCACCTAATTGATTTCTTAAAAATGGTCGAAAAAATAATTTTGTATGGGAGGAGGTAGAAGTTTCGAATTATTTAATATTTCATATATTTAGACATTTTTTTACAATGCATTTTGCAAATTTTCAAGTTTCTGCCTTAAAATTTCATTCAAAAATTTTCAGTTTACGTGTTTTTTTCAGTGCACATGAAACACCTTGTGCACAGGGAGTCGGTCTATAACAATTTTGGAACAAATTATTTACTTTCCATGTATATTCAACAGATGTATCGACATGGAAAATTTAAGCTTTGTATCTTTCACCAGAGCTCTAAAAAAATCACTCAAAATTTTCAATATTTTTGCTTACCACCTCCCTCCCCTTACATTCTCTAACTTAAAATTTTTACCAAAATTAAAAACTATCTAGTTCTATAATCTGATTTTTGATTTGATATCTCTACTTCGTTTGGAGATATAACGGTTTGAAATTTTGAAAAGTGTACCATTTTTGAAATGCTTGCCATTTCCCCCACTACTGTTATGACCAAATTTTATATTTTTTTTTGTATTTCACTAGTATAGTTTAATAAATGTTTTAAGATTCAATTACATAGCTTAAGAGATAGTTGAGATATTAATTTTTAAGTGTTCTTTGCACTTCCCCTGACCCTCCCCCTTACAATAATGAGCCTCCTTCTAAGCTGATTTTGGTGGATCTGTATGCCATTTTAATGCTCTCAAAATATGAAATTTTTATAGTAAGTAATTTCGAAGATATAATCATTTGAAAAAAATTCGGCCGAAAATTTTTTTTTAGCCCCCACCCCCTCTTCGGACGCCAATGGATAAAAAAATTAAATTAGTAGTGGAGATACTAGCAAGTGTAGTTTTTGGCTCTTTCCCTCCCCCGTCTCCCCCTTTCACCTGACACTCCCCAAAATTTAGATAAAAAACGAACATTCTACCTTTGAAGGTCACGGAGATATGAGTCCATATGTATTGCGTACGGCGGGACGAATTTTTTTTTTTTTACATTTTTAGGCTAATTTAGTCATGAAACGCGAAAAAAACAAAATTTTAGGGTTGCAAATTTTTTTTCCTGTGTCAATCACAATACTATATTAATAGAACAATAAAGTAATTACTAAATTGAGTAAGGTTAATTAAAGTTGACCTTCCAGATCTGTTCTCGAACTAAAAAATAAAGCTTGTCTCTTACAATACTTTCAAATAGTTTGGGAATAGCAGATAGTTTAGAAATAGGTCTCAAATTTTTAACTAGATGTCTAGGTCCGGATTTATAAATGGCAGGGATATAGAAAACTTTCCACTGGTCTAGAAATTCACCGTTTTGCAAAGAGAGATTAAATATAGTTTTTAATGGAATAATCAGAGAATCTCGGCAAAACATTGACATACAGGGTGCGGCAGTTAAATCCGGACAAATTAAACATTCTTTTAAAATATAATTTATTGACACAAAGTACAAATGTAAAAGAAAATGTTTTTAGTCAATATTTGTGTGACCTGTCAGGAGTACAATTACTCAATATAACCGCCGTTGGCCTCAATTACCGCCTCCATCCTTTGTCCTGAAGCGATCGCACGCTCTCTGTAACGCAGCGCTGTCCATATTGGCGAATGCTGCTTCGATAGTGGCGCGTAGAGACGCGACTTTAGGGTGCCGCGACTTGTTGGTAACCCGTTCAACAACGCTCCAAACATAGTAGTCGAGGGGGTTCAAATCCGGGCTATTCGGAGGCCAAAACTCTTTGGACCAGAGCATGTCCGCATTGTCTGATAGCCAGTTTTGGACTAAATGGCTTGTGTGAGCCGGTGCACCGTCCTGTTGAAAACCATATTCCCTTACCGCGGCCACAGTTGCCATCCATGGTACCACAACTTCCTTAAAAACGTTCAGATAAACTTCTTTTGTGACAGTTTGTCCTTTTTCAAAGAAATGTGACGGCATGACGTCAACCTCATTGGACACAACACCTAGGACGTGAACACTATCCGGAAATTTTGTTCGAGCAACAATCGGGACGTCCTCGGGGTCGTGGGCGAGCCAGCGATCATTTCTCCGGTTGATTTTCGCATCAACAGTGAAAATTTTTTCATCGGGAAAAAATCTGATTCGCCCCGCTGCTTCGTTTTTCAAAGAACTCAGTAGCAGGTTGCAGCGAGCAATCCGCTTTGTTCTGGCAGCCTCAGATAGCATCTGTCGCACCTTTATTGTGTACGACTTGTAACGTAGGTCTTTAGTGTGTGGATTATTAATAAACTTCAACCACTTGATATAAATATTTTAAAAATTATTCATAATTTTTATAATTATTTATTTTTATAATTATTTTAACAACAATTAGTTATATGCAATTATTTATTTTAAGAAATAATATTTAATGCGCTTATCCAACAAAAACTTTTTACAACTTGCTTTTATAAAATTCGTTTTTCAACTGACTTGTTTTTTTTACAATTTTTTCATAAAAAACTAATATGATTATTTTTATATTTTGTGCGATCTATTCATTTATCAAAAGTAAAGTAGCGCTATTAAAGTAAGTTTCTACGATTTACTTAATTTATAAAAAGTAAAGTAGTGATAGTAAAGTAGGCACTACATACCCCCTTCCTAGAGAAGATCTTTGATCTTTTCGATATTATATACATTAAAGAATAAACAAAAAAGGAAAGGAATGTCTGTGGTACGCATTTTGTATTTAATTGACAAAGGAAACTTTCTTTTTAACTCTTGACGAGTTTGTTGCTTCGGAAGAACTAATGAAGCAAGGCTTAAGACGATCAATTGATATTGAAGTCGGTTTGTTTTTGATCTTAATGACGAAAAACTTGTTGTTTCTCTGAATGACTTCAAAAGGGCCTTCATATGGAGTTTGAAGAGAGGTGCGAACCTTGTCTGTTCTCAGAAAAACATGGGTACATGTTTTGAGATCTTCAAAAACAAAAGGAGTTTCCAAACTATGTCTTGATGGAGGGCGAGGGCTTGATTTGTTGATCCGATCACGAAGAATTTCAACAAAATCACTTCCAGACATTGTATTCGATTTGTTCTTGTGTTGAACAAAATCGTAAGGAAGTCTAATATTCTGACCGTAAAGTAATTCGGCGGGGGTCGCGTTGGCATCATCTCGAATTACTGTTCGTAAACCGAGAAGTGTAAAAGGAAGTGCATCTGACCAACTTTCGTTTGTTTTGCATTTCAAAGTTTCTTTAAAAACTCTGTGCCATCTTTCTAACATGCCGTTTGCTTTAGGATTGTATGCAGTAGCTCTGCAGCGTTTAAATCCTATCAATTTTCCTAATTCGTGAAATAATCGAGATTCGAATTGAGGACCTTGATCCGTAATAATAGAAACTGGCGTTCCGTAACGTGGAATATATTCTTTGAATAAAGTAGATGCAACAGTTTCTGCGCGAATATCTGTAAGGGGATAAGCTTCGGGCCATCTGGTGAAACGATCCAAAACTGTAAGGCAGTATCTGAAACCGTTCGAAGTTGGCAAAGGACCAACCAGATCAATATGAATTGTTTCAAATTTGCTTGAAACTGGTTTGAAATCTCCTAAAGGACTTGTGACGTGTCGAGAGATTTTTGCTTTTTGACATGCAAAACATTCCTTAGTCCATTTACGACAATCTTTATTGATTGAGGGCCAAATGAATCTTTGTCGCATAAGTTTAACGGTAGCCTTAATTCCTGGATGCGATAAATCGTGAACAGTACGAAAAACGCGAGTTCGTAAATTTAAAGGAATGTAAGGTCTAAGTTTATGCAAGGAATTGTCACACCAAAGAGGATTGATGGTACCTTCAATAATAACCGGAATGATTTTTAAACTGGGTAAATTTTTAGCTTTATTTAATTCAGAATCAATTAGTTGAGTATCAGCAATTTCGCAGTAGTCAATAGTTGTCGGAAGGTTTAATGCTTCAATTCTCGATAAAGCATCAGCGACAACATTGTTTTGACCAGAAACATGACGAATATCTGATGTAAATTGACTGATGAAATCCAAATGTCTGAGCTGACGTGGCGAAGCTTTTTCAGGGTTTTGTTTAAGAGCGAAAATTAACGGCTTATGATCCGTAAACAAAATAAAATCTCTGCCTTCAAGCATAAATTTAAAATGTTTAATGGCAATATAAGCCGCTAGAAGCTCTCGATCATATGCACTATAATTCTTTTGAGGTGAAGAAAGTTTCTTCGAGAAAAAGGCTAGTGGTTGCCAGTCATTTCCATATCGTTGTTGAAGAACGGCTCCTAAAGCTGTATCTGAAGCGTCCACTGCTAATGAAAGAGATGAAGAAGTGGAGGGAAAAGCTAAAGTTGTAGCTTGAGCGAGTTGCTTTTTGCAACGCTCAAACGCTTCAATTGATGTAACCGACCAAACCAATTCTGTTTTATCATTCTTTTTCTTGCTACCAATAGTGAAGCTGTCAAGAATTGACTGTGCTTCGGCAGCGTGAGGAATAAATCGGCGATAAAAATTAATCATTCCTAAAAATCGTCGCATATCTTTTACTGTAGATGGACGTGTATAAGCTAATATAGCTTCGACTCGTGAAGCGATTGGTTTGATTCCATTTTTGTCAATCGAATGACCGAGGAAATCGACCGAAGATTTAAAGAACGAGCATTTAGTTTGGTTAATTACCAAATTATGAGAGTTAAGTCGTTCAAACAATTTCTCTAAATGATTGAAATGATCACTTTCTGATTTAGAAGCTACCAAAATGTCATCGATATAGACAAAACAAAAATCAAAATCATTTAAAATTGAGAAAATGAATCTTTGAAAAGTTTGTGCTGCATTGCGAAGACCAAAAGTCATCCGCACAAACTCGTAAAGTCCGAAAGGTGTCGTAATGGCTGTTTTCGGAATATCATCCTCATTAATGGGAATTTGATGATAAGCTCTCTCTAAGTCAACAGTTGAAAAAAATGTACATCCTTCCAACTGTTGACAGAAGTCCTGAATATGAGGAATAGGATAAGTGTCAGGAGTAGTGATAGCGTTTAAAGATCTATAATCACCACAAGGCCTCCAACTACCATCCTTCTTCTTCACCATGTGAAGCGGTGATGCCCATGGACTGTCGGAGGGTCTACAGATACCACGTTCAATCATTAGATTGAATTCGGCCTTAGCTGCTCTAAGCTTTACCGGATCTAGACGACGAGGTCTGGCAAAGATTGGACGACCTTTAGTAACGATAAAGTGTCGCACTGTGCTCGACTCTATGAAACTATAATTTAAGGTGCGTCGTAATCCTTCGAATTTAGATAATAACAACTCAACTTTTGGATTTAAAGGTGTAGTTGACAAAACAGCGAGATTTGAAGATGGTCCATTAACCAAGGAACCAGTTACTGAACTAATTTGTGATAGTGGATCGATAATACATTTACGTCGGATATCCACGATTAAACCGAAATGTTTAAGAAAATCTGCACCAAGAATGGGTTTTTCAACATCGGCTATAATAAATTTCCAATTAAATACTCTTCTTAATTGGAGAGAGATATCTAAAAATTTAAATCCGAAAGTTTTGATGTTAGAAGAATTGGCGGCTGTGAGTACGATAGATTTATCACAAACCCTGTTTTCCTTTGGATTAACCGGAAGAACAGAGATGTCAGCTCCAGTATCAATTAAAAAACTAAACTTGGATAAATTGTCTAAAATGAATAGGCGACTTGATGATGATGGTTTGTTGTCGAACATCGCCACTTCAGACAACTTTTTCAGTTTTTTGGATTGTTGAACGAACAAGGTTTGCGACATTTAGTTGCATTAGTTCCAAATTTTTTATGATAGTAACAGAAATTCGAATTTGGTATTGAATTATCGCGATAGTTACTAAAAGAACGTGAATTACTTCTAGAACGTGATCGATTCCTTCTATAAAATTGGTTTTGTTTCAGAGTCAATAATTCAATCTGTTTCGTTAACAGGGACATCTGATGAATGATTGAACTTTCAAAACTAAATCGATCAGTTCTAATTTCATTAACTTTTAGTTGCGAGATATTTGAAACGTCCCAATTGAAATTAGGATTAGTTTCAATAACTCGATCTGCAAGAATGCTTAATTCGTCGAGTGAAACATTCGCTACTGTTAAAATCGATTGTGCATTAGGTGGTAATTTTTGAAGCCAAAGCTTCTTTAAAAGAGGTTCTCCAACAGAAGACCCAGCTAACGCCTTCATCTTACTTAAAAGATGAGATGGTTTATCGTCTCCAAGATCAAGACCGTTAATTAATTTCTGAAGTTTGTGATCTTCCGATTCACCAAATCTAGAAATAACAGCCAATTTCAAATCCGAATAAGGTGTGGTAGAGGATAAATTCTCTATAATGTCCAACACCTTATCACATTCTTCCTGAGTCAACATACTCAATGCATAGCTAAATTTCGTTGCTTCTGACGAAATGTTAACTGACCGGAATTGTACCTCGAGAGCTTGAAACCAAGCAGTCGGATTTCGTCTCCACAAACAGACCTTTTGAATTGCGACGGTCGCAATATTATTTGAATCGCCTAACCCCAAAAAAGGATTAGCTATCAACGATTCATCCCGAGATGAAGGAGGTAAAGTTTCATACGACATGACGCAACTTAATATCAAAATCAATAAATCGCCACAAAATTTAAAATTTACAAAGTGAAAGTGAAATGTATATATGAAGTAAAATATAAATATTAGATTAAAATTTACTTGATTTATGTATTTTCTTATTCTGAGCAATTACGTATTCTGAATTTTGCTGCGGTTGTTATTGTTGCGCTTTGACTGTTGATGTAGCTGCTGTTGCTGTTGCTGTCGCTTCTGCTGCTGCTGTTGCTATTGTTGTTACTCTTGCTGTTGATGTTGTTGTTGCTGTTGTTGCTGTTAAATTACGTTTAAATGCTTCTAATTAAGCTTGAAGTTGATTGTTTGTTTCTTGAAAGATCTGCAAAAATCAGCGACGTCTTCATGCGGATTCCGTTTAAAAATCCGTAAAATTCAGCAACGTCTCGAATCGTGCGTTGTTTGATCTTGATTGAATTGAATCGAAATCATTTGAAAATTTTGAAAATTGAGGCGTGATGCCTGTTGCTTCTGTTGTTGATAGTCACCAAATTGTTGATGAATTGTTTCTTCAAAGGGCGTGTGCCTTCGTCGGGGTCACCATTTTTAGTGTGTGGATTATTAATAAACTTCAACCACTTGATATAAATATTTTAAAAATTATTCATAATTTTTATAATTATTTATTTTTATAATTATTTTAACAACAATTAGTTATATGCAATTATTTATTTTAAGAAATAATATTTAATGCGCTTATCCAACAAAAACTTTTTACAACTTGCTTTTATAAAATTCGTTTTTCAACTGACTTGTTTTTTTATAATTTTTTCATAAAAAACTAATATGATTATTTTTATATTTTGTGCGATCTATTCATTTATCAAAAGTAAAGTAGCGCTATTAAAGTAAGTTTCTACGATTTACTTAATTTATAAAAAGTAAAGTAGTGATAGTAAAGTAGGCACTACAGGTCCTCCTCTGCAATCCGACGCATTGTTCGCTCGCTGACACCCACCACTGACGCCAATTTCCGCAACGATTGTCCAGGGTCCTCCGAAATCAGCACGTGAGCCCTTTCCACGACCGCCGGAGTTCGTGACACCCGTTCCCTCGAATGGGAACTCCTCTCCGGGTTAGCGGAACCTTCCTCGGACTTCTCCGAAGCATTGTATTTCGTCACAACATCATAAACAGTCGATCTCGGGTACCCGAAGAATCGAATGATCTCGGTCGCCGAACGCCCAGCGCGAAGGCTTTCAATAATCGCGGCTCTTCGATTGTACTCCGCACTTGTACGTAGCATCTCGGCTATTTTAAGATTATGACTGTTTACTAGACGCCCATGGCGTTCAGGAACCTCAATCGCGACCTCTAACTGCACTACGATATGGCGGGAAATTCAAATTGAAATTTGTCCGGATTTAACTGCCGCACCCTGTAGATGTAGGAATATTATCCGGACCAGGATTCGTATTATTTTTTAATGTACAGAGTGCGGCACAAAAATCATCACCAGATAATCGAAATAAGGCAATATCAGTTATAGAACTACTACTAGCCATTGGATTAAAAGGTATACTATTATTACTATAGACTGATTGGAAGAAAACTGCAAATAAATCACAAGACGACGATATGTCGCCAGAAATTTGATCTTTATATTCCATATCAGAAGGATAACCGAGGTGTTTTCGCTTCGAGTTTACAAAAGTCCAAAAATAATTACTATCCGATTTTATTTTAGACTAGCGATCGCCCGCGACTTTGTCCGCCTAAGAATCACAAAATAAGCAATTTCTGAGAATGCAGTTAGTAATACATTATGCGGAATATATAGTCTGATTAGTTTAATGGCTCTTTGAAGACAATGGTTAGTATTTTGTTGGAATCAGAACCACAAATTATTAAGAATGAAACCACGATATTCGCATTTGTATGGGACAGACTCGTGGTCAAATCAATTCCGTGATCTAAGACCATATTCGTATTGAAGAGCATTAAGGACATATGAATGTTGTAGCTTGTGTCACATCATGCTAGAGAAGCTATACAAATGTTTTGCACCAAACATAAGTTTCAAAAATTGAATAGGTACTGAGAAACTTAGTGCATTGGATTAAGTGAAATTGTGCAATTTGTATGGGAGGTGGTAGAAGGAGGGGAGTGTTTTTTGGTGATTTTTCGAGAAGCAAAACTGATATATTTTAAATTTCAGTTCATTAACGTTCAAACTTTTCAAGAAAATAAAATTTTTGAAAAGTTGTGAAATTTTGTCACATTGTATGGGAGGGGGTAGCAGGAGTGAAGCTAATCGGTTAATTTTTTACGATATTAATAATAATGCTAATTAAAGATTCGATACAAAATTTTAGCTCGATGAAATCTATACGTATGGAGAAAATTTGTTTAGAGTATATTTTCGAGTCCTGGCAACAGCTTAAAGCCGATGCTCAGGATCGCGCCTTCTTGTGGAAGAGAGTTGTTTCTGTCCTATGCCCCTATAGGGGGTCTTAACAGGAATTTGATTGATATTTTCGAACATTTTTCAGAAATCAATTATCATTAAAAGCTATCAATTTAAAATTTTCCACAAAAACTTTTAGAAATAGTTAAAACGAAATTGGGTCAAAAGTTTTGATATCGCGCTTGCTCTTCTACCACCTCTCATACAAAAGTAGGATTTCGACCTATTTTAATAAACCAACTAATAACTAACAAATTAAAAGCTATGAACTTGAAATTTTGTACGAGCACCTTACAAGAGAAATGAAATAAAACTGCATCAGAAATTTTATATTTCCCTTACCTCCTCTACCACCTCCAATACAAATGATTGGTTTCGTGAATTTAAAATACATCAAATTTTATGAAAATTCTTTGCAACTTCGTTTATGAAACTGACATTCTACACAGAAAATATTGGACGTTATTCAAGCAATCAATTAAAATAAACTGCCAACAAGTCGGGCGAAAATTTATTATTTTTCAGACAAGTTGCGGATGAGTGGAAAGCCAATGTGCAGGTTAGTGTGGTTAGGGAAGACTAAGTGAAAGGGAGTTCTTGGGCAAGGCTGTTGTCAATTTACAAATATTTCATTCGTTTCTTCAAGTTTTGCTTTTTATGAGGGGAGGAGGAGGGGTAATAGTAAGGGTGGGTGGATGTTAACAGCTTTTTAATTGATTGCTTGAATCACGTCCAATATTCTCTGTATAGAATGTGTTTCATAGACGAAGTTGCATAGAATTTTCATAAAATTCCGTGTATTTTACATTCACAAAACCGAACATTTGTATGGGAGGGGATAGAGCGGGGAAGGGAATCATAAGATTTGTGATGCAGCTTTATTTCATTTCTCTTGTACGGTGCTCATACCAAATTCGTAGTTTAATTCGTTGGTTAATATTTGATTTAATGAAATTGGTGGAATCATACTTTTGTATGGGGGGGGGGGGGGGGTAGAAGGACAAGCGCGATCTCAAAACTTTTGACGCAATTTTATTTCAACTACTTTATAAAGTTTTTGTGCAAAATTTCAAATTGATAGCTTTTAATAGTTAGGTGGTAATTGATTTCTTGAAAATGGTCGAAAAAATAATTTTGTATGGGAGGGGGTAGAAGTTTTAAGGGTTTTCGACCAGTTAATATTTTGTATATTTAGGGATTTTTTTTAAATGCATTTCGCAAATTTTCAAGTTTCCACCTTAAAGTTTCACTCACAAATTGGGGGGGGATGTATCCACATGCAAAATTTAAACTTTGTATCTTTCACCAGGGCCCTAAAACATTCACTCAAAATCTTCGACTTTTTTTTTTATCACCTCCCTCCCCTTACACCTCCCAACTTAAAATTTACCAAAATTAAAGACTATCAAGTTCTACAATCTGACAAATTTTCGATTTGATATCTGTACTCTGTTTTTAGATATAAGGATTTGTAATTTTGAAAACTGCACCATTTTTGAAATGCTCCCCATTTCGCCCCACTACTATTATTTCAACATGTAATATTATTTTGGTATTTTCCTAGCTTAATATATGTTTTAAGTTTCAATTACATAGCTTAATAGACAGTTGAGATATTAATTTTTAAGTGTTTTTCTTTGCACCGCCCTGACCCTCCCCTTTACAATAATTAGTCGCTCTCTAAGCTGATTCCGGTGGAACTATATGCCACCTTAATTTTTTTTTTACGGAATGACCTGTGTTATAGGCAATTTCGGCCTTTATGTGCAATGCACAAACACAGTCACAGAGGGAAGGAATGGGATTAGGAAGGTAGGGGAAGAGGAGTGAGAACGACCGTAATGAGTAGAGAAGCTGATTTATATTTTTCAGTTGCACTGGCTGCTACTGACAAATATTTGCAGATATTATGGGGGATTGAATGAGAGAAAGCGAACAAGATCCATCTACTGAGTTAGGCCTTCTTGAAGTGGAACTGTTTCACTTTTACACCGGTTGCCCATTTTATTTCGAATAATTTTTTCATTGCCAGTAGCAACTGAAAAATTCGTGCTTAAAAAAATCTCGTCTGGAATGAGAATCGAGCCCACGACCTATTGACTGAAAAGCAAGCACGCTGCCTACTACACCACGGAAAGTTAATGGTTTCAGAATATGAATTTTATATAATAAGTAATTTCAAAGATATAATCATTTGAAAAAATAAATAAAAATTCGGGTGACAATTCGTTTTTAGCCCCCCCCCCCCTTTTCGGACGCAAATGGATAAATAAATTAAATTATTTTTAAAATTTGCCCCACAATACTCTCTATACATATCTCTACTGATTTTCAACTTCCTATCTGCATTCGTGGTGGAGACATTAGCAAGTGTAGTTTTTGACTCATTCCCTCCCCCCGCCTCCCCCTTCCACCTAACACCTTCCAAAATTTATAAAATAGAGCTCACTTACCCAATCAACAATCCACCCAAAAACGAAAATCCTACCTTTAACGGTCTCGGAGATATGAGTCCATATGTACGGCGGACGGCGAAGCAAAATTTTTTTTTTTGTGTCGATCACAATACTTTATTATTAGAATAATAAACTAAAACTATTAATATCCACCCACCCTTACTATCACCCCTCAACCCTCCTCTCATACAAACTCAAACTTGCATGAACGAATGAAATATTGATTACATGTACTGGAGCTATTGATCGTATTCGCAATTAAGTGTTAAATTGACAGCAGCCCTGCCCCAAAGGGGGCTCCACCTGTGAAAGGGGTTTTAGTTTTCGTTAATCACTTTAACTTGCATGTTGACTTCCCATGCATTTCCAACTAGTCCCAAAAGTAATAAAGTTACGCCCGACTTGTTGGCAGTTTTTACTTATTTCTTATTGACTTATTCAGCAATAACAATAAGGGGGGTCTTATTTGGATCACTTAGCTTGCTAATTTGCTATGTCGTTCCTTTTCAAAGAAAACACCTGCGCGAAGCACGGGAGCATACATACATATGTGTCCGTTCGAAGCATGGGAGCATATGTGTCCGTTCGAAGCACGGGTGCATGAGTTTGTATATCTATACATAAAAATATACATGCCGGTTTCACTTGAAAAAAGAGTTGTGCTCAGTCCAATTTCCTCACAAGCTGGGTACGGAGGTTCATCCTCCTCCAACACTGCCTGGTCATAGTTCCAAATTAAGGTACTTACTTATGTAAAACTCCCGTACCAAAAAAAAATTCCTCTGCAATGTAAAATCAGTAGGGCATGATGTCTTGTAAACCAACTCAACACCAGGTGTTTCTTCAAAATCTGCAATTATCAAAATTCAATTATGTTAAACAAGCCGCAAAATAACTCACATTTACCCATGAAATTTCTTACCAAAATTATCAGCATCGATAAGCTTATATTCCTTTGGAATCATCACCGGAAACATGAAGTCAATTGCTGGAAACTTCCAAAATGAGCATATAAAAACCAGGCGAATATCGGCATCGTAAAATCTAATATCACCGAATTCGTCACATGTTACCAACATTCCATCCATACTTTTTACATCATTTATCGGGCAATTGTTCGCAGTCGGTACGAGTTTTACAAAATTTTTCTGATTCGAAACAGGAACTTTTATCAAATCGGTTACAGTATCGGCCCATATTATAATGCGCCCGTGATTTGTAACACTCGCCACAGTTCGCCGCCCCGGTACATAGCAAGATTCGCGCAGCAGGCCGAATTTTTTCTTTTCGGGTATGTGAATTTCCAATTTCCCGTTTTTTCGATCCCACCATGCGAAAGCCATACCATATTTTAGGGTCACTGCGAAAAATTCATCTTCGCCGGTATTCGGACTGAATCGGATTGATTGAACAGAACCTAAGCTCGCAGCAATATTAAATTTAGCTGGAATGTATAAATAAACGAGACTGAGATTGGGGCGAATTATAAATTTAAGATCACATTTTATACCATCGAATTCTTCCTGTGCAAATGACCATCTCCAAAATTCTACCATAGTTCCACTTTCAGTTTTCTTACTGGCTACAACTAAATATTTGCCGCAATAGCTAAGGGCAGCTCGGGCAATATCGGCCCCTTTTCCGAACGGTCTGTTTATGATACGAAGACGAACCGGTTGTTCTTCATTATTCATACCGATGTCCCAAATCATCACAGTATTAAGATCGGCAGTTACGAGGTAATTTCCTTTGCGATCGTGCTCTATGGCGAGTAAAGTACTATCCTGAAAAACAACGAACTTAAATTACCTACCACTGCAAAATAATATCTATCTTGCACGGAAGCGATAGGTTGAAATTTTGCTTACATGGCCCAGAAGATGATGTGATGTTTTCGTCTTTAAGTTCATTATCGAAGCAACATGTCCCAAGGAATAAATGCAAAAATCTTCATCCGGATTCTTATTCAGTATCCTAATTCCCAGTTTTTTGTCATATCCGTAAATCATTAACAATTGCTGTTTATTTTAAAAATAATTTAGTCCAAATACAAGTTAAAAAATTTAATTGAACTTACAAATGGAGCGAAATGTTCAGGATCATATTCTTCACTTTTCTCATCGTCATCTGTAATTATACTAGCATTTTCCGCCACCTTACTGCTGCTAGGTGTATACTCCGGCCTTTCATCCGTCATTTGACCTGTAATCGATCGGGATTTGAATAAAGAAAATACAAATTTAATTAAATCGTTTGTTGTGAAAATTCTAGAAATAATTTCGTATCGAGTTCTGTAAAGGTAAACAAAATTTGTTTTGAAATTTAGTATGTCATAACAGTCGTCAAGGGAGACTATACTGAAATAATCAATTTGAATTGTAGGAATAAAGATAATGCCTGATTTCATAGTGGCAAAATCAGATTGCAAGGTCTGTTTTCGTCACAGCAATTTTAAGTATGATTTTAATGTGTCAATAGGATAAAAATATCTGGCAACAAGTCGGGCGCAACCTTATTATTTTTGAGACAAGGGAGGAAGTGATTGGGGGTTCTAGGGCAGGGTTCTTGTCAATTACCGACCGGGAATCCATGAATTGGACACGAATTCAGAATTTATTACTATATATATGTAGGTTTCTATAAACCCGCGAAAGCAAAACAACTAGAAATTAATTCATTATGTGTATTTTTAAACGGATATAAAATTGATATAAAGAAATAAAGTACGTGAAATGAATGAATGACATACGGCTACTTAGCCGGTCGCGCACGAACTGACTCTGTTGTCTTCGCTGCTCTGCAGAGTTGCCGCTTCGAGTCCTACATATATATATAGTCATTGGAAATCGACACTACGATCACTTCGTTTCAATAGCAGAAACCCTTGCGAAAGATACAAAAAAATTCGAATGGAGAGTATTATCCGAAATACATCTGTCCTGTAACTACCAACTCCATTTTTCTATATCCCACCTGTACAAAAGAAATAAGCACAATAATAGCAGAGTTTAAGAACAACATAGTTTCAGGTATTGACGAAATAACAACAAATGACTTAAAAACTTTGACATCGTTTATATCGTTGCCACTTTCTAAAGCGATTAAAGTACATATGGCTAATGGAACATTTCCATCCTGCTTAAATACATCTTTGATTACCCCAGTATTCAAAAGTGGTTCTAATACAGGCCCAAAAAATTATAGGCCGATCGCTCTGACAAGCTCTATCAGCAAAATCTTCGAAAAAGTTATCAACAAAAGAATCACAAAATTTATAAGCAAAAATGGTGGATTTGATCGGAATCAGTATGGCTTCCAGGAAAAGAGCAACACTACATCAGCACTAATTGACGCGATGCAATACATAAATGATGGTCTCGACAAAGGCTTCTACGTCAGTTTTTATAGATCTTAAAAAAGCATTTGATACTGTAGACCATAAAATATTGCTATAAGGTCTAAATTTACTAGGTATAAGAGAATAAACTGCCAACAAGTCGGGCGAAACTTTATTATTTTTGGGACAAAATGCGCATGCCTAGAAAGTCAATATGCAGGTTAGAATGGTTAGGGAAGACTAAGTGAAAGGAGCTTCTTAGGCAAGGCAGTTCTCAATTTAACACTTTCCGGAAACGTTCAAAAGCTCCATATTTCATTGGTTTATTTATGCAAGTTTGATTTTTCATGATGGGAGGGGGGGGGGGGGTGATAGTAAGGGTGGGTGGATGTTAATAGTTTTTTAATTGATTGCTTGAACCAAATCCAATATTCTTTGTATAGAATGTTAGTTTCATAGACGAAGTTGCATAGAATTTTCATTGGATTCGGTGTATTTTAAATTCACGAAACCAAACATTTGTATGGGAGGGGGTAGAGGAGGTAGAGGAATCGTAAAATTTGTGATGTAGTTTTATTTCGTTTCTTTTGTAAGGTGCTTGTACAAAATTTCAAGTTTGTAGCTTTTAATTTGTTAGTTAATAGTTGATTTAATGAAATTGGTCGAAATCATACTTTTGTGTGGGAGGGGGTAGAAGGGCAAGTGCGATCTCAAAACTTTTAACGTAATTTTATTTTAACTATTTTTGTAAGTTCTTGTGCAAAATTTTAAATTGATAGCATTTAATAGTTAGGTGATAATTGATTTCTTAAAAATGGTCGAAAAAATAATTTTGTATGGGAGGGGGTAGAAGTTTTAAAGATATTCAACCAGTTAATATTTCAAGCTCTTATAAATTTTCTTTAAATGGATTTCGCAAATTTTTAAGTTTCTACCTAAAAATTTCATTCAAAAATTATCAGTTTATGTGTTTTTTTCATTGCACATGAAACACTTTGTGCACGTTAGACCTCCACTTCGGTGCATAACAATTTTGGAACCAAATTATTATTTTTTTTCTGTGTACATTAAATAGATATGTCGATGTGCAAAATTTAAACTTTGTATCTTTTACGAGAGCCATAAAAAAATTACTTAAAATTTTCAACATTTTCGCTTTCCACCTCCCTCCCCTTACCCCCCAGCTTAAATTTTTTACCAAAATTAAAGACTATATAGCTCTACAATCTGACAAATTTTTGATTTGATATCTGTACTCAATTTTGAGATTTGGTGATTTGCAGTTTTGGAAAGTGAGCCATTTTTGAAATGCTCCCCATTTCCCCCCACTACTATTATGTCCACATGTTGTATTTTTTTCATATTTTGCTAGTAAAGTTTAGTACACGTTTCAAGTTTCAATTACATAGCTTAAGAGATAGTCGAGATATTAAGTTTTAAGTGTTTATCTTTGCACCCCCCCTGACCCTTCCCCTTACAATAATCAGCTTTTATCTAAACTGATTCTAACACATCCGTATGCCATCTTAATGGACTCAAAATATTAATTTTTTATGGGAAGTAATTTCGAAGATATAATCATTTGAAAAAAAAATTCGGCCGACAATTGGTTCTTAGCCCCCCCTTTTCGCACCCCAATGGATAAAAAAATTAAATTATTTTTAAAAGTTGTCCTACAAACTTCTCTATATGTATGTTGATTTTTAGTTTCTTAGCTGTAACCATGGTTGAGATATTTGAATTCGTATTTTTCGGTTTAAGCGCTCCCCCTGCCTCCCCTTGAACCCGCACATCCCCCAAAATAGGTATCTGCCTGAGATCCGCAACTACCTACAATCCCTCCAAAAATGAACTTTCTATCTTGAAGGGTTTGGGAGTTAATGTGCGCTGAGCGACGGCGTACAGACAGACGGATTTTTTTTTTTGCATTTTTAGGCTAATTTAGTCATGAAACCCGAGAAAAAAAAATTTCAGGGTAGCAAAGTTTTTTTTTTTCTTGTGTCGATCACAATACTTTATTATTAGAATAATAAAGTAAAAAACTAACGATGTAATAAAATAAACTGCCAACAAGTCGGTCGAAACTTTATTATTCTTGGGACAAGTTGCGGATGAGTGGAAAGTCAATATGCAGGTTAGAGTGGTTAGGGAAGGCTAAGTGAAAGGGAGTTCTTGGGCAGGGCTGTTGTCAATTTAACAACATTTCATTTGTTTCTGCAAGTTTGGGTTTTTATGAGGGGAGGGGGAGGGGTAATAGCAAGGATGGGTGGATGTTAATAGCTTTTTAATTAATTGCTTGAATTACGTCCAATATTTTCTGTATAGAATGTGTTTCATAGACGAAGTTGCATAGAATTTTCATAAAATTCGGTGTATTTTACATGCACGAAACCAAACATTTGTAAGGGAGAGGGTAGAGAAGGTAAGGGAATCGTAAAATTTGATATGTAGTTTTATTTCCCTTCTCTTGTAAGGTGCTTGTACAAAATTTCAAGTGCGTAGCTTTTAGTTTGTTGGTTATTAGTTGATTTAATAAAATTGGTCGAAATCATACTTTTGTATGGGAGGGGGTAGAAGGACAGGCGCGATCTCAAAACTTTTGACGCAATTTTATTTCAACTATTTTTAAAAGTTTTTGTGAAAAATTTCAAGTTGATAGCTTTTAATACTTAGGTGATAATTGATTTCTTGAAAATAGTCGAAAAAATAATTTTGTATGGGAGGGGGTAGAAGTTTTAAAGGTTTTCAAGCAGTTAATATTTCGTATATTTAGAAATTTTTTTTAAATGCATTTTCCAAATTTTCAAGTTTCTACCTTAAAATTTCACTCAAAAATTTTCAGTTTATGTGTGTTTTTGAATGCACATGAAACACCTTGTGAACGTTAGACGTTAGACAATTATGGATCAAGTTATTATTATTTTTCTATGTATATTAAATGGATGTATCCACATGCAAAATTTAAACTTTGTATCTTTCACCAGAGCCCTAAAAAAATCAGTCAAAATTTTCGACATTTTTGCTTATTCCCTCCCTCCCCTTACAGCTCCCAACTTAAAATTTTTATTAAAATTAAAAACTACGTAGTTCTATAATCTGACAAATTTTCGATTTGATATCTGTACTTTTTTTGAGATATAAGGATTTGTAATTTTGAAAAGTGCGCCATTTTTTAAATGCTCCCCATTTCCCCCCACTACTATTATTTCAACATGTTATATTTTTTTTGTATTTTCCTTGTATAGCTTAATACACTTTCCAAGTTTCAATTACATAGCTTAATAAATAGCCGATATATTGATTTTTAAGTGTTTTTCCTTGCACCACCCCTGACCCTCCCCCTAACAATAATTAGCCTCCCTCTAATCTGAATTCGGTGGAACTATGTGCCACCTTAATGGTTCCAAAATATAAATGTTTTGCGATAAGTAATTTCGAAGATATAATCATTTGGAAAAACAATTCGGTCGACAATTTGTTTTTTGCCCCCCCCCACTCCTTTTCGGACGCCAATGGACAAAAAAATTAATTTATTTTTAGAGTTTGTCCCACAACCCTCTCTATATCTCTATTGATTTTCAACTTCCTATCTGCATTCGTGGTAGAGATATTAGCAAGTGTGGTTTTTGACTTTTTCTCTCCCCCCGCCTTCCCTTCCACCTTAGCCCTTCCAAAATTTAAAAAATAGAGCTCACTTACCCAATCAACAATCCACTCAAAAACGAACATTCTACCTTTAACGGTCTCGGAGATATGAGCCTATATGTACGGCGTACGGCGGGACGGATTTTTTTTTTGCATTTTTAGGCTAATTCATGTCATGAAACGCGAAAAAAAAAATTTCAGGGTAGCACATTTTTGTTCTTCTTGTGTCGATCACAATACTTTATTATTAGAATAATTAAGTAAAATTCGGGCGACAATTTGCTTGTGTGTTTATACTCTTATCGTTTATAACGCTAAAAAATAACACTCGCACAGAACCGCCAAGAATACAGAAATATTTGTTGTCGCTCAAAAACCTCGATTCCGAGCGACCGTCTGTCGGTCTGTCCGTCTGTGCTTCTGTTTACAGCATAACTCTCGACAGCTTTGAGCTATAGTGCTAAAATTTTTTGTTTGTCATTCTTAGCAAAAAAGTAACTTTAGGTTCGTGAATGGGCTACGTCCCCCACTCCCTCTACCCCCTCCCATACAAATTTCATAAAATTTTGAAATATTAAGAAATTGATTTTTCTTTGAAACTATTTAAGCTATTTGAGATATAGGCCAAAGTATTATGATACAGATGTCATTAATATCACGGAATATTGATCCGATCCCCTCACTTCTTCTATCCCCTCCCATACAAACGCAAAATTTCGAAAAATGCCTATTTCCGATTTTCATTGAAATTAGTAAAGCTGAAAAGACGAAATTTTGCCAGAACTATTTCTACTATAATTGCAATTAGTTTTAAAAAGAATTATCAACTTCACCTTACTCCTCATGAAAATTTGAAATTTAAATTAAAATTGTTTTCTTCGAAACTGTTACAGCTATCAATTTCATATTTTGTATAAAGTATAAGAATAAACATATTAATAACTCAAAGAAAAACTGTTTTGATCCGTACATTCCTTCTACCCCCTCCCATACAAATGCATAATTTTTGTTGAATGCATTTTATCGATTTCCATATTTTATTTTTAAGCCATATGTATTTTTGCTTATTACCTGGAAAACGGGAAAACCTAAGTCATAAGTATGTATGCATCTTTTGTAGGCAATAATATGGCACATAAAACAACAACATTAAAATGACATTTTTATAATGCGTTTTTTTGAGAAAAACTACATTGATCACAGAATTTTGAGGGTCGAAGTATCAAAAATTTGTGGTCTGAAGCAAATACCTCAGGATTCGGTACAGGTATAATACGGACTATTACACCAAATGAAAGGTAATTTGATTCCCTAAAAAACAAGCTATAACAATTTGAAATGTAATTATTAGTTTTCAAGATATATCGTTTTGAGTGAGTGAGGGTACAGGTCCGAAACACTTTTCTTGGTCACCCTGTATCTCCGCGGATATTGAAAATGGACCATCTCCGTAGAACAATTTTTTGCTCAAAATATATCCAGGAATAACCCCTTACAAGGGTCTGCACGGAGTACCAAACACCCTGTATAATAAGGAGTGACTATGAGCATGCTTTGCCGTGTGTGAACATGGGAATGAAAGTATTTCCCTCCCTTACTAGCGAAATGATCGAAATTTTTCGAAATAAACGGTTCGCTATCTTTGTCTTACTCACACTTAAGAATATTGCAACTAACTCTTTCCCACGCTAAATTGTCCGAAACAATTGTCAAATTTTCGAAATAATTATTTCGCTATCCTTGTTTGGCATACTTAAGCCCAATTCAATTATCTCTGTCCCGCGTTATATTGGCCGTTGCTAAAGTGCTTACCTTAAACACGAACCAAAAACTAATAAAAATTGAAAAAAATAATAATTTCTGAAATAAAACAGCAAACTCCATTGTACTGAAAATTACTTTATTGCTGACTGAATATTAGCAACCAAGAGAGAATACAAATTATGGTATTTTTTTTGTAAAAGTTTGAAGCCAAGTTAAGCTTGGACACAATTTTCGAAAATTTCCAAATCAAAAAGTATTCCCATGAGACAGCCTATCAGGTACTCCACTTTATATATCCTCCTTGACTTGAAGTTTTGTGGAAAGTCTAATAATAGAAATGTCATTGCTGACGAACAATTTTGATCTGATCCGTATGTTCCTTATACCCCTCCCATATAAATGCATAATTTTGGTAAGTGCAATATATCGATTTCCATTAACACTAAAAAAATACAAACATAAAATTTTTTCCAGATTTTGTCCCTTTATAATTGTAATAAATGCAAAAAAAAAAAAATTATCAGCCTCGCTTCACTTCTTCTGCCCCCTTCCATTCAAATATCTATATTATAAGTTGAAGAAAGCATTTCTCCTTCGAACATATGAGAGCTATAGACTTTAAAATTGAAACAAAGTATGGTGATATGCAGTTTCAAAATCACCTAAAACCCTTCACTTCCTCTGCCCCTATGTCCAATTTCTTTCAAAGTCATATAAAAACATAACAGGGTTACGATTGCGCGTAAAGCGCAATCTTACGATACTCTAGATGAAATAGAATTTTTTGTGATCCCAAGAAATTTTGTATGGGGAGTGTTAGAAGCGGTGATAGCATTGAACTAATTTTTTCCCCATCATGCTAAAGTAGCTTTAAAAATGTTTTGTACAAAATGCTTACTCCAAAAATTGAATATGAGCTGAGAAAATTAATGTGTTAGATTTAGTGAAAATGTGCAGTTTGTATGGGAGGTGGTAGAAAGAGTGGGGGGATTTTAGTGATTTTTTCAGAAATAACTAAGAATATCATAAAATTGACATCTCTTAAATTTTAGACTAGTAACATTTATACTTTTCAAGAAAATAGATTTTTTGTGAAGTTGTGAAACTGTGTCATATTGTATGGGAGGGGTTAGAAGCAGTAAAGCTAATCAAATATTTTTTTCTGATCTTAGTGATAATGCTAAATAAGTATTTATCACACAATATGAGCTCGATAAATGTTATATGTTCTGAGAAGATCGGCTTAGACCATTTCATGAAAAAGTATAGTTTGTATGGGAGGGGGTGGAAGGAGAGGGAGGACGCAAATAATTTTTATATTGTATATTGAAATCATTATGAAAGTGATATATCCCGAAATTCAGACTAATAGCTTTTATACTTTTCAAGCAAATCCATTTATAGTCGAATTGCGAAGTTGTGCCATTTTGTATGGGAGGGGGTAGAAGGGGTGAAGCTAATCGTCTATTTTTTTTAGCCTAACTCACAATTTTAAATAAATATTTAGTGCACAATTTCAGCTCGCTCAATTTTATACCCACTGAGTAAATTGGCTTAGAGTAATTAATGACAAGTACAGTTTGTATGGGAGGTGGTAGAAGGAGAGGGAGGACACGCATAATTGTTATACGGTAGATTGATATTATCATAAAAGTAACATATTCAAAATTTCAGGCAAATAGCTTTAATACTTTTCGAGCAAATACATTTATAGTCGAATTGCGAAATTGTGCCATTTTGTATGGGAGGGGGTAGAAGGGGTGAAGGTAATCGTTTAATTTTTTTTAACCTTACTAACAATTTTAAATAAATATTTAATGCACAATTTCAGCTCGCTCAATTTTATACGCACTGAGTAAATTGGCTTAGAGTAATTCATGATAAGTACAGTTTGTATGGGAGGTGGTAGAAGGAGGGGGCGGACACGCATAATTTTTATACGGTAGATTGATATTATCATAAAAGTAATATATTCCAAATTTCAGGCCAATAGCTTTTATACTTTTCGAGCAGATCCGTTTATTGTCAAATTGCGCATTTGTGTCATTTTGTATGGGAGGGGGTAGAAGGGGTGGAGCGATTTGGTCCATTCACGAACTTGACCTTACTTTTTTGCTAAAAATGACACACAAAAATTTTTAGCACTATAGCTCAAAGCTTTCGAGAGTTATGCTGTAGACAGACGCACAGACAGACAGACGGACAGACGGACAGACGGACAGACGGACAGACGGACAGACGGTCACTCGGAATCGATGTTTTTGAGTGACAACAAATATTTCTGTACCCTTGGCGGCTCTGTGCGAGCGTTATTTCTTAGCGTTACAAACGGTAAGGCACACACAATATACTCTCAGATTTCATCTAGAGTATAAAAATTACAAAACTGCCCTCTCTGCTTCTACCACCTCCCATACAAAAGCCACTATTCACTATAAGAAAGAATTTGAGGTGACATATCTACATTAAACTCTTTCCCATTTCATCTAGAGTATCATATGATTCATAATTCTGTTATGTTTAGGTATGGTTTAATCTATGTAAACTAAGGGGGATTAAAATATAACTTTCGGCGCCCTCTTGGATGTGTTGCATATTTATGCAGAGAATCACAGTGTCTGAGTTTCAGGATGACATAGAATATTTTATATGTTCCTCAGGTGTGAAAATACCTTTAGAGCGTTTTATTTTGTTCGCGTTCTTTTTCTATCGTTCGCATCACGTGCAAAAATTATAGTTTTAGTTCAGCTTGCGGCAGTCGTAACCTAAGCAGGTGGCTAGTACTAGTTGATTCTTTTATTTTCCCAATGTATAAATGTATGCTTATATCTACTCTTAAATTAAAAGAAGTAATACAACAATGACTATATAGTCGTCTGTTGGCAGTTTAATTTAATATAATTTAATTTGAAAATGATTTTATTTTGATTTAATTTTAACCTAATTCAATTTAATTTATTTTAACACAACTCATTTTAATTTAATTCCTTACATATTCATTTACTACATTTTTATACTCTAGATGACATCTGAGAGTATTATAAGTTTGCTCTAAAGTTTGTAACGCCAAGAAATAAGGCTCGGAGAAAAAAATGATGAATACAGAAATTAATATTATCACTCAAAAATCTCAAAACCGGATGTCCGTCCGTCCGTCCGTCCGTCCGTCCGTCCGTCCGTCCGTCCGTCCGTCCGTCCGTCCGTCCGTCTGTGCGCGCTCTAGCTTGAGAACGCGTTGAGCTAGATAGTTCAAATTTTGTACACGTCGTTTTTGACAAAAAAGTAAGGTCAAGTTCGTGAACGGGCCAAATCGCTCCACCCCTTCTACCCCCTCCCATACAAAATGACACAATTGCGCAATTTGACAATAAACGGATTTGCACGAAAAGTATAAAAGCTATTGGCCTGAAATTTGGAATATGTTACTTTTATGATAATATCAATCTACCGTACGAAAATTATGCGTATCCTCCCCCTCCTTCTACCACCTCCCATACAAACTGTACTTGTCATGAATTACTCTAAGCCAATTTACTCATTGCGTATACAATTTAGAGAGCTCAAATTGTGCACCAAATATTTATTTGAAATTGTTAGTAAGCCCAAAAAAATTTAGACTATTAGCTTCACCCCTTCTACCCCCTCCCATACAAAATGACACAATTTCGTAATTTGACAATAAACTGATTTACTCGAAAAGTATAAAAGCTATTAGTCTGAATTTTCGGATATGTTATTTTCAAAGAAATTTTAATCTACAGTAGAAAAATTATTTGCTTCCTCCCTCTCCTTCCACCCCCTCCCATACAAACTACACTTTTTCATGAAATGCTCTAAGACGATTTTCTCAGAACATATAACATTTATTGAGCTCATATTTTGTAATAAATACTTAATTAGTATTAGCACTAATATCAGAAAAAAATATTTGATTAGCTTCACTGCTTCTACCCCCTCCCATACAATATGACACAGTTTCACAACTTCACAAAAAATCGATTTTCTTGAAAAGTATAAATGGCACTAGTCTGAAATTTCAGGGATATCAATTTTACAATATTCCTAGTTATTTCTGAAAAAAATCACTCTAATCGCCCCACTCTTTCTACCACCTCCCATACAAACTGCACATTTTCACTAAATCTAACTTACTAATTTTTTCAGTTCCCATTCAATTTTTGGAGTAAGCATTTTGTACAAAACATTTTTATAGCTACTTTAGCATGATGGGGAAAAATTAGTTCAATGCTGTCATCCCTTCTAATACTTCCCATGCGAAATTTCTTGGGATCACAAAAAATTCTATTTCATCTAGAGTATCGTAAGATTGCGCTTTACGCGCAATCGTAGCCCTGTTATGTTTTTATATAATTTATAATCGAAAAATAATTTTATTTTTACTTTACTTTTACTTTATGATTTAAAAAAAAAGAAAAACAATCTAAAAGAGCATTCTTTGAACCAGGATATGATTTCTTATTAGTGACGGCATAAAATTATTCATACTTCAATTGACTTTTATAATAAACTAGGACCTTAACTGAATCGTAATTATGGAATATCTAATAAAAGCATCGTAAACAGAAAGTTCCTTAAAGTGTTCTTTGAAAAAAATACCTGCTTCAAATATATCGATTGGAATTATTCCATCCGATACAGTTACGCGTGATAGTAGATTCACTAAAATTTTGGGAGTTGCATTCTTCGAAACAATATTTTCTTTGATTTTCTGATAATTAAATGTTATTGCGGACATTGCAGAATTGTTGTTTTTAAATATATTTATATTTCAGAGTGGTCTGCATGACAATTGGTTGACCATAACTGAAAGATTTTTAATATCGGAAGCCGCTAAATTGTTTATATTGTTCCTAAGAGACAATGCGTTGAAAGATCTGTAATAAGCGTTTATATAAAGTAATTGGTCTTCCATACATAGGTCCGATTCTTTCGCCTTTATATGTGATTTTATGAGTATTCTAAAATTCGAATGAAGGACTCGATTCGTTCCAGAAAACAATGTTGTTTCTATCAATAGATCGAATATCAGAGAGCGGAATGAGCTCTAAAAAAGAGAAAGTTCAGCAGAAAACAAAGAGTTATTCATAATTTTTTTCATTTAAAAGTTAAATTGAGAAATTTGATATTGTCTATAAGCAATTTTTAAAGTTGTTTTTAAAGTAAAGAAAAGGTTCTTTCCACTCTGTATCCCCCACTCCATTTAATGCATTAATAAATTCTTTCTGTTTCAGTACTACTGAACCGAAGTATTTCCTTCTAAATTCCGAAAGAACTGGACAAACAGCAATAAAGTATTTTCCAATTGTCTAAGATTACATAACGAACACATTCTTTCATTTTTTCAAGTCGCGCCTCGCTTTAAAAATCCACATAATTTTGGTTCTATCATCTATCACAGTTAAGATATAAAGTAATAATGGCAGAGTACAGTTCCTTATAAATTCTGTCAGAGTTTTCTATGGAAACTATGTAAGAATCTGCTTGTTTAACCAATCTTTATCTTCCACATTTTCTAAATTCCATTCAATTCTGAAATCCTTTTCTAACATTTTCCATTCATTAGCCCAAAAAATATTCTGCTCCAAAATTAGCTTAGACAAATAATTGATTCGATTGAATTCGTTAAGCTTAAAAAGTGCTATGTAGATATAGTCCATGTGTAGTCCTAGAGTATAAATAAACTGCCAACAAGTCGGGCGAAACTTTATTATTCTTGGGACAAGTTGCGTATGAGTGGAAAGTCAATATGCAGGTTAGAGTGGTTAGGGAAGGCTAAGTGAAAGGGAGTTCTTGGGCAGAGCTGTTGTCAATTTAACAATATTTCATTCGTTTCTGCAAGTTTGGGTTTTTATGAGGGGAGGAGGAGGGGTAATAGCAAGGGTGGGTGGATGTTAATAGCTTTTTAATTAATTGCTTGAATCACGTCCAATATTCTCTGTATAGAATGTCAGTTTCATAGACGAAGTTGCATAGAATTTTCATAAAATTCGGTGTATTTTACATTCACGAAACCGAACATTTGTATGGGAGGGAGTAGAGAAGGTAGGGGAATCGTAAAATTTGATATGTAGTTTTATTTGCTTCTCTTGTGAGGTGCTTGTATGAAATTTCAAGTTCGTAACTTCTAGTTTGTTGGTTATTAGTTGATTTAATGAAATTGGTCGAAATCATGGTTTTGTATGGGAGGGGGTAGAAGGGCAAGCGCGATTTCAAAACTTTTAAAGCAACTTCATTTGAATTACTTTTATAAGTTTGTCTGCAAAATTTGAAATTGATAGCTTTTAAGAGTTAGATGACAACTTATTTCTTAAAAATGCTCGAAAAAATAATTTTGTATGGGAGGGGGTAGAGGAGGGAAAGAAATCGTAAGACTTGTGATGCAATTTTCTTTCTTTTCTGTTGTAAGATGCTCGTACAAAATTTCAAGTTCGTAGCTTTTAATTTGTTTATTATTAGTTGATTTAATGAAATTGATCGAAATCATACTTTTGTATGGGAGGGGGTAGAAGGGCAAGCGCGATTTCAAAACTTTTAACGTAATTTCATTTCAATTATGTTTGTAAGCTTTTATTCAAAATTGCAAATTGATAGCTTTTAATACTTAGGTGATAATTGATTTCTTGAAAATGGTCAAAAAAATAATTTTGTATGGGAGGGGGTAGAAGTCTCAAAGGTTTTCGACCAGTTAATATTTCGTATATTTAGAGATTTTTTTGAAATGTATTTTGCAAATTTTCAAGTTTCTACCTTAAAATTTCACTCAAAAATTTTCAGTTTATGTGTTTTTTTCAATGCACACGAAACACCTTGTGCACGTTAGACCGGGGGGGTCGGTTTATAACAATTATGGATCAAGTTATTATTATTTTTCTATGTACATCAAACAGACGTATTCACATGCAAAATTTAAACTTTGTATCTTTCAACAGAGTCCTAAAAAAATCACTCAAAATTTTCGACATTTCTGCTTATCACCTCCCTCCCCTTTCACCTCCTAACTTAAAATTCTTACCAAAATTAAACATTATATAGTTCTACAATCTGACCAATTTTTGATTTGATATCTGTAACCTTTTTTGAGATATAAGGATTCGTAATTTTGAAAAGTGCGCCATTTTTGAAATGCTTTCCATTTACCCCCACTACTATTATTTCATTATGTTATATTTTTTTTGTATTTTCTTAGTATAGCTTAATATAAGTTTTAAGTTTCAATTACATAGCTTAATAGATAGTTGAGATATTCATTTTTAAGTATTTTTCTTTGCACCCCCCCTGACCCTCTCCCTTACAATAATTAACCACTCTCTAAGCTGATTCCAAAGGAACTATATGCCAGCTTAACGGTCTCAAAATATCAATTTTTTATGGTAAGTAGTTTCGAAGATATAATCATTTGAAAAAAAATTCGGCCGACAATTGGTTCTTAGCCCCCCCTTTATGCACCCCAATGGATAAAAAAATTAAATTATTTTTTAAAGTTGTCCCATAAACCCCTCTATATGTATGTTGAGTTTTAGTTTCCTAGCTGTAACCATAGCTGAAATATTTGAATTCGTATTTTTCGGCTTAAGCGCTTCCCCCGCATCCCCCTGAACCCGTACACCCCCCAAAATTGGTGTCCGCCTGAGATCCGCAACTATCTACAATCCCTTTAAAAATAAACTTTCTATCTTGAACGGTTTGGGAGTTAATGTGCGCTGAGCGTACACGTCGGCGTACGGCGTACGGCGTACAGACAGACGGATTTTTATACTCTAGATGAAATCTGAGAGTATATTGTGTTTGCCTTACCGTTTGTAACGCTAAGAAATAATGCTCGCACAGAGCCGCCAAGGGTACAGAAATATTTGTTGTCGCTCAAAAACTTCGATTCCGAGTTGCTGTCTGTCCGTCTGTCTACAGCATAACTCTCGAACGCTTTGAGCTATCGTGCTGAAATTTGTTGTGTGTCATTTTTAGCAAAAAAAAAAACTTTAAGTTCGTGAACGGGCCACATCCCCTCACCCCTTCTACCCCCTCCCATACAAATTTCACGAAATTTTGAAATATTAAGAAATTGATTTTTCTTTGAAACTATTTAAGCTATCAATTTGAAATTTGGGCCAAAGTATTATGATATAGATGTTATTAATATGACGGAATATTGATCCAATCCCGTCACTCGTTCTACCCCCTCCCATACAAATGCATAATTTTGAAAAATGCAGTTTTTCGATTTTCATTGGAACTAGCAAAGTTATAAAAACGAATTTTTGCCAGAATTAATTTTATCATAATTCCAAGCAGAGCTCAAAAAATTATCAATTTCACCTCACTCCTTCTACCCCCTCCCATACAAACTTTACGAAATTTTGAAATTTAAAATAAATTATTTTTCTTCGAAACCGTTAAAGCTATCAACTTGATATTTTGCATAAAGTATAAAAATAGAAATGTCAATAACGAGAAAAAAATGTGTTTTGATCCATACACTCCTTCTACCCTCTCTCATACAAATGTATAATTTTTGTTAAGTGCATTATATCGATTTCCATTAAAACTAGAAAAAGTATAAACTTAAAATTTTGCCAAAATTTGTTATTTAATAATTGAAATAAATTCTAAAAAAAATGATTAGCTCCTCTTCACTCCTTCTACCCCCTCCCATACAAATATCTGTATTATAAATTCAAGAAAAGCATTTCTCCTTCGAATATATATTAGAACTATCGAATTTGAAATTGAATCAAAGCGTGGTGATAAGGATGATGATAAGCAGTTTCAAAATCATCTTAAACGCTCCACTTCCTCTGCCACCTCCCATACAAATGCCTCAATTTCTGGAAAACTATGTCCAATTGAAAATAATGAAAGCTACAAACCTTAAATTCAGCACGAAATATTTTGCACACCACATTAGGTGTCATATCCAAAAATTACAAACCTTCCTCCTCTGCTTCTACCACCTCCCATACAAAAGTCACTATTAATTATTTAAAAGTATTGGAGGTGACATATTATCCGGTACATTGAACTCTTTCTCATTTCATCTAGAGTATCATATGATTGGGCTTTACGCCCAATCATAATTCTTTTATGTTTTTTATACTCTAGATGGAATCTGAGAGTATTATAAGTTCGCTCTAAGGTTTGTAACGCCAAGAAATAAGGCTCGGAGAAAAAAATGAATGATACAGAAGTTAATATTATCACTCAAAAATCCCAAAACCGGATGTCCGTCCGTCCGTCCGTCCGTCTGTCCGTCCGTCCGTGCGCTCTCTAGCTTGAGAACGCGTTGAGCTAGAAAGTTCAAATTTTGTACACGTCGTTTTTGACAAAAAAGTAAGGTCAGGTTCGTGAACGGGCCAAATCGCTCCACCCCTTCTACCCCCTCACATATAAAATGACACAATTTCGCAATATGACAATAAATGGATTTACTCAAAAATAAAAAATAGAAGCTATTGGTCTCAATTTTGGTATATATTACTTTTTTAATGATTTAGATCTACAGTACAAAAATTATTTGCTTCCTCCCTTTTATTCCACCCCCTCCCATACAAACTACACTTTTTCCTGAAATGCTCTAAGCCGATTTTCTCAGAACATATAACATTTGTTGAGCTCATATTTTGTAATAAATATTTAATTAATATTATTACTAAGATGAGAAAAAAAATATTTGATTTGCTTCACTACTTCTACCCCCTCCCATACAATATGACACAGTTTCACAACTTCACAAAAAATCGATTTTCTTGAAAATTATGAATGGCACTACTCTGAAATTTAAGGGATGCCAATTTTATAATATTCCTAGTTATTTATGAAAAAATCATTAAAATCCCCCACTCTTCCTACCACCTCCTATACAAACTGCACATTTTCACTAAATCAAACTCACTAATTTTCTCAGTTCCCATTCAGTTTTTGGAGTAAGCATTTTGTATAAAACATTTTCATAGCTACTTTAGCATGATGTCGAAAAAATTAGTTTAATGCTATCATCCCTTCTAACACTCCCCATACAAAATTTCTTGGGATCACAAAAAATTCCATGTCATCTAGAGTATCGTAAGATTGTGCTTTACGCGCAATCGTTGCCCTGTTATGTTTTTTTTGCATTTTTAGGCTAATTTAGTCATGAAACGCGAAAAAACAAAATTTCAGGGTAGCAAATTTTTTTTTTTCCAAGTCGATCACAATACTTTATTATTAAAATAATAAAGTAAAATGGCCATCTATGAAATCGAGCTCAAAGTTCAGCAATGTAGTAGCCGGAAGATTCAGTATGTGTTTAAGAAAGTATCTTTGGAATTTATCAATTTCCTTAAAGCATGAATAGCCCCAAACTTGCGCTGCTTATGCCAATACTGATCTACAAACTGCAGTGGAATTCTTAAGCTTGGATTGCAGACTTATATTTTTTCTCGATAAAAACATTTCCACGTACTGTTGATACTCCATTTAACTTTAGTTACTCTTTCTGCCACATTTTCAGACCAAGAAAGTTGTGGACGCAGTCACTCCAAGATAACACTAAGAGTTAACCATTTCTATTTCTTGTTGATTAAAATAAAACTTCTGCGATTCTGGAACTCTTCCTCCTAAGCGAAACACAAGAATTTAGCATTTACTCAAAAATAATTTACCAATACAATTCATGAATGTAGGAAATACCTCTGTAACTGCTAGCTATACCTGTATCACCTTTCTTATGTAGGGGGAAAATAACCCTTTTAAGAAGTGAGTTTCCTACAACTCGTCCATTTAATATATCTGTATATGTTTGAGCTAACTGATCCAGGAAAATTTGAGTTGAATTTATGAAAAATTTATAAGGGATTCTGTCTTGACCAGGGGCTTTGCCCATCTTCACACGTGATAAAACTCTATACAAGTCACTCATCAGAATATCCCTATTTTAAAACTGGTAATTATGTGGTATTTTGATGTGAATAAGAGAAATTCGATTAATAACAAAATGATAAAAGTATTTAATTCAAATAAATGAGAGCTCTTGATTCCAATTTCTTGCGTTTTACTTTGAGAGGTCTCTGATCCATATCCACGCTGCTGCTCGATTGTCATAAGAAGAGATCGAAATAGAAAATGGTAGTCGTGACAGAAGCTCCATGAAATCAGGATTGTCCAAATACAATCCTACATATAATTGTATGAAGCAGCATACTGCATATCCAATGAAACGATTGGCGGGTTCATGAAAATTTAAGTAAGCTTTAAAATCAAAGGCGGTAATATTAGTACTAATTGTAAATTGCTTCATTCGTATTTCTTTCGCCAACTTCCACCAACCTTTGCCATCCGAAACAGAGTCCAACCTCTGGTTGAGATTTATTTAATAACACTCACGTTTTCTTTGATGTGTTGTTTTATACTTACGATTCATCATTAAATAAATATTTCTATCCTCCGTAAGAACCGTCCATCTCAGTTTATTTCCTTAAAGTTAATGCCATTATACCTGTTGTTGTTATTAGCTGAATTGGTAATGATTTTCGAAAAATCTTCCTAATTCAGAAATTCTTTGTATGCTAATTCCTTACTAAGATTTTCATTCAGGACTCTTTGGAACTTATCTTTTTGGTTGGGTAGCAGTGATGTGAAAAAATTAAC
Organism: Chorisops tibialis; assembly: GCA_963669355.1. Taxonomy (NCBI): domain Eukaryota; kingdom Metazoa; phylum Arthropoda; class Insecta; order Diptera; family Stratiomyidae; genus Chorisops; species Chorisops tibialis. The sequence goes on from OY770262.1 coordinate 249,683,476, forward strand.
TATTCGTTACACGACTACTCATTACCGACCGAAATCCAAAGTAACGAGTACCGACGCAGATTTGTACTTGTTACTTAAGTAACGAAATGAGCTCCCGAAAAAATAAATGAACGTTTCGTTACTGTTTCGTTACTCAAGTATTCATTACTCGAGTATTCGTTACTCGAGTATTCGTTCTACATACAAAAAAAGTATCTATACCGAAAGTAACGTTTAGTTGCTTTTTTCGTTACATCACTGGAGGTAAACCTTTACTTATACATAACACCGTACCGCCATTCCAAAGCAAGAACAAGAAGGAATTCTCTTACTCTACTTTGCAGTAAAATCTAAAATGATTTTTAGTTTCGTCTCTTTCAATACCAAGAATGTTGCCGAGTGGAGTTGTGGCAGGGTACACAGTCGTATTAGCGTTGTGGGATCAGTGATACCAGATTGTGGAATTGTTTAATAGTTATTGTGATAAAGTTTTTTTTTTTATCAATTTGAGAGATTTTTTTTGAAGAAAATTTCGATGTAATAAAAGTTATTTATTCCACATTGTCGTTTTATTTATGTTAGTGTTTAAGGGGATTTTTTACTTAGAAGAGGGATAATTAAAAAAATCTGACTTGGCATTATTGTGCTGATACACGTACGAACTAAATCGAGAGCGATTCAGAAGCGATTCCTTGTTGAAGAAAGTTACTGCATGGCGATTCCTTCCAATTGAATTTATGATTTGCAAAACTGGCTTGCCCATTCCTGCAACATGATATGGCTGTCATTTCAGATAAACGAGTACCTAGTAACGAATAAAATGTAACGATTACATTACGTATTTCTGAGATAAAGTAAATTCTCCTTCCTTCAAAATATCCATTAAGAATACACAGACCATTATCAGTACAAAAGTCGACGAAGACTCATATCTTTTGTTTTTTAATTCTTTAAATTGCGCAGACCAAGTTTCTCGTCTCATGTACATAGGTAAAATATTAATTCCCGCAAAAATTAATTATGAGATCTATCCCTTCAAGTTCTATAAAGTTTACGTCAATTCCTTCGCTTAACAACGTTTTCCTACAACCCCAGTAAGCGTCCTCCTATCGCTCTTCCAGGTGGCTAATATTTCAGGGAGGATTGGCGACAAGGACCCAACTACCAACATCCATCATTTTGTTGTGTCTGGTATACTACGTGCATTGAGTGCTGCGATAAGTGCTATGATGCTTAGTGAACCCTTACCTTTCACTTTGGAAAACACTTCTAAGAATCATCAGATACATAAAAATCTAGATTAAAACACATTTGAGAACATTTTTGTAACAACCGAAATTATTATTACACAATGAATAATCATTTGCTTTAACAAAAATATGTTTGTAAATACAATGTAATAACATTTACTTTTAAATAAAAGCCCCTATTTTTTAACACAAATAAACAATACATAAATGGGGCTTGTTCTAATTAATACTAGACTTTTATTTATTCAACATTTATCTCTTTTTCTACATAAATTATTATTCAAAACAATTATTAGATAATTACATGTTGTTTCATTCTTGTTTTAAACAAATAAATATGAAAGTTTCAACAAGGACATAGTTCTTAAATATAGCATTTGCTTTCACAAAGAAATCGTTTCTACAAATATTTCTAAACATTTAATAGTAGTAGTGTGTCTAAACGGGGATTTTCCTATAGACATAAGGCCAAACTGGTATTTATTATGGTCATTCATATATATGTGGAAGCATAGTATGTGATTTTGATGGCTTGGATCAATGACCACCAACTTCACGTAGTTCGCGATTTCCCAAAGGCAAAGGTGGACGATAGTTGTTGATAACTTTTCCGTTCAGCTCATCACAAGGACATTGTTCCTTAACGTCGTAACAATTGAGGTCACGGAATAAGTCCAATTGCTCGTGCGATACTTCAACAGCTCTTTTGAATACAATCCAAATGACTGATTCGGAACATGGAGGTGTAGTTAGGGATCCTTCGTATGTCCAATATGCAGTTTCGACTGGCAATAGTTTGCCTGGATCGCAAGCTTCCGGTAGAGTTACCTGATAGATTTGGAAATAGAAAATTGTTAGTTTTCAATTGGATAAAGGACTTCACTTTTATCTTACCCGGTCGCCTCTATGTTGAATGAATGGCAGCAATTTGGCAATCTTATGCAGTTCTTCGTTATGTTGACCCGCCTAGAGGAAAAAATTGAAATGTGTGTTAGTATTTTCCAACCAATTAGTAATATTTACGACGAAATCGTACTTTGAGAAAAACTCCCAATACTGCTAATCCATCGGGATGAGCAGCAGCTTCTCCAAAAGTCGGATATTTGGTCGTATTCCAGTGTACTAAATGCAATTCTCCGGAATATGAGAGTCCGTCTACTGTATGTTCGGAACCTTTTCCATCCGAGCAACCCCAATGGCAATGGAATTGTTCGAGCTTGTAGACATTATCGCCGAGTGGTCCACCAGTTAATTCTGATCCATCGCCATTTACATCAACACGCCAGCAGTAGCCTGGAGAAGCAGGAAAAAAGATTTTAAGTTACTTTAACGTCAATTCAAAAATCTCTTAATAGGTTTTATGATGGATGTTTAAATACAAATCAAATCAATCAAATTCCTGTTAATATCCCCTATAGGGGCTTAGGACAGAAACAACTCTCTTCCACAAGGCGCGATCCTGGGCATCGGCCTTAAGCTGTTGCCAGGACTTGTTTATTCCTCTGGCCTCCTGCTCAACTGCTCGCTTCCACGTGCTACATGGTCGACCAACCCGACGTCTTCCTTGAGGATTATAATCCAGAGCCTGTTTTGCGATGTTTCGCTCTGGTTTCCTCAAAGTATGAGCGATCCACTGCCACTTCCGCCGTTGAATCTCAATACCTATTTTAGTCTGGCCAGTTGTACTCCAAAGTTCGTCGTTGGAGATTACTTCTGGCCAGAATATTCCTAAAATGCGCCGGAGGCATTGGTTTACGAAAGTCTGTAGTTTCTTGGCAAGTCGAACGGTCACTTTCCACGTAGTACAACCATATAACAACACGGATTTGACGCATACGTCAAAAACTCGCAGGTGCGTGCGAAGGGAGATCTCTCTTAACCTCCAGAAAGGGGAAAGGATACCGAAGGCCTGACGAGCTTTATTTAGCCGAGCCTCAACATCCTTTTCGGCTCCGCCGTCCATGCTGACAATGCTTCCAAGATAGCAAAAATCTTGCACCTCTTCCACATCCTGTCCGTTAAGAACAATCGGTGTGCTTGTGTTCGAGCCCATGTGCATGTACTTGGTTCTACGCACATTTATTTTCAGTCCCGCCTCTTTGCATTTAGAATGCAACGAGCGAACATTTAACTCTAAGTCCGAACGGTTATGTGCAAGCAAACACACGTCATCAGCATAATCAAGGTGACTTAAGATGTTAAATAGTCTCCATTGAAGACCTTTACCTAACCCACCATCCAGTGAAGCTTTCAAGGTGTCATTTATTACCGCCAGAAACAGGGCTGGTGATAATATGCAGCCTTGTCTGACACCCGTTCGCACAGGGAAGCTCTCGGACAGCTCTCCTCTATGCAAGACGCGACACCTTGCATCTTCGTAGGATTCTTTAATCATAGCTATGACCTTATCTGGAATACCTCTCCTACGCAAAGCATTCCATATGTAATCTCGCTTAACGCTGTCGAAAGCCTTCTCAAAGTCCACAAACATGAGATGTGTACTAAATGCAATTCATTTCGACTGACTGCTCTAATATTATCCGTAGGGTATTTGTGTGGTCGATACAAGACGGCCCTTTACGGAATCCAGCCTGATAAACTTCGAGAGTGCTCTCGACGACATCACTAATCCTATTGAGAATTACCTTAGCCATAATTTTTAATACGGCAGTAAGTAGAGATCGTCGTCGTCGTCGCAGCGCTACAGCCCCTTTCGGGCCTTGGCTTCCCGTAGCCGAAGTTTCCAGCGATCTCGGTCCAGTGACCGCGTCCTCCAATTTTGAAATCCGAGCAGCGATGAACAGTCTTCGTAAACAGAGTCGGACCAGCGTTTCCTGGGTTTTCCCACTGGCCTCCGGCCCTCCGTTTTTCCCTCGAATACCTTTTTAGGTATTCGAGTTTCGTCCATCCTTTGTACATGGCCAGCCCATTGCAGCTTCCGCAGTCTGATGATAGTGGAAACCTCCGGTTCATCAAATATATCATACAGCTCACTGTTGTATCTAGTTCGCCATCGGTCACCATCACGTTTCGCTCCAATTATTCGTCTCAGGACCCGTCTTTCGAAAGCGTTCAACATATTTGCGGATGCTTGTGTAAGGGTCCATGTTTCGCATCCGTAGCAAAGCACTGGTCTTACTATTGATTTGTAGACTTGGAGTTTGGTCTTCCTGTGTACGCAGCTGGCCTTAAGAATAGCTAAGACTGAATAATACGTTTTATTTGCGAGCTGGATTCATCTTTTTATCTTTTTATTTCGTTCGTTTCATTTCCACTCTTTGTCAATTTTGTGCCTAAATATATGAATTCGTCCACATTTTCCAAATTATATTCGTCAATTGTAATGTTTTGTCTATTGGGGGTCCTTTTCCTTGTTTGTGTCATTATTTTCGTTTTTGTTTAATTGATTTTCAGGCCAACTTCTTTTGCTGCTTGATGGAGGCTTAGTAGAATTTCTTTTGCGGATGTGAAAGAGCGTGCTAATATGTTGATATCGTCCGCATAACCCACTATCTGGCTGGATTTATAACCTCTTGTGTCAACGGGTAACTTTCTGATGACTATTCTAAAGCTAGGCTAAAAAGCAGAGTCCAGCCCATCACCCTGTTTTAGTCCGACATTTGTGTCAAAGGCATCAGTTAGTTGGTTGTTGACTCTGACTTGTGATGTTGTTGATGTCATCGTCATTTTGGTCAGTCGGACTAGTTTTGCTAGGATGCCAAAATGCAGCATTATTTTGTGCAATACGTTTCGATCAATACTGTCGTATGCTTATTTAAAGTCCACAAAAACCTGCTGAACGTCGATGTTGAATTCCCAGCATTTTTCAACCACTTGCTTGACCGTAAAAAGTTGATCAGTCGTTGATCGACCAGCTCTAAAACCGCCTTGGTACTCCCAATCACATTGTCAGCGTAAATTTAAGTAGACATATACCACGCCAATTGCCACAATCCCGAAGGTCGCCCTTCTTCGGAATTTTCACAATGACGCCCTCCTTCCATTCAGTCGGATATCTTCCTTCATTCCACACCTTAGTGAAGAGTGGGCTGTTATTTCCGGGTCCGCTTTGAGGAGTTCCTACCAACCGAACTCCTCCGTCTATACCTGGAGCTTTCCTTCCCGCCATTGACCGAATGGCGGAAACTATCTCTTCCTTATCTGGGGGATCGTCGCTCATAGAGGATTGTTGCGGTTGGATGTTTGGCAGTTGTTCTGTTTCCGGAATATCTTCATCTGACAAGATGTTTAAAATATCAGAGAAGTATTACTTCCATCGCCGCAACTGGTGTTCACTCATATTAAGGAGAGTTCCGTTGACATCTCTCACCAGGTGGTTGGCAGTGAAATTCCTGTTTGTCAACTGTTTCATGATTTTGAATAGTGAACCCATATAAGTCGCAGATTCTGCCTTGTTGGCAAGATCTTCAATGGCCTTTCTCTTGTCGCGTCTAACAGCCCTTTTAAGCTGTATATGAGCATCGCGGTAGTTCTGCCTCAAGTCGGGCGTTCGTTGGTTGACATCGGGTTGAGAGATGATTGCCAGTTTGGCTTTTTTCCGATTGCCAACCTTGTCTCATGTGTCTTGCGACATCCAGGGTTTTTCACCGCTTTGCACATATCCCACAGATTCTTAAGCACTAGTTAGAAAAGTGTTTCTGGTCGCCTCCCGATTGGCGTCCAGTGTGCGCATTTCACATTCACCCAATGTGGATGACTTTTCGCGTAGAATAGTGGTGTATTCGCGTTTTTTGTTGGGATCTCTGGGTTTATCCACATTAAGCTTGCGCTTCATTTGAAAAATTTGTGGTCGTCGGATAGCTGCTGTACACAATCTCAAGCAGGCAACCATCAAGTGGTGATCGCTCCCCGCATCAGCTCCACGTTTCGCTCGCACATCGAGGAGACATCTTCTCCATCGGCGACTTATAGCCAAATGGTCTATCTGGTTCTGAGTAACACCATCAGGGGAAACCCAAGATGTTTTATGATGACTCTTGTGTGTGTCCCTCCGATGACCATTTGCCGAGTACTACAAAAAATTAAATACAAGGGTTGATAATTGTTAACGTTTAGTGCTTTATCTCTCAGTTTTTGAATTTTGTCTTCCGCAGATTGGAGTGAGCAAATTACATGCCCAGTGCCGAACTAAAACCGACATTTCCTATAATACACTCCGCGAAATAAAGATAGGACCAAACGAAATTAACGTACATTTTCGTGAACGCAAAGTATGCCATTTATAGCAAAATTTTGTTTTAACATGTTCATAATTTTTCACAGTTAAACTGGATAGAATTGCAGTGTACTGCGAAATATTGATAACACCACACAAGCACAAAACTTATAATTTGTGAGCAGATTTTTTTTGATATGTAATATTTTATTTCTTTTAGATTAGTTATTCAATTAATTAAAAATATTTGGTTTTTTCCTCACTTGTTAAGATTTTTAGCCTAAAAATTGTAAAAATGGGTCGTGGTAAGCGATTGTCTAAGTTAGAGCAAAGGAAAATAGTCATATTTCTTAATTTGGCAATGACAACTGGAGCTATTGCTGCCCAAATAAAGAGGAGTAAATCAGCAGTAATAAATTGGTTTAAGCCAGAAGAAAGCCCGTTCTTTCCAAGAAAGATTGGCACATGTAGAAACCACTGAATCAAACAGTCCCTCTCATGTTCGACGTTTGTATTCTTAATCTTAATGTTTCTGTATGGCGAGTCCAAAAGATTCGGAGAACCAACGTAAACTTAAAATATGATAAACATACTCTGAAGTCGAGATTGACAAAGCGCCACAAAGGTTGCATATTAGATTTTGCAGAAAAGTACCAATTTTTGGGAAGATGAATGCCAACATGAAAGAATGGCGCGAAGCTTTAGCGGAGGATCGTCATTGATTTGGGGTCCCCGATTTGTATAATTTTAACAAAAATGAATTCACAAAAATGTGTTGAGGACCTATATGAACTTTTAGTAAACATTGGTGACGATATCGGTGGAGCTGATTGGATATTTCAGCAAGACAAAGCTGCGATTCACTCTGGTAAGTTCAACATTTTAATTTAGCGTCTTTCGCCCTAGAAAATTACTCAATATTTTGGATATTTGCACACTACCCCCGTCATCTTAAGCCCCCGGCTTAAAAATTTTACCAAAATTATAGATCATATACATATGTAGCATAATAATATATATTTTAATTTAATATCTGTATCCGATATTGTGATATAATGGTTTGAAATTTTGGAAAGTGCACCATGTTCGAAGCGGTCTGAATTTACTCCCGCCACTATTATGTCCAAATATTTCTTTCATATTCCGCTAGTATAGCTTAATATAACATATATTAAGTTTCAATTATATAGCGTGAAAGATAGTCGAGACATTAATTTTTAAGCGTTTTTCTTAGCACATACCTGACACTTTCCGTTACAAAATTATTGGCCTCCCTCTAAGTTGATTATTTTAGATCTATTAGTCCTGAAATATGACTTTTTTATGTTAAGCAATTCCGAAGTTGCATAACCATTTGACAAAAATCGCCCAACAATTTAGCCTTTTTTTTCGGTCCCCATATATAAAAAAAATTATATGTGTGTCGATCTTGAGCTTCCTACGAAAACAACGGTTGGAATATTCGAATTCGCAATTTTCGATTCTACCGCTTTCTCTATGTTACGCTTAATCTCTACACCCCCAAAATTGTCCACCTGTGATCAGCCCATTCACAATCCACCCAAAAATTAACTTTTTATCTTCAATGGCTTGAAAGTTAATGTGCGCTGAGCGTACGCGTACGGCGTACAGCGTACAGACGAATTTTTTTAATCTACACGTAAGAAAAATTGTCTTTATCATGTTTAAATAAATAAAAATGAATGTCTATTAAAACATAACAGCGTAAAGCCTAATCATATGATACTCTCGATAAAATAGAAAAGAGTTTATTATACCGGAAAATACGTCATCTCAAATTCTTTCGAATAGTGAATAGTGACTTTGGTATGGGAGGGGGTAAGGGCAGAGGGGGAGGTTTTTAATGTTTGTATATAACACCGAACGTAGTATACGAAATATTTATGATAAATTAAAAGTTAGTAGCTTTCATAATTTTCGAGGAAATTGAACAATTTTCGACTGAGTTTATGGCATTTGTATGGGAGGTGGCGGAGAAAGTGGGAGGTTTTGGATGATTTTGAATCTGCTTGCCAACATCCTAATCACATTGCTTTGTTATAACTTTAAAGTCAATAGCTCTCATATCTTCCAAGGAGAAATACTTTTCTTGAATTTCCAACACAAAAATTTGTATGGGAGGTGGTAGAAGGAGTGAACTGAAGTTCATATTTTTTTAGCATTTATTGCAATTATTAAGGGACAAATTCTGGCAAAGTTTTAAGTTTGTCCCTTTTCTAGTTTCCATGAAAATCGATTAAATGCATTTACCAAAATTGTGAATTTCTATGGAAGGGGCTAGAAGGAATATTCGAATCAAAACTAAATTTTTCGACATCCATGATATTTGTAATAGTATACTTTTTCCAAAATTTAAAGTTGATAGCTACTACGGTTTGGATAAAAATAATTTAATTGAAATTCCGAAATTTTGTGAAATTTGTGTGCATTCAAACTTTTTAGGAAAATCGACTTTATATAAAGTTGTGAAATTGTGTTAGATTGTATGGGAGGGGGTAGAAAGAGTGAAGCTAATCGTCTAGTTTTTTTTTTGTCTTACTAATAATTCTAAATAAATATTTAGTGCGCAATTTCAGCTTGTTATACGTAATGAGTAAATTTGTTTAGTGTATTTCTCGAAAAAGTGCAGCTTGTATGGGAGGTGGTGGAAGGAAGAAGAGGACTTTAATAATTATTTATGCGGTAGATTGAAATCATTATAAATGTATTATATTCCAAATTTCAGATCAATAGCTTTTTTACTTTTCGAGCAAATTCGTTTATTATCGAATTACAAAATTGCGTCATTTTGTATGGGAGGAGGTAGAAGGGGTGAAGCGATTTGGTCCGTTCACGACCTAATTTTTGGTCAAAAACGACGTGTACAAAATTTGAACTTTCTAGCTCAACACGTTCTCAAGCTAGAGAGGACACGAACGGACAGACGGACGGACGGAAATCTGATTTTGAGATTTTTTACTGATTCTATGAACTTCTGTTTCATGCATTCCGAGCTTTATTTCTTAGCGTTACAAAACTGTGTAGCAAAATTATAATACTCTCAGGTTTCATCTGGAGTATAAATATATTAAACAATTATAAGATCTGTGATACCGGCCACAGTTGCTAGTCATCTTAAACGATGATCGAGGAGTTTTTTATGTTAGTTTCGGATTTTAACAAATAAACATTTCACACGAAATTAGGCTTGCCTTGAAAAATAAACCAAAACATTCCGATACGTTAAAATAACCAACTTTTTGCACGTACATACCTGGATTAACTAAGCTCTTGGTATTTTCTGGAACATATTTCCAGCTGAGTGGCTTAGCTTGTAGATCCCGTCCACGTTTTGTATTCGAAGTGTTAATATCGACGGGTGATTGACGATGTCCTGATGCTTGCGGAAACAATTTCAACCATTTTTCTGGTCCTAAAAAATAAAGAAACAAGAGAAAAATTAGAATCAATAAAGTTCAAATGACTTAGAAACTACTAGTTAATAGGAGCATATGAAGTATAATGTATAATTAGAGTACATTGTGGCACAGAGAGAAATTAATGGAGAACTATCTAAAAAATAGATGATTCTCAGCTTACTTATTGATTTAGATAAATTGACGACTGATAACACAAAATTTTGTTGTTTATTTAGGGAAATTTCGCTATTATTTAGTGTTCTTGCGGATTTTTTTTTTTAATTTCATTTGAATCGTTTATACTTAATTTTCCGTCATTATGGCGGACTATAGTATAAGGTAGGAGTATTTTAATTAGTTAATTTATCTAAATCAATTAGCAGGTCATTCTTTAGTTGGTTATTCCATTTTTTCTGTTTGTGTGTAAATAAGACAAAGGATGAAGCAATTTTTCAAAAATCACTGCTTCAGTGGTTCTGATAACCTTAAGTAATAGTGGAGCACAGATAAGTTTATACCAGGTATAATACTCCTGTTGTAATAACGTTGTAAAGTAAACCAAGTTACACAATACTTTCTTCACTATAAATGATACAACTACTGTTTTCTTCATCTATGTGGAAAATCAGAAACCTTTGCTTTTTTTATTTTTGAGAGTTCATTTTTCGCCAACATAATTCGAAAATGACAAATTTAATGACTTGACCGTTTTCCATTCAAAATGCGAGACCATTTTCTCGGGAACAGCATGACCGATTTTAATAATTTGTTGAACACTTAGTGAAACTAATGCTACGCAGCAAAGGAATTTCAAAAATACTTAAAACTAAGTCATTGATAAGCTGTGAAAGTTTCAAATTTTTCCATGTTGTTTTTATGGTTCATTAAGGTTCATATCATATATTTTTTTTTTCGTATAAATGTGGTGCAAATTGACATACATGTGTTATACCATGTATCTCACTTATACGTAGTTCACTATTCCACATGCGTGTCCTTCGTATTAATCCAAATATTATGTTGTCGAAATTAATAGACGATTAGTCCTGTTTGAAACCTATTCAAAATTGAAGTACATTGCAGATACTATAAATACACTTGCCGCTTGAAGTTGGAACCGAGTCCCATGGCTGTGCATCTAGCCTCTAGCACTGCGTCAAAATTAGATTGATTCGAAATAAAATGGAGTTTTCCATAAGTATAACAAATAAAGAAAGAGATCGTGCATCGGAACAGACAATCAAATAAATAAAAATATATGAATGATTTGAAAAATTTACAATTTTAAAAATAGAAACGAATGTTGGCACTCCAACTCTTATCTAAATCAAATCATTATATTAATGTGTTATTCGCCACACTATTTCAAATTCATATCTAAAATAGACAATTTTTGACTTCTGATCGGTTACTGTCAAAATTTCCCAAAATAATTAAAATCATGTTACCTAATTTATCGATACATAGCTAAAAGTATATCAATTTTATTTCAATAAGATGTTCAAACTATTGCAAAGAAATACTTAAAAAATGAAATCGATCAGTATTATCTTGTCGCAGTGTTATATAACATTTTTTGGCTCTTTCTTTTATTTTTGGTTTAATTTTTCGCGAAAGTAATCCATTGCATTGTTATCTGGTGACAAAATGTTTGACAATTTTTAATTCCTTTTCAATTATTAACTTGTCATCGTCGTAGCCGCCATTATGGATAAAATTTAACACCACCGGTTTAACTTTGAACAATGTCATATTTTGATAACGATAACGACTCATGCACAAAAAAGAAACTCACACCAAATAATAATTAAATTTATCACTGACTTTACTCAATAATTTTAATAACATCTATCATATGTCTTAAAGGGTCTTAACTGTTAGAAATCCTGTGACCGTATCTAAATATCATTTGCGAGATTAGCAAGATTGACAAACAGCATAATTGCAATCATAATTGTAATTATAATTGAGGTGAGGCAAAAAATGAAAATGAATTATTTAAAGCTTCAAATTCGTCCAGATAACATTGAAATTATGGACCAATTTGAGCACCAACTGATTTGTCACAAACGTATAATTTATCATGTGACTTTGTGCAATCAGCAGTTTTTCCATCGTATTAGACTCGTAAATTATAGTTCAAAGATATGAAGATTTTTCGGAAAAGAACACATAATTACACTTGAATGTTTGTTTTGATAAAATCTGCTTTTCATTTTTCGTCTGCATTTTTATCTAAATTCAAATCTACTGATTGATTTACGAATTAAATTGCTCTCCGAACGAAATGGGTTTCGATTGAATGTGGAATAATACCATATATCTTTCAGTGCCATCCAGTGTAAAAAAGACTTAGTAAAATATTTCAGAATATTAATAGAAGTAAATTTTCATGGTACTAAGTTCGATGAGTGTTTTTGGAATGATCGATAAAAATAGGTCTGAAATTTATTCAGATTTTCTGCAGACCATCTGATATACATGGATGAGTATCAGCGATTCTTTATTGGGAAGTTATGGAAAAATATAAAATTATATATTACGAGACTATTAATAAGTTTAAAGTTATTTCAGAGTAGTCTAGTAAATCTAACTTTCTACTTCTACAATGGCACTACAGCCCAAATCGGACCTTTTGGCCTCCTGACATTCAGGTTCCTTAACATTTTTCATTAGTTATTGTGGAAGAGTTGTTAGCCCTTCGCACAACCATCTTTCTATGAATTTTCTTCTTCTTCTTTTTTTTTTTTAATTTTCATAGATCGAGGTGACCAAGGTATATCCAAGCAGGCAATGTGCTGGAATTATATATTGCGTCGACCGGGATTTGAACTCACGACCTTCGCATTATAAGACCAACACGCTACCCACTAGGCTACACCCTAGCTAAATCTAACTTTAGTAAATTAAAATCTTGCATATCAGGAAATACAAAAGTTTGATAGCCTGATAGATCTAAATTTGGATTGAAAAAGTCTGTCTTATGTGTGCCTGATTGATCTACTTCTTCTGTAATGACACTATAGCCCGATTCAATCAATTTCCTGTACCATACATCGTTTTTGTTTCAATAAGACACGATTTTTAGTCTAATTTATCACATTATTCCCATTTGAAACTGGCTTTGATCTGATGATATGATCATATGTGACCATTACATATGTATATCTAAGTCTGACAGACATATATCAAGTCTGGCTTTTGTAAGTCTGATAAATTTAAGACTGGTTCGTATGATTTTGGCAAGTAAAAATCTGGTTTCTTAAAGCATGTTTAACAAATTCTACTGTTTTTCACCATCTACACATTGATGCTCAATAAAAAACATAAAAGAATTATGATTGGGCGTAAAGCCCAATCATATGATACTCTAGATGAAATGAGAAAGAGTTCAATGTGCCGGAAAATATGTCACCTCCAATTCTTTTAAATAATTAATAGTGACTTTTGTATAGGAGGTGGTAGAAGCAGAGGAGGAAGGTTTGTAAGTTTTGGATATGACACCTAATGTGGTATGCAAAATATTTCGTGCTGAATTTAAGGTTTGCAGCTTTCACTATTTTCAATTGGACATAGTTTTCCTGAAATTGAGGCATTTTTATGGGAGGTGGCAGAGGAAGTGGAGCGTTTATGATGATTTATCATAATCCTTATCACCACGCTTTGATTCAATTTCAAATTCGATAGTTCTAATATATTCGAAGAAGAAATGCTTTTCTTGAATTTATAATACAGATATTTATATGGGAGGGGGTAGAAGGAGTGAAGAGGAGCTGATAATTTTTTTAGCATTTATTGCAATGATTAAAAAACAAATTCTGGCAAAATTTTAAGTTTATACTTTTTCTAGTTTTAATGGAAATCGATATAATGCACTTAACAGAAATTATACATTTGTATGGGAGGGGGTAGAAGGAGTGTACGGATCAAAATAGATTTTTTTCTCGCTATTGATATTTCTAATTTTATACTTTATGCAAAATATCAAGTTGATAACTTTAACAGTTTCGAAGAAAAATAATTTAATTTAAATTTCAAAATTTCGTGAAATTTGTATGGGAGGCGGTAGAAGGAGTGAGGTGAAGTTGATAATTTTTTCAATACTGACTGCAATTATAATAAAATTAATTCTGCCAAAAATTCGTTTTTATAACTTTGCTGTTTTCAATGAAAATCGAAAAACTGCATTTTTCAAAATTATGCATTTGTATGGGAGGGGGTAGAAGGAGTGATTGAATCGGATCAATATTCAGTCATATTAATGAAATCTATATCATAATACTTTAATCCAAATTTCAAGTCGATAGCTTAAACAATTTCGAAGAAAAATCAATTCCTGAAAATTTCGGAATTTCGTGAAATTTGTATGGGAGGGGGTAGAAGGAGTGGGGGGATGTGGCCCGTTCGCAAACTTAAAGTTAAATTTTTACTAAAAATGACATACAACAAATTTCAGTACGATAGCTCAAAGTGTTCGAGAGTTATGCTGTAGACAGAAGGACAGACAGCAACTCGGATTCGAAGTTTTTGAGCGACAAAAAATATTTCTGTACCCTTAGCGGCTCTGTGCGAGCATTGTTTCTTAGCGTTACAAACGGTAAGGCAAACACAATATACTCTCACATTTCATCTAGAGTATAAACATAACAGGACTGCGATTGGGCGTAACGCCCAATCATGCAGTACTCTAGATGAAAGAAATTTTTATACTCTAGATGAAATCTGAGAGTATATTGTGTTTGCCTTACCGTTTGTAACGCTAAGAAATAATGCTCGCACAGAGCCGCCAAGGGTACAGAAATATTTGTTGTCGCTCAAAAACCTCGATTCCGAGTGACCGTCTGTCTGTCGGTCTGTCTGTCCGTCTGTGCGTCTGTCTACAGCATAACTCTCGAAAGCTTTGAGCTATAGTGCTAAAAATTTGTGTGTGTCATTTTTAGCAAAAAAGTAACTTTAAGTTCGTGAATGGGCCATATCCCCATACTCTTTCTACCCCCTCCCATACAAATTTCATGAAATTTCGAAAAATTAAGAAATTGATTTTCTTTCAAACTATCTAAGCTATCGACTTGAAATTTACGTCAAAGTATTATGATATAGATGTCATTAATACCACAGAATATTGACTCGATCCCTTTACTCCTTCTACCCCCTCCCAAACAAATGGTCAATTTTGAAAAATACATATTTTCGATTTTCATTGAAACTAGTAAAGCTGAAAAAACGAAATTTTGTCAGAATTAATTCTACTATAATTGCAATTTATTTTAAAAATAATTATCAACTTCACCTTACTCCTTCTACCCCCTTCCATACAAATTTCACGAAATTTTGAAACTTAAATTAAATTATTTTTCTTCGAAACTGTTAAAGCTATCAACTTGATATTTTGTATAAAGTATACAAATAGAAATATTAATAATGCGAAAAAAATTTATTTTGATCTGTACACTCCGTCTACCCTCTCCCATACAAATGCAGAATTTTTGTTAAATGCACTTCATTGATTTCCATTCAATCTAGAAAAAGTACAAACTTCAAATTTTGCCAGAATTCGTTTTTTAATAATTGAAATAAGTGGTAGAAAAAATTATCAGCTCCGCTTCACTCCTTCTACCACCTCCCACACAAATATCTCTATTATAAATTCAAGAAAAGCATTTCTCCTTCAAGTATATGAGAGCTATCGACTTTGAAATTGAATCAAAGCATGGTGATAAGGATAATGATAAGCAATTTCAAAATCATTTTAAACGCTCCACTTCCTCTGCCACCTCCCATACAAATGCCTCAATTTCAGGAAAACTATGACCTTAAAAATAATGAAAACTAAAAACTTTAAATTCAGCAAAAAACATTTTGCATGCCATGTCCGGTGTCATTTACGAAAAATACAAACCTCCCCCTCTACTTCTACCACCTCCCATGCAAAAGTATCTATTCACTATTTGAAAGAATTTGAGATGACATATTTTCCGGTATATTAAAGTCATTTCCATCTCATCTAGAGTATCATATGATTGGGCTTTAAGCCCAATCATAGTTCTGTTATGTTTTTGAATTTAAAAAATGTTCAATTGGGGGTGGCAGAAAGAGTGACGGCATTGAATTAATTTTTTCACGTCATGCTAGAGTTGCGATCAAAATGTTTTCTACAAAATTTAAGCTTCGAAAATTTAATAGGTACTGAAAAAATTAGTGTATTGGATTTAGTGAAATTGTGCAGTTTGTATGGGAGGTGGTAGAAGGAGTGAGGAGTTCCTAATGACTTTTTCAGAAATAACTATAAGCATTATTCAATTGACATGTTTTAAATTCCAGTTCAGTAATGTTCATACTTTTGAAGAAAACCGACTTTTTGTAAAGTTGTGAAATTGTGTCGTATGGGATGGGGTAGAAGAGGTGCAGCTAATAGTTTAATTTTTTTGGTCTTTCTAATAATTCTAAACGAATGTTTAGTGCATTATTTCAGGTCGATAAATTTTATACGTACTGAGTAAATTGGTTTATAATATTTTTAAAAAAAGTGCAATTTGTATGGGAGGTGGTAGAAGGAGTACGGCGATTCAAATGTTTTCTATGCTGTGGATTGATGTCATCATAAAAATAATATTTTCCAAATTTCAGATCTATAGATCCTATACTTTTCGAAAAAATCGATTTGTAGTTCAACTCCGAAATAGTGTCAGAGGAGTTAGAAAGGGTGAAGCGATTTCGCCCGTTCACGGACTTAGCCTTACCTTTTTGTCGAAAACGAGGTGTACAAAATTTTAACTTTCTAGCTCAATGCATTCTCGAGCTAGAGAGGACACGGACGGACAGACATCCGGCTTGGAGATTTTTGAGTGATAATATGAACTTCTATATCATGCATTTTTTTATATATTTCTTAACGTTACAAACTTATAATACTCTTAGATTTCATCTAAATTATAAACAGAATCTTAGCTATTATCTTTATGATACTCGCTAGGCAGCATAAATAAAAAAAAACTTTAAATGCACCACAAGCAATTTGGCGAATTGAAAATGATATCCCTTAGCTCTCAAATTGAAAAGTGTTTATTAAATTAAATTGCAATCATGCTTTGGCCACGCCATTAAATCAAAATGAATAAAACTGATCAATTTGCGGTTTAAAAAAGTTTGACTATTCGATTGACGAACTTAAATTTTATAACATATTGAATACAACAAAAAAAGACCGTGTTGAATATCAACAAATATTGCCACCAATTAAAGAATTTAAGCGGCTTTATGCTGCAGATTTGCATTAAATAGCGAGTTCAACATACATTCGACGAAATTTAAATGGACAATTCTGATTGTTTTAGCTTTTCGAACGTTGCAATTTATATAACAGCGACGACCTACACAAATCATAGCGCAATAAACTTAAACTACTCTTAGCGATTACGTTCAATTGAAGAAAATTGATAATAATTTTTATGGTGCAGGGTGTACAGTTGTTATTTCAATTATATGGGAGAATTTCCATTGTCATTTTTGATGAGTGCTGTCCTAGTCATCGAATCTTAGATATTGCTTTAGAAGAAATTTTGATTTTACAATTCAGTAATCACTGATGGAGTAGATAAACGAAGGTATACGAAATTTAGAAATGACCTTTGTAACTTTCAAGGGTTTGGGAGTTATAATGCGCTGACGGTAAACGTACGGCATACAGACAGATTTTTGTTTTCCAGTTTGAAGCTAATTTAGACATGAAACGCGAAAAAAAACTTTTATTTCCAAGTCGATCACAATACGGTATTATTAGAACTAGTATCGCCAGTAGTCGAAATCACACTTTCAATATGAATTCGCCTAATATTAGGCATTGAATTAGACACTTTTACATTGGTGTGCATTGGATTTACGAGTGCTCGTTCGATCATCAAAGTCAAGAAGCAAAGAACAATTGTAGTTTAGAAATGGGATCCTACAACATACAAATGTTCCCACTTTATTTTACCTGCCTTAACGGCAACATAAAAAAAAGATTTTTGGTTTGTGCAAAAGAATGATTTTCTTTCTTTATATACAGGTAAAACGTACACACCATAGTTCCATAAGTCTAATTCGATCTTCAAATATTCTTCATTTCAATAATAAAAACATAACAGGGCTACGATTGCGCGTAAAGCGCAATCTTACGATACTCTAGATGAAATAGAATTTTTTGTGATCCCAAGAAATTTTGTATGGGGAGTGTTAGAAGGGATGATAGCATTGAACTAATTTTTTCGACACCATGCTAAAGTAGCTATGAAAATGTTTTATACAAAATGCTTACTCCAAAAACTGAATAGGAACTGAGAAAATTAGTGAGTTTGATTTAGTGAAATTGTACAGTTTGTATGGGAGGTGGTAGAAAAAGTGGGGGGATTTTAATGATTTTTTCAGAAATAACTTGGAATGTTATAAAATTGGCATCCCTTAAATTTCAGACTAGTGCCATTCATACTTTTCAAGAAAATCGATTTTTTGTGAAGTTGTGAAACTGTGTCATATTGTATGGGAGGGGGTAGAAGTAGTGAAGCAAATCAAATATTTTTTTTCTCATCTTAGTAATAATATTAATTAAATATTTATTACAAAATATGAGCTCAACAAATGTTACATGTTCTGAGAAAATCGGCTTAGAGCATTTCAGGAAAAAGTGTAGTTTGTATGGGAGGGGGTGGAAGGAAAGGGAGGAAGTAAATAATTTTTGTACTGTAGATTAAAATCATTAAAAAAGTAACATATACCAAAATTGAGACCAATAGCTTTTATACTTTTTGAGTAAATACATTTATTGTCAAATTGCGAAATTGTGTCATTTTGTATGGGAGGGGGTAGAAGGGGTGAAGCTAATCATCTCATTTTTTTGACCTTACTAACAATTTTAAATAAATATTTGGTGCACAATTTCATCCCGCTGAATTTTATAAGCACTGAGGAAATTGGCTTAGAGTAATTCATGATAAGTACAGTTTGTATGGGAGGTGGTAGAAGGAGGGAGAGGACACGCACAATTTTTATATGATAGATTGATATTATCATAAAAGTAATATATTCTGAATTTCAGGCCAATAACTTTTATGCTTTTTGGACAAATCCGTTTATTGTCAAATTGCGTAATTGTGTCATTTTGTATGGGAGGGGGTAGAAGGGGTGGAGCGATTTGGCCCGTTCACGAACTTGACCTTACTTTTTTGTCAAAAACGACGTGTACAAAATTTGAACTTTCTAGCTCAACGCGTTCTCAAGATAGAGAGCGCACGGACGGACGGACGGACGGACGGACGGACGGACAGACGGACGGACGGACATCCGGTTTTGAGATTTTTGAGTGATAATATTAACTTCTGTATCATTCATTTTTTTCTCCGAGCCTTATTTCTTGGCGTTACAAACCTTAGAGCGAACTTATAATACTCTCAGATTCCATCTAGAGTATAAACATAAAAGAATTATGATTGGGCGTAAAGCCCAATCATATGATACTCTAGATGAAGTGAGAAAGAGTCCAATGTACCGGAAAATATGTCACCTACAATTCTTTTAAATAATTAATTGTGAATTTTGTATGGGAAGTGATAGAAGGAGAGGAGGAAGGTTTGTAATTTTTGGATATGACACCTAATGTGGTATGCAAAATATTTCGTGCTGAATTTAAGGTTTGTAGCTTTCATTATTTTCAATTGGACACAGTTTTCCTGAAATTGAGGCATTTGTATGGGAGGTGGCAGAGGAAGTGGAGCGTTTAAGATGATTTTGAAACTGCTCATCATCATCCTTATCACCACGCTTTGATTGAATTTCAAATTCGATAGTTCTAATATATTTGAAGGAGAAATGCTTTTCTTGAATTTATAATACAGTTATTTGTATGGGAGAGGGTAGAAGGAGTGAAGATGAGCTGATAATTTTTTTTAGAATTTATTGCAATTATTAAAAAATAAATTCTGGCAAAATTTTAAGTTTATACTTTTTCTAGTTTTAATGGAAATCGATATAATGCAATTAACAAAAATTATACATTTGTATGGGAGGGGGTAGAAGGAGTGCATGGATCAAAACACAATTTTTTCTCGTTATTAATATTTCTATTTTTATATTTTATGCAAAATAGCTTTAACAGTTTTGAAGTAAAATAATTTAATTTAAATTTCAAAATTTCGTGAAATTTGTATGGGAGGGGGTAGAAGGAGTGAGGTGAAGTTGATAATTTTTTCAATTCTGATTGGAATTATAATTAAATTAATTCTGGCAAAAATTCGTTTTTATAACTTTGCTAGTTTCAATGAAATCGAAAAACTGCATTTTTCAAAATTATGCATTTGTATGGGAGGGGGTAGAAGGAGTGACGGGATCGGATCAATATTCCGTCATATTAATGACGTTTATATCATAATACTTTGACCTAAATTTCAAATTGATAGCTTAAATATTTTCAAAGAAAAATCAATTTCTGAAAATTTCGGAATTTCGTGAAATTTGTATGGGAGGGGGTAGAAGGAGTGGGGGATGTGGCCCATTCACGAACTTAAAGTTTCTTTTTTGCTAAAAATGACACACAACAAATTTCAGCACGATACCTCAAAGCGTTCGAGAGTTATGCTGTAGACAGACGGACAGACGGACAGACAGGAACTCGAAATCGAAGTTTTTGATCGATAACAAATATTTCTGTACCCTTGGCGGCTCTGTGCGAGCATTATTTCTTAGCGTTACAAACGGTAAGGCAAACACGATATACTCTCAGATTTCATCTAGAGTATAAACAATATATTCGAAGCTTCTCAAAAATTAATTATATACACTGTGGTTTATTACATAAATTTGGACTCAACAAGATAATAATCTTTAAAACGACATCAAATTAATTAAAATATTTATGGTTTTTGTGAAAATTATTTCAGATTTTTTTTAATCGAAACGTGGACCCACCCTGTTCATGATAATAATTTGGCAGGACTATTATCAATTATTTCACACTTAACTGCGATTCATACGGTTACTTTTGTTATATTGATTTTTTTATGGGAGGGAAAGGTGCTGGGGGTGGTAGAAGGGGTGGGTGGATGTCAGTAGTTGTTTAGTTCATTGCTTGAACCACGTTATACAGAATATTAGTTTCATAGATGACTTAAATTCATAGAAATTCGGCTTAGTGAATATTTATGAAACCATTCATTCAGTATGAAGAACAGGGGTTGAGGATTTGTAAAAGTTTTTTTTTTTCATTATTCAGCAGCACGTGAGAGCATTTTTTAAAGTTTGTTTTCAAAAGCGTTGGTACGAAATTTCTGCACGTAGCTTTTATTTTTTTGGTTATTCGTTAATTTATTGAAATTGGTCCAAATTATACTTTTGTATGAGGGGATTGCAAAACTTTTGATAGAACTTTGTTTTAAGTCTTTATGTAACGTTTATGAAACATTTCAAGTTCAAAGCTTTTAATGTGTTCGTGTTAATTGATTTATTAAAAATGGTCGAAAAATTACTTTTGTTCGGGGGGTAGCTTTCGTGGCGTAGTGGGCAGCATGCTTGCTTCACATTCAATAGGTGGTGGGCTCGTTTCCCACTCCAGGCAGTAGTACTTTTTTAAGCACGAAATTTGCCCGTTGGTACTGGCATTGAAAAATTATTCGTAATAAAATGGGAAAACGATGTAAAAGTGAAATAATTCCAATTTTAGAAGATCTATAAACTCATTAGACGGTTTCGCTTTCTATCATTCAGTACCTCGTAACATCCACAAATATTTATCAGTAGCAGCCAGTTCAACTGAACAAAATATTCCTGCTTCACCACTCGCTACGGTCGTTCTCACTCCCCTTCCCCTACTTTCCCAATCGAATTCCTTCCTTCCATGACTGTGTTTGTGCATTGCAAATAAAGGACTAAATTACATATAACAAAAGTCATTCCGTAAGAAAAAGTAGTTAAAGTGTTCAACCAGTCAATATCTTGAATTGTCACGCATTTTTTTACGTACTGCGTACAAACAGACGGTTTTTTTGATCTAACTTAGTTATGAAACATACAAAAAAATGTCAGGGAAGCGATTTTTTCCCAAGTCAATCACAATATGTAGGGGAACCCGGGGTCAGATCGTTGTACTAACTTAAAAATCTGTTTTAAAAGTACAAAAGGGTTAATCAAGGGAACTGCAAATTTTTCTATAAACACATTATAATATAATAATCGCATTATACAATAATATTGAAAGAAACAAGAGAACAGTTTTATTGTTATCAAAAATAGAAAATAGTGTTGTTTGTACCGCTCTGTCTCGGATACGGAGCAGAATGGGGTGGTTAGGACGAGAAATTATAAAAACATATAATACTAGTGGAAATGCAGAAAAAATAATTTGCTGTATATTTAAAACTTCATAGCCACTTAAAACTAAATTAAGTGGCTATGAAGTTTTAACTACAATTTTCATTAATTGTGTCCTTTTCACAAAATTCACACACTCGGACAGCGTCATCATTTTCGCTATCTATTCCTGCACAGGAGTTGTTCGTCTATTTTTTTGCAATTGGGATAGGCGACCCAACTGATTTTGAGTGAAATTCGCCGGAATATAAACATTTACAGTCAGAATGGAGTATTTCCCCATTCTGTCTCACCCGTTCCGCCCCGGGGACACGATTCAGGTTAGGGAGGTAAGGCCACTCGAGAAAAATACGAAAACTAAAGTTCAACGACACGAAACCAAAGACAAGTAAACGTTTTTCAAGCATGCACTAACTATAGTTTTAATATAAACGAGTATGTATACCTGACCGTGGATATAAAATCATCAAAAGTTTCAAAAATACAGGAGCCAAAAAACACTGAACGAAAACTTCACGCAATGTTCAAAAAAACTAGACTAACATGGCTGCCATAATTGAGCAGTAACGGGATGGTCTAGTTCTAGTTATTGCCTCTCGCTGGCAGCACCTCCTTGACACCGAAAAACGTCTTCATTACGCCCCGGTACCCTGTCGTGCCCCGGGTTCCCCTACTTTATTATTAGAATAATAAAGCAAAAATGCATAAGATGTAAAGTATTATTTTGCAATTTTTTATTTAGATAGTTTTAAAAGTTTGCTTAAAAGAATCATATAATTAATATAATAATTAATGCAATGCTAAAATAGTTTCCAGCAACCCTCATCAGGAAAATACTCTTGACCATATTTAACACACATTTTAATTGCTTCTTTCGAAATAAAAATTTTGCGTCAACGGATTAGAAATTTTGATATTTAATAAGAACGCTTTATTTTGCATTGTAAATATTTGATTTGATTTTTAAAAAATTAAAGCGAAATTTTTTCATAAAACCTGAATACTATAGCAGTTATAATAAGTCATCAAAATACTTCACAAACTGTGCGACAAATTAATATTTTATTTCTCATCTTGAAATACATATTTAACTAAAAACTAAAATTGAAATTTCTTTCAATTTATGCAAGAGACAAATTAAATATTTGTTAATTAGAAGAACAAATTAGTTTGACAAATTTTAAGAATGGGTATTTGCTAAAATATGCTTTTATAAACTTTTTATACTCTAGATGAAATCTGAGAGTATATTGTGTTTGCCTTAGCGTTTGTAACGCTAAGAAATAACGCTCGCACAGAGCCGCCAAGGGTACAGAAATATTTGTTGTCGCTCAAAAATCTCGATTCCGAGTGACCGTCTGCCCGTCTGTCCGTCTGTCCGTCTGTCTGTCTGTGCGTCTGTCTACAGCATAACTCTCGAAAGCTTTGAGCTATAGTGCTAAAAATTTGTGTGTGTCATTTTTAGCAAAAAAGTAACTTTAAGTTCGTGAATGGGCTACATCCCCCCACTCCTTCTACCCCCTCCCATACAAATTTCATGAAATTTCGAAATATTAAGAAATTGATTTTTCTTTGAAACTATTTAAGCTATAAACTTGAAATTTAGGTCAAGGTATTACGATATAGATGTCATTAATACCACGGAATATTGACCCGATACCCTTACTCCTTCTACCCCCTCCCATACAAATGGACAATTTTGAGAAATACATATTTTCGATTTTCATTGAAACTAGTAAAGCTGAAAAGACGAAATTTTGTCAGAATTAATTTTACTATCATTGCAATTTATTTTAAAAATAATTATCAACTTCACCTTACTCCTTCTACCCCCTCCCATACAAATTTCACGAAATTTTGAAATTTAAATTCAATTATTTTTCTTTGAAACTGTTAAAGGTATCAATTTGATATTTTGTATAAAGTGTAAAAATAGAAATATTAATAATTAAAAAAAAATTGTTTTGATCCGTACACTCCTTCTACCCCCTCCCATACAAATGCATAAATTTTGTTAAATGCATTTTATCGAAATTTTGCCAGAATTTGTTTCTTTATAATTGAAATAAGTGCTAGAAAAAAATATCGTCCCCGCTTTACTCCTTCTACCCCCTCCCATACAAATATCTGTATTATAAATTCAAGAAAAGCATTTTTCCTTCAAGTATATGAGAGCTATCGACTTTGAAATTGAATCAAAGCACGGTGATGATAAGCAGTTTCAAAATCATCTAAAACGTTCCACTTATATATAAATAAAAACCTCCCCCTCTACTTCTACCACCTCCCATGCAAAAGTCTCTATTGACTATTCGAAAGAATTTGAGATGACATACTTTCCGGTATATTAAAGTCATTTCCATCTCATCTAGAGTATCATATGATTGGGCTTTAAGCCCAATCATAATTCTGTTATGTTTTTTTTATTACGAACGAGTAACATTATGTCATTTTGAACATATCCCCAAATGCTGAAATAAAAAAAAATCCATTTGATTTGATTTTTAAATTTTATGATTTAACTAAAAAAAATATTTTTTTTGGATGGATCGTTAACATTGTGTATTGGATCATCTCAAAAAAAATTTTTTTTTTCTTAAAATAGAATAATGTAGCAAGCGCTTACACGATCTTGGAATTAATTTTTTATCAATAAAAATCGATAGCAAATCTATATGATCTCTTCATCGTAATACGATTAATCGATACAATAAAATAAATTGATTAAATCGAAATTCTATCATGATAACAAATTTTAGTAATTTGATTGAAAGTCTCCAATGAGTAAATGAATTGAATCTCTTGCCAAATACATTATAATCTAATCCAACAAAGTAATAAATTTAAGAGCTTTTGGTTTTTAGACCTATTTCTTTCATAATTTCAAAATACTTAAATTAAATTCAACATGACATTCTGCAAGATCATCGAATTCGCTGATTGAAACTTCCTCTTAATTTCCACACACATTTCCATCATACAATACAAAACAAGTACCAAATTTTCACACGTTACATAAACGACGATTGAGTTGTTTAGTAGCCGCCGTTTTAATTGAAATTAGTGTGGCAAAATTATATGAACATACATATATGGCGGTTTTTCTTATAACAAGGAATTGCTATAAATATATATTTATAATAATTTGTAATGACCTTATTAATGTTCTGGAAATGGTAATTTCTTTAATTGGGATAAAAAGTATATGCGAATCAAATCATCATTTATACATCTTGCAATTTGGATGTTACGGCACGACAATAACCGAATATTCAATTTACTCGACTGATTATGCAGAAATGTATTAAGTTCACGAAATATGGAAATGAAATATGAACTATTATCTAGCTCTTTTTATGGTAACGAAAGAATAATTATATACACAGATAGTCAGGCTGCCCTAAAGGCACTAGAAGCCTGTACTATAAAGTCTAGGGTAGTCTTTAACTGTCATCGCGCGTTACAGAATCTATGTGTCAACAGAAGGGTAGAACTCTGCTGGGTTCCAGGCCACAGCGGCATAACAGGTAATGAGGCCGCGGACGACCTGGCGAAAAGAGGGGCAAATCTTGATCACAAACTCGCAGAAAACGTACCACCGCCTATAATGATCATCAAAGGATATTTGGACACACAGTTCACGAATCTAGCCGAAGCTAGATGGCATACGACCACAACTTGTAGAACCACAAAATCAATGTGGAACAGGTATGATGCAAAGAAAACAAAACTCTTGTTATCACTACCCAAGAAGCAATGTGCGACAATGGTTGGCATCATCACTGGCCATTGTCTTATAGGAGCACAGGCCTATAGGATGGGTTTGGTAGCCCATGATCGCTGCAGGAATTGCAACCAGCCGGGAGTAAGAGAGACAATGGAGCACGTGTTATGTAAGTGTCCGGCGCTTGCTAGAAGAAGGCTTATAACCCTCGGCTCTCCGTTCTTCTCCGATCTCAAACAGGTGTCGAGCTGTAGTATGCGAAACGTTCTGAACTTTGCGGCAGCAGCGAAATCCTTTGAGCTCAACAAGGAACTCGCAATACCAGCGAACCATTAGGTTTTCCGTATTTTCCGATGTGTGTATCACTATGGATCCCAAAGGGTCTATGTGGGCTAAGGCCGCCACTCTAACCTAACCTAACCTAGCTCTTTTTACTATTAAAACGACAAAATTCCCTCGAATTTGACAAAAATCGCGAAAATCATTCGGTCGGGTTTAATATACGCAGCGGATTAGTATTTTCTTTCCAAATTGAGCAATTCCAAAGCCATCTACAGTTCAAGCCTAGTAACTGAATGCAAAGTTAAAAGTTGGATTCATAACAAAAAATAAACTGCCAACAAGTCGGGCGAAACTTTATTATTCTTGGGACAAGTTGCGGATGAGTGGAAAGTCAATATGCAGGTTAGAGTGGTTAGGGAAGGCTAAGTGAAAGGGAGTTCTTGGGCAGGACTGTTAACAATATTTCATTCGTTTCTGTAAGTTTGGTTTTTATGAGGGAAGGAGTAGGGGTAATAGTAAGGGTGGGTGGATGTTAATAGCTTTTCAATTAATTGCTTGAATCACGTCCAATATTCTCTGTATAGAATGTGTTTCATAGACGAAGTTGCATAGAATTTTCATAAAATTCGGTGTATTTTACATTCATGAAACCGAACATTTGTATGGGAGGGGGTAGAGAATATAAAGGAATCGTAAAATTTGATACGCAGTTTTATTTCGCGTCTCTTGTAAGGTGCTTGTATAGAATTTCAAGTTCGTAGCTTTTAGTTTGTTGGTTATTAGTTGATTTAATGAAATTGGTCGAAATCATACTTTTGTATGGGAGGGGGTAGAAGGTCAAGCGCGATTTTAAAACTTTTAACGCGATTTCATTTTAATTATTTTTGTTAGTTGTTATGCAAAATTTCAAATTGATAGCTTTTAATACTTAGGTGATAATTGATTTCTTCAAAATGGTCGAAAAAATAATTTTGTATGGGAGGGGGTAGAAGTGTTGAAGGTTTTCGACCAGGTAATATTTCGTATATTTAGGGATTTTTTTTAAATGCATTTTGCAAATTTTCAAATTTCTACCTTAAAATTTCACTCAAAAATTTTCAGTTTATGTGTTTTTTTCAATGCACATGAAACACCTTGTGCACGTTAGACCGGGGGGGTCGGTTTATAACAAATATGGATCAAGTTATTATTATTTTTCTATGTGGATTAAATATAGGTATTCACATGCAAAATTTTAACTTTGTATCTTTTACCAGAACCCTAAAAAAATCACTCAAAGTTTTCGATATTTTTGCTTATTACCTCCCTCTCCTTACACCTCCCAACTTTAAATTTTTACCAAAATTAACCAAATATGTAGTTCTACAATCCGACAAATTTTTGATTTGATATCTGTACTATTTTTGGAGATATAAGGATTTGTAATTTTGAAAAGTGCGCCATTTTTGAAATGCTCCCCATTTCCCCCCACTACTATTATTTCAACATGTTATATTTTTTTTTGTATTTGTCTAGTATAGCTTAATATACGTTTTAAGTTTCAATTACATAGCTTAAGAGATAGTTGAGATATTAATTCTTAAGTGTTTTTCTTTACACCCCCCCTGATCCTCCCCCTTACAATAATTATCCGCTTTCTAAGCTGGTTCCGATGAAACTATATGCCACCTTGACGGTCTCTAAATATGATTTTGTTACGATAAGTAATTTCGAAGATATAATCATTTGAAAAAAAAATTCGGCCGACAATTGGTTCTAAGCGCCCCCTTTTCGCACCCCAATGGATAAAAAAATTAAATTATTTTTAAAAGTTGTCCCACAAACCCCTCTATATTAATGTTGAGTTTTAGCTTCATAGCTGTTACCATGGTTGAGATATTTGAATTCGTATTTTTCGGTTTAAGCGCTCCCCCCGCCTCCCCCTGAACCCATATACCCCCGAAAATGGGTATCCGCCTGAGATCCGCAACTATCTACAATCCCCCCAAAAATGAACTTTCTATCTTGAAGGGTTTGGGAGTTAATGTGCGCTGAGCGTACACGTCGGCGTACGGCGGACGGCGTACAGACAGACGGATTTTTTTTTTTTTTGCATTTTTAGGCTAATTTAGTCATGAAACGCGAAAAAAAAAAATTTCAGGGTAGCAAACTTTTTTTTTTTCTTGTGTCGATCACAATACTTTATTATTATAATAATAAAGTAACATAACAAACTATGATTAGGAGTATAACCAAGGAGGATATATGAAATGGAGTGCCTGATAGGCTGTCTCATGTGGGAATATTTTTTGATTCGGAAATTTTCGAAAATTGTGTCCAAGCTTAACTTGGCTTCAAACTTTTACAAAATAAATGCCATAATTTGTTTTCTCTCTTAGTTGCTAATATTCAGTCAGCAATAAAATAATTTTCAGTAGAATGGAGTTTGCTGTTTTATTTCAGAAATCTTGAGTTTTTCAATTTTTATTAGTTTTTGGTTCATGTCTAAGATAAGCACTTTAGCAACGGACAATTTAACGCGGGACAGAGATAGTTACTTTGGGTTTAAGTATGCCAAAAAAGGATAGCGAAACAATTCTTTCGAAAATTTGAAAATTTTTTAAATTTGAAATTTAACGTGGGAAAGAATTAGTTGCAATATTTTTAAGTGTATCAGACGAAGATAGCGAAACGATTTTTTTCGGAAGATTTCGAGCATTTCGCCAGTAAGAAAGGGAAATACTTTCATTCCCATTTTCTTATAAGGCAAAGCATGTTCATAGTCACTCCTCATTACATATCCTCCTTGAGTATAACCCAATCATGAGATACTCTAGATGAAATGAGAAATTGTTTAATGTACCGTAAAGCATAATGTCATCGCAAATTCGTTGGAATAGTGATTAGGAACTTTTCTATGGCAGGTGGTAGAAGCAGAGGGGGAGGGGGTGTGGTTTGTAACTTTTGTATATATATTATTTTTGTAAATACCCCCGAATATTGTGTACAAAAAGTTTCGCTCTGATTTTAAAGTTTGTATCTTTTATAATTTTCATGAAAATTGGTCATTTTTCTGAAATCGGGGGATTTGTATAGGAGGTGGCAGAGGAAGTGGAAGGTTCTGAAAGATTTTGAAGCTGCTTATTAGTATCCTTATCCGCATCCTCATCATCATGCGTTGTTCCAATTTACGGTCGATAGCTTTCATATGTTCAAAGGAGAAATTCTCTTCTTGAATTTCTTATATAGAAATTTATATGGGAGTGAGTGAAGCGAATTTGATAACTTTTTTAGCATTTCTAGCAATTATTAAGGTAAAAATTGTGGCAAAATTTCAAGTTTCTACTTTTGCTAGTTTTAACGAAATTCGATATAATGCATTTACCAAAATGATGCCTTTGTATGGGAGAGGTGGAAGAAGTATACGGATCAAAACAAATTTTTTTGCCATTGAGGAAATTTGCACTATTACACCTTGCTCAAAATTTCAAGTCGATAGCTTTTGACGGTTTTGAAGAAAAATGCTTTAATTGAAATGACAAAATTTCGTGAGATTTATATGGGAGGAGGTAGAAGGAATGAGGTGATGTTGATAATTTTTTTTAAAATTACTTGCAATTATAATAAAATTAAATTCGGCAAAAATTTGTTCTTTTAGCTTTACTAGTTACAATGAAAATCGAATATAAATGCATTTTTGAAAATTGTGCATTTGTATGGGAGGGTTTGGAAGGAGTAATGGGATCGGATCAATATTGTTTGACGTTAATGACATATATATCATTATATTTATACTTTGACCTAACTTTCCAATAGATAGTTTAAATAGTATCGGAGAAAAATCTATTTCATTAAATTTAGAAATTTCATGAGTACAATTCGCATTTATGGGCTGGGGCACCCAAAACAAAATTTGCGATGCTCGACTGTACCCAGAGACCGGCGTTCCGACTAATTGGAGATGAAGCCAACACGGTTCCTATAGACTCCCTAGAGCATCGCAGAAATGTCGGAGTACTAAGCATTGACCGCCGCTAGTTTTATGGTAAATGCAGTGAGGAACTTGCTAAACTTATTCGACGTCTGTGCACATTTCCTAGAAATAATCGCCTAGCTTCTAGCGCACACGAGTTTACTGTTAAGCCTCCAACTTTCCGTACAGTGAAATTTAGGCAGTCATTCATACCCCCGAATTTCTAAGCTTTGGAATGTGTTGTCAGAAGCTGTATTCCCATTGTCATACGACTTTCGACGTTTCAAACTCAACGCCCATTGGCATTTTAAGCTTTTCCCTCCTTTTAATCCCGTTTATCCTTAACTCCTTTTTTTTCTTTACCGACATGACTGTGTAAATTGCATTAAAGGGTAACCCCCTAAGTTGTGATAGGCCACGTAAAAATATTGAAATTTGTATGGGAGGGGTGGAAGGAGTGCGGAGATGTAGCTTAGTCATTAACTGAAAGTTTCTTTTTTGCTAAAAAAGACATAAAACAAATTTCAGCACGATAGCTCAAAGCAGTCGAGAGTTATGTTATAGACAGACGGACAGACGAACAGACAGACAGACGGTCACTCGGATTCGAAGTTGTTGAGCGACAACAAATATTTCTGTACCCTGTGTCTGTACTCTGTGCGAGCATTATTTCTTAGCGTTTTAAACGGTAAGACAAACACAGCACACTCTCAGATTACATCTAGACCATAAACATAACATAACAACGATTGCGGATTAATCCCAATCATACGATACTTCAGATGGAATGAAAGTTTCAGTGACTTGGGAAGGAGACTTTCATGCCTTATCAGGAACCTACTTATAAAAGTACATGTATTACGTTTCATTAGACCATCATTGTCTTGAAAATTAAAGTATAACGCTAAACTGCAACTTTTGTATAGGAAGTACCGGAAGAGGTGGGTGAATATTTACATAGGTATCTGAAATCGATATCGAAATGGATTTGAGTTTCAGATCAGTATACTTTCAAAGAAAGTTTTAAAATTGTGTCGTTTTGTGTGGGTGGTGATTGAAGGGGTGGCGGGATCAAATTTATTTTTTCACATTTTACTATAATCACTACCAAAATACTTTTGTACTAAGAAAATTGGTACATTTCTTGAAAAAGCGCGTTTTTTTAATAAAAACTAAATAATATCATTACATCTTAATTTTCAAATTTCTGAGCACTAGCTTTGATATTTTCCAAGAAAATCTACGTATTACATAGGTGATAGTTTTCAATATGTTGTGATTAAACTAATTTCTTCTCATATTACTATAATTACTACGATATTGTATCGTGCAATTGTGTAATTTGTATGGAAGGTGGAGATTTACATTTTTTTAAAGAAATAAATATGTTTAAAAAATTTAATATTCATCAGCATTAGCAATCAGCTACAAATATTTAGCAGAATATTTTCAAAAATGCCAGCTAAAACAATTGCCTTGCAGATAAATTTAGCTGGGAATTGGCTAAATTGCTAACACACTGTATAGCACTGAGGGTAGGGTTTAACATTAACTTTTTAAAATGCTGTAACGCATCGTTTAACTAGTCCCTGCTGCACAATATTTGTGGTATCAACTAATATAAAGATTATAATTTGTCTAAAAGTTTAGCATGTATGTTTTTATATAAGTTAAGTTCAAGAGACTCTTACGTTTAATTATACAATAATCTTACAACGTTTTATAAAATAATAACTGCTCACATGTTAACCATACTTCTCACGCACCATCTTATGCCAATCATAATCCAACCAAACCTATAATTACACCCCGCCAACAAACTTGCTATACATGATTTAATTATCTAATAATTTCATCCGATTTAAACAATTATTCAATTATTATCAATTGCAAAACAAATAAGTTATAACTACTATTAATTCAATTGTAATAGACTTCTGTGCATATACCTAGACAAAAACAATTAAAAAACCATTGCAATCTAAACCGAATAATTTTAATTGTATGCTATATTTTCCGGACTAATGTTTATCATTAAACTCTTTTTAACATCTTCGATTCCATAGTTTACGTAATTAAAAAAAAAACAACATTGTCGATTAATTGAAACGAAACAAGACTGTCGTGCGGCAGCATCTGTATTCAAATTGAAAATTACAGAGATTGCAATCAGAAAATGTGGTTTTACTAAAAATATCTGTTGGTAATTAAGCATCAAATTGATGCAAAAAATGGTATTTTAAATCCTCTTCTACGTAATCGAGAATGTCAGGTACATACTCGTACATATATAGAAGTTCAATTTAGGTGCAGGTACTTTTGGTAATAAGTTCAAAATATTTACGAAATTCCCTTGGGTTATTAATAATACAAAGTCCATAATATCTTTGATCAGTATCACTTTTACCTTATTGCTTTATTATTATAATAATAAAGTGTTGTGATCGACGCAATTTTTTTTTTTTTCGCACATTTGGACATAATATAAGTGGGGGAACATTTTTCAACTTCAAACCGCTATATCCCCAAATTTAATGCTGATATTAAGTTGAAATTTTGTCAGATTGTAGAGCTGTAATGGGAGGAGGGTGGTGAACCAAAGTGTCGGAAACTTTGAGTAATTATACTCTAGATGAAATCTGAGAGTAATATAAGTTTGCTCTAAAGTTTGTAACGCCAAGAAATAAGGCTCGGAGAAAAAAATTAATGATACAGAAGTTAATATTATCACTCAAAAATCTCAAAACCGGATGTCCGTCCGTCCGTCTGTCCGTCCGTGCGCTCTCTAGCTTGAGAGCGCGTTGAGCTAGCTAGTTCAAATTTTGTACACGTCGTTTTTGACAAAAAAGTAAGGTCAAGTTCGTGAACGGGCCAAATCGCTCCACCCCTTCTACCCTCTCCCATACAAAATGACACAATGCGCAATTTGACAATAAACGGATTTGCTCGAAAAGTATAAAAGCTATTGGCTTGAAATTTGGAATATATTACTTTTATGATAATATCAATCTACCGTATAAAAATTATGCGTGTCATTCCTCTCCTTCTACCACCTCCCATACAAACTGTACTTGTCATGAATTACTCTAAGCCAATTTACTCAGCTAGGGTGTAGCCTAGTAGATAGCGTGTTGGTCTTGTAATGCGAAGGTCGTGAGTTCAAATCCCGGTCGGCGCAATATATAATTCCAGCACATTACCTGCTTGGATATATCTTGGTCACCTCAATCTACGAAAAATGAAAAAAATCGTAGAAAGAGGGTTGTGCGAAGGGCTAACAACCTTTCCACAATAAGTAATGAAAAATGTTAAGGAACCTGAATATCAGGAGGCCAAGGTCCAATTTGGGCTGCAGCGCCATTGTAGTAGTAGTAATTTACCCAGTACGTATTAAATTTACCGAGCTAAAATTGTGCACCAAATATTTATTTAAAATTGTTAATAAGGCCAAAGAAATTAGGCGATTAGCTTCACCCCTTCTACCCCCTCCCATACAAAATGATACATTTTCACAATTCGACAATAAATGGATTTGCTCGAAAAGTATAAAAGCTGTTAGTTTAAATTTCGGGATATATTACTTTTATAATGACTTCAATCTACAGTATAAACATTTTTTGCGTCCTCCTTCTCCTTCAGCCCCCTCCCATACAAACTACACTTTTTCATTAAATGCCCTAAGCCGGTTTTCTCAGAACATATGACATTTATCGAGCTCACATTTTGTAATAAATACTTATTTAGCATTATAACTAAGATCAGAAAAAAGTAATTGATTAGCTTCACTGCTTCTACCGCCTCCCATACGATATGACACAGTTTCACAACTTCACAAAAAATCTATTTTCTTGAAAAGTATGAATGTTACCAGTCTAAAATTTAAGAAATGTCAATTTTATGATATTCTTAGTTATTTCTGAAAAAATCACTAAAATCCCCCCACTCTTTCTACCACCTCCCATACAAACTGCACATTTTCACTAAATCTAACACACTAATTTTCTCAGCTCCTATTCAATTTTTGGAGTAAGCATTTTGTATAAAAAATTTTTATAGCTACTTTAGCATGATGGGGAGAAAAATAGTTCAATACTATCACCCCTTCTAACACTCCCCATACAAATCTTCTCGGGATCACAAAAAATTCTGTTTCATCTAGAGTATCGTAAGATTGCGCTTTACGCGGAATCGTAGCCCTGTTATGTTTCTTTTAGAGCTCTGGTCAAAGTTACGAAATTTAAATTTTGCAGGTGCATACATCTATTTGAAATACATAAAGAAAAAATAATAATTTTAACCAGAATAGTTAACCACTGAAGTCGAGCCTTAACCTGCACGAGATGATGAAACATGTATTGAAAAAACAAAAAACAACAGAAAAACTCAAAATTGTTGATTAAAATTTTAAGCTAGGAACGAAATTCATTTAAAAACATAAAAGAATTATGATTGGGCGTAAAGCCCAATCATATGATACTCTAGATGGAATGAGAAAGAGTTCAATGTACCGGAAAATATGTCACCTCTAATTCTTTTAAATATTTAATAGTGACTTTTGTATGGGAGGTGGTAGAAGCAGAGGAGGAAGGTTTGTAATTTTTGGATATGACACCTAATGTGGTATGCAAAATATTTCGTGCTGAATTGTAGCTTTGTAGCTTTCATTATTTTCAATTGGACAGAGTTTTCCTGAAATTGAGGCATTTGTATGGGAGGTGGCAGAGGAAGTGGAGCGTTTAAGATGATTTTGAAACTGCTTTTCATCATCTTCATCACCACGCTTTGATTCAATTTCAAATTCGATAGTTCTAATATATATAGGTATATTCGAAGGAGAAATGCTTTTTTTGAATTTATAATACAGATATTTGTATGGGAGGGGGTAGAAGGAGTGAAGAGGAGCTGATAATTTTTTTTAGCATTTATTGCAATTATTAAAAAACAAATTTTGGCAAAATTTTAAGTTTGCACTTTTTCTAGTTTTAATGCAAATCGATATAACGCATTTAACAAAAATTATGCATTTGTATGGGAGGGGGTAGAAGGAGTGTACGGATCAAAACACATTTTTTTCTCGTTATTGATATTTTTATTTTTATACTTTATGCAAAATATTAAGTTGATAGTTTTAACAGTTTCGAAGAAAAATAATTTAATTTAAATTTCAAAATTTCGTGAAATTTGTATGGGAGGGGGTAGAAGGAGTGAGGTGAAGTTGAAAATTTTTTTTAATTCTGATTAAAATTATAATAAAATTAATTTTGACAAAAATTCGTTATTATAACTTTGCTAGTTTCAATGAAAATCGAAAAACTGTATTTTTCAAAATTATGCATTTGTATGGGAGGGGGTAGAAGGAGTGACGGGATCGGATCAATATTCAGTCATAGTAATTAAATTTATATTATAATACTTTGTCCCAAATTTCAAATCGATAGCTTAAATAGTTTCAAAGAAAAATCAATTTCTGAAAATTTCGGAATTTCATGAAATTTGTATGGGAGGGGGTAGAAGGAGTGGGGGGATGTGGCCCATTCACGAACTTAAAGTCTCTTTTTTGCTAAAACTGACACACAACAAATTTCAGCACGATAGCTCAAAGCCTTCGAGAGTTATGCTGTAGACAGACGGACAGACGGACAGACAACAACTCGGAATCGAAGTTTTTGAGCGACAACAAATATTTCTGTACCCTTGGCGGCTCTGTGCGAGCATTATTTCTTAGCGTTACAAACGGTAAGGCAAACACAATATACTCTCAGATTTCATCTAGAGTATAAATATAAAGTCCAATCATATGATACACTTAATGATATGGAAAAGAGTTTAATGTACCGGAAAATATAATAGGTACGTCATCTCAAATTCTTTCGAATAGTGAATATTGTCTTTTGTATTGGAGGTGGTAGAAGCAGAGAGGAGAGGTTTGTAATTTTTGTATTTGACACCAAACGTTGCATTCAAAATCTTTCGTGACGAATTTAAAGATCGTAGTTTTCATTATATAATTTCGAAAATGTGGACGAATTCATATATTTAGGCACAAAATTGACAAAGAGTGGAAATGAAACGAACGAAATAAAAAGACGAATCCAGCTCGCAAATAAAACGTATTATTCAGTCTTAGCTATTCTTAAGGCCAGTTGCGTACACAGGAAGACCAAACTCCAAGTCTACAAGTCAATAGTAAGACCTGTGCTTTGCTACGGGTGCGAAACATGGACCCTTACACAAGCATCCGCTTGTGTGAACGCTTTCGAAAGACGGGTCCTGAGACGAATAATTGGAGCGAAACGTGATGGTGACCGATGGCGAACTAGATACAACAGTGAGCTGTATGATATATTTGACGAACTGGAGGTTTCCACTATCATTAGACTGCGGAAGCTGCAAGGGGCTGGCCATGTACAAAGGATGGACGAAACTCGAATACCTAAAAAGGTATTCGAGGGAAAAACGGAGGGCCGAAGGCCAGTGGGAAAACTCAGGAAACGCTGGTCCGACTCTGTTGACGAAGACTGTTCATCGCTGCTCGGATTTCAAAATTGGAGGACGCGGTCACTGGACCGAGATCGCTGGAGACTTCGGCTACGGGAAGCCAAGGCCCGAAAGGGGCTGTAGCGCTGCGACGAGACGAGAGAGTTTTCATTATTTTCAAAGGAAATGGAGATAGTTTTTCTAAAATTGGGGCATTTGTATGGGAGGTGGCAGAGAAAGTTGAGTGTTACAAATAATTTTGAAATTGCTTATCAACATCCTTATTACCATGCTTAGTTTCAATTTCAAAGTCTGTCGTTCTCATATTATCGAAGGGGAAATGCTTTTCTTGAATTTATAATACAGAGATTTGTATGGGAGGAGGCAGAAGGAGTGAATCGAAGCTGATATTTAAAAAAATTGTTACAATTATTAAGAGACAAATCCTGGCAAAATTTTAAGTTTGTACTTTTTCTAGTTTTAATGGAAATCGATATATTGCATTTGCCAAAATTATGCATTTTCATGGGAGGGGTAAAAGGAGTATACGGAAATTTCATGAAATTTGTATGGGAGGGGGTAGAAAGAGCGAATGTAGCCCGTTCACGAATTTAAAGTTTTTTTTTGTTAAACATGACACACAGCATATTTCAATACGGTAGCTCAAAGCATTCGAGAGTTATGATGTAGACAGACGGAAAGACGGACACGGTTGGTGAGCGATACCAAATATTTCTGTACCCTTGGCGGCTCTGCACGAGTATTATTTCTTAGCGTTGCAAACGGTAAAGCAAACACAATATACTCTCAGATTTCATCTTGAGTATGAAATGCATAATAGTTGGAAATTTCCACTTCCTCACATACGAAAGTATTTTTAAGAAATCAATTATTACATAACCATTAAAGGCTATCAACTTGAAATTTTTGACAAACACTTCTAAAAATATTTAAAACAAAGCTGTAGAAGAAGTTTTGAAATTCCTATTGCTCTTCTACCCCTTCTCACACGAAAGTATGGTTTTAACCAATTTCAATTCAATCAATTAACAACAAATTAAAAGCTACGCACTCGAAATTGTATACAATCGCTTTTTAAGAGAATTTCGTTTCTGCTTCAAAAATTTTACGATTCTCCCACTCACTCTACCGCCTTCCATACAAATGTATGGTTACAAGAACATAAAATACGCCTAATTTCATAGAATTTACTTCGTCTAGTAAACTAATATTCTATACAGCGAATTTTGAACATGACTCATGCAATCAATTACAAAATTATTGACATCCACCAATCCACATCCACCCACCCCTCTCCGATACAAAACCAAAATTGCATAAATAAACGAATGATATTCTGATTCCATGTACTGGAGCTATTTATCATAATCGCAGTTAAGTGTTAAATAATTGACAACAGCGCTGCCCTAGAGCTAACCATTCACTTTGTCTTCCCTATTCACCCTAACCTGCATATTGAATTAAACTTATCCCATGAATAATAAAGTTGCGCCCGAGTCATTGGCAGATATTTTGAATAGACACAGAGCTTGGTAAGTAAACATTTCGTGCTGAATTTAATGTTCTTAGGTTTCATAATTTGCAAGAAAATCGATGATTGAAGTTATAACATTTTGTGGGACTTTTGTAGAAGCACTTTGGATAATTTTGAAATTGCTTATCAATATTTTTATCGGTAGGCTGCGTGTTTTTGGCGATAGCTCTCATATATTTAAAGTGGATATTCTTTATTCTTTTCTTGCATTTCTAATATAGAAATTTGTATGAGGGGGGGGGGGGGGTACAAGGTTTGATTAGAAGTTAAATATTTTTTCAAAATTTATTCCAATTATAAAAAGGCAAATTTCGGTTTCTACCTTCTCTACTTTTAATAAAACTCGATAAAAATGTGTTTTTGGAATTTGCTCAATTATATGAGAGAGAGTATTGGGGATGCGGCCCATTCACAAGCTTGAAGTTCCGTTTTTTCAAAAATTTACGTAAACAAATTTCAGCCTGATAGGTCAAAAAGTTCGAGAGTTATGCTTTAGATAGATGGACGCGCGGTCACAAGGAGTCTAGGAGCGAAAACAAATATTCCTGTAACTTAGTAACTCTGTGCGAGCATTAATTCTTAGCTTTTTTAGCGTTACAATCGATAGAGCAAACACAGATTTAATTTAGAGTATAAAAATTTAGTAATGGCAATAAAATCCAAATTTAATGAGCAGCTGGATAAAATTATAATATAAGGAGTAAAATTATCTGGCTAAAGGCGACTATAAGCAAATTTCCTGGCGTCTATCCTAAGCCACCGCAAAATTATAGTTCGGCTGACATCACTCTCCGTCAATAATCTACCCAAAAATGAGTTTGCTATCATGAAGGAATTGGTATTGTACAGTGAGCATGCAGATACAATGTACAGTCAGACGAATTTTTTTTGGCTTGTTGGACTTATAATTAGTCGCGAAACGTACAAAAAATGGCAGTGAGATTATGATTATACGAAATATATTTTAAAAAGCAACAAATAAATGTATGAGGGAAGGCCAAAAGTTTCGCGGAAAGAAGGGGATGGACAAGGGAGGAAGGATATATTTTTACCAGAAGGTATTCTAACACTCAATACAGGTATAAATACAAAGTTTCTGTCAAATCAAATCATTAACATTTTAGTTATCGCCAAATCAACAAGCCAACCGGAAAGAAAATGCTAACTATGGACAAAATTGAGTTGTGTGCTGTCATTAAGTTCCTTACCAAGCAAGGAAAAACGCCACAAATTATTTTAGAAGAAATGCCATCTGTTTACGGGCACTCTTGACTAGGGAAAACGATGATTTTTAAAAGGCATAGTTTATTCAGGCAAGGCAGAGAGTCAATTGAAGATGATAAGCACTCGGGCCGGCATGATGAGGCCACTTTGTCAAAAATCATTGAAAAAGTGGAGAAACTTGTTGTCGAAGATGCTCGTTTAAAGAAGAAAAAAATCGCAAAAATGGTTGGAGAATCAGATACAACCATTTTGAATACCCTGCATGATCATCCCGGCATGTCTAAAGTCAGCGCAAGATATGTACCAAGAATGCTCTCAGTGGTTCAGAAAAAGCATCGCGTCGACTGTTCACGCGAGATTTTGGATCACTGTAGCGAGAACAGGGATGAAACTTTGACCCGGATTGGAGACGAAACTTGGGCTCATCATTATGGACCTGAATCAAAGCAGGAGTCAATGCAATGGCTACGTAAAGTCACTTCATCCTCAAAAAGTTAAAGGTCTTACAACCCGCAGGAGAAAATCATTGCACCTATTTTTTGGGATTCAAAGGGGGTTTTCATGATCGACTATAAACAAATATCACAGGGGGATACTATGCCAACAAAATTCTACAAAAATTAAAGGACTCGAGCGGTGCTGCTTTTGCACGACAAGAGCCACGTTGTAATGTCGCCCTACAGAAATGCGGCTACGGAATATTGAACCATCTTCCTTATAGGCCAGATCTGGCATCTTGCAATTAATATTTATTCCCAAAACTCTTCGGGGAAGAAAATTTACCAGCGATGAAGAGGTCAAGTCGGCAATTTCAGGCTATTTTGAAAGCCTTGATGAAATATATTTTTGTTTAAGGAAATAATGGGAGGGAGAATACATTGAAAAGGATAAATAATAACTTGTTCAATTTTACCCCCATCCCCTTCCTTGTCATTCCACGAAATTGTTGACCTCCCCTTGTATATTTAGAAGAGTCATATTTTGCTATAATCATAATTTCTCCCTGTAGCCAGTGATTATGTACCAATTGAATCGGAAAATGTGTACAGTTACTAGTGAATCTACACATTTTTCGCAGTAGAGTAACTATTGTGCACAGTAGCCATTAATAGTAGATCGAAAGTTATTGCAACGTATATTCACCCAACCACATGATGGAAATAACCATAACATATAAATGCTTCCTTCAACCCACGTACAAATATCGAAAATTTTAATGTTAATGCATTGCACGAATAATTTTACGACGATAAGAATGAATTTAATTAAGTAATTGTTTTATTTTATGCAAAATGACCTTTATCTCAAATTGATCGGAGTTTATTGAAGCATTCTATACACAATAAAATGGACAAAGCATTTAACGATAACTCCTAGAAGTATCATTAAAGAAGTCCAATCTCTTAATTAGTGTTTCGATATTTTTTCTCATTGACTTGAAGGAGCATTAAAATCTCATTAACCCTTTGAAGTAATTAAGAAAATTAATATAGATATATACTTGTAGGTACTCATGTGTATATTGCGATAAATTTCTTAATTATCTTTACAGTATTTTTGAGCGGAAAAAGGATTTATTCTACAATATTTATGATATAGTTAAAATCTGAGAGTATATTGTGTTTGTACCACTGAGAAATAATATTCGCACAGAGCCGCCAAGGGTATAAAAATGTATGACTGTCTGTCTGTTCGTTTGCCTACAACATAACTCTCGAACGCTTTGAGCTATCCTGCCGAAATTTGTTGTGCGTCATTTTTAGCAAATGTTTTATGTTCGTGAACAGATTACATTCCCCGCTCCCTCTACCACCTCCCATACAAATTTCGTGAAATTTAAAGAAATTGGTTTTTCTTCGAAACTATTTAAAGCTATCGATTTGAATAATTTCTGCCACCTCCTATACAAATATCCCAATTTCAGGAAAACTATGTTTAATTTCTTTGAAAATAATAAAAAATACAAACTTTAAATTCAGCATGAAACATTTTGCATGCCACGTTCGGTGTTACATAAAAAAATTACAAACCTCCTCCCTCTGCTTCTACCACCTCCCCTTGAAATGACATATTTTCCGGCACATTAAACTCATTCCCATTTCATCTAGAGTATCATATGATTGGGCTTTACGCCCAATTCTGTTATGTTTATATCCTATGTCATGTTATTGTAAATATTGTGCCCTTTATAGACAAATTCATCGTCCAAAAGTAAATAAAATTCTTTTTGGTGCACACGATATATTGAACTTCAGAAAGTATCGATTTTCATGGGATGTGCAATACATTCAAACGGGTCGGGGCAATCTAGAAATTATTTGAATAAGTTTTAATGAAGGTTATTCAAATTTTGTTAGGCTAACTAAAATTATAGTGTTTATGTCCGAAATTACCTATTTGTCTCATGGTATATTCCTGGTCAGCGTTGTTTTTCGAATCGATTCAATCATGTCTGTTTGAACATCTATCCACCTGTTTGTCTTTGATTAACATTGATGGTGTCAGGGGAAAACATCGTAACAGAAATGGAATAGCCTTTCAGTAAAGCCGTAGAATAAAATTTGAAAAAAAAACGCAAGGAATAATTGTAAATCACAATATAGTTTAACATAGTAATAATATAAAATTTATATCACACACTTGAATAAAATCCAATCAGCTTAAACATTTATTTACCACAACCTACCGAGAATAACAAAAATTCTCTAATCTTTTCAATACACTTTCGATATCCCAAACTGTAAAAGAAATTTTCTTAAATTTCTTCAGTTTTTAGTCCTTTTCATCCAGAAATAGAGGTTTCAAAGTAATGATTTAAATGTTAAGGAACCTGAAGGTCAGGAAGCCAAGGCCCGATTTGGGCTGAAGTGCCATTGAAGAAGACGAAAGTGATGACTTATTTAGGGCACCTTGGGACGTTATTCCCTTTTCACACATCTGAAAATCAACATTTAATCAATCGATTTGTGTACTGATGGATTCGATCAATTTTCAATTGATTTTAATCAATTGTACGCGGCAACATTATGGACTTCAATCAATTGCCATGTGCTTAGAAAGTTTTTTTTTAGCAAATAATTCTATTCTTGAAAAAATATTTCAAAATCCATAAATAAACTCGCCGATGAAAGAACGTTGGACATTTTCACAAATAAAAATTTGATGTGACATTTAGAGATTTTAGAGGTCAAGGTAAGGCTTGATATATTTAAAAAACAAAAAACTCATTTTTGAAATTTTGCCAAAAAAGAAAAAATGTTTTATTTCTAATAGATTATTTTAAAGAGAAAAATTAGTTACAAATATATTATGTAAAAAGATAATAAGAAAATAGATATAATTTTCTGAAGATATTTTTTAAGCAATTTTTGCAATTAGCTCTAATTATATCATCTATGAACATTTAAAGAAAGCACCGTCATTTACAAAAATAGTCCCAAAAATATGACGCTTTCGACGCATGTTTTTATAAATAGAAAGGAAAGAAATGTTTCATCAAAAGTGAGAGAAAATAATTTGCTTTCGAAGAAAAGAAAGGAAGAAAAATTATTGTTTTCGTAATACTTCCTAAATCATTAAAATCAATTCGGTCATGTCCTCATCACCCGGGATAATAAAATCTAACTCATACAAGAAACGGATACAGCGCCTCGGATACGAATGGATTCTACGGTAGCGACTTTTGGCTTCGAAAACGGACAAAGATTGGCTTCAGAAACGTTCGAACATTAAATGGCAGTGAAAGGCTGGGGTCACTTGGTC
Source organism: Chorisops tibialis (assembly GCA_963669355.1). NCBI lineage: Eukaryota > Metazoa > Arthropoda > Insecta > Diptera > Stratiomyidae > Chorisops > Chorisops tibialis. The sequence goes on from OY770262.1 coordinate 249,726,612, forward strand.
CATACACCACCAATTAGTGATCGACCATGAAATGGAGCACTAAAGCATCAATATCTTGGGTTTAAGCGAGGTTAGGTGGACAGGATCAAAAGAAGAACACCATTCTGAAGGCTTGTCCTGAGTGTAAAGCTAAAAATGGCGTAACGGTCATCCTTACACCGAGAGCGAGAAATAGTGTCAGGATCTGGTAACTAAGTACTAAGTTCGAACGTGCTCCAAAAGGTGATATTATTATCATCTCATGAGATGTGAACAGCTAGGGTGTAGCCTAGTGGATAGCGTGTTGGTCTACAATGCGAAGGTCGTGAGTTCCAATCCCGGTCAACGCATAATTCTAGCACACTACATGCTTGGGTATAAATAGTAAAAGTAATGAAAAATGTTAAAGAACCTGAAGATCAGGAGGCCAAGGTCCGATTTGGGTTGTAGTGCTATTGTAGAATAGAATGGAATGAGATATGAACGCCCAGGTTGGCTCTGAGAATACTGAACTAGACCACAACGTGGGGAAGCATGGTAAGCTTTGGGTCGATGCGTGACGACCTTGGAAAACGTCGTCAGATCCGAAAACGTCGAATTATTTGTGGAGTTTTGTAGTACAAATGGTCATTCACTCAAGAATCACCAGAAAACACCTTGGGTTTTCGCTGATAGAGTTACGCAGAACCAAATCGACCATTTGGCCATAAGTTGCCAGTGGAGAAAATGTCTCCTTGATGTGCGAGCGAAGCGCCAAGCTGACGTGGGCAGCAATCTCCACTTGATGGTTGCCAGATTGAGATTATACACAGTAGTTGTCCGATGGCCACAAAATGTTCAAATGAGGCGTAGGCTTGCGTTGATAAACTTGGACTATCGGGATTGTTGCAATTAACGTGATATATCTACCTACTTACTGCCGTATCGAAAATTATGGCTAAGGTAATTCTCAATAGGATAAGTGATGGTATAGAGAGCACTCTCGTGGGTCATCTTGTGCAAACCATACGAATACCCTATGGATAATATTGGAGCAGCGTTAAGTGAGACTACATATAGAATGCTTTGAGTAGGAGAGGTATTCCAAATAAAATCATGGCTATGATTAAAGACTCCTACGAAGATGCGAGATGTCACGTCTTACATTGAGGAGAAATGTGCGAATGCTTTGCTGTGCGAACGGGTGTCATACAAGGCTGCATATTATCACCAGCCCTGTTTTTTGTGGTATTAAATGACATCTTGAAAGCTGCACTGGAAGGTGGAGAGGATAGGGGGCGCCAGTGGGGACTGTTTTACATCTTAGGTCACCTTGATTATGCTGATCACGAGTATTGCTTGCACATTACCGTTTGGGCTTACAGTCAAATGTTCGCTTGTTGCATTCGAAAAACGAATATGCATGACTGAAAAATGACCGTAAGACTAAGTACATGGGATCAAACACAAGCATACCGATTGTTCTTAATGAACAACATGTGGCTGAGGTGCAAGATTTTTGTTAACTCGGAAGTATTGTCAGCGTGGACGGTGAAGCCAAAAAGGATATTGAAGCTCGTATAAATAAAGCTCATAAGGGGTTCGGTATCCTTTCTCCTTTCTGAAATTTAAGAGAGGTCTCCCTTAACACGAAGTTGCGAGTATTTGTATTCCAATCCATGTTGTTATATAGTTATACTGCATGGAATGACCGTTTGGCGTACCAGGAATCTGCAAACTAGCGATAACCAATACCTGCGACGCATCTTATGAATATTCTGGCCAGGTGTAATTTCGAAAGACGAACTTTAGAGTCAAATTAGACTAAAAGAGGTACTGTGATTCAAAGACGGAAGTGGCAGTGGATCAGTCAGACTTCGAGAAAACCATAACAAAATATCGCCAGAACAAGCTCTGGATTATAATCAAGGAAGACGTCGGGTTGGTCGAGCATGTAGCATGGAAGTGAGCAGTTGAGCAGGAGGCCAGAGGAATAAACAAGTTCTGGCGTCAACTAAAAGGTCGATACTCGCCTTGTGAAAGAGAACTGTTTCTGTCCTATCTGATTTCGATTCGATACTGTTCGTGTATCGTACACAAGGGTTTAGCTGTGAATCGAGTTTTCCGTTCATTGTATCTATGCAGCAAATACTCGAAACTATAACGTTTTTATTTATTTTCAAATTCTTCAAAACAATGGATACTTACAAATAATAGTAAAAAAATTAACATAAAAAATACTTCATACGAGTAACACATTTAAAATTTAAAACAATTAACAATAAATAAATTACTTATCGCATAAAGCTGACTTTAACTACATGCTGGATAAATTATAGTCAATTCCACAATAATTATTATTTAAAATACGCGAAAGAGAAGTCATTGGTTCGTTTTATCCATAGTTGGTGCGATGATGTGGAATGTGAAGTGGCAAATAGTTTCTCAAAGATTGACACGGAATACTAAAAGTTATGGCTTCGAGCAAATATGGGGAATCAATTTCTCCTAAAATTAAGTAAAACGGAAAAGTAGCCTTAAAGGTAATCCGTCTATTTTAAGGCGACTCTAGAGAAAAGAGTTTAAGGCGCTTTTCGTAAGAAGGAAGACACAACGTATCAGACCAGGGAAGGCAAACCTTAAGAACTTTCGCTGTACAGACTCGATCCTTCTCTTCTGTTCCTCGTAAAACAGAGCCCACACCTGACAAGCATACTCAAGAATACAAGAGCGTAGAGCGTACAAAAGTACAGTAGCAGGTCTTAGTTATATCATATATTATATATATTCATCATCTTTTAACGAAACCCCAAACAGAGTTGGACGATGGTTTCAGTCTTAATCATTTATGGTTCTAATTTCAACAAAATACAAAACATTGTGTTCATAGAGCCATTAACCTAAGCAGATTATATATCCCACATAATGTATTACTAACTATATTCTCGAAAATTGCTTATTATTGCGATTCTCAAGCGCACAAGGTCACGGGCAATCGCTAGTTAATAAATAAAATAAATAACAGTGGTCCAAGATTGCTTCCCTGTGGTAGATCAAATGTGTTTGGTATAGCAGAGGAATGAGCTCTTCGAAAAATCACATTTGGGTACGATTATATATGTAAGATCTGAAACAATCCATGAAAGTACAAGGAAATCCAAGTGCGTGTAGCTTGTAAGCAGGAATAGCATGGTCCGCTTTATCTAAAGCTTTGCTAAAGTCGGTATATATGCAGTTAACCTGATTACCGCCTTCAATCACTGGAATAGTGAAATTGGAAAATTCCATTAGATTTGTTATGGTGGACCTAACTTTGGAGGGCGCGTATTGAACTGGACTTACAATGAAAATTCAATACATAACAAACTCTCCTCGAAAAACTTACAAATATAAGAAAGATTAGCAATAGGTCGATAGTTGATGTATGTCACCTAGTTAACCTTTTTCGAACAATGGTCTAATCTACTTCTACAATGGCACTACAGCCCAAATCGGACCTTGGCCTCCTGACATTCAGGTTCCTTAACATTTTTCATTACTTATTGTGGAAGGGTTGTTAGCCCTTTGCACAACCCTCTTTCTACGAATTTTTAATTTTCTTAGATTGAGGTGACCAAGGTATATCCAAGAAGGCAGTGTGCAGGAATTATGCGGCGACCGGGATTTGAACTGACGACCTTCGCATTACAAGACCAACACGCTACCCACTAGCCTACACCCAATGGTCTAATAGTAAAATATTTTCACAAACTAGGAAATATATTTGGACTTCCATGCTTTAATTTTTAAATTTTTCAAATGAGTCCAATCGTTGTCAAACCAAGGAAACCGTTTTACCTGCGTGTCGTGGGTGACCGGTTTACACCGTGTAAAGCAATTAAAAAGCGTATTGTAAGAATTCGGAGTGGCTATCTCGACATCTTGTTGATTAAGAACGCGCGACCAATCGCATGATAATATGTCCTGGTTCAAAATAGTAAAACCAGCTTTATTAAAATTAAATTGATATGACTCTTCATTAGCTACGTTACTAACAAAGGAAAAATTCCGTGAAGCGCAAGATGAAGTGCAGATTCTAGCAGTAGTAGAGCAGTACATTGGACAGCAAACAATTTAACGAGCATTCGCAAATAACGACCCTAAAACGAGCATTAAATGACACAAGACAAATAAACAGCATCAAGATCTTAGACAAACCAAACATTAGTGTGAACAAGAAGAATCACACGACTTCGATTTTGTTATATACAGGCAGGTTTCATCTTTCCATGCGCATTGAGAGTGCCAAAAATGATTTCGTGTCGATATCTCAAGACATTGCAAACGTTGGAAACGATGGAAAACATTGAGATTTAGTTTGCAGAGGATCGTACTAGAGTGGGCACGTGCTTGAGTTTTAATAGAAAAGACATCTGTGATCCTCTCTTGTTTGGTATTAAAATTTTAGTTCTTCAAAATATCGTTAATGTTTCATAAATAATTTCGCTTATGAATCGCTAACAATATTCATTAATGAATTAAAATAAAAATCATTAACGACACATTAATGATTAATTAATAACGATTATGTTCTTGCTTTTTAATCGTTTCATGTAAGCGTTTTACAATTCATTAATGAATCGTTAAAAGTAATTTATTAATGAACGTCCATTTAGTCCGCTGGATGAATCGTTAATGACTCGTTAACGGTCAAATCGCTCATTAATACAATTCATTAACGATTCTTTAATGAATTATTTTGTTCGCTGGATGGTTAACAATCGTGCTGCTTAAGTTCGAAGAAAAGATCAAGTCTAAGTACCTTCCAAAACTGTTGGCTATAAGATTTAACTGAAATAGAATTGTCGATAGCATGTAGTCCAAAAAATGTTGGTATTGCAGAGAAGCCTTTCTAGTGAAAGATGGCATCAGGCAATCGCCATCATGTCCCATAAGGTAGATTAAAATCTCCGAAAATAAGTAGCTCATCGGAAGGACGAAAAGATCGCAGATTCCCTCAGTAATGGACGGACTCGTAAGCGCTAGAATCGTCTAATGGTGAGATGTAGATAGTGATATGTAAAGCTTTTTATCTCCAATTGTAAGAGTAACTCAGATAAAGTCAATTCTCATGGATTCAGAAAACTTCGATGGACGTAGCGGAGAATTTTCGATTAACAGCTCAGAGCAATCCGCCACCAACTGGTGCAACAAGGAAATCGAGTTGACGATTTCTTCTGTTAGTGAGTAAACTGCCATTCGAATCGAGTTATGCGAGTAAAACCCAACAACTAGAAACACACAATTTATGCTCAATTCGAGCTAGATAATTCCGTCTTTTCGATTGTAAGCACTATTTTACTCTGCTTTCTTCATTTTTAGATATTTCTTATACGTAATACTTTTATAACTTATTAATCATTTTACATTGTTATTCTAATTATAAAGTGTTGTGATCGACTTGAGAGAAGAAAAATTACAAAATGAAATATCGGTTTTTTCGCGGTTCATAACTAAATTAACTTAAAAATGCAAAAAATCCGTTTGTATGCCGTACATGTACGCTCAGCGCATTGCAATAGTAAAGAGGGAGCCGGGGGAGCCCTAGAACCGAAAACTAGGAACTCTGAAAAGCGACACACATATAGAAGTGGTTACTTTGTGGTGCTCCAGCACATTAATGAATTTTTTATATTTAAAAATCACTCTAATTTTTTCCAAACTAATTTAACTTTTGCATTCATCGTGGTCCGAAATGTAAAGAAGGAGGGGGATAAAACAAATTATCCCGATTTTTTTTCAAATATACCTTTGGAATTACTTAATAGAAAAATTCCATATCTAAGGATCAATTATGTGGCTCATAGGTCCACCATAATCGACTTAGAAATAGGCCAATACTTGTAAGAGGGTGGGTCAAGGAGGGCGCAAAAAAAAACTGTTAGAATTTAATTTCTCGACTATCTTTTAAGTTATGAAATCGAAACTTGAAACACAGATGGAGCTATACTAGCAGAATATGAGAAAAGTAAATATAAAATTTGGACAATAGAGGGGGAAATGGGGAGTATGATTTCGACCAATTTCAATAAATCAACTAGTAACTAGCAAATTAAAAGCTGCGAACTTGAAATTTTGTATACGAGTATAACATAATATTTATAAAAATAAATTTAAATTTAAATTTTTTCGATGTTTTCGATATGCAATCAATCACACAAAATAAATTTACTTGCATTTATTAAAATTTGTAATCACAAAAAAATTTTTTCAGTAACAAATTGATTTATTATTTAAAAATTACAAAAAAATCTAAGATCAGTATTACCCAATCGCATTTTGCTTATACCAAAATTTAGGTCAACCACTTCTAAACGGATCAGATCTAATGATGTAACCTCAATATCTCAGTCAATAACCTCATCTAGAACTTGAACAACTTGAACTTTAAACCGCACTATTCGCATCGTATGAGTTGAATTATTGCCCACATACGACACGTTCATAATTTGTGTTTGACTGCAAAAATAATACTGTCGACCACACTAAGCATATGAATTTTTACATCTATCGGATTGATAGATAGAACTTAAATAGCACAATATAAAAAAAACTACTTAAATAGAAATTTTTCCTTTGTATTTCGCATGACTAGAAACAAGTTTTTTCGGTGCAGTATTTTGAGTTATTAGTTTAGTGATTTTTTTGCCCAAATAAAAATGGAACGATCAAATTGCTCGTACTATTTAGCAATCAACAAGTGGAAAGAAAGAAAAGTTGAAAGATAACAAACATGTTTTTGCACTTTTAAAATTTATTTAAGTACAATTCACATATGGCTTACATACACATAAAATAAAAGTCATCAAAAATCTTTAATGGATTGTTTGGATTTCCCCAGAAATGCTGTGTCCAAAAAGCTTTAATCTTACATTTAATTGCTCTTGAAATTAAGCGAAGAATTATCTATATAAAAACTTACTGAAGATATTCTTATATATTTTTTATCTCCTAAGATAATAACACGCAGTTAAGTAAATTATTATAAAAATTAAATTACAATCAGAATTAAATATACGACCTTGAAAAGATACATTATTAGAATCATTAGATGACAATTCGAGTGTTGGAATGTCAGTAAACAATATTTCGCAAAATTATCAAAATCATAATCCAAACAAACATCAAAAATTTCAATTATTTATCATAGCTTGTAATGAGAGAGACATGAATAATGAAATGTGTTGTTGAAGAAAATTAACAATTCAATTCTTAACAAAATGTCTAGATTGTATTTATAGTGGTAATTGATTTTATTTAGAGTTATGTCAGTTAATAATGTAGTGGAAAAGAGCAAAATTAAAATCAAACAAGCAAAACTGCTGCATCTGGGGCTTGGAAAATCCGCATATGATCATCGAGAGGCCAATGCATCCTCAGAGAGTGACAGTTTGGTGTGGACTTAGGAGTCACCCAGAGTAGTTTAAGATGGGAAGATTCCTTATGGGTGTGTAAAGGTTTTGAGCCAGTACACGATTTGTTCGGGTACGAGGAATGGAGTGAAATGCGCTCTAGTTAATGAGTTACTAAAGGAACGGCATCATCTGACATAGCCAACATTTTCAATCCATTGGGCATCTTAGGGCCAGTCGCAATAATGGCCAAATTGTTTCTACACCGACTCTCGGAACTGAAACTTGCCTGGAATGCAGCGTTGCCGCAAAACTTAAACTTAACTTAAATTTACGGATGGCTTAAGTTGCCTGGGAGAAATCAACTTTCTCCGACATGTCGCGCATCACCCACCTAAAAATGTGCAACTTAACGTGTTTGCAGATGCCTCAGAACGTGCATATGGAGCAGAAGCCTACATACATTCACTATGTCCGTCTAATGTAGCTCTATAGCAAATCACTCTTCCACGCTTGGAGCTGTGCGCTGCCAAATTAGCAGCACAGCTTTTCCCAGCGAACAAAATAATTCATTAAAGAATCGTTAATAAATTATATTAACGAGTGATTTGATCGTTAACGAGCGTCGTTAACGAGTCATTAACGATTCATCAAGCGGACTAAATGGACATTCGTTAATGAATTACTTTTAACGATTCATTAATGAATTGTAAAACGCTTACAAGAAACGAGTGTATAAGCAAGTATGTAATCGTTATCAATGAGTCACTAATGTGTCGTTAATGTTTTTATTTTTAATTTATTAATGAATATCGTTAAGTCATAAACGATATTATTTATGAAATATTAACGATTTATTAAAAGCTTCATTTTTACAACTAAACAAGAGGTCTTCGAAGATCACAATTGCTTCTTGTTCTGTTTCTATTGTTTATTACTTTGAACATTTCACGAACTTACACACCCACAAGCACATGCGGATTTCTCTGTAAGGTTATAAGTTTTTCACCGTTTGCGTTTGCAATATTTTGATATATCGAAACGAAAGAATTTTTGGCTCTGATAATGCGCATGGTGAAATGAAAACTGAAAAGCTAGGGTGTAGCCTAGCGGGAAGCGTGTTGGTCTACAATGCGAAGGTCGTGGGTTCAAATCCCGGTCGATGCATAATTCAAGCACACTGCCTGCTTGGGTATACTTTGGTCACCTAAATCTACGAAAATAAAAATTCGTAGAAAGAGGGTTGTACGAAAGTCTAACAACCCTTCCACAATAAATAATGAAAAAAATGTTAACGAACCTGAAGGTCAGGAGGCCAATGCCCGATTTGGGCTGTAGCGCCATTGAAGAAGAAGAAATGAAAACTGCTTGTACATAACAAGATCGAAGTTGTGCGACCCTTTTTGCTTGGTTTGCTTAAGATCATGACGCAGTTTATTTGTTTTGTATTATTTCATGCTCGTTTTAAGATCATTATTTGCGAGCGCTCGTTAAATTGTTCACTGGGTTGCTACGTATCCAAAAGTACCTCAAGCTATAAAACGAAAAAACTTTTCTGTGGCCTGACTCAATGATCGTTCTTGATTAGATAAACACCGAATCTTCAAACTTCCATATGTTTATGGCCAACATAATATCAACCATTCAACAAATATCCATTCCTGAGCAATGGAGATACATCAAATCAGCCGAAAATCCCGAAGATTTGTTAACACGGGGAATCTCGCCCGAAAAACTAAAAACCAACCATCTCTGGTTTTATGGACCTACCCTCCTACATGGAAAGGACAATCTATGGTCAAAACCTCACACAAAGGTCTTAGAATCGCAACTAGAAAGAAGAGAAAAATCACGAACAGTATGCAGTGGCACAGCGAGCGAATGGACTAACTTCATTCAAATCATTGATCATCGTAATTCCTTTCGCCGCCTGCAGTGTGTTATTGCATATGTTCTTCGATTTATAAACAAAACAGCAAAGCATGCCGAATCTCCACCTATAACTACACTAAGCGTTAAGGAATTAGACAATGCCCAAACGATCATAATCAAATACATGCAACAGCACGAATTCATCGATGACATCACAAATATCCTGAAATAAAAAGAAGTCTTAAAAACCAGTGATATCTATTCCCTATCACCCTTCATAGATGAAAGGGGTATACTTCGAGTTGGTGGACGCCTTGAGGCATCAAATCTGAGCTACAATGCTAAACATCCTGCGACCATATGCACATCCTTTCCAGAGGAAAACAACCGCAGAAGGCCTTTATTGCGGTATTCTGCTGCTTTGCATCTAAAGCTATACATCTTGAGTTAGTCAGCGACCTATCAACAGATGGTGGAGCACTGCGGCGTTTATGACCAGACGCCAAAGAATATACTGTGACAATGCAACTAATTTTGTGGGAGCTCGAAATCAGCTTCATGAGCTCAAGGAGATTTTCAGTAACAAACTTTCTAAAGAGAAGGTTACTTCTGAGGGCAGCACCAAGGGAACAGAATTCCAATTCATCCCACTTCGAGCTCCTCATTTTGGTGGACTATGGAAAGCTGCAGTAATGTTAGCCAAACACTTGTTGCGGCATAATCTAGCCTCAGCCTCACTAGCGTATGAGGGGATGGAGACTGTAGTCATTGAAGCGCAAGCCATACTCAACTCACGTCACACTACTCTCATTAGATCCCATCGATCTATCGGCCCTTACGCCAGCTCATTTACTGATTGGTGATACATTAATTTCCTTAGTAGATCCACAAGCTGAACCAGTAAGAATAAGCTTGTTGACACGCAGGAAACTCGTCCAACACAATAAGAATAAATTCTGGAAGAGATGGTCAAACGAATACCTAAGCAACCTCCAACAGCGTTACAAATGGAAGCAGCAGTGCAATAATGTTAAGTTGCACATTTTTAGGTGGGTGATCATTGGTCCATTTTTTTAGAAAATTCAGCTGAAAACGGTGCTTTGGTTATTGGAGAGCGCTACAGAGGCATAAAAACCGACTTTTTATGACCAGAAATTGAGGATATGAACTTGGAGAACCTTTGGTTTTAGCAGGATGGCGCAACATGCCATACAACCTATCAAACAATCGATGTATACCAAGTTTGGTAATCATGTAATATACAGACGATTCAGGTCGTTAAGGGTCTTCAATACCGACTGCCTCCATCTTGAATTTTATCCAATTATGGAGAAACGGCGTATCAAGTTACGCGGTTTTTTTTGAAAATTTTCACTATAAATCTATGTGGCAATTACTTTGTCTATTCACACAAAAGGTGCAACCCCTATAGTTTTATTCTTTACTGTTATTGTTTGTTGTAAAATTAAGCCGAAAAAAACTCGAATCTAAACTACTAATTTTCGTTCACATTTTTTCACTTCACATGACACAATGACAACACTAAACGAAAAAAAATAAAAAAAACCCATGGTTTCATGTTGTATCATATTAAATGAACTGCCAATAAGTCGGGCGCAACTTTATTATTTTTGGAACAAGTTGAAGATGCATGGAAAGTCAATATGCAAGTTAGAGTGATTAAGGAAGAGTAAGTAGAACCCCCTTTCACAAGTGGAGCCCCCATTCACATATGGACCCCCTTCAGGGTAGGGCTGCTGTCAATTTAACACTTAATTGCGAATACGATTAATACCTCCAGCACATGTAATCAATATTTCATTCGTTTATGTAAGTTTGGGTTTTTATGAGGGAGGGTTGATATTAAGGGTGGGTGGATGTCAATAATTTTTCGATTGATTACTTCAATTACGTCCAATATTCTCGGCATAGGATGTAAGTTTCATAGACAAAGTTGCATAGAATTTTCATAAAATTTTATTCACGAAGCCAATCATTTGTATGAGAGGGGGTAGTGGGTGTAAGGGAAATGTAAAATTTGTGATGCAGTTTTATTTTGTTTCTTTTGTAAGGTGCTCGTACAAAATTTCAAGTTCGTAGCTTTTAATTTGATGGTTAGCAGTTGTTTTATTGAAATTGGTCGAAATCATACTTTTGTATTACGCAGTTCCGTTTCAACTATTTTCAAAAGATTTTGTGCAAAATTTCAAATTGATAGCTTTTACTAATTAGGTGATAATTAATTTTTTAAAAATGGTTGAACAAATAATTTTGTATGAGACGGGGTAGAAGCTTTCAAGGTATTCGACCATTTAATATTTCATTCTTTTAAAAATTCTTTCTAAATGCATTTCGCAAATTTTTAAGTTTCTACCTTCGAATTTCATTCAAAAATTTTCAATTTATGTGGTTTTTTCATTGCACATCAAACACCTTGTGCACGGTAGACCAGGGGGGTCGGTGTATAACAATTGTAGAGTTTTTATTATTTTTTCTGTATGTATACCAAATAGATGTATCTACATAGAAAATTTAAATTTTGTATCTTTCACCAGAGCGCTTAAAAAATCACTCAAAATTTTCGACATTTTTGGTTACCACCTCCCGACGTAAAATTTTTACCAAATTTAAAAACTACCTAGTTCTACAATTTGACAAAATTTGAATTTGATATCTGCACTCAATTTTGAATTATAACGGTTTGAAATTTTGGAAAGTGCACCATTTTTGAAATGCTCCCTATTTCCCCCCACTACTATTTTGTCCAAATGTTATATTTTTCTCGTATTTCTCTAATATAGCTTAATATAGGTTTTAAGATTCAATTACATAGCTTAATAAATAGCCGAGATATTGATTTTTAAGGGTTTTTTTTTGCACCCCCCTGACCCTACCCCTTACAATAATTAGCTTTTATCTAAACTGATTCCAGTTGATCTGTATGCCACTTTAATGGTCTCAAAACATGATTTTTTTACGATAAGTAATTTCGAAGATATAATCATTTGAAAAAACGATTCGGCCGACAATTTGTTTTTAGCCCCCCCCACTTTTCGGACGCCAATGGATAAAAAAATTAAATTATTTTTAAAAGTTGTCCCGCAAATTCCTCTATATGTATGTTGATTTTTAGCTTCCTAGCTGTAACTATGGTTGAGATATTTGAATTTGTATTTTTCGGTTTAAGCGTTCCTCCCGCCTCCCCCTGAACCCGTACACCCCCCAAAATAGGTATCCGCCTGAGATCCGCAACTATTACAATCCACCCAAAAATTAACTTTCTATCTTGAAGGGTTTGGGAGTTAATGTGCGCTGAGCGTACACACCGGCGTACGGCGTACAGACAGACGGATTTTTTTTCTTAATTTTTAGGCTAATTTAGTCATGAAACGCGAAAAAACATAATTTCAGGGTAGCAAAATTTTTTTTTTCGAAGTCAATTGCAAGGCTTTTTTTATTAAAATCATAAAGTAAAAGCTTTGAAAAAATCGATTGATCAAAAAAAAAAAATAAAATAAAAAAATTTGTACGCCATGATGGAGTTTCGAACTCGCAGCGTGCAAAAGTATACGAAAATACTGAGCTGAGCGCGAAACAGCTAAGTCATGAAGGTTTGAAGAGATCGTTCTTCTAAGCTTTACTTGAGAATGATTTCTCTCTGTTCCAATATTCCACGATGTCAGTAACATTGCTATTCGACTGCCAAATTTTTGTACCCGACAACCGAACAATCAGAACCGAATATTTAATATACTCGACTAATCGAGCATGAAACGATTCACTTACTTCAGCAAATATGAGTACACGATGAATATGAGCCATTATCTGCGGTCATTCTACACCTTTGAATTTTAGTGCCTCTACCGGTCGGTATAGTAGTCGATCTTTCAATTTGCCAGAGCAGATGGCGAAAGAGTCAACTCGCACTAATGGGCTGGATATTGAAGGCCCTTAAGTTGAATATTGACCGAGCAATTTGGAAAAATGGGCTGACAGGATGCGCTACTCCAAAGCCAGCCGAATACAAAACATGGAAGAATTCGTGTTCCATAAATAATGGGAATGTTTGATCTCTTCAATAAAAACAGAACTTTTAAAAATGTTGATAGGTTTTCATATTATTTGATTTTTAAAAAGAAACGTGCATTTGACTCACCCTTTATTAACAAGATCACCATTAAAATAATTTTAGTTAATGATGTGAAAAATATCTCCCGATGAAATGACTTCAAATTGAATCCTAATTTACATAAAAATTCATTACTTCTTTAAGCAATACTTACAATCTTAGCTATGCATCGTAACTGAAGTATAAAAGCTTGTAATTATGATGTCTAAACATTTAATGACCCTTTTACCAATTATTGCAATTGGATTGTCCGATATTACAGGCTGGATAAAGGACTGAATAACGTTGTACGTCTGAGGTTGAAGAGATGCAGTTGTGTAGATGATAAGGTGGCCAACACTAATTGAACATCTCAAAATCGATACCTTCAAGGATGAACTCAGTGGATGAACTATTCTATCTATTTCGAAGAGATCGATATAATTTGAACAAATAAGGCAATTTTTAAATACAAAAGTTTTTGTTTCGAACCGGGCGAAATGATGGGGCTTGCGTGCTATTCAATACTTAATGCTTAGTGCATTTAATAAAATTGAAATAAAGATTAATATGCTTTCGAGTAAATTACCTTGACTTTCAAATGGATGACGATATGGTAAACTCACATTTGTTTAATCTAAATATTTGGCTTAAAACCACTCGAAATAATGAGATCGATAATTGGTGGTTTAGGTTTTCGCAAATTAATTCCGTGCTAGAATTCAAACGATTTAGCAACCCCGAAAGTGTTCAATATTTCTGGTACGAAATCTTCAAAATCGTATCGAATTGATCTCTAATCTACAAAATTAATTAAAATTAATTGCAGCAATCATGGTCAGAACAAAAAAACTGCAAGAACTGAGAAACGCGAAAAGTTATGAAATATAGATATTTAAATTTTCTGCAAGTCCTGTGACAATCTTGTCGAAAAATTTTTGGTGACAAAATTTATGACAGCATAATCGTTATAATCGTTATGTGACAAAAATATTATATTTTTCGCCACGAAAAAGTTTGACTAGATTGTTCATTTATTGATTATTATTCTAATAATAAAGTAGTGTGATAGATTTGAAAAAAAAAAAAAAAAAATTTGCTTCCCTATAATTTAGTTTGTTAATCTAAAAATGCAACAACAAAAATCGTCTGTCTGTACGTCGTATGCGGTACGTATACGCTCATCGTACAATAACTCTCAAACCCTTGAAGAAACAAAGTTGATTTTTTTGGGTGGATTATAGATTGGTGATAATTTGAGCCAGATTAAATAATTAAGGTGCAGACGGGGAGAGGTGTAACTTAAAACTATTAATCGCAACCATTACTTTAGCTAGAAAGTTAAAAGTTTAGTGGGTTTCGTGGAACAACCTTTCAAAATCAAATTAATTTTGTACCATTGGGTACGAAATGGAAGACTAAAAACAAATTTTCTTTCCAATTATTCAATACAAAAAGTTCATATTTTAGGACTATCTAGATTGCGCATAGCGTATAATTAATATCTAGAATATCTATCAAGATACGTAGCAAAAATTTGGAAAATATAATTAAGGTATACTAGTGGAATATAACAAAAAATTTAAGATTTGGATGAGCCAGAAGCGGGTCGAAATGGGGGGGCAATCAGATAGCATTCGATACTCTAGATGAAATGGGAAAGAGTTTAATGTACCGGAAAATATCTCATCTCAAATTCTTAAGAATAGTCAATAGTGACTTTTGTATCCGAGGTGGTAGAGGCAGAGACGGGAAGTTTGCAATTTTTGTATATGACACCGAAAATGTAAAATGTTTCGGGCTGAATTTAAAGTTTGTAGCTTTCATAATTTTCGAAGGGTATCGGGCATTGTTTTTCTGGAGTTGAGGCATTTGTGCGGGAGGTGGTGGAGGGAATGGAAGGGTTCGGATGAAACTGTTTATCATCATGCATATCACAGTAGCGTGGCGTGACTTTTTAGTAAGGGAAAGCAACTATTTTATTTAATATGCATGACTCCCCAAGTCTCTTCCGAGAGGGATGCAGTTTTCGGCAATCGATTTATAATCCAGTCTACATTATTAATCGGAAATAAAAAAAAATCGATTTTTATCAATTTTTTACATAGTGCTCCCCTGAAATCGATTCTTTTTACTCAAAGCACGACAAATATAGGCAATATGGCCAGATCTATCCCTTCACATTTTTCTTCCTGATCATTTTTCGGGCAGTACAGAAATTTCAGTACTGAAAATACTATGATCGAGAGCCAGGGATTGCAACTGAAAGCACCGGCTGGAAGCAATTGCATTAACGCACCTCTCCTTCGTATAGAAGTGAAACTTGCGCTCGAAAATTTTACTGATGTTGGCCGGCGGTCTCGTTCTCTTGTATATACGACTAAAAGCAATGAGAGGAAAGGTGGAAGCATTTTAATGCGACGCATCTCCCCTTCCTATTGAAATCGAAATTGCGCTTGTCACGCAAGAAAATTTTACTCGTATTGGCCGGCGTTCTGGGATATATATTTTTAAAATCGCACCTTTTTCCATTTGGAAGGCTTTCAACTTTCGTTGGTCAGAAAAAGCGTGAGAAAAAAAGCTGTCCTGATCACGTAAATGCTGTAAACAGCGGTAGACGAAATTAATGCGCGCTTTCTTTTAAAGATTTTTAATTAAATTTGCATATCCGTGCTAATTTTAGTTTAGATTTTCTAAACTGAATAAAGAGCAAAATGTAAGGGAAGCATTGCTTCCCTTGCATCAATGGACGCTATGCCACTGGCATATCACCAAGCTTTGTTCCGATTTTAAACGCGATAGCTCTCATATGTTCAAACGAGTAATGCTTTTCTTGAATTTCTATTACAGAAATGGGAGGGAGGGGGTAGTAAGAGTGAAGCGAAAATGATATTTTTGTTTATCGCAGCATTTATTGTACTTATTAAGAGGCAACATTTTAAGTTTCTATTATTTCTAGTTTTAATGAAAATCGATATAACGCATTTACCAAAATTAATCATTTGTCTGGAAGGGCATATAAGGAGTATACCGATCAAAGCAAAATTTTTCGATATTTGCATATTCAACTTCGCTCAAAATTTGAATTTAATAGCTTTAACACTTTCGAGGAAAAATAATTTATTTGAAAATATTTATTTCAAAATTTCGTAGGATTTGTATGGGAGTGGGTAGAAGGAGTGAGGTGAAGTTGATAATTTTTTCATAATTGATTGCAATCATTAAAGAATTAGTCCTGGAAAAAAATTGTCTTTTTAGCATGGCTAGTTTCAATGAAATTCGTAGAAATAATTTTTTTTTTTCAAAATTGAGCATTTGTATCCCTCCCATAGAAGCAGTGTGGGGATCGGATCAATAATATTGGGCGCTAATAATATTCACAGCATTACACTTTCACCTAATTTTAAACTTTATAACTTAAACAGTTTCATTGAAAAATCCAAAAAATCGAATTTCATGGAATTTGTATGGGGAGAAGGAGAGGAGAGATGTGGCCTCATCACGAATTTAAAGTTTCCCTTTCGCTCAAAATGACATGAAACAGATTTTAGCATGATAGCTCAAGGCGTTGGAGAGTTATGTTATGGACAGGTGGACAGACGGTCATTCGGAATCAAGATTTTTTAGTGACAAAATATATGTTTCCTTGGCGTCTCCGTACGAGCATTATTTCTTAGCGTTACAAACAGTAGGATAAAAACAATATCCTTCCAGATTTCACTTTTCAAAATTGCAAACCGTTATATCTCAAAATCCAATAAGGATATTAAGTTGAAATTTGGGCAGATTGTAGTGTTATATTATTTTCATTGAAGTATTATGCTAGGACCTTGAATATTTTAGAGTAATACGTTTACAAAGTGAATAAAAGTTGTAGATATTAGCCTATCGAATTCACTCTCCTATTTTACCCCCACCTATTTTTAATAAAACAATTGTCATCTGCACATTAAAAGCTATGAACTTGAAATTTCTGACAAACACTTTTAAACATATTTAAAACAAAGTTCAATCAAATGTTTTGAAATCTCCCAGTTTCTTCTCCTTCCTCCCAAACAAAAGTATACTTTCGACCAATTTCAATAAAACAAATAATAAGTTAAAACCTACAAACATAACATTTTGAACGAAAACTTTTCAAAATAAATAAATAAAAAAAAAATATTTAATAACAAATTTTACAAATCCCCAACACTTCTAAATCCTCCCATTCATGAACATACATTATATGGCATTTCTTCAAATTTATTTCATCTATGAAACTATAATAGTCTATATAAAGAGAATTTTGAAAGTAATTGAAGCAATCAATCAAATAATTACAACTATCCAGCCCCCCCTTCCTCCCCCCGCTACTGTCAACATCCTTCCTCACAGTATACCAGTCCAAACTTTCATAAATAAACGAATCTGTATATTGAAGCAATTGGTAATTATCGGAGTTAGGTGTTAAATAATTGACAATATGCCGCCTCTGGAGCCCCACCTCTTAGTCACTCTAATCTGCTATCACCATAGCATGTATTTGAAATCCCACGTAACCTCACCTTGTCCCTAAAATAATAAAGTTGTACCCGATATAATTTTGTATAACACATAATTTTCTAATGTTTTCATGTTTTCTATTATTAATAGCTTTGCCGGAGACTACAAATGACCTTGGTCGACGTTTTGACCATCTTTGCTATATTTAACACTATTGCACTTCCTATTACATATTTTCCATGCAAAATATTTACAATACCCTTCTGAAATACTATCTTCAATAACATTTAAATTTTTATAATCAACTCATTTCATTCACGTGATAATAAAAATTTACGCTTCAATAAACTTCAGTTGATGTTTATTCGCTAAACATCTGTAAATAATAATAAGAAATATATACTCATTTCATTAATACGATGTATATTTAATGTGTTTATGAAGTCATAACAAGACAATTTCTCAGATATTTTTAGGAACGAAAATATATAAAATTAGATAAGAAATAACAGTATGGTCATAGTAGAGCCTATTATTTTTTTAATTGACCAATTTACTTGTAATTAAAATAAAATAACTATAACTATGATGAATGAATCAAGTGAACGAGCAAGGTAATCCCTTATCGCTTAATAGTCAGTTTTGTTATTTTTAATTAACCACAAAGTACGTATAAGTATAAATAATGCTCTCTGACTGACTGTTTTTTATTTTATTGCAGATATATATTTAATATTATTTTTTTATATTCTGAATCATTCATTATTATTGTTGTCATCATCTGATTTTTTAGTTCAGTTGCTTTATTGTTAGAACATATTAACCCTATAGACGTTATGTATTATTGTTATAAAATTACATAAATTCGATTGAAAAATGACCGGAGTTAGAAAGTGTAGTTATATTACTAAACTAGAAACTTGAAAGTTTAATTAGTAAGAGCTGTTGGAAATTTTTAAAATTTTTTGGAACATTTGTTACAAAATTCTGTAGACTTTTATGTGCACTTAATTTAATGCCGAGTAGAGTTCTGACATTGTGGACTTTAATCTCTTCGTACGTTTTATTCTACTGTAATTGCT
Source organism: Chorisops tibialis (assembly GCA_963669355.1). NCBI lineage: Eukaryota > Metazoa > Arthropoda > Insecta > Diptera > Stratiomyidae > Chorisops > Chorisops tibialis. The sequence continues at coordinate 249,745,508 of OY770262.1, forward strand.
TCTTCTTGCCCTATAAATTTATATTTAGTCGTAATAACGTTCCACAGGAGACCTTTTAACCACCCTCACTGAACGTTGGAACAGAGCATTCACCAGTTTGGTGAATTTTGTATTATCGCTCTCGATATTTCCAAGGATTTGACAGAGTATGGCATAGCGCCGTTTTAATCAAACTTAAAGCTATTGGTTTGGGCCTTATTTCCCGGATTGAAAGCTTTTTGGCCAATCGTTCGATGCGTGTGGTATTGAATGGTGTGGTTTCTCCTTCTTATACAATAAAATTAACGCGGGGGTCCCTCAGGGTTCAGTTCTTTCTCCCACCATTTTTCTAATATTTATTAATGACTTGCTATCTTCAACGTTCAATCCTATACATAACTTCGCTGATGACAGCACATTAGACTTCTCCTATCACTTCAACACTGCGCCCTTAGCCCGTTGTACAAGCTTAGTAGAACAACGTAAGTGGTTCAATTATTGAATGACGACTCGTCTAAAATTCTTAGTTGGGGCAATAAAAATCAAGTCGAATTTAATGCTTCGAAAACCCAATGCTGTCTTGTGTCCCACAAACATGACTCTAACCTTGATCCAATCATGTTCGGAAGCTAGCCATTGACCAACTCTTCAAGTAGTAAGATGTTAGGTATTCAAATCACAGATAACTTATCTTGGAACGATCATATATTTAACATAGCCAAGGAAGTATCTAAATGATTTGGTTACCTAAAATGTTGTGAAAACTCCTTCACCGCTTCTGGGCCACTGACAATTTATAAGGCCTATATGAGACCACGTCTTGAATTTAATTCCCACCTATGGGCGGAAGCTACAAAAACTTTTCTCTCCAATCTGGATAGTATCTAGTCTCGGACCATTAACATTATAGGAGATTCTGACATCACTTCATCGCTCGATTCACTCAAGCATAGACGAATTGTAAACTCCCTAACCCTTTTGTATTCCCACATGACTACAATATTCAACAATTCGAAAGAAATATTCATAGGCACTATCCCCAACCAATATCCTTCCCTCTTTACCGGAACTGTGCTTGAGTACAAAAGGGCAACCTTCTAGTTCCGGTGTCACATAAGAAAAATGGTAAAAAACTCTTAAATCCCTTCGTCCACTTGACTAGTGTGAACCATAAAATGTCTTAAATCTCTAAAAAATTATATTTTACTAAGTCCATGCATTTTTCCACTTTCATAATGCTGTCTTTAAAACATCATTCGAGATCAATAATTGTTTGACCGACATTTCTAATGAGGCTGATGTCGGAACCACAGTACGTCCAAAATCAATTTCGGGAATGGACCCTGGTACCATTCCCAAATTTTATTATAGAAATTTGATTAAAATGCCTTATTTAATAGCGATACAGCCAAAAATTTAAATAAAGCTTTGATTGGAAAGCCACCCATCCTGAAAAATTTAATAAAGTGTGTTTATTTTTGTTCACCTCAGATTTAAAGACGTGAAAATTTATTTAAAAAATATTCCAGTAATGACTTCATTAATCCTTTTGAAACATAATAAAGTAACGTCAATCCCGCTGCAATGAATTTTATTGCAAACATTTTTAAGAATTTATTTTGAATAAATTTTTTAGGACCCTTTCTGGTGTAATTAACCAGGAATTTAGCACAGTTGATTTTTATCAAAAATTCCAAGAAATAAAAAATTCAGAATTCTGAAAATATTTTGTCTTATGCGCCTTGGGAGTTCTTGCTAATGCCCTCTTCTTCTTCAATGGCACTACAGCCCAAGTTGGACTTGAATTCCTTATCTTCAGGTTCTCTAACATTTATTTGCTATTGTGGAAGAGTTATTAGCCCTATGCACAGCTCTCTGCCTACAATTTTTTATTTTCGCAGATTGAGGTGGGCCAAATATACCCACGCATGTAGTGTGTTGAGAGTATACATCGACCGGGATTCGGAATTAGGACCCTCCGCTTTGTAAACCAACATTATACCCACCAGATGTAGTCTAGTGGGGTGTACCAGGCATTGCCTTGATCAGAATAAATACAAGAAAGTCACAACAAAAGGTATCGTTATATCGAAAAATTAATTAAGTACAACAAACATAAATAATTATAATAATGTTTTTCCCTATTTATGAATTCATATAATTTAACAAATTAGGTTCGAATATGCGACATCATATTTGAAATCAGCGATCCTCATAACCATTTTGACATTCTCCAGCATAGTTGATCCTAAATATCGACAATTTCGAAAATTGCTATTCAGCGACTTCAGATAAAATTTTAAAATTCTGTTTGCTATAGTATTTCACATTTTTAGAAAAATCTATTACGTCCAGAAACCCTACACTTCTTTTACACACAAAATTTACCCATTTTGATCGACATATTGGTTAAGTCACTCTGAGATACGAAATTATATTTTAACGACTATCTTCAAAGATGTTCTTGATGCAACCGCTGATATTGACTATAGCTATGAATTTTCCGTAACGAATTGAATTTGTTTTTTTTTTTTTTAATTTTGGGCAAAATGTGCCAAAATTTCTTCTCGTGTCCTTTTAGATGACGATCTAATACATCAGTCAATAAGTCCGAAGGATGATGGCACAAGTATTGACAAATCCATATGATTTTTAGTATTAGTTTAGACGATACGTGTTTAAATTTCATGACAATCTAACGTTTAGTTCAGAAATTAAATTAGTATAAGTGATATTCCCAATGAAAAATATAAAAGAATTATGATTGGGCGTAAAGCCCAATGATACTTTTTTTACAGAATGACCTGTGTTATAGGCAATTTCGGCCTTCATGTGCAATGCACAAACACAGTCATGGAGGGAAGGAATAGGATTGGGAAGGTAGGGGAAGGGGAGTGAGAACGGCCGTAACGAGTGGAGAAGCTAGTATATTTTTCAGTTGTACTGCCTGATACTGACAAATATTTGCAGATGCTATGGGGGACTGAATGATAGAAAGCGAACAGCAGCCATCTACTGAGTATATAGACCTTCTTGAAGTGGAACTGTGGAACAATTTTACACCGTTTGCCTATTTTATTTCCAATAATTTTTCATCGCCAGTAGCAACTGAAAATTCGTGGGAATCGATCCCTCGACCTATTGACTGTAAAGCGAGCACGCTGCCCACTACGCCACGGAAGCCTCTAGATGAAATAGGATAGAGTTTATTGTACCATAAAATATGCCACCTCAAATTCTTTCGAATAGTTAGTAGTGACTTTTGTATGCGAAGTTGGTAAAAGCAGAGGGGGAGGTTTGCAATTTTTGTATATAACACCGAACCTAGTATACAAAATGTTTCATGCTAAATTTAAAGTTTGTAGCTTTCATAATTTCCGAGGAAATTGAACAATTTTTGTCTGAATTTATGGCATTTGTATTGGAGGTGGCAGAGAAAGTGGGAGGTCTTGGATGATTTTAAATCTGCTTATCAACATCTTAATCACATTGATTTGTTACAATTTTAAAGTTAATAGCTATCATATGTTCGAAGAATAAAAACTTTTTTTGAATTTCCAATACACAAATTTGTATGGGAGGTGGTAGAAGGAGTAAAGCGAAGCTCATCTTTTTTTAAGTATTTATTGCAATTATTAAGGGACAAATTCTAGCAAAAATTTTCCAGTTTCAATGAAAATCGATTAAATGCATTTACCAAAATTATGCATTTGTATGGGAGGGGAAGATGTCTCCTCGATGTGCGAGCGAAACGTGGAGCTGACGTGGGGAGCGATCACCACTTGATGGTTACCTGCTTGAGATTGGGTACAGCAGCTATCCGACGACCACAAATTCTTCAAATGAAGCGCATGCTTAATGTGGATAAACTCAGAGATCCCAACAAAAAACTCGAATACACCACCATTCTACGCGAAAAGTCATCCACATTGGGTGAACATGAAATGCGCACACTGGACGCCAATTGGGTGGCAACCAGAAACACTTTTCTAACTAGTGCTGAAGAATCTGTGGGATATGTGCAAAGCAGTGAGAAACCCTGGATGTCGCAAGACACATGGGACAAGGTTGGCAATCGGAAAAAAGCCAAATTGGAAATCATCTCTCAACCCGATGTCAACCAACGAACGCCCGACTTGAGGCAGAACTACCGCGATGCTCATATACAGCTTGAAAAGGCTGTTAGACGCGACAAGAGAAAGGCCATTGAAGATCTGGCAAACAAGGCAGAATCTGCGGCTTACCTTGGGGATATGGGTTCACTATTTAAAATCATGAAACAGTTGACGAACAGGAATTTCCCCGCCAACCACTTGGTGAGAGATGTCACTCCTTAAAATGAGTGAACACCAGTTGCGACGAAGGAAGGAATACTTCTCTGATATTTTAAACATCTTGTCAGATGAAGATATTCCAGAAACAGAACAACTTCCAAACATCCAACCGCAACAATCCTCTATTAGGGACGATCCCCCAGATAAGGAAGAGATAGTTTCCGCCATTCGGTCAATGGCGGGAAGGAAAGCTCCAGGTATAGACGGACTACCAACCGAACTCCTCAAAGCGGACCCGGAAATAACAGCCGATATACTCTTCCCATTCTTCACTAAGGTGTGGAATGGGGGAAGATATCCGACTGAATGGAAGGAGGGCGTCATTGTGAAAATTCCGAAGAAGGGGATTGTGGCAATTGGCGTGGTATATGTCTAGTTACTGCCGTATCAAAAATTATGGCTAAGGTAATTCTCAATGGGATTAGTGATGTCGTCGAGAGCACTCTCGAAGTTTATCAGGCTGGATTCCGTAAAGGGTCGTCTTGTACCGACCACACAAATACCATACGGATAATATTAGATCAGTCAGCCGAAATGGATTCGCCACAATATCTCATGTTTGTGGATTTCGAGAAGGCTTTCGAAGGCTTTCGACAGCGTTAAGCGAGATTACATATGGAATGCTTTGCGTAGGAGAGGTATTCCAGATAAGGTCATAGCTATGATTAAAGAATCCTACGAAGATGCAAGGTGTCGCGTCTTGCATAGAGGAGAGCTGTCCGAGAGCTTTCCTGTGCGAACGGGTGTCAGACAAGGCTGCATATTATCACCAGCCCTGTTTCTGGTGGTAATAAATGACATCTTGAAAGCTGCACTGGAAGGTGGGGAAGGTAAAGGTCTTCAATGGAGACTATTTAACATCTTAAGTCACCTTGATTATGCTGATGACGTGTGTTTGCTTGCACATAACCGTTCGGACTTAGAGTCAAATGTTCGCTCGTTGCATTCTAAATGCAAAGAGGCGGGACTGAAAATAAATGTGCGTAAAAACAAGTACATGCACATGGGCTCGAATGCAAGCACACCGATTGTTCTTAACGGACAGGATGTGGAAGAGGTGCAAGATTTTTGTTATCTTGGAAGCATTGTCAGCATGGCTGGCAGAGCCGAAAAGAATATTGAGGCGTCAGGCCTTCGGTATGCTTTCCCTTTATGGAGGTTAACATAGATCTCCCTTCGCACGAAGCTGCGAGTTTTTGACGCATGCGTCAAATCCATGTTGTTATATGGTTGTACGACGTGGAAAGTGACCGTTCGACTTACCAAGAAACTACAAATTTTCGTGAACCAATGCCTCCGACGCATTTTAGGAATATTCTGGCCAGAAGTGATCTCCAACGACGAACTTTGGAGTACAACTCGCCAGACTAAAATAGGTATTGAGATTCAACGGTGAAAGTGGCAGTGGATCGGTCATACTTTGAGGAAACCAGAGCGAAACATCGCAAAACAGGCTCTGGATTATAACCCTCAAGGAAGCCGTCGGGTTGGTCGACCATGTAACACATGGAAGCGAGCAGTTGAGCAGGAGGCCAGAGGAATAAACAAGTCCTGGCAACAGCTTAAAGCCGATGCTCAGGATCGCGCCTTGTGGAAGAGAGTTGTTTCTGTCCTATGCCCCTATAGGGGGTCTTAACAGGAATTTGATTGATTGATTTGATGGGAGGGGGCAGAAGGAGTATTCGAATCAAAACCAAATTTTTCGACCTCAATGATATTTATAATAGTATACTTTCCAAAATTTAAAACTGATAGCTTTGACGGTTTTGAAGAAAAATAATTTAATTAAAATTCCGAAATTTCGTGAAATTTGTATGGAAGGGGTAGAAAGAGTGAGGTGAAGTTGATAGTTTTTTCCAAAATTTATTACAGTTGTAATAAAATTAATTATGGCGAAAATGGGTTCTTTTAGCTTTGCTAGTCGAAATGAAAACCGAATAAATGCATTTTTGAAAATTGTGCCTTTGAATAGGAGGGAGTAGAAGGAGTAAGGAATCAGATCAATATTTTTTGACGTTAATGATATTTACATCGTTATACTATAACTTAATTTTGTAGTCAATAGCTGAAATAGTTTCGGAGAAAAATCAATTTCGTTAAATTTCGAAATTTCATGAAATGTGTATGGGTGGGGTTAGAAGTAGTGGGGGGATTTAGCCCGTTCACATATTTAATGTTACTTTTTTGCTGAAAATGACATATGACAAATTTCAGTACGATAGGTCAAAGTGTTCGAAAGTAATGTTGTAGACAGAAGGACAGACAGACAGGCTTCCGTGGCGTAGTGGGCAGCGTGCTTGCTTTTCAGGTAGTGAGTTCGATTGCTACTGGCGATGAAAAATAAAATGAGCAAACGGTGTAAAAGTGAAACAGTTCCACTTCAAGAAGGCGAAGATACTCAGTAGACGGATTCTGTTCGCTTTCTATCATTCAGTCCCCTATCTTCTACAATGGCGCTACAGCCCAAATCGGGCCTTGGCCTCCTGATATTCAGGTTCCTTAACATTTTTCATTACCTTTTGTGGAAAGGTTGTTAGCCCTGTTAGCGCAAAACCCTCTTCCTACGAATTTTTCATTTTCGTAGATTGAGGTGACCAAGGTATATCCAAGCAGGCAATGTGCCGGAATTATATATTGCGCCGATCGGGATTTGAACTCACGACCTTCGCATTACAAGACCAACACACTACCTACTAGGCTATACCCTAGCTTCAGTCCCCTATAACATCCGTAAATGTTTGTCAGTAGCAACCAGTACAACTGAAAAATATATATCAGCTTCTCCACTCATTACGGTCGTTCTCACTCCTTTTCCCCTACCTTCCTAATCCCTTTCCTTCCATGGCTGTGTTTGTGCATTGCACATAAAGGCCGAAATTGCCTACAACACAGGTCATTCTGTAAAAATAAAAAAAGACAGACAGACGGACAGACAGTCACTCGGAATCGAGATTTTTGAGCGACAACAAATATTTCTGTAGCCTTGGCGGCTCTGTGCGAGCGTTATTTCCTAGCGTTACAAACGGTAAGGCTAACACAATATACTCTCAGATTTCATCTAGAGTATAAACAACAACGCATTAATAATTCAGAGCGCTGTTTTAGTGCAATAAAAATTACTTTTTAATGCGGTTTGTGACAATGGATGAGACATGGATCCATCAATACACTCCTGAGCAATGCTTTCTACATCTCAAGCTGGGCAGAACTGACGTAGCGGCCATCTTGAATGACTCCAGTGGGTATGACGTCATGGATTTTTCCATTTCACAAGACCACCTGTATTATTTTTCTACAAACTTGTCGTAAAAACACGTTGTGCCGAAAACAAGAAAAGACCATAATTAGTTCAAAGTAAGTACGAAAATATTACGCGAGTGCACACTTTTTCGTAATAACTAAAATTCTACAATTTTCTGTATGAAAATTAACCGGAGAACTCTGCACAATATGAGTGACAGATTTTCTTCGGTGTGAGAAGCCGAGATTTAACTTTGATCGCACTTTTTTCAATTAAAAATCCATTGCACTAATATCAACATGTCATAATTACATGCCGAGCACTATCAATAAAGTACCTTAGAAAGCTGAACTATCATTAACACTGCATTTAAGAATAAACGCGATTCTTACGAAGCCCGCCGTGTCTGCTCCATACAAAAGCGCTCGAATTTGTATGGAACCGTCATGTTTGTTATGACTCCAACGTGTTGTTGTTGGATTCAGTTACTTGGCTTTCTACTATAGAAGGCATTGTCCTGAGTCAAATCGGCAGTCAGCAGAGTGGTGAGAAGCCGGTGAAAGCCGCCCGAAGCGGAAAACGCAAACGTCAGCCGGGAGGGTTATGGCCTCAGTTTATTGGGATGCGTATCCTGAATATTATGTGGCGTTGTTGGTGCATTTGAAGCAAGAAATTGCCAAACAACGACCCCAAATAAAGAATTAAAAAGTGCTCTTTCACCAAAACAATGAACCGTGTCACAAGTCGATAGTAACGATGGCCAAATTGCACGAAATTAAGTTCATATTGCTTTCACACCCACTGCACTTTTCAGATCTGGCTCCCAGCGTATACTGCCTGTTCGCAGACCTCAAAACGTTGCTCCAGCGATAGACATTTGCGTCAAATCGTGAAGGCGTAGCTTATTTTTTGAGGGTTAAGCTAAATCGTTCTATGAAAAGGGTATCAAAATGTTAGAGCAGCACTGGAATGATTGTATCACTCTAAAAGGCGACTATGTTGATGGACAAAGTCGAATTTTGCCTAAAAGTTGATGTTTTATTAGTCATCCTATGAACTTATTGAGTGATGAGTTATATCCAATCATTATTGTAGTATACCTTCTGCAATTGAGTAATCAATCAATAAATATCGCATGTGTAAACTCATGAAAAATCGATAGTATCTTATTGTGTCGAAAGATAAATTTTACACAAATTTTCAAATTAAAAAAAAAATATCATCTGTCGGAACAAAAACAAAGCCTCATCTAAAAAAAATATTTTATTCAGATATAGGTATGTTAAAAATGCATCCCAATACTGAAGAGTACAGCTTTGAAATGTTTCTAACGTTTCGAAGAGAAAAAAATCACCAAGTTGTTTTATTAACCTATCATTCGAAGCTACCGACTAAACTTTTCTATAAGATCTATTATTCCTCGCATTGAGCTTTCAGCTAAGAAAACACCATAAAAATAATTTGAAAATAAATCTGTTTTCCAAGATCAAAAATCTCATCAAAAATCCTTAGAGTAGCAACTTTTAAAGTCATATAAATACGAAAATAATTCACACCACGTTTAAAGGATGCTGTAAATTTTGTCTAAGAACCTATAAAATTTTATGTTACCTATTTAATTGCAGCAGTTTCTATTCTACTTGAAACTCTACTTAAAATTACATTTATGTATACGGAATAGATTCTGGAAGAACAGCAGGAACAAAGATTCGACTTAATAAGATTGTCGTAAAATCAATCGTTTTCAAGGTCTAGATCTAAACAACTAAAATCAAGTTCACATCTTGAGAATATCAGTTTTTAGTAGATTCCCCATTTAATGAGCCTTCGCACCAAGGTAAAAGGACAAGTAAAGTGCCACTTCTTATGCTCAACTTGGATATATGAGCATTTCGAAAAGTGATAAAATCTGAGTGTGTGTGCATGTCTTTTCTGCGGATAATATAAAAGTCATATTTGTAATCCCTTGTGATTATGCTGAATTGCATAATCGAAAGAAAATGGTGTAAGAAAATTTGTAATAAGCTGAAGTGGTAATTTATTGATTACGAAAAGGTTGAAAGTTGTTCTTTAAAGCTTCAGTTTTATTTAAAAACAAAAAGTAGAATTTATAATAATTGTAGGAGTTCGTTCGTTAGATTATCAGATGAAGTATCGATGTTTTGATGTTTTGATTTTTTTTTTTTAATTTTTTTTTGTTTTTGTTTTGTAGTTTATGGCAATTGATATCCGTAAGACTATTTAAATAAATTGTCAACAAATCGGGTGAAAGTTTATTATTCTGGGGACAAGTTGCGGATGCGTGGAAAGTCAATATGCAGGTTAAAGTGGTTAGTGAAGACTAAGTGAAGGGAAGGGGTTGGGAAGGGCTGTTGTCAATTTAACACCTAATTGTGGATACGATCAATAGCTCCAATACATGTAATCAATATTTCAATAGTTTATGCAAGTTTGGGTTCTTTTGAGGAAAGGGTGGGGGGGGGGGGGGTGATAGAGAGGGTGGGTGGATTTTAATAGCTTTTTAATTGATTGCTTGAATCACGTCCAATATTCTCTGTATAAAATGTCAGTTTCGTAGACGAAGTTGCATAGAATTTTCATAAGATTCGGTGTATTTTACATTCACGAAACCAATCATTTGTATAGGAGGGTGGTAAGGGGATTGTAAGATTTGTGATGCAATTTTATTTCGTTTCTCTTGTAAGGTGCTCGTACGAAATTTAAAGTTCGTAGCTTTTAATTTGTTGGTTATTAGTTGATTTAACGATCTCAAAACTTTTGACGCAATTTTATTAGAATTATTTTGAAAAGTTATATGGGAGAGGGTAGGGGATTTTTGTTTTAAATGCATTTTGCAGATTTTCAAGTTTCTATCTTAAAATTTCATTCAAAAATGTTCAGTTTATGTTATGTTTATCGACAGCAAAATTTACAATTTGTATCTTTCACCAGATCCCTAAAAAAATCACTCAAAATTTCCCACTTGTTTTTTGTATTAAACATTTTGCTAGCAACTATATCATGATGTGAAAAAATTAATTCAATGCCTTTACTCGTTCTACCACTCCCCATACAATTTTATTTAAAATCAACGAATTTCTCTTTCATCTGTTTGCACCTGCGAAATTTGATCTTTTTATCTTTCACTAGAGCCCTAAGAACAATAAGGAAAATTTTGGACAGTTTGGCTCACCATCTCCTTCCTCTTACACCCCTTAATTTAAAAAAAAAATAGATTAAATAGCTCTACAATCTGACGAAATTTCAACTTAATCCAAAAATCCAATGCAGATAGGATTATGAGATGTAACGGTTTGGTATTTTGAAATTAATTCTTAAGTGTTTTTCGTTGCACACCCCTGACTCTCCTACTTTCAAATATTGACCTTCTTTAAAGTCAATAAAACTGGTACTCTGCACCACCAACAAAAAAAAATTCGGCCGAGAATTTTTTTTTAGCTCAATCTTTTCGGACCCCACAGGAAACAAAAAATAATTTTGTTTTGCTTTTTTCCCCAATAAATCGGCATGTTGAGTTTTTATCTGCCTTCATAGTGGAGATATTAGCAAGTGCAGTTTCTAACTCCTTTCCACTTTTCCACCTAATACTCCCAAAATTTAGGTAATGGAACTCACTTGCCCAATCTACCAAAATCAGCATTTGAAATCCCACGTAAGCTCATCTTGTCCCTAAACTTATAAAGTTGCGTCCCACTTTTTGCCAGATATTTTTATGTAACACAGTGATTTTAGAACCGATAACTCTTTTGGCCCCGTAATTCGCTACCACCTTAATCTGCATATAACCGGGTATCATTGAAGACCCTGAAATCCTATTGCAGGATATAAAGCTGCAAAATAACCTTTCTACGGAGGTATGGAAGCTTTTCCATAGAGAACAAAAAGATAAGGGCCAACTTCTTGTTCTCGGAATCGACCAAAGCTCCATGGAAAGGTTGTCTGTAGCGAAAGGTTTCGCGGTTTCTGGACTCAACAAGGTTCACTTCAAATTACCGAAACCAAACGCGGCCAACTTCAGGAGCCGGCAAACTGAGAGTGGTCCAAGCCAAAGCCAATCTACATCACAGTAGAGCGGCGACCGCCACTCTCCAACACCTCTTAAGAGGTTACTCTGATGTTGCACTTGTCCAGGAACCGTGGTTGAGTGGCTCTAACCACATTCTAGGATGGTGCAATAAAACTTTTACGGTCCTTCACGGACCCCAAACAGGTAAGCTACGGACATGTGTCGTTGCGAAAAAAGCACTAAAATTAACTTTAAATCCGCAATTCAGCAGCCCAGACCAAACAACGACGCTTTGGGAGAGGTCTTTTAACGGAACACCGAAGCCAGTTAAGCTGGTTTCATCATACCAGCCATACGACGCAAGGGTTGTTCCAACGACTGACCTGTGCCAGCTTGTCCAGTCCAACACAGGGGACTTGGTAATAGGTTGTCATGCCAATGCCCATCACACCTACTGGTCTAGCACAGACTGCAACGATCGCGGTAAGTCAATTTTAGAATTTCTTAGCATGAACAATCTAAATGTTTGTAATGTTGGTAACAGTCCCACCTTCATAAATAGAGCAAGAAGCGAGGTTATCGACCTGACTCTTGCAACTAACTCTAAATCACTAACGGTCCACAACTGGGAAGTTTCGAAAGAACCATCCTTGTCAGACCACATGTGGATAAGATTTGAAATAGTGGGATCAACAAAAAATAGCCGGTTGTACAGGATCCAGTAAGAACTGATTGGGTTAAATATCAGGAGCTAATAAACCAAAGACTACCAGCAATAGTTCCTTACCCAATAAAAACAACAGATTCCTTAGATAAAAGAGTGGGTATGTTAACAAATATACTAACAAACTCATACAAGAGTTCCTGCCATCAGAAGTCCGCCAAAGATAGTAAGAACACTGTCTGGTGGAATAACGATCTCGATATCCTGAAAAAACGAGCAAAGAAACTCTTTAATAAAGCTAACTCCAGAAAACTTGACACAGACTGGGACAAATACAAAGCAGCACTTACACTGTAAAAAAACAGCTAAGAGCCGCCAAACGAAATTCGTGGAAGGGATTCTGTGAAGAAATCGATAACGTCAACGAAACTGCTAGGATAAAGAGGACCCTATCCAAATACCCATATATGCCTGAATTACTGGATAAAGGCAATGGTTCATGGACGGGGTCTAGCGGCGAGTCACTTGAACTTTTAATGCAAACGCATTTCCCTGGTTGCTTTGAGCCCCCACCAAAAAGTTCATGTGCCGATTGCATTCTAGCTAACTCAGAACTAGTAGATACAGTCGTGTGACACCAGGAAACATAGGAATGGCGTTCAGTTCCTTCAAACCTTACAAGTCACCAGGGCTGGACGAAGTCTATCCCGCAATGATCCAGAACGCGGACAAAACAATAATTCAGTACCTGGTAGACATATATAAAGCATGCATCAGTCTTTCTTACATACCGAAGTTATGGCAAGAGGTTAAGGTAGTTTTCATACCTAAACCAGGTAGAGCCTCCCACAACATCCCGAAGGCTTTTCGACCCATCAGCCTGACTTCGTTCCTTCTTAAAGGCCTAGAAAGTCTGGTGGACAGCTACCTGCCGGCAAATCTGAACCTCTCGGTTAGATGCCCCCACCAACACGCCTATCTGAAAGGTAGATCCACTGACACCGCCTTGCATGTGACGGTAGCCGCCGTAGAGAAAGCTTTCCATCAAAAAGAGGTTGCACTCGGTGCCTTCCTAAACGTGGAAGGAGCGTTCAATCACGTCAACATTGATGCCATACTTGAGGCCTTGCGCAGCCATAGTGTGGAACCTCTCCTGACTGCATTGATAGCAAAGCTTCTTCGTTCACGGAAAATCGTACCACGAATGGGTGAAGAGACAAGGAAAGGCTCTGTTCACAAAGGAACGCCACAGGGCGGTATATTATCACCTCTCCTGTGAGTCTTAACAGTGAATGAACCCCTTTCCATCTTAAATCAGAACGGCTACCCCACAATAGCATATGCAGACGATCTTGTCATCATGCTAACTGGTAAGTTTGAGCAAGTTCTAGGAGACCTCATGCAATCCGCTTTACAACTGTTAGATAGCTGGGCACTAGATAAAGGACTTACTATTAGCCCACAAAAAACAGATCTGGTCCTCTTCTCCAGAAGAAGAAGACCATATGTTTTCAATCCACCAAACATTCGAGGAATCAATATGGTCCTCTCGAATCAAGTTAAATATTTAGGTCTTCTTGATTCTTGATAGCAAATTATCCTGGATGGCCAATATTCAGGAACGAGCAAAAAAGGCTACGGTAGCCTTCTTCGCTTGCAAGAAGACATTCGGTTTTTCGGCCTTAAGCCGCACCTCATCCACTGGATGTATACCAGTATTGTTAGACCAATTATTTGCTATGGTGCGCTGGTGTGGTGGTCGGCGGTGGTACTAAAAACCAACCTGGCACCCTTACAGCTGATCCAACGGATGGCATGTCTGTGCATAGCAGGTGCAGAACCACACCAACTGCAGCTCTGGAGGTCACTACCCCCACTTGATCTTTTTGTAAAACAAGCAGCGGGCCTGGCAGCCATTAGATTAAAAACCACTAAATCGTGGTCAGCGCCACAAATTTGTCATGGACAAATTCTAAACGTCATTAGAAACGCAAGCTCCCTTTTAGACCGCAAGTATGATTGCATGAACCAACCGCAGGTTGAGAAACGGAAGTTTCACATTAAGTTTCCTGAACGAAACGAATGGGCAACAAATACGATACTCAGCACCTGTATAGGTTCTCATCTCTATACGGACGGATCTAAAACTAGCCAGGGGACAGGTGCAGGGATTTATTCCCACGACCTCGACATCCAAACTTCATTTCATCTTCCAGAACACGCGACAGGGTTCCAAGCAGAAGTATTAGCCATTAACGAGTGTGCAAAAATTATTCTTGATAAGCAGAACAGTCTCGGAAATTGTTACATTTTCTCGCCTACCGGCCATAACGGAAGTTTTTCTAATTTGGATACCGGGTCATAGTAACCTGCTAGGTAACAAGGTGGCAGATACGCTTGCACGGCAAGGATCTGCTAACATCAATTCCACTAGGAAGTCAGTCGATGTAGCACCAACAGTGCTGAAGACTAGCTTCAAACAGACTATTTTGGATTCTTTCTTGGCGGCAGCTGGAAAGCTGTAAAACGGCCAAATCCTTTTGGGAAGAACCGAACAATAATATTACAGCTCAGCTGTTACAACGTAGTCGCTATAGTATCCGAACTATTGTCGGCCTGACCACAGGCCATTGCTTGCTAAGGCTGCACGCATTTAGGATGCGAATCGCGAGCGACAGCTTGTGCAGAGGTTGCGAGGAAGACGAAGAATCTATCGAACATTATCCTTGTCACTGTTCGCAAATCTCCAACAGTCGTCTCCTTTGTTTAGGCTCTAGATTCTTCTCAGAACTAGACGACCTCAGAGGCGTCCAACATTCGAGCCTGTTAAGGTTCGCAAACCGAACCAAGTGGTTAGATCAAGAGGAGTGACTTCCAACTTATAACTATGGGGGGAGTACAATAGGCCCAACTAGATGGCCTCAGTGCTTGTGGTTCCGTGCAACCACCCTCCTACAACCTTAACCTAAACCTAATCTGCATATTGACTTTTCAAGCATCCCCAACATGTTGCAAGAATAATAAATTTAAAGATATTTCATTTTAAATTTCGTTCATGAGACATTACCTGATGTAAGACTGATAACTTGCTTAGTGATTGAGAATTAAGTTACATTTTTATACTCTAATGAAATCTGAGAGTATATTGTGTTTGCCTTACCGTTTGTAACGCTAAGAAATAATGCTCGCACAGAGCCGCCAAGGGTACAAAAATATTTGTTGTCGCTCAAAAACCTCGATTCCGAGTGACCGTCTGTCCGTCTGTGCGTCTGTCTACAGCATAACTCTCGAACGCTTTGAGCTATCGTGCTGAAATTTTTTGTGTGTCATTTTTAGCAAAAAAGTAACTTTAAGTTCGTGAACGGGCCACATCCTCCTTCTACCCCCTCCCATACAAATTTCACGAAATTCCGAAATTTTCAAAAACTGATTTTTCTTTGAAACTATTTAAGCTATCGACTTGAAATTTGGGTTAAAGTATTATGATATAGATTTCATTAATATGACTGAATATTGATCCGATCCCGTCACTCCTTCTACCCCCTCCCATACAAATGCATAATTTTGAAAAATGCAGTTTTTCGATTTTCATCGAAACTAGCAAAGTTAGAAAAACCAATTTTTGCCAGAATTAATTTTATCATAATTTCAATCAGCTTTGAAAAAATTATCAACTTCACCTTACTCCTTCTACCCCCTCCCATACAAATTTCACGAAATTTTGATATTTAAACAAAATTATTTTTCTTCGAAACTGTTAAAGCTATCAACTTCATATTTTGCACAAAGTATAAAAATATAAATATCAATAACGAGAAAGAAATGTGTTTTGATCCGTACACTCCTTCTACCCCCTCCCATACAAATGTACAATTTTTGTTAAGTGCATTATATCGATTTCCATTGAAACTAGAAAAAGTATAAACTTAAAATTTTGCCAGAATTTGTTTTTTAACAATTGCAATAAATGCTAAAAAAAATTATCAGCTCCTCTTCACTCCTTCTACCCCCTCCCATACAAATATATTTATTATAAATTCAAGAAAAGCATTTCTCCTTCGAATTCGAAATTGAATCAAAGCGTGGTGATAAGGATGATGATAAGCAGTTTCAAAATCATCTTAAACACTCCACTTCCTCTGCCACCTCCTATACAAATGCCTCAATTTCTGGAAAACTATGTCCAATTGAAAATAATGAAAAATACAAACCTTAAATTCAGCACGAAATATTTTGCATACCACATTAGGTGTCATATCCAAAAATTACAAACCTTCCTCCTCTGCTCCTACCACCTCCCATACAAAAGTCACTATTAATTATTTAAAAGAATTGGAGGTGACATATTTTCCGGTACATTGAACTCTTTCTCATTTCATCTAGAGTATCATATGATTGGGCTTTACGCCCAATCATAATTCTTTTATGTTTTATGATACTTTTATCTTAAAGGCTAAAAATATACACAATTGCAACAGTGGTACAAGAACAGAATCAATTCATTAAAAACTCAGAAAAAATTATTCAAGTATGCCGAATTTCTCTCTTGGTATATTTTGCGAAAATTTCATTTATACTTCATCAAATTTTATTTTTAAAAACACGCAGAGATAAGAATCAAAGAAAACTTCTATCTATATAAATGAAATGCCATCAATCATCAACTATTTATAGCAATTTAATTAATTCTTATTAAATGTAAATATTTTTTAATCAAATTTTGATAAGAAGAAATAAATCCGCACAAAAAGACAGCAGAAAAATCAAAATTAAAAAAAAAAAAGTTTTCAACAAAAGAAAATTATTAATTAAAAGATAAAAGATACGCCGCCACCTGATAATGCATTTTCGCTCTATATAAAATCACTACTTAAAAATAGATTGTTCGTTTAAAATAAATCTTAATCGTATCGCGTGTATGTCAGTTTACTCGACATCAGATAATTAAGATAAGTTAAGTAATTAGCTATATTTGTACTTATATTATGAACATTTTATCTAACGGAAGTACATACGTCTGGAAGATTCCATAAAAAGATATAATCAGCTAAGAAAAATAGATATTGCTATGTACAAACACTTTCTTGTCTATAAGTCATATAAAAAAAATTACAAGTCGTGATAATGTCAGTTCGTTTTATGATGCCATACAAAAGATTACTCACGTGCTTTTCTTTAAAGACATGTGACGGGGTTTTTACAGGTGGTAAAATGCATGTAGAACAATAACTGGTTTTGACGGAGCTTTGAACTAGACTCTTAATTGAAAAACTGGTTTTCAGGAAATACATAGTATCTTATATCAAAGCTAAGATAGTAAACTTCATCCTGCATTCATGCTATCTGTTGTGTTAATCTCATGCACATATTGGCAATATATTTCAATCCAATCATTTCCGGTTTTATGCCTGGGTTGACGAACCTAAAGCTTTAATTCAGAGAAATGTTTAACACTTGATTTTTAATTTAGTATTCAATTCTACTAAAATGTTGTTCAAGTGATATTTATTTATTTATTTATCATAACAAGACAGTTTATATAATAGTAATAAATTGCTTAATTTAATTTAATTTAGTATAACCTAATATAGTTAAATTTACCTTAATTAATTAACACATTTTGATATATTTATATGATATATGATAGTCACTGACGGAAGGGTCAAGCGGGGTGTGGGGACCTTATAAAACGGAGCGTAGACTCAGTTTATATGTCAGCTTATTTATTGGGGTGTATAGTGTGCGCAGAATTTGTTAAATACTCTACAGCATCTGTTAATAGGTTCATTTTGTCCGTAATCTGTACGATGTTGATATTCCTTGAGTGGTTGTGAATGTCTTGTCAGCCTGACATTGTCATTGAGTGTGAACTTATTTGAGATATGGCTAACCTAATATCGCCATTCAAAGCATCTAAGGTAAAAGAGGATGTGAGCATAGTTCTTCTAGAATCAAGAGGTTAAAGATTTAATAATTGGAGCCTAATTGTGTAGGGTGGAAGGTTTTCAAAGTCCCTAGGATCATACATATCCCTAAGAGCAAAAAGAAGGAATTGCTTTTGGATTGACTCTATTCTGTTGCTGTATAATTGGAAGAAGGGGTCCCAAATGGGACATACATACATATTCCAGAATAGGGCGGATAAGAGAACAGAATAAAGATTTGGTGACCCATACATTCTTAAACTCTTTGGATCTTCTCTTAATGAACCCAAGAAGTTTATTGACTTTTGAAATTTTTCGATTATAGCGAGGTTTGAAGCACAGTTTATTGTCCAGTAGTAAGCCGAGGTCCTCAATTTGATCAACACGGTGTAGTTGAGTTCCACTTGGGATGTAGTCATGGTGATATAAGGATTATTTACGTGAGTAGCTTATCACGTGGCATTTACTGACATTAAGCTCTAATTTGTTCTGACTGCACCAATGATCTAGCGCAATAAGCTTGGATTGCAGGAATGCAGCATCTGCGGACGAGGTTATGGCATGATATATTTTCAGATCATCAGCGTACATCAGATGTGAAACATTATCCAATACTTCTGATAGATCTGAAATGAAGACATTAAATAAGAGAGGTCCCAAGTGACTTCCTTGGGGTACCCCAGAGGACACTAATATTTCCTTGGAAATAAAACCTTGAAACTTAACAAATTGAGTTCTATCACTAAGATAGGATTTAAGCCAGTCAAGTAAGGATCCTGTCACACTAATTTTTCTTAACTTTAAAATCAGGACATTGTGATCAACTCGGTCGAACGATTTGCTAAAGTCTGTGTATATTGTGTCGATTTGATTCCCACTTTCAAGTGCGCAGAGCATATCAGATACAAGAATCATGAGATTCGTTCTGGTCAAGCGACCTTTTCTAAAGCCATGCTGCTCGTCATTAAGAATAGGGTTGATCATACTGGTCAATTTATCGCAGATAATTTTTTCAAATAATTTCGGTATAGCTGATAAAATTGCTATGCCTCTGTAGTTCTCAACTTTTCGTTTGTCTCCATTCTTGTGGATGGGTGTGAGATGCGACGAGGGGGAAGTTCCTAATGACAGTGACTTGTTGAAGAGAAAATGTAAAGGTGTTAAAAGTTGATGGGCACACTTTGATAAAAATAGGGGAGGAATAAGATCAGGACCTGGACCTTTTTTGATGTCAATAGACAATGAGATATTGTCAACAAGTGCAGGAACCGAAATGTTGGGTTCACTGTGGGTTGAATCTGACTGGGCACCAAAAACTTCTTGAAAACGGTCAGCAAACATATCGCATATATTACGCCGGCAGGAAGATTGCGTGATTCCATTCAACATGGTTACGGGATAACCCGAACTTTTTCGTTTTGTATTAACAAATTCGAAAAATCTTTTTGGATCTGTTATAATATCTTCACCAATTTATTTTACATAACACTCATAATCCCGGGACTTAGAAGAGAACTCTGAGGCCAGCGTGTCATATTTTCTCTGAAGATTCGGAGTAATCAAGTTTCTTAAATAGTTTATTTCTTCTATTCCACAGTGATATGAGGTTTTTATCTAACCAGGGTTCTGAAACTTTGTCTTTTTGTTTTATTACAGGGACATAATTATCGACAATTTTAAAGATCACATCATAGAACGATGTTATGGCATTGTCAAGATCATTACATGAGAAAAGGGATGTCCAGTCTGTCGAAAACAGTTCGTTATTAATGCAATTGAAATCAGCATTACGGAAGTCAAATACAATATTATTATTGTAAGAGTGAACCAAATTAGTGTTGTTGCAGGGTAGTTCTAATTTAGTTTGCAGAGACATGGTTAGTCAAAAAGTTTTTTGGATTTAATAATATGTACAGGAAAATATATATTAGATATGTGGATTTAATTTAAGTTTCAAATATGAGAAAAGTTAGATACGAGTTAAACTAATAGTTAATATCCATGCAGATGCAACATGTTTTTGTCGACGCAATCTCAATGCCATGCAAAATATAGTAAGAAAGAAGGGGATGGACAAGGAAGGGAGGAAATATTTTTACCTGAAGGAATTCTAGCACTTAATACAGGTACAAGTACCAAGTTTCTGTCAAATCGAGTTCCTAACATTTTAGGTATCGCCAAATCAACAAGTCAATCGAAAAGAAAATGCAAACTATGGACAAAATTCAGCTGTGTGCTGTCATAAAGTTCCTTACCAAGCAAGGAAAAACGCCACAAATCATTTTAGAAGAATTGTCATCTATTCACGGGGGTCTTGCCCTGAAAAAAAAAACCATAATTTTTAAGTGGCATAGTTTATTCAGACAAGGCAGAAAGTTAATTGAAGACGATAAACACTCGGACCGGCCAATTGAGGCCAATTCCTCAAATATCGTCGAAAAAGTGGAGAAACTTGTTTTCGAAGATGCTCGTTTAAAGAAGAAACAAATCGCGAAAATGGTTGGAGTATCAGATACAACTATTTTGAATATCCTCCACGATCATCTCGACATGTCTCAAGTCCGCGCAAGATGGGTACCAAGAATGTTCGCAGCGGCTCAGAAAAAATAGCGCGTCGAGTGTTCACGCGAATTTTTGTATCTCTGTAGCGAGAACAGGGATGAAATTATGACGCGGATTGTTATTGGAGACGAAACTTGGAATCATCATTATGAACCTGAATCAAAGCAAGAGTGGCAGTGGCTCCGTAAAGGCGCTTCACCCTCCCTCTCCCCCAAGTAGTTCAAGGTCTCACAATCCGCCGGAAAAATCATGGCCACTATTTTGTGGGATTCCGAAGGCGTTTTGATGCTCGATTACAAAGAAAAGGCCAAAATATCATAGGGAGATACTATGCCAACCTACTGCAAAAATTAAAGGATGCCATCAAAGAAAAAAGAAGACGAAAGTGAACTCGAGGTGTATTGCTTTTGCACGTCAACGCACCTTTTCACAAGAGCCACGTTACAATAGCTGCCCTACGTGAAGTCGACAATTTAAAAAGAGGGTTGTGCGAAGGGTTAACAACCCTTCCACAATAAGTAATGAAAAAATGTTAAGGAATCTGAATGTCAGGAGGCCAAGGTCCGATTTGGGCTGTAGCGCCATTGTAGAAGAAGAAAACATTTTTTACAAGGAGTGTGAGAGATGTGATAAATGTATTAGGCTTAAGGGAGAATATATTGAAAGGAAAAAATAATACATAACTTATCTACTTTTACTTCCTTCCCTGTCATTCCGCGAAATTTTTAACCTCCCCTCTTATAAATCTATACATATTAATATAATTGTAGTGTCTGTCTGTTATTTGCTTACAAATGGCTATAAGTTAGTTTTTTGAGTTATTTTAGCATTAACTAAGCATAAAAACACATTTTTGAAATTTTTGTCTGTCTGTCCGACCGCTTTTCACGCACAAACGGCTGAACCGATTGTAATGAAACTTGCACAGTTTGTTAGGTGTTCATCGAAATGAAATCTGTTTTTGGTTTCATTTCACTCCCCTCACGCCTTCTACCCCCTCCCATACAAAGTGACTCATTTTCAAAATATATATTAATCGAATTCTCTTGGAAACTATAAAAGCTATTAATTTGAAATTTGGAATATATTATTTTTATTATAAATGCAGTCTTTTGGTCTACAAATTGTTTGAGTTTCCTCACTCCTTTCATCACCTCCCATACAAACTACACTTTTTCATGAATCACTTTACACCAAATTTCTCAGTACGTGAAACTTCCATCGAGCAAAAATGTTGTATTAAATCCTTAATTAACATTATTATTAATATCCGGGAAAAATGAACCGATTAGCTTCACTACTTCTACCCCTCCCATACAATGTAACACAGTTCCACGACTTCGCAAGAATTTGATTTTCTCGAAAAATCTGAATGTTACTAATCTGAAATTTAAAATATATCAATTGCATGATGATTATAGTTGTTTTCCAAAAATTCACCAAAATCCCCCTTCTCCTTCCACCACCTCCCATATAAACCGCACTTATTCATGAAATACTCTAAACAAATTTTCTCAGTACATTTAAATTTCATCGAGGTAAAAATTTGAACTTAACTCTTAATTAGCATTATTATTAATATCGGGAAAAAAATTAACTAAGTAGTTTCACTCCTTCTACCTCCTCCCATACAATGAGACACATTCCACGACTATATAGCAATTCGGTTTTCTTGAAAAGTGTGAATGATACATATCTGAAATTTAAAGTATAGCAATTGCATAATAGTTATAATTGTTTCTCGAAAAATCACCAAAAACTCCCCACTCCTTCTACCACCTCCCATACAAATTGCACAATTTCATTAAATTCAATGCACTAAGTTTCTCAGTTCCTACTCAATTTTTGAAGCTTAAATTTGGTACAAAACATTTTTATAGCTACTCTAGCATGATGTGAAAAAAATTAGTTCAGTGCTGTCACCCCTTCTACCACTCTCCATACAAAATTTCTTAACACCGCAAAAATTTCGATTTCATCTATACATAGTATCGTATGATTGGGCTTTACGCATAATCGTAGTCCTGTTATGTTTTCAAGCTTAATGTTATTTTATTTGTTTTTTTTTTTTTAATAATACCAGCTACAATTATTCACATGTCCTTAACGCTCTTCAACACGTATATGATCTCGAATCACGGGTTTGATTTGATCACGAGCCTGTCCCATAAAAATGGGAGTATCATGCTTTCATTTTTAATAATTTATGGTTCTGATTCCAACAATATACAAACCAGAGCCATTAAAGTAAGCAGATTATATATCCAACATAATGTATTACTAGGGTTTAGGTTTAGGTTGTAGGAGGGTGGTTGCATAGAACCACAAGCACTGAGGCCATCTAGTTGGGCCCATTGTACTCCCCCTATAGTTATGAGTTGGAAGTCACTCCTCTTGCTCTAACCACTTGGTTCGGTTTGCGAACCTTAACAGGCTCGAATGTTGAACGCCTCTGAGGTCGTCTAGTTCTAAGAAGAATCTAGAGGCTAAACAAAGGAGACGACTGTTGGAGATTTGCGGACAGTGACAAATATAATGTTCGATAGATTCTTCGTCTTCCTCGCAACCTCTGCACAAGCTGTCGCTCGCGATCCTAAATGCGTGCAGCCTTAGCAAGCAATGGCCTGTGGTCAGGCCGACAATAGTTCGGATACTGTAGCGACTACGTTGTAACAGCTGAGCTGTAATATTTTTGTTCGGTTCTTCCCAAAAGGATTTGGCCGTTTTACAGCTTTCCAGCTGCCGCCACCCCGCCAAGAAAGAATCCAAAATAGTCTGTTTGAAGCTAGTCTTCAGCACTGTTGGTGCTACATCGACTGACTTCCTAGTGGAATTGATGTTAGCAGATCCTTGCGGTGCAAGCGTATCTGCCGCCTCGTTACCTAGCAGGTCACTATGACCCGGTATCCATATTAGAAAAACTTCCGTTATGGCCGCTAGGCGATTTAAATTGTGTCTACAGATGGACACTAGTTTGGATGTAGTCCTGTAGGATTGGAGTGCCTGAAGCGCAGCCCTGCTGTCCGAGAAAATGTAACAATTTCCGAGACTGTTCTGCTTTTCAAGAATTATTTTTGCACACTCGTTAATGGCTAATACTTCTGCTTGGAACACTGTCGCGTGTTCTGGAAGATGAAATGAAGTTTGGATGTCGAGGTCGTGGGAATAAATCCCTGCACCTGTCCCCTGGCTAGTTTTAGATCCGTCCGTATAGAGATGAGAACCTATACAGGTGCTGAGTATCGTATTTGTTGCCCATTCGTTTCGTTCAGGAAACTTAATGTGAAACTTCCGTTTCTCAACCTGCGGTTGGTTCATGCAATCATACTCGCGGTCTAAAAGGGAGTTTGCGTTTCTAATAACGTTTAGAATTTTTCCATGACCAATTTGTGGCGCTGACCACGATTTAGTGGTTTTTAATCTAATGGCTGCCAGGCCCGCTGCTTGTTTTACAAAAAGATCAAGTGGGGGTAGTGAGAGAATCACCTCCAGAGCTGCAGTTGGTGTGGTTCTAAGGGCACCTGTTATGCACAGACATGCCATCCGTTGGATCAGCTGTAAGGGTGCCAGGTTGGTTTTTAGTACCACCGCCGGCCACCACACCAGCGCACCATAGCAAATAATTGGTCTAACAATACTGGTATACATCCAGTGGATGAGGTGCGGCTTAAGGCCCCATCTCAAACCGAATGTCTTCTTGCAAGCGAAGAAGGCTACTGTAGCCTTTTTGCTCGTTCCTGAATATTGGCCTTCCAGGATAATTTGCTATCAAGAATTAGACCTAAATATTTAAGTTGATTCGAGAGGACCATATTGATTCCTCGAATGTTTGGTGGATTGAAAACATATGGTCTTCTTCTTCTGGAGAAGAGGACCAGTTCTGTTTTTTGTGGGTTAATAGTAAGTCCTTTATCTAGTGCCCAGCTATCTAATAGTTGTAAAGCGGATTGCATGAGGTCTCCTAGAACTTGCTCAAACTTACCAGTTAGCATGATGACAAGATCGTCTGCATATGCTATTGTGGGGTAGCCGTTCTGATTTAAGATGGAAAGGGGTTCATTCACTGTTAAGACCCACAGGACAGGTGATATTATTCCGCCGTGTGGCGTTCCTTTGTGAACAGAGCCTTTCCTTGTCTCTTCACCCATTCGTGCTACGATTTTCCGCGAACGAAGAAGCTTTGCTATCCATGCAGTCAGGAGAGGTTCCACATATGGCTACGCAAGGCCTCAAGTATGGCGTCAATGTTGACGTGATTGAACGCTCCTTCCACGTTTAGGAAGGCACCGAGTGCAACCTCTCTTAATGTAAATATTATTTTTAAAATTTCAGTTCGGCAGTTTTTATACTTCATAATCGACAAATGCTAAAGTTAGTTACGAGGGCGGATCGGTAATGACGTGTAAAAATGAAGAAGGAGGGGGTAGGTAAGGAATTTGGTATTTTTTTTTACCTGCTTCATCCTTAAAAAGATTACCTGCAAAGGCTTAGCCTGATACCTTTTTTAGTTTTTGTGAAACTGCTGTCTAAGCAAGTCAACTTTTAATAAATTTTAAAAATGGATAAAAACGAATTTCGTGTGTTGATTAAACATAACATTTTAAAAGGGAAAACAGATAAAGTAACCAAAGAATGGATAAATATTATGGGGACTCTGCACCATCGATTGCAAAGATTTAGAAGTGGTTTCAGGGTTCGAGCATGGTCGTACGAGCACAGAGACTATACAAAGTCCAGGTCGTTCAAATGAGGTCACCATGCCAGAAATGATCGACAAAATCCATGATCTCGTGCTAGGAGATCGTCGAGTAAAAGTGCGTGAGATAGCTAAGGCAGTAAGCATCTCATATGAATGTGTTTGGAATATTTTGAAAAATCATTTGGACATGCGGAAGCTATCCGCAAGATGGCTGCCGCGTTCGCTCACAATCGACAAAAAACGCAATCGTGTGACAACTTCATAGCACAATTTGCAACTGTTTCAACGTGATCCAAATGAATTTTTTCGTCGATTCATAACTGTTGATGAAACATGGATCCACCACTACACTCCAGAAACCAAACAACAGTCAAAACAATGGATGGAAGCCGGTTCAAGCGCACCGAAGAAGGCAAGAAGGCTGGAAAGGTTATGACGACAGTATTTTGGGATTCCAAAGGAATAATTTTCATCGACTACTTGGAGAAAGGAAAAACAATAACGGGAGCATATTATACTCAGTTATTGGATCGACTGAATGCTGCAATCAAGGAAAAACGGCCGCATTTGGCGAAGAAAGAAGTGCTGTTTCATCACGGTAACGCTCCTGCTCACATGTCTGCTGTTGCAGTGGCAAAATTATTGGAATTACACTACGAATTTCTTCCTCACCCACCGTATTCTCCAGATTTGGCCCCGTGTGACTTTTTCTTATTTCCAGACAGAAAAAATGCTTGCTGGAAAGAGATTCACCACGAATAGTGACGTCATCAATGAAACCAACGCATATTTTAAAGGGTTAGAGAAATCTTATTATTTGGAAGGGATCTAAAAATTGGAAAAACGCTGGACTAAGTGTATCGAGCTAAAAGGGGACTATGTTGAAAAATAAAATAAATTTTTGCCGAAGAAATTTTGTTTTCTTCATTTTTACACGTCATTATCGATCCGCCCTCGTAAACTACAGCATTTTTTTTTTAAAACACAAAAATGTTTATATTTTGGAACCATATGGGTAACATACAGCTCTACGGCCTGATGTGGGTAGATTTTTGTTAGGAATGGAAAGAGACAGGGAGGGCCTGAAGAAAATCACTGCAGATACAATATAATATCTCGACAATCTTTTAAAATACCCAGATGAAACTTGCAATATGACAAACATATTTGTAAATAAGAGTAGCGGGTAGAAATGGGGAGAATTTCAAAACTGGTGAACTTTTTAAAACTTCAAACCATCATATCTCAAAATGTTTATTCACTGCTGTATCCAAGAGTAGCTATGGTAATTCTCAGAAGGATTAGTGACGCTGTAGCGAGCACTGCCGAAGTTTATCAGGCTGAATTGTGTGTGTCGTCTCTTAGCTTGCCATAAAAATAATATTGAAGCTCTGCTGACAATCCTTCCGAGGTTACAGAAATCTTACACCTCTCTCGCATCTTGTTCGTTAAAGTACTTGGTTTTAAGCAAATTAATTTTCAGTCCTGCCTCTTTGCATTCCTCCACTGAAGATCTTTACCACCCTCATATTCTAGTTTCAAGAAGTCATTTATTATCACAAAAAACAGGTCTGGTGATAATATGCAGTCTTGTGAAACGCCCGCTCGCAAAAGAAAGCTTACGGGCAGCTCTTCTTGTTCTCTATGTAAAGGTGTGCTTATACCGAATGGGTAGAGCCAATCATGCCTAAGCTAAGCAAAAGCTCTCCTTGTGAAGGCGCGAAAAAAGAAGTTCAAATTTTGTACGCACATACACCCATGTAATACCATGCTAAAACAGCTACACATAAAAATGGAGCAGTTGTTAGCATAAAGTGTTTGAAATGTAGTGAAAAACATAACAGAAATATGATTGGGTATAAAGGCCTTAAAATGTGATCCTCTTCTCTAATTAAACCCCTACGCAATCTTTTTCATCTATCTTACTCTTCCGGGTGTTTTACACAATTGTGCAAAGTTTCGAATGTTCAGCCAATTCCCAAGAGCAAAGCAAACCTCGCCAAGTACCGCCCAATAGCCATATCTTCAGTGCTCTCGAAAGTAATGGAAATTGCTGTCAATCGCAAAATTGTTCATTATCTCGAGAATAAACAGCATATCCACGATCGCTGATACGTTTTCCGTTCTGGAAGGTCGACGGGAGATCTTTTGGTCTATCTGACAGAATGTTGGAACTCCTGCTTGCACAAATACGACGAAGGTCAAGTTCTTGCACTTGACATTGCAATAGCTTTTGACAGAGTTTGGCACGAATGTCTTCCTGTTAAGCTCAAGGCCATTGGCCTCGTTGTTTCCTTTATTCAATGGATTGAGAGTTGTCCAATCGCACTATACTAGTCGTATTAAATGGCGTTACTTCTCCTTCTTCCCAATCAACTCCAGTTTCCCTCAGGGTTCTGTCTTATCGCTCACTTTGTTCTTAGTAATTATTAATGACCTTTTGCTTTCTACTCTCAATCCAATCCATAGTTTTGCAGATGACAGTACTTTAAATAACACCTTCGAACTCGACTCCGCTACGGAGTCCCACAAGCAATCTGTTGCTTTCAAACGCAGAGAGGCAGGAAAAATAGAGTAAATTCCAACGCCACCAAAACACACACCTGTCATATGTCTCTTAAGCGTGATGTTCCAGCGGCGTCGTCTAATTTAGCCTTTAATGGCGTACCAATTAGCTCTTTAGATGAATTTATCTTATTAGGCGTAAATTTAAATAACCATCTTGATTGGAGCAAACACATCTTTGATGTTGGCCTTGATACCTTCAAACTCCAAGGTATTCTTCGCAAATGCAAAAAATATTTTACGTCTAACGACTTAGCAACTATCTACAAGGCATTCATTCGACCTTATTTAGAGCGCGATTCACATTATGGGCTTGCCCTGCTCGATCAAATCCAAAAACATGCGTTCCAACTGATTGGAGATGAAACTGTTACGGATTCTATTCTCCCTCGAGAATTGTAGGAACGTCGAAGTACTCAGCATTTACCAGGGGTGTAAATATGAAACCGGAATTTGATCATAGAGGGCCTCACTGGTCAATATGGTTATTGTGAACACGCGTCAGTGGCGCCATTTTCTTGTTTCGACATTGGACAAAGATTGTCAACTCCTAACACTTCAAGTTTGATACGACAGAATAGTTTTTAATAACAGTGAACATGTCAAACTTTGTACCGCGAAACTACGATTTGCGGACAGCTTTAATTTTCTGTTACCATTTGAAGAAAACTGCTGCTGAATCGCATCGAACGCTTGTCGATGCTTACGGTGATCATGCTCTTGGTACATCACAGTGCTTTGAGTGGTTTAAAAAATTCAAAAGTGGAAATTTTGAAGTGAGAAACGAAGAACATGGAAAACCACCGAAAAAATTTGAAGACAGCAGATTGCAAGCATTATTGGATGAGGACGACGCTCAAACGCAACAACAACTGGCAGGTCAGTTAAACGTAACACGAGCAGCCGTCGCCATATGTTTGAAAGCCATGGGAAAGATCCACAAGATGAGAAAATGGGTCCCACATGACCTCAACGAAAGACAGCAGGAAAACAGAAAAACCACTTCTGAAATCCTGCTCGCCAGATACAAAAGAAAGTCATTTCTCCATCAAACTGTGACTGGCGATGAAAAGTGGATTTATTTTGAGAATTCGAAGCGGAAAAAATCAAATTTAACTATATTCTTAAATAAAGGAAAAGAAGAAGCTAAAGAACCAAGTTGGAGTCGATCATGGTTCATGGTTCGATCATGGTTCCTTTGCATTCTAAGCATCGGAGAGTGATGGTATACATCGAGAGAGGCTCGTGGAGAATTGAAGATGTCTGAATTCCTTGTTGAGACTATTCCTGGTCTAAAGTTCAGGTCGTCACAGAGGTGGGTATTGAAGCTTGAAGAGGAAGCAAGCATCGAGGAAGGTCCGCCTTAAATGCAGTGGCTGTAGGTGAAGTACTTCAAGTCTGCCATTGTAGTCGATATGAGACTTCCTTAATCTGTAGAAAATGGTTCGAGTAAATCTACGCTGAACAGATTCGATGGTCCGAACATGGGAAGAATGGTGTTGGTTCCAGACGGTGGAACAGTATTCTAAAATACTACGGACGAGTGTGGAAAATAGGAGAGCAGCTGTTCCTGGACGGTTAAACTGGATTGTCGTGCGGAGGACGAAACCAGCAAGTCTGTATGCCTTATTAGTAATTTCGAAGAAATGATTGACGAATTTAAGTTTGCGATCAAAGACTACCCCTAGATCCTTTATTGTGGTTACTGCTGTAAGGAGGGATCCATTTATAAAGTAAGAGAGAACAGAGGAGGTAGTCTTATACGAGTACTCCATAGTAAAACACTTTTCTATGTTCAAAAAGATATCGTTGTTTGAGCACCAACGAGAGACAGCAGACAAATCAGCCTGGAGAATCATGCCATCAGAAACGGAGGAAATTTCCCGGAACAATTTGAGGTCATCAGCGACTAAGAGACAGTTCGAAGATACAAATTGGGGCAAATCATTTATGAAGAGAGTAAATAATAGAGGACCAAGGATCGACCTCTGCGGGACATCAGAGTTAGCAAGAAACTCAGTAGAGAAGTATCCGTTGAACGTATTTCGGAGGCAACGATCCGTAAGGTATGAACTGAACCAGTTCAGAAGAGAGCCAGAGACATCGTACCTTTCAAGTTTTGAGGTTAGAATTTTACAATTAAAATCTAGAGTATAATTGGAGGACACGGTCTTCGGATCGAGACGATTGGAGGGGACAACTTCAGGAGGCCAGGGCTCGATTTGGGCTATCGTGCCATTGATAATGAGATATATCCCGCAAGCACTGCGCTGGAATTATTCGTCGACTGAATGTTGAGTAGTCTTACAAATATTCAAACAATTTTTGAATCTAAGGTTAAAAATTTCAAAGTTTTGCCAAATATTTAAGAATATTATAAAATTATTGGCGTA
The DNA here is from genome assembly GCA_963669355.1 of Chorisops tibialis. Classification (NCBI taxonomy): domain Eukaryota; kingdom Metazoa; phylum Arthropoda; class Insecta; order Diptera; family Stratiomyidae; genus Chorisops; species Chorisops tibialis. The sequence continues at coordinate 249,775,896 of OY770262.1, forward strand.
TTTGATGCATTTGATTCTCAATTTTGCGATATATTTTAAGAATTTTGAATCGCCAATTTAAATGCTCTTACGTCAAAAATTGTTTGACTTAATTTTTGGTCTTGCTTTGTTATTATGCTTATTTATTTTATTACTTATACCGCGGTACAAACGAAAGAAGTTGTCTACAATTCGAGTTTTTGTATCTTTAAAATTTAAAATATTTTAGATTTTAGAGCTTCTGCAATTTGAGATTTTAAGTTTAGAGTTTTTTTTTATACTCGGAGAGTTAGTTTTTGGAATTTTGGTATGCGAAATTATGACAAAATTATTAGTGTTGAAAGGGACGGATTTAGCCTATTGACTGGATGGTGAGTTGATCGACCACGTAGCACATGGTAGCAAGTAGCAAGTGAAAAGGGAACTAGAAGAACAAACAAGCCCTGGAGATGAATATGGCCATCGGAAGATAACGGTTCCTGTTCTATACACCCATAAGGGGTTCTAACAGGTAATTGATCAATTGATTAAAATCCATCCATAAAAAATAAATTTTCTTTAAATCAATGAAAGTTACAATATGAAAACGAGCGCTCCCCAATAGTTTAATGTAAATTAATGTTAGTGGTTAGAAAATAATTTCTACCACCACAAACTTCTTACTTCCCGTACTATACCAATAATTAATATCTTATGAAAACAATTTCAAACTGACATAAAATATAATTACAATAGTTTACTATACATATTTTAAGTTATCTTTGCTTCAACAACTTCAACTATCATAATCTAACCATATAATTATATTACGTCAACAAATTGCTTTCAATTGAAATCCCAATATACATATTAGATGTAACCATATCCATATAAAGTTATTCTTTAGTTATTAATCCTTGATATTTACCTTAAGATTGTCCGTGAAATTATTGCGAGGTTAAATTTTTAGTTAAATTCAGAAAGTGCGCTTTTAGACATTGCTTTATACTCCACATATGCCAGAATTGCTGAGGACACCAATTAGTCAGTACAATTGTAAATTTGTTCATTACTCGTAGTCGTGTATATAATACTCATTGTGTTGTTTCCGATGTAAATTAGCTCAGACTATGCTAATTTATGAAGCGATAGGCATGCTAAAAATATAACATTACTTCTAATTCGTTTTTAAATTATTTGATTATGCCGCGAGTGTTTTAGCTATCAATTCGTTGTATTTGTTTACATTGAATAAGTTATTTGGACTTTTAATCGATAGCAATTGCTTAAGTCACATTTATGGATTTTTTTTAAAATTATATCTTAAATGTTGCCAAAATACTGTATGTTGTATCAAAATAATAAAAAATGCCTATTACTAAGGCCTAAAATATTTGAAAATAACCAACTCCAAAAAATTCAAATGCCAAAAAAAAAATGAAATATCGCACCATACAATTTTTTTGATTTCTAGATCTCCTATAATTTATTAAAGAGTCTGCGAATTGCATCATACATACTAAGCAGCATCATTTTTCATTACCTTTAATTCATTTAACACGTAATACATAAGATCCTAAATAAATGTCTCGTCATTGATATTTTTGACCAAAAAACATTTATATTATGCTTGTCAAATTTGTGTTATTTTGAAACACCTTAACGCCATTTTTTCAATATGAGCGCCCAAAATTAAAATATGGGCGCCAAATTATAATAATTTTGCGTTTCTACGGAATTATCCACGATAATCAAATAAATTGGCAATATAATTTATTATCGAGCTGCTAAAAACTATTAAACGATGGCCATCAATTTAAAATTGTTATAATAAATTTTTCACATATCAATTTACATAATATACACTCGTAGCTATTTATATCCATAGTATTGTTTGCATAATAATTTGTGACAGTGAAAACCAAGCTGATCAGTCAATTAACGAAAAAACTTTATTTTTACCGTGAACTTTTTTTCTTATTTTTTAAATTTCCAATGAATGAAGATAATTATAAAAAAAAATATCTATATTTTCTTTATTTCTTATTTGTTCGTGTATTTTTCAATCAAGTGTAAAGGCCCTAATTGTTCTAAATAGCTTAAAGCTGTTCGTTATGCAAATAGGGCGTATGTAGGGTGTAATTTTTTATATAAATAAAATGGTTGAATAAATCGCGCGATACACGTGTAAACTCTATGATAATTGATTAAGCCAATTACAATAGTTGTTGCACAACATTTTGCCTTCCTCTCCTTTCTATTGATTGATTGCAAAAATGCGTCGTAAATCAATCAAAAATTTTATGTTTAAAAGACTTATGCTAAGATTGCGAGAAAATCGAGTGCACGAACACAATAACTTGTGTAACTATGTAATGATTTTCTATCTTCAAAATGCCTTGAGTTTGGATTTCTTTAATAATTCGAAATTTATATTTATCTAAAAATGGTTGATTACTTATATCAGGTTTTATAACCTACGCAGTTACGAAAAAAAAAGATTTTTTTTGAGTTTATTTGAAGTTTTTATACTCTAGATGAAATCTGAGAGTATATTGTGTTTGCCTTACCGTTTGTAACGCTAAGAAATAACGCTCGCACAGAGCCGCCAAGGGTACAGGAATATTTGTTGTCGCTCAAAAACCTCGATTCTGAGTGATCGTCTGTCCGTCTGTGCGTCTGTTTACAGCATAGCTCTCGAAAGCTTGGAGCTATAGTGCTAAAAATTTTTGTATGTCACTTTTAGCAAAAAAGTAACTTTAAGTTCGTGAATAGGCTACATCCCCCACTACTTCTACCCCCTCCCATTCAAATTTCATGAAATTTCGAAATATTAAGAAATTTATTTTCTTTGAAACTATTTAAGCTATCGACTTGAAATTTAGATCCAAGTATTATTATATAGATGTCATTAATATCACGGAATATTGACGCGATCCTCTTACTCCTTCTACCCCCTCCCATACAAATGGACAATTTTGAAAATAATATATTCTCGATTTTCATTGAAACTAGTAAAGATGAAAAGACGAAATTTTGTCAGAATTAATTCTACTATAATTGCAATTTATTTTAAAAATAATTATCAACTTCACCTCACTCCTTCTACCCCCCATATAAATTTCACGGAATTTTGGAATTTAAATTAAATTATTTTTCTTCGAAACTGTTAAAGCTATCAACTTGATATTTTGTACAAAGTATACAAATAGAAATTTTAATAATGCGAAAATTTGTTTTGATCCGTACACTCCTTCTACCCCCTCCCATACAAATGCATAATTTTTGTTAAATGCATTAGATCGATTTCCATTACAACTAGAAAAAGTATAAATTTAAAATTTTGTCAGAATTGATTTTTTAATAATTGCAATAAATGCTAAAAAAATTATCAGCTCCGCTTCACTCCTTCTATCACCTCCCTTACAAATATCTGTATTTCTTCTTCAAGTATATGAAACTTATCGACTTTGAAATTTAATCAAAGCATGGTGATAAGGATGATGATAATCAGTCTTAAAATCATCTTAAACGCTCCACTTCCTTTGCCACCACCCATACAAATGTCTCAATTTCAGGAAAACTATGACCGATTTCTTTAAAAATAATGAAAACTAAAAACTTTAAATTCAGCAAAAAACATTTTGCATGCCATGTTCAGTGTCATATACGAAAAATACAAACCTCCCCCTCTACTTTTAGCACCTCCCATGCAAAAGTCTCTTTTCACTATTCGAAAGAATTTGAGATGACATATATTCCGGTATATTAAAGTCATGTCCATCTCATCTAGAGTAGCATATGATTGGTCTTTAAGCGCAATCATAATTCTGTTATGTTTTTTTTGTAGATTTTAATAATCCATATTCGATGTTTAATACAGGACTGATAGGTGAGAATTTAGGAATGAAGACACTATTTAAAAACATAACAGAACTAGGATTGCAGGTATGCCCAAGAATGTGATACTCTAGATGAAATAGAAGTTTCAGTGACTTTAGAATTGATGATTTTCTTGGCAATAACTTTTTTATAAAAGTTTATTTTTAACAATTAGAGTACCATTGTCTTGAGAATTATGTTAACGCGTTTTACCAAACACTGACTTCTCTGTTGGAGGTGATAAAAGATTTAAATGATTTTTACAGAGATAATTAAAACCAATATAGAAATGATTTAATTTAAATTTTAGATCAGTAGTATTTCGCAGAGAAGTCCTGGCGAAAACTAAAAGCCGATTCCTAATATCGTGAAGTGTCGAAGAGAACATTTTTTGTCCTATTCCCCTATACGGGATGCTAACCAGAAATTGATTGATTGATTAAACGTTTATCTCTCCAAGAAAATCGAAAAAAATTTAAGCTATGTCGTTTTGTATGGGAGCTGATTGATGGGGACTCGGGGCGATCTTATTGTTCTTATCTCTCTGTAATCGAGAGCTTCATAACTTTAGCTTCATAATAGTAGCTAAACAAACTTGTGTATTATATTTAGTGAAATGGTGAATTTTTTATGGGAGGTGGAAAAAGGAGCAGGAGTATTTAGATTTTTTTAGAAAAATAAATATAGTCACTATTAAAATAGTAAGTTTAGAAATTTAGAGCAGTACCTTTTACATTTTCCAAGAAATAGACTTAATATAAAGTTGTGATATTGTATCCCATACAAAATGTATGGGAGATGATAGAAGGGGTGCAAATATTTTCTTATTTTCACATACATCTAGTATTGCAGCCAAAATACTTTACAACAAATCGAGCTCTGCATTAATTTGAAAGGTACTGATAAAATTGATACATTGCATTTCATCAAATAGTTCAGTGTGTAAAGGAGCTAGCAACAGGATTGGGGGGATTTTAAATTTATGAAAAAAAATAAATATAGTCATCGGAAAAACTCTATGCTCCGAATTTCAGAGCTGTAGCTTTCCAGGCCTCTGGTTGTGAAATTGTGCCATTTTGTAGGGGAGGTGATAGAAAGGATGACCGGAACCAAACTAAATTTTCATCTAAAATCCCTTTTGTTTTATTTATAACAAATGGTGGGATATGAAATTTATGTCATTAAAAAGGTGCTGAGCCAAAACCAAAAATCATGTTTATATTTTGCCGTTAAGGCAGGTACAATAAAATGGGAACATACAAGCGAGATTCCATTTCAGTACTACAATTGTTCTTTGCTGGTTGACTTTAGTGATCGGAAGAGCATCGGTAAGTCAAACAACCCAGTTTTAGCTTGAGATCGATCCACTGCGTTGCCTTGAGCTTACGCAAGTTCTTTTAGGCAGTAAATGTGGAAATGGAAAACTGTCTAGTTAAAGAATGCCTAATATAGGCGAATTCATATTAAAAGTTTGATTTTCGTTATTTTTCTCACACAATTGGTCGAATTATGTTTAGGTGTATATGTATGTATGTAATGATTTGTATGTACATAATAACTGATTATTTACAATTGAACCAGAATGATATTGGAAATATGGGAAGAAGAATTATTTTGCCAATCTTCATTTAATGGTTCTCCAAGAAATATGTTTTAAAATCATTTAGATGCAATGTCCATTGTCCAAAGTTTTGGGAAACCTTCTTTATTTGTTACTATGACTTGCAATACTAATTGGCCGGAAATTGTTAATAATATTGATCGAACTGAATCAGCTAATTTTCGTTTAGAAATTATTGTGCGTGTATTTATGGCTAAATTAAAAAAATTAATTCATGCAACAGCAAATAGTGCGTAAAACCAAATATATGCACATGGGTTCGAACACAAGCACACCGATTGTTCTTAACGGACAAGATGTGAAAGATGTGCAAGATTTTTGTTATTTCGGCAGCATTGTTAGCATGGACGGCGGAGCCGAAAAGGATATTAAGGCTCGTCTAAATAAAGCTCGTCAGGCCTTCGGTATTCTTTTCTCTTTCTGGAGGTTAAGAGAGATCTCCCTTCGCACCAACTGCGAGTTTTTGACGCATGCGTCTAGTCCGAGTTGTTATATGGTTGTACTACGTGGAAAATTATCGTTTGACTTACCAAGAAACTGCAAACTTTCGTGAACCAATGCCACCGACGCATTTTATATATATAAATTTTGGCCAACGACGAACTTTGGAGTACAAATGGACAGACTAAAATAGGCATTGAGATTCAAAGGCAAAAGTGGTAGTGGATCGGTCACACTTTGAGGAAAACAGAGCGAAACATCGCCAAACAGGCTCTAGATTATAATCCTCAATGAAAACGTCGGGTTGGTCGATCGTGAAGCATATGGAAGCAATTGAGCAGGATGCCAGAGGAATAAGCAAGTCCTGGAAACAGCTAATCTTAACAGGAATTTGGTTGATTGAATAGCAACGAAACATATTTTTGGCAAGCTTGGGTGTAGCTTAGTGGGTGGCGTGTTGGTCTACAATGCGAAGGTCGTGAGTTCAAATCCTGGTCGACGCATAATTCTAGCACACTACCTGCTTGGATATAACTTACTTACCTCAATCTACGAAAACTAAAATTTGTAGATAGATGATTGTACGAAGGACTAACAACCCTTCCACAATAAGTAATGAAAAATGTTAAGGAACCTGAAGATCAGGAGGCCAAGGTCCGATTTGGGCTGTAGTACCATAGTAGAATTGTAGAATATTTTTGGCAAAGTTGAGGCAATCATTTATACAATAGAATTGCAAAATAGGGGATTGCCACATACCAATTTTTGAATCAATTTGCGTGAAAGTGATAAAATAGTTGGAATTGTTGGTATTGGTAAAGTCGTATGTGCAGAAATTCCAAATTTTCGAACACACCCTAAGTTACATAAATATGTTGACCATGTAGTGCGTATCACGCTTGCGGTATTGCTTCAAATGAAAATGAATGGCGTGAAAGTTTAATGCCCGGTTTTACAGTCCAAGTTTAAACCACACACTCGGTTTAAACTGTGGATTTTCTACAGTTAAACCGCAGTTTAAATCAAACGTGCGGTTTAAACTGTGACTGTGAAACCGGCAAACAAATCGCCAGAAAAAAATGCATCATTTATTCGCTGTTATTTGTGCATGGAATGTGCCACCAAATGCGTTGGCATTGAGGCTTCAATTGCAAATATTTCTTCGCGAAGATTCCTTAGGGAATTCAATGAAGAAATTTCTTTTAATAGAACACTATTGGAAATTAGAAATATTTTGAATGGTCATAACATGTCGTCCAATAAGTTCATAGGATGACTAGTAAAACAATCGACTTTGTTCTTCAACTAAGTCTCTTCAAGAGTAATACATTTATTCCAATGCTCCTTTAACATTTCGATGCCTTTCTTGCAGAACGATTTAGTTTTGGCCTCAAAATAGGCAGTAGTCGCTGGGAGCCAGATCCGGAGAATACAGTAAGTGGGGATGTAATTCGAACTTCATTCGTGGCCATCATTACCATGGACTTGGCTTGGTGAAAGTGTACTTTTTTCTTCTCCAATTGGGATAGTTTTTTGGCAATTTATTTCTTCAAACGCACCAACAATGCCATATAATATTTGCTATTGATCTTCTCACCCCTTTGAAAATATTCAATGAATATTATACCATACGCATCCCGAAAAACAGATGCCAGAACCTTCTCGGCTGACGTTTGCGTTTTCAGGCGGCTTTCACCGGCTTCTCGCCACTTTGACTCTGGAGCGTAGCGATTTATTCATGTTTCATCCATTGTCACATACCGCATGGAAAAATCCTTTTTATTGCGCTTCAACAGCTTCAAACAGCCGTTTGAATAGTCAACGCATTGTTATTTTTGGTCGACTGTGAGCAAACACGGTTCGAGCAGAGCTTTCTTGTGGACGAAATGTTGAATACACTCCCTGCTGATATCCTTAAGATGGCAGCAATCTCACGTACCTTCAATTTATGATTGACCAAAACTATTGCTTGGATTTTTTTTATGTTTTGTGTATAACTGCCGAATTCGGGCAACCAGATCGTTCAGCATCATCGGTGTTTGTACGGCCCCGTTTCAAATCAATAAAACACTTCTCTAACATTTGCCTCGATGGAGCAGAGTTCGTATAACACTTGTCAAGCTATTACATTGCTTGAACGGTATTTTTTACCCACTAAAAAGCAATGCTTTATCAACAAATGAAATCCAGATTTTTCCATTATATTGAAAATTACAAGAATACCGTCATTTATATCACTTCTGAACTAAACGTCAGATTGTCATGAAATTTTGACACGTATCGTTTGAAGGTTGGTACTTCCCAAAAATCACATGGATTTGTTGATAGTGGCGCCACCTAAATGTCATCATACGAACTTATTGAACGAAGTAGTAATTTGTTTATACTTTGATTGAAAACATTTGAAAATATAGTTACTTTGATCATATAAAATAATGGCAAAAATAATTAAACGTCGTTTTAAGCCCTATACTAATCAAATAATTGGCGTATACCAAGGTAGATTCAGAGCCGGGCGATCTACAACAGACCAGATATTCTCGGTGAAACAAATGCTTGAGAAATGCTGGGAATATAACACAGACGTGCAACAAATCTTCGTAGATTTTAAACAAGCATACGATAGTATCGACATGAGCGTACTGTACAAAATCATGCTTGACTTTGGAATTCCTCCAAAACTAGTCCGACTAACAAGACTCACAATGACGAACACTGAATCCCAAGTGAGGATGCAAACCGATTTCACAACCAGCTCTCGAACGGAATGCGGCTTAAAGCAGGGAGATGGTCTAGCCCCCATGCTTTTCAACTTCGAACTAGAGTGTGTCGTCCGAAAAATTCCAGTCGACTTCCACGGGACACTACTATTCAAGTCCACCCAACTAGTAGCATAAAAAAAGGCAGTTAACGCATTTGAAAGAAAAGTACTCCGAAGAATTTTAGGACCTGTGGAGGAAGGAACGGAATGGCGAATAAGATACAACCATGAGTTGTATCAACTCTATGAGCCAAAAGCTTCAACGTTCATCAAACTACGTAAACTGCAGTGGGCTGGCTGTGTAGAGCGAATAAAAGACAGAAGAATCCCCAAACGTGCTCTTAAGGGCAAAGCGAGTGGTAACCGGCCAGTAGGCAAACCACGCAAGCGGTGGAAAGACTCGATTGATGAAGACAGCAAAGCCATCTTACAAATTAGGAGCTGGAGGACGAGGTCCTTGGATTGAGGCCATTGGAGGCGACGACTTCAGGAGGTCAGGGCCCGATTTGGACTGTCGCGCCATTGATGATGTACTAATTAATAATATAGTTGTTTTAAACGTTTCTAAGAAAATGCAAGACGCCATTATTTCGAAGGCAATTTATTTCAACATCTTCAAGTAAATACAACTAATAGGAAATTTTTGCAAAAGTCCAAGAAATTTTTAACTAATACCGTCCAAAATTGAGATAGGTCTGTAGTTTATTGGGAAATCCCCATCTACCGCTTGACTATTAACGAACCGGTTGCACTACCTTTTCCCATAACTAAAGATACTCCTACATATGTATGTGCAGTTAACTTGTTTACGATTAACGCGAAAAAACCAAACATTTTTTTTGTATTTTTGCAAGAAATTCGATCACGTGCCTTGAAAATGCCGACCGAACCGAAAAGGGTTTACATCTTTATAAGGCTTCGGTAGCCGGTCTTATAGAGATATATGAACATTAAACATTATACATACATATATGTATGTAGCTAGGTCTTTAACATATTCGACTGGCTGGCTGACTAATTGCGTTAAAAACCTGTAAGTTTCAGACAACAACAAAACATCCGAATAGAAAAGCAAACGAAAAGGTTTAGTGCGAATTAAGAAGGCATAGCTATGTTTGTACGTTAGTATCTATTTAGCGACGTTAGTATTTTATTTTCGTATTTAGATATATGTATACCGAAATACGTCACGTGCTTGTTTATCACATGACCTCAAAATTAATGTCTTGTGTACAAAGTGGATAAAAGAGATGCCTTTGGGGGGCTATCATAGAGCGCTGTTTTGAGAATTGAACATTGACTTTAGCTGTTGAGGCTTATCGCACTTTAAGTGACTTTGGTGGATTTGTGGTTGCTGATTTGTTTGATACATATACATATGTAAAACTAGTAGTTTTCCATTTTGAATTGTTTTTATTGTTTTTAATTTATTTGTAGTCCAGAAGACGCGCAGTAAAAATGTCGATTTAGGAAACATAATCTTCAAAATTTGATATTTGTATGGACTATGGAGGTCTTAGCAGGGGTTTCCCTCTTTGAATATGGATGAGCATATGATATATCTGTAACACTTGACATCAGCATCAATCTAAATTGCCGGAGAGGCTTCATTTTCTGGAGCACACCCAAAATACTGTTGTATTTCTATTAGAGGTGGTAAAAGGAGAGACTGGCACAGGAATCAACTTTTTAGCTTTAATAATTTATGGAGATATTTTAATAATGTTCAGATATATGTATGAAGTTTGTTTGGTAGATTGTGTAGAAGGGGATTTCTTTTTATATATTTTTTTATTTAGTATAAATATCATCTGTAATATTTCCTAAAATTTAGAATTTTTTAACACCAATATAACCGGAATTGCGAAAAAGAAAATTTTTCCACTAACAGATAAAAATTTGAATGAACACAGTGAACTAGCCTCGGTGCGGCCTAGTGGGTTGTAATTTATTGTAATAGAATCGAAGCTCCACTGAACTGTAACTGACAGCGAGCTGTCGTGACAAACGACAGAGTGCAGCCCTTCTGGTCTGGGCCCTGACAGAGTGCGGCCTTCTCAAAAAGAGTTATCATTAATAAATCAGTTTTAAGAAATATAATCGTTTTTGCAATAAGAATAATACATGGCGCAGCTGGTAGGATACTTAGAAATAATAATACTACATAGTGATTTATGGCAATAGTTAAAGTGAAGAAAACTGTGAACGCACCGTGGAAGACCCCCAAAAACTCGAGTGATAATAGAACGAGTTAACATGGAGTTCGTAAAAAAAAAATTGAAGAACTCAATCTCAAGGGAAACGTAGCCGAAAATTGGAGAAAATTTCGGCAAAATTTCACAGTGTTTTCGACCGCGATCGGAATTTCCAAAAAACCGCCTGCAGTTCAAGTGACAATTTTTTTAAATGCAATTGGACCAGAAGCACTAGAGGTGTTTAACTCTTTTAAAGTAGAAGAGCAGAATCTAGAAAAATTGGATGGGGCTATACAAGCGTTTGAGGATTTCTGTAAACCTAAGAAAAATGAGGTTTTTGAAACATTCAAATTTCACAGCCGATCTCAGAGCGATGGTGAACCATTTGATGAGTTTCTAATGAGCCTAAACAAGCTGTTGAGAGCATGTGGTTTCGAGGATCAGGACAGAATGATCAGGGACAGAATAGTCATCGGGACAAATGATAAGAATCTCCAGAAAAGGCTGCTGGAAAAAGAGAACTTTTTTTTTACCCTAAAGACGACAATCGAGATGGCGAGAGCAGCAGAAGCAACCAGAAAACATATCACAGTCATGCAGAAACCATCGATGATCATGGACGCGCGCACGAAAACGATAAATTTAATAAATAAACACACAAAGAAAGATAAGTATAAAAATCAAAAACAGTCAGAACAAAAATATAGAAACAATAATTTGTCAGGTGAATGTTTTCACAGTGCATTTTGAATTGAAAGAAAAGATTTCCGGATTCTACACTGTTACGCTTTATTATTCGTAACGTTTCGGTCTCTGCTGAGACCTTTATCAAACTGTGTTTAGATAGTTTGATAAATCCGGAAATCTTTTCTTTCAATAATTTGTCTTTTAGAAGAAATAATCATTCAACAAAAACATTACAATGTAAATATTGTTGTCGGTCTCATCCACCAAAACAGTGTCCGGCATTCGGTAAAATATGCAAAAAATATAAAAAAGCAAATCATTTCGCTGTGACCTGCACACAAAATTATCAAACGGTCCGGCAAATTGCAGATAACGGCACCGAATATGACGACTTCCAACTCAATCTAATCTCAGTTAACAAACACAGAAATGTGAAAAATAAAAACGGTCCGTGGTATGAATCCATAATAGTAAACAGCATACCTATCAAATTCAAATTAGATACAGGGGCTGATGTTAACGTGTTACATCTATCGTACTTACGGAAAATAGGAAATATTAATATTATTAAAAGTGATAAACAAATTGAAGCGTATGGAGGGACTAAAATTAACTGCATAGGTACGGCAGAAGTACCGTGTAGGTATAAAAGTAAAGTTTCCAGGCAACAATTCGTAATGGTTGATATGAAAAATAGTACAATTCCAATATTAGGGCTCCAGGGATGTATCGATTTCGAAATGATACAACGAGTTAATTATTTAGCTAATACTAGTAAATCGGAATTCGTGGAACATCATAGAAGTTTGTTTGAGGGATTAGAATGTTTTGTCCAAAACATAAGATCAAATTAAGCGAAAGTGCGCAATGCAGTGTTAAGCCAGCCCGAAGAATACCCTCAGCATTAATGAATTCAGTAAAGCAAGAACTGGACGATATGGTAAAAAGAGAAATAATTAAAAGCTTAGACGGCCCATCTAAATTTGTGTCAAACTTAGTGATAGTTGTGAAACGAAATAAGAAACTTAGACTCTGTTTAGATCCTCAGGATTTAAATGCGGCAATTATGGAAGAAAACTATCCCATACCAACGTTTGAACAAATAGCAAGTAAACTAACAAACAAAAAGTGGTTATTGGCAGGTGAAGCTGAGTGAATCAGTCAGTAAGCTGTGTAGTTTCACCACTCCATTTGGGTGCTCCAGATTTTTGCGATTGCCTTTTGGAATAAAAACTGCTTCAGAAATATTTCAAAAGTATAACGAACAGAATTTTCAAGATATTCCAGGTGTAGCCATTTATATTGATGACATTCTTATTGGTGCCGAAACTATTGAAGAACATGATAGAATTTTAGAAATGGTAATGAATAGGGCAAAGATGTAAAATATTAGATTCAATGCGACAAAACTGCAATATCGAGTAAACTCAGTGAAATATTTAGGTCACGTCATTTCGGAAACGGGAATTTCCTGCGATCCTGACCGCGTAGTTGTTGCAATTTAAAAAATAGAGCCTCCAAAGGATAAAAAAGATTTGCAAAAGTTATTAGGAATGATTAATTACGTTAGAGAGTATGTCTCAAATTTAGCAGAAATTTCACAACCTTTACGGGAATTATTAAAGAAAAATGTTATTTTCAAGAGGGAAGAAATTCATAGCCACTGTTTAGACACAATTAAGCATATTATTATGGAAGCACCGACGTTGAAGACATTCGATATAAAGAAAGAAATTACAATAGAAACTGATGCATCGAAATATGGGTTAGGCTGTGCATTAATGCAGGAAGTGAAACCTATATCGTTTGCTTCTCGTAGCTTATCAGAAACGGAGGTGTGATATGCTCAGATAGAGGAGTTATTAGCAGTCGTATATGCTTGTGAGAAATTTCATTATTATATTTATGGTAGACAGATTTCAGTACGATGTGACCGCAAGCCGTTAGAGAGCATTATGAAGAAGGAATTAAACAAGATTCCATCTAGTAGACTTCAGCGAATGAAAGTAATGCCGTCGACAGACGATGCAAGCTAATATATATTTACTTCATATTTTGATATAAGTAGCCTGAATTATGTATAAGATGATGACACTAGTAATATCGAATAGCGAGATAATATATATTAACTCGCATCGTGTGTCGACAGCCTAAGGTTATCTAAATATATGATAAATTTGAAATATGTACCCGGAAAGTATCTTTATGTTGCTAATTTGTTGTCCAGGTTTTTTAACAAGGAGGATAAGACCGTTGAAATTGAAGATTTAAATGAATTCGTACATACATTGAATATAAGTAACAACAGAAGGCAAGAATTCAAAAAGGAAACGAATAATGACGAATGCTTAAAGGAAATAAAAGAGATTTTGACAAATGGATGGCCAAAAAATAAAAACGGTTTAAGGGAAGAAATAAAGTATTATTGGAGGTATAAAGATAATCTTCCGCTTGAGGACGACATGATTTTTCTAAAAGAACGTTTAGTAGTTCCAACAGCGCTAAGAAAATTAGTTTTAAAGCTATTACATGAATCACACCTGGGAATAGAAAAACTGGATTGAGTTGGAAGATGGATCGGTGTTGTGTCGGGATTCGAATGTTCTCAGAAAACGTTACACTTAGTTATATGGTCTTAATAGATGAAACGACAACAATACATGTATTAAAACGCATCAAGTTAAACGTAAAATAGTTGAAATGAAAAACTCTAAAATGTGAAAATACTATTAACATTGTATAATTTGTAAATAATTGTATTAAATATAAATAATAGCTAAAAGGTTAAGGCAATGTAAAAGTTGGAATCAAATAAGAAAAGGAAATTTGAAAGGATAATAAAAAATAAATAAAATGAAGCCAAAATTAAAATATGGAAACTGAAACGAATGTAATACTGAATTGTAATTAACATTTAAACTAAAAAGGGGAGATGTAGTATATTGTAATAGAATCGAAGCTCCACTGAACTGTAACTGGCAGGGAGCTGTCATGACGAGCGACAGAGTGCAGCCCTTCTGGTCTGGGCCCTGACAGAGTGCGATCTTTTCGAAAAAGAGTTACCATTAATAAATCAGTTTTAAGAAATAGAATCGTTTTTGCAAAAAGAATAATACATGGGTAGCGTGTTGGTCTGCAATGCAAAGGTCGTGAGTTCGAAGTCCGGTCGACATATAATTTCAACACTTACTATATACATGGGTGGGTTTATCTAGGCAACCTCAGTCCGCGAAAATTTGTAGACAGAGTGGAATGGCTATGAAAACAACTCTTCCATAATAACAAATAAGTGCTAAGGAAGGATCCTGAAGGTCAGCATGCCAGAGCCTGATTTGGGCTGAAGTGCCATTGAAAAAAAAAATGAATTAAAAAGTGACCAAGTTATGACATTTTCAATATAGTAACTGAAAAAAAATAGTTTCAAGATAATTGAGGTTAAAGTTTCACTATTTTTCCGGGTGTATTAATTCCCAACATAATTCTAACAAATAAAGCTCTCCCTATAATTTTCTTATTTGTGATTATTCTTAAGATGTTTAGGTAGCGTTTGGCGCAAAAAACCCAAACCAATTTTCATTTTGCTTTGGCAAGATAAGGTAAGCTACATAGGGTGTAGTCTAATGGGTAGTGTGTTTGGTTTACAATGCGAAGGTCGTGAGTTCAAATCCCGGTCGACGCATAATTCCAGCACACTACCTGCTTGAATATACCTTGGCTACCTCAATCTACGAAAATGAAAAATTCGTAGATAGAGGGTTGTGCGAAGGTCTAACAACCCTTCCACAATAAATAATGAAAATGTTAAGGAACCTGAAGTTCAGGAGGCCAAGGCCCGATTTGGCCTGTAGCGCCATTGAAGAGAAGAGAGAAGATAAGGTCCCTTTTCTCATGGCGCGTCACATATATAATTTGAAAAAACGATTTGACTTTAAATTTTCATCGCTTAGCATACATATTAACTTTGTACAGATATTTTCTGCAGCGATAAACAAAACCTCTTTCACTTCAATATTCGTAGGTTTTTCCTGACGTTTGCGAGTTGAAGATACATATTTTCCAAAAGTTTATATCGCTATCTACTCACCCATTCTACTACCATGGGAGGAAGTACAAATGTACAATTTCGGAAAATAATTACAGTGGCTCACAGCTTATTTCGTGCAGTGCTATTTTTAAACTATAGAACACTGTATCTAAAAAACTAATTTGAAAATCATCACACAGGCCACAGCTTATTTCATGCAGATACTTGTCTCCACTTCTGTCCGATCGCGTCGCGCTGTATAACGGGATTTTCTTTTTCCTTACTTTTTTTGAAGTATTGGCAACTGGTTGTAGTCAACATTTAGTGTGATATTTTACGTGTAAAGGACAAGAAGTGCTTTTTGTAAAAATGAGTCGTCGCACGACAATTGAGCAGCGAGAATTAGTGATAAGTCATTTCAAGAACGGGCTCCGATGGGATAGGAAAACTGCTCAATTTGTTAATTTGAGTCCCACCACAGTGCAGAGTATCATTGAACGCTTCGTTCATGAAAATCGTATTCAAGATAAGGGCAGAAGCGTGCCAAATAAAATTTTCAACTCGTCCGACGAACGATTTATTGTACGTAAAATCACGGCGAACCCAAAGTTAACGGCTCCAAAACTAGTCGCGGAGATACATCAAGAACTAGCTAAGTCATGCAGTGCAGAAACTGTCCGCCGCGTGCTCCGATACCACAACTTCAATGGTCGAGTAGCTAGAAAAAAGCCATTCATAAACAAAAAAAACTAGCTGAGTGCTTTGCCTTTGCTAGAGAGCACGCCAACAAAAATTCGGACTTCTGGAACAGCGTCATATTCTCAGATGAGTATAGATTTAATATCTTTGGCTCTGATGGCATGGCATACGTATGGCGGAAACTTAATACTGAGCAACAAAAAGAAAATTTAAAAGCTACAGTGAAGCATGGCGGCGGAAGCGTAATAATTTGGGCCTGTATGTCGGCAGCCGTGATTAAAAATTCGGAGCTCATTGAAGGTAATATGGACAAAACCAAGTACCTCAACATTTTGAAAAAAAAAAAAAAAATTGCTCCAGAGTGCTGCGAATCTTAAAATTCCAAACATATTCCGTTTCTACCAAGACAACGACCCTAAGCATAAGTCTGATATTGTGCAATCTCGGCTGATTTGGAACTACCCGCATGTTACCAATCCAGATATGAATGTAATAGAAAATTTATGGGCAATTTTGGAAAATAATATTCGGAAACATAGTATTTTCAACAAAGAACAATTGAAAAAACTATTTTGGAAGAGTGGACGAAAATTACCCCAGAAACTGCCCAAAAGCTTGTGGATTCTATGCCAGAGGCTTAAAGATGTAATAAATGCTAAGGGCTACCGTACCAAATACTGAATTTTGTATAAAATTTAACTTTTTTCTGTAAATTAAGATCTTAGTTTATGAATTTCATGAAATAAGCAGTATTTTCATAATTTTTGTTAATTTAGTATTACAAACAACAATTGTGTTATTTTTGAAATTCCTAACTTAAACAATAAATATTTGTTTAAAATATGGCATTTAAATACATACTGTCAATATTTTACATAGTTTTTCAATAACAGCGTAACAAATTTCAAATTTGTAGCTGCACGAAATAAGCTGTGAGCCACTGTATATGTCAATTTTTTTGAAAACTATTCAAACAAGAAACTAGAAAGTTGAACTGAAAATTAGTTTACGTTATTTTCGTAATAATAGTATTCGAAAACCCGAAATCTATCGCAATATTACAACCTCTTCAACTACTATGAAGCTGAAAATTATTTCTTTTTTTGGAAGGAATGTAAATATTTGTTCATAAGTCTTAACAAAAATTTATGATTTTGATTGCATGAAACATACATATAAATAAAAAAAAAAACTATTTACCTCTGGAATCTACTTACTTAACTGACACAAATTTATGGACCACAGCAGATAAGTAAGATTGCCTTTGTCGTTATTTTGAAAAGTGCACTGCCTGTAATGGAATTCAATAAAAAGGCAAAGGTGTAGGCCTATATATCTGGGTCGACCTCATATCGGCTTGTTCTTAACATCATGAACTGTGCGCTGTATGTTTAACTAAAAAAAACCCAAATAAAAGTTTCGAAGGAACAATTCATCTTAAGGACGTGTGTCGCAAAAGGTGTTTTTTTTTTGAAAATTGCGTATTTTCAAACAAATATTTCCTGATTAATGGTGCAAGATACTAAAACAATTTGTTTTTTATTTTAATCTTTATTAAATTTATTAGAGTTTCGATTGATCAAAATTTAAAAATTGTATTTCTGAAAAGAAATATGATCACCAATCTGCTTATAGTTTTCATAAACTTCAAAATATTGCCATTGCCAAACTGTCAAAAGATACGACTTGAAATTTTGAGCAAAATATATTTATAAAAGTATTATTAATGTCGAAAAATTTTGTTTTGATTCGTTACTCCTTCTATCCCTTCCCATACAAATGCATAATTTTTGGTAAAAGTATCAGGTCGATTTCCATTAAAACTAGAAAATGTGGAAACTTAAAGTTTTGCCAAAATTTGTTCCTTAATAATTAGTAGTTGTAGTATATTTATTTGTGAAACTATTCGTGTGTAAATGTAGTACAATTAAAAACAAATAATTGATTACAATCTTAAAAATATACACAAAAATGATGTATAAGATATGGCACAAACTCACATGAGCCAAAGGCTTGTGTGTGAGAGTTCAATTCATTTGTATGAGAAAAACATTATTTAAAATAAAAGCATATGAGCTAAGAATTTTGAAGCACCTCCGCCTCTTCCTGAACCATTAAACCCTAAAAAATTGCTATTTATGTAAGATTAGCAGCCGTCTACAGTCCACCAAAAAATTAAATTTCTGTCTCTAAGGCTTTGGAAGATAATATGCGCTGAACGTACACATACATATGGCATGCGGCCCCACAAACACCTCTATTTGTGTGTCAGTTTTCAGCTTTCTAGGTAGTTGAGACATTTGGATTTATTGTTTTCGGTTCTAGCGCTCCCTCCGCCTCTTTCACAACCACTAAACCCTACGACATTGGCATCCACCCAAGATTAACTTTGAAAGAGAATATGCGCTGAACGTACACGTTTGGAATGATGCGTGCGGACAGACTTTTTATTTATTTTTTTTTTTTTTTACTTTTTCGGCTAACGCGAAAAAAAACAAATATTGATGTAATATATAAATAATGGATCACACGCAGTGGGAGGCAATAGTGTAAGTTTCTTCTCTTTATACTTAAGTAAATTAAATTTTTTTAATATATTCACAATGTTTGTCTGTCCTTGGAAAACCATTCGATTTTGAAAACATACCTGAAAAAGAAAAAAAAAGATTGATTAAAATACAATACCGAAAAATATTGATTACAAATCACGCTAAAAGATAATGAATATATTCCTTTGAGAAATTCCTACACTTTTTCAATCGTCTTCAATATAAAGTTCAATGATATAAAACCATATGCGATGATGCTAAGTCAAGATGTTCTATCTAAGATAACTGATTTTATACGCGATAATTGATTTCTCATCAAAAAGCTAAAGTAGCGCTGAATAGACTGTAATCTCTCAGTATTCCGAGAATGTTTATAAGGACGCGGGTGGAAGAACTTTTTCTCATTTACAGCCTGTAATTAGATGTCAGTCTCGAAATAGACAGACGTTTAATTTATAACTAATGATATAACCGATACACGTATAATTAGACTAGGTACAACAATTTGAAAGTAATGCCTATCAACAGTTTAGTTCCACTTTATGTTTATGATTCGTGTAGGATTTTTCTTACCAAGTATGGTATGGTGTTATTTAACTAAGATATTTCTGAAATACTCTGTATCCTGCAAATGCGATTAATGACACAGGCGCTCAGAATAACCGATTTAAAGCACTATAAATCTATTTCATTCTATTTTAGATAGTCAGTTTTGATTAGGTACCTTAACCCATTAACTGTTTAATTTTGTTTCGAATTTTCTGTCTGCTTTATTTTTACACTCTAGATGAAATCTGAGAGTATTATAAGTTTGCTCTAAACGCCAAGAAATAATACTCGCACAGAGTCGCCAAGGGTATTGAAATATTTGTTGTCGCTCAAAAATCTCAAAACTCTCTAGCTCGAGAACGTGTCCAGCTAGAAAGCTCAAATTTTGTACACGTCGGTTTTAACGAAAAAGTAAGATCAAGTTCGTGAAAGGGTCAAATCGCTCTACCCCTTCTACCGCATTCCATACAAAATGACTCATTTTCAATCATTTACAATAATCAAATTTTCTTGGAAATTTTTGGAGCTTATATTTTGTATGAAACATTTTTGCTAGAGCATGATGGGAAAAAATTAGTTCAATGTTATCACCCTTTCTACCACTCCCCATACAAAATTTCTTGGGATTATAAAAATTTATATTTCATCTAGAGTATCGTAACCGTAACATTTGGGCTTTACGAGCAATCGTAGCCATTTCATGTTTTCATTCATCTTTATGAATGGTACACTCGACAATATGCGAAAAATTGTCGTTTCTTTTGGAGGACCGTAGGGTGAATGTTCGAAACATTTCGGCTGAAGTCGGCATTAGTATTGGTAGTGTATCATCCACGAACACCTTCAATATCGCAAAATAACGGCGCGATGGGTTCCCAAACTGTTGAGCTTCGAGCAAAAATTCATGCGGTTGGAAGTTTGTCGCCGCTTGTTGACGCGATACGAGGCGGAGGGGGATGGTTTTTTGACGCGAATCTTCACTACAGACGAGACATAGGTACACTATTATACTCCCGAAAGCAAGGTGTCGTCTAAAGAGTGGAGGAAGAAGGAGAAAGGGGCGCCAGTCAAAGCGAAGACAACCAGGTCCGCGGGTTATGTGTACTGTATTCTGGGACCGGCGGGGAGTGCTGTACGTTGACTTCCTGCGCACACAACGTTCCATGAATGCTGCATACTACTCTAACCTTCTGAAAACACAGGTGAAACCCGCTTATCGCTAGAAACGGAGGAGCATTCCAGCGCGAAATGCTATTCTTCTCCAGGATAACGCGCGTCTCACGCTCGTTACAATATCAGAATTGGGGTGGAAGGTACTAGAACACCCCCCCCCCCCTACAGTCCGGATTTATCACCCTGCGACTACCACATGTTTGGCCCACTGAAAGAAGCCCTCGGAGGTCAAAGATTCAACACCGACAACGAGGTAGAGGAGTTTGTGCGCACATGGCAGTCCTAGTTGCCCAAGGCATTCTTCGATACCGGCTTCAAAAAACTTCCGGAGAGGTGGCAAAAATGTGTAACTAGTGAGGGGAATTACCTAGAAAAACTGTAAATTTTTGTAAATATTTTCGATAATAAATAAATGTGTCAGAGCGTTTGTCTCGATCATATTTGAACCGTCCTCATAGATTTTATAATTCCGGAAGATCCAGATGGAGATCATCTGCTTATTGCACCAACTTATGATGAAGTAGAGACAGCCTTACATAATTTAAGATCGAACAAGGCGCCCAGAATTGACGGAATCCTTGTAGAGCTCTTGGAAGAAGGTGGAACAGAGCTTACCAGTCGAATATTTAGATTAATTGTTAAAATCTGGACAACTGAAAAATTACCCGACGACTGGCGGAAAAGCATTATATGTCCGGTATACAAAAAGGATGACCGTTTGCGTTGCGAAAATTACAGAGGAATTTCATTGCTATGTACGTGTTACAAAATCTTGACTAAAATTATCGAACGAAGACTCAGTGAATACGCTAACAACATCATCGGAGAATATCAAGGTGGCTTCAGATCTGGACGATCGACAACGGACCAGTTATTCTCAGTAAAACAGGTGCTAGCAAAATGCTGGGAATATGATATTAACGTGCACCAACTGTTCGTCGATTTTTGCCAAGCATACGATAGTGTCGACCGTAATGCTTTGTACAGAATAATGATTGAACTAGGTGTCCCACCGAAACTAGTTCGGTTAATAAAAGCCACGATAGAAAACAATGAGTTCCAAGTAAAAATCCAAAACGAGTTGACTCACAGCTTTCCAATGGAGTCAGGTCTTAAACAAGGAGATGGTCTCGCCCCCACGCTCTTTAACTTGGTGCTCGAGCATGTCGTCCGGAAAGCAACTTCAGTAACCTCAGTGGACACCAGAGGTACGCTACTCGTAAGATCCGCACAGTTGGTGGCGTATGCAGACGACGTGGATATTCTGGCCCGATCAATACTTGGCGATAAGGAGGTATTCCAGGAGTTGGAGCCGGCAGCGGGTGAAGTAGGACTCAGGGTCAATGAAGCGAAAACTAAATACATGACCCAGACACGAAGGACTGTCCCAGAGAGGCAGAACATTACAATAGGCGAATACAACTTCGAGCAGGTGGATGAATTCGTATACCTGGGAGCCCTTCTCACAAAGGACGGCAATGAGCGACATGAAATTCAAAGAAGAATCACGCAGCTAACAAAGCATTTTATGCGGTCCTCCCCATAATGAAATCAAGGAAGGTCCATCGAAACAATAAACTACACATCTACAAGATATTAATTCGTCCTGTGCTGCTATATGGATGCGAAACGTGGACCTTGACACGGTTTTCCGAGAAGTTAGTCGACACTTTTCAGCGAAAAATTCTTCGGAAGGTATACGGAGCAGTTAAGGAAGGAGATGATTGGCGAATTCGATACAACCATGAGCTGTATCAACTATTTGACGACCCACCTGCATCTATAGTGATCAAACTGCGCAAGCTGCAATGGGCTGGCCACGTGGAACGAATGCACGAGGAACGAATCCCAAAACGAGTGCTCAAGGGCAAAGATCAAGGTAACCGACCGCAGGGGAAGCCACGAAAGCGATGGGAGGACTCAGTCGACGCAGACTGCAGATCGCTTCTCAATTTTTCAAACTGGAGGACGCGGTCGTTGGACCGAGACAACTGGAGGAGGTGCATCCGGGAGGCCAAGGCTCGATATGGGCTGTAGCGCCGTTGCATCATAGATTTTCATTGAAACTAGAGATTTTTCGTTTATAAGAATTGTCATCAATTCAAAAATTATTTTTCTTCGTAACTATCAAAGCTATCGAATTGTAAGATTGCACAATTTTTGAAAACTTACATTATATCGATTTCCATTAAACCGAGAGAAACGACACTAAATGTAGCACGAAACGTTTACATGCCAAGCCGAGTCTCAAATTCAAGAATTATATACCTCCTACTTCTACCACCTCTCTAACAAAATTCACTATTTGCTATTCTAAAAAAATTGAGATGACATTTTGTTCACATTCAACTCTTTCCCATTTCACCAAAATTCTGTTATGTTTATCATCATCATCATCAATGGCGCGACAGCCCAAATCGGGCCCTGGCCTCCTGAAGTCGTCGCCTCCAATCGTCTCGATCCAAAGACCGCGTCCTCCAGCTGCTAATTTTTAGAATGGCTTTGCTGTCTTCATCAACCGAGTCTTCCCATCGCTTGCGTGGTTTGCCTACTGGCCGGTTACCACTCGCTTTGCCTTTAAGAGCACGTTTGGGGATTTTTCTGTCTTCCATTCGCTCTACATGGCCAGCCCACTGCAGTTTACGTAACTTAATGAACGTTGAAGCTTCTGGCTCGTCGTAGAGTTGATACAACTCATGGTTGTATCTTATTCGCCATTCCGTTCCTTCCTTCACAGGTCCTAAAATTCTTCGGAGGACCTTTCTTTCGAATGCGTTAACTGCTTTTTCGGAAGTTCGCGTTAATGTCCACGTCTCGCTGCCATAACAGAGCACAGGTCGTATAATAGTTTTATAAATCCGCAGCTTATTGTTCCTGTGCACTTTCTTGGATTTCATTATTGGAAGTACCGAATAATACGTCTTATTTGCTAGTATTATCCGTCGTTTGATTTCGTCTGTTTCATTACCGTCCTTTGCTAGATTAGCCCCAAGATATATGAAGTTGTCCACACTCTCCAAATTATATTCCGCAATTGTTATGTTTTGTCTGATTGGCGTTCTCCTTCTTGTTTGCGTCATTACTTTCGTTTTGCTTTCATTAATGCGCAACCCGACTTCTTTTGCGGCGGAGTCAAGATTGACAAATACCTCCTTAGCACTAGGGAAGGATCTTGCTAGAATGTTAATGTCATCAGCGTATGCTACTAGTTGGGTGGACTTGAATAGTAGTGTCCCGTTGGTGTCGACTGGGATTTTTCGGACGACATACTCTAGTGCCAAGTTGAAAAGCATAGGGGCTAGACCATCTCCCTGCTTTAAGCCACATTCCGTTCGAAAGCTGGTTGTGGAATCGGTTTGTATTCTCACTTGGGATTCAGTGTTCGTCATTGTGAGTCTTGTTAGTCGGACTAGTTTTGGAGGAATTCCAAAGTCAAGCATGATTTGGTACAGTACGCTCCTGTCGATACTGTCGTATGCTTGTTTAAAATCTACGAATATTTGGTGCACGTCTGTGTTATATTCCCAGCATTTCTCAAGCACCTGTTTCACCGAGAATATCTGGTCTGTTGTAGATCGTCCGGTTCTGAATCCGCCTTGGTATTCGCCAATTATTTGATTAGTATAGGGCTTAAGACGACGTTCAATTATTTTTGTCAGTATTTTATAGGACGTACACAACAATGATATACCTCTGTAGTTCTCACAGCAGAGTTTGTCTCCTTTCTTGTAAATTGGACATATAATGTTTTTTCGCCAGTCGTCGGGTATGATTTCCTCTGTCCAAATTTTGCATATCATGCTGTGCAGTATTTCAGCGACACAGTTTCCACCGTTTTTCAGAAGTTCAACTGGTATTTCGTCAATTCCCGGCGCTTTGTTTCGTTTTTGGTCACATAGGGCTGCTTTGATTTCAGGAAGCGTGGGTGGTGTCGATGATGGTTCATCTTCGTCAGTTGAGGCTTGAATTGATATGTTGTCTGTCGTTATCGGTGCTACTGGGATGGGATTCAAAAGATGTTCGAAGTATGAAGCCCATCTCCTTTTGATTTCTTCTGTGTCGCTGATGATATTGCCCTCTGCGTCTTTGCAGAGACTGGTTTTTGGTTTATATCCCTTTTTCAAGTCTTTTACTATGGCGTATGCGTCCCGCGTATTATTTTTTCTCATGTCGTCGTCCATTTTTTGTATCTTGTCATTATGGTACTTCCTTTGTTTTCGTCTGCAGGTCTTTTTCGCATATCGCCTAAGCTCGTCATATTTTTCTTTTTTGGCTCGTGTTGGTCGTTCAGTAAAAATTTTGTAAGCTTCGTTCTTTCTATCTATTGCGTCGCGACATTCTTGGTCAAACCAATCATTACTTTTTCGCCGTGCTTGATATCCTAATACCTCTTCCGCGCAGGATTTGATGCCGTCTCGTATTTTCATCCACGCATTATCCACTGGCATATTTTGGATATTTTCATATATTGGTGTCAGGTGTTTATTACATGCTAGCATGTAAGCCTGCGCCACCGTTTCGTCGTTAAGCTTGTCGACATTGAATTTGCGAGCTCTACTCGTTTTCGAATACCCACGACAAGCTATTTTGCATCGATACTTAGCTCTGACTAGATAGTGATCAGAGTCACAATTCGCACCGCGGAGAGTTCGTACATCAAGTATGCTGGAAGCAGCCCTTTTCTCAATAAGAACGTGGTCTATTTGGTTGAAGGTGTGACCATCTGGTGATGCCCACGTTCGTTTGTGAATATCGCGATGTGGGAAGCACGTAGAGCTTACTATGATATTTTTGCTGCTTGCGAAATCAATAAGACGTTGGCCATTGTCGTTGGTTATGTCATGGAGACTGTGCCCTCCTGTTGTTCCTCTATGAGCCTCCTCCTTTCCGACTTTTGCATTAAAATCCCCTAAGACAATTTTTAGGTCATTCGAGGGCAGTGAGTCATAGGTTGTCTCTAGGGTGGCATAAAATTCGTCTTTAGTTATATCGTCCTTGTCTTCTGTTGGTGCGTGAACGTTGATCAACCAAGTGTTGAAAAATTTAGTCTTTATTCGGATTGCACACAATCTTTCACTTATTGGTTTGAAGCTCGTGACCTGCTGTTTAAATTTTTTGTCAACGACAAAAGCTACTCCAAACTCTCTGCTTCCCGACAATTTTCCACTTGGATAGATTGTGTGTGATCTCATGTCCATGATTTCGCTACCGAGCCATTTCGTTTCTTGGATGGCAGTTATATTGATGTTGTGTTTTGCCACTTCTTCGAGAAACTCTTTCAGAGCTCCTGTCCTAAATAAGGATCGAACATTCCAAGATCCAATATAGTAGTCCATTTTTCGTTTGCGGGGTCGTTGCCGTTGAGTCCATCCTTTCCGAGGCTGTTCTTCAGGTTTCTGGACAGTGTTCTTTTTCCGGTGATGCGTTGTCGGCGCCTCGCCCAACCCCCGACCTGGAGGACCGGTCCTACTTATTTATTACACCCTAGTAGAAAAAGGGTTGGAGTTTTGAGCTAAATATGACATGCTGGAGTTCTCACAGCTATGCTGCAAGTCCAACTATGTCATACTTTTTGCCTACTTCCTGAGACGCACTGGTGTTACTGGCCATTCAGGTTAACTCCATTTACCCTCCTCCTTTCTCAACTCGGGCTTGGGACCGTCTATGGCGGAGTTCTGTTATGTTTATACTCTAAATTAAATTTGAGAGTATTATAAGTTTGCCACAAAGTTTGTAAGACTTAGAAATAAGGCGAGAATAACGCATTGAGCTAGAAAGTTCAAATTTTGTATTCGTCATTGCTGACGAAAAAGTAAAATCAAGTTCGTGTATGGGCCAAGTCGTTCCACCCCATTTCACAATACGGGTTTTTATCGAAAAATATAAAAGCTATTATTCTGAAATTTCTAATATATCATTTTTATGATGTCTTTGATCTACTTTAAATGAATTTACTTAGCACGTATAAAATCTATCGATCTGAAATTGTACATTAAATATTTATTTAGAATTGTTAGGAAGCCAAAAAAAATTAGATGATTAGCTTTAATCCTACTAGCCTCTCCCATACAATATGACACAATTTCATAACTTTTCGAAAAGTCGCTTTTCCTGAAAAGTATGTGTGCTACTGATTTGTAATTTAAAACATGTCAAATGCATAATGTTTATAATCTACCACCTCCCATACAAACTGTCAAAAATTTCAATCATAAACTAAGAGTTGTTTTTTTTATTTTTATACACATAAAACACCTCGTGCAGGTTCGTTACATAACAGTTCTGGTTGAAATTATTATTATTTTTTTTTTGTATACAGGGTGTTTGGTACTCCGTGCATAACCTTGTAAGGGTATTTATTCCTGGATATATTTTGAGCAAGAAATTGTTCTACGGAGATGGTCCATTTTCAATATCCGCGGAGATACAGGGTGACCAAGAAAAAAAAAGTGTTTCGGACCTGTACCCTCACTCACTCAAAACGATATATCTTGAAAACTAATAATCGCATTTCAAAGTGTTATAGCTTGTTTTTTAGGGAATCAAATTACCTTTCATTTGGTGTAATAGTCCGTATAGTACCTGTACCCAATACTGAGGTATTTGCTTCAGACCACAAATTTTTGATACTTTGACCCTCAAAATTCTGTGATCAATGTAGTTTTTCTCAAAAAAACGCATTATAAAAATGTCATTTTAATGTTGTTGTTTTATGTGCCATATTATTGCCTACAAAAGATGCGTACATACTTATGACTTAGGTTTTCCCGTTTTCCAGGTAATAAGCGAAAATACATATGGCTTAAAAATAAAATATGCCATAAACCAACCCTCGTTCTAAAAAAATTACCTGAAATGTTGTTAAACTGAAAAATTCTTTGTGTCCTTTAATTACTATTTAAATTATCGATGAATGTCCTTTAAGTAGTATTTAAATTATCGAGGAAATGAATTAAATTAAAATGAGTTTCAACACAACGACGCTGTCCGACGCTTGGCATTGCAGTTAAACGTCTCTACGTGGAAAGTTTGGAGTGTCCTCAAAGCAGAGCGGTTGCATTCCTACCACCACACACCAGTGCAGGAGCTGGAGCTTGATTTGCCCAAAAGAATGGAGTTTTGCAATTGGCTCCTTGAACGACAACTAGGTGACGAGAATTTTATGAACAACATTCTTTGGACTGATGAGTCCCAATTCACTAGGGACGGTATCACAAACTTCCACAACTTACACACATGGGCTGAGAGCAATCCACATACAAGAAGAGAGGCATCATTTCAGCACAGATTCAGTGTCAATTTATGGGCAGGTGTGATTGGCAACGATTTTATTGGTCCTATTAGGCTTCCGCCTACCCTAAATAGTTCCAATTACTTGCAGTTTTTGACAAATGATCTACAAGAGTTATTGGATGATGTGCCACTGCAACGATTGGCTTCCATGTTTTACCAACACGATGGTGCTCCAGCTCATTACGGCCGACAAATCAGAGATTGGTTAAATTCCAATTATAGCAATCGCTGGATCGGTAGAAATGGACCGATACACTGGCCTGCAAGATCTCCTGATTTAACTATTATGGATTTCTTTGTATGGGGACGGATGAAGGACCTTGTCTACGCAACGGAAGTAGTAACGTTGCAGGATCTAAACACCAGAATCGATGCGGCAGCAACAGAAGTAAGGCAGCAGTTGAGGAGTATGAACACAAAGAGAACACTGGCAAAACGAGGTTTAGCGAGCATTCAAAATGAAGGTGGCCATTTTGAACATTTGTTGTAATTAAGGAAATTTGAAATAAACTATAAAAACCATTCTTAAGTTCTTTTAGTTCAAGCGGAGAGTGTTGATCAACCTATTCTTGCTTTTTTGACAAAAGTGCTACATTATTGGAATGATAATTTCTTCTAAATTATAAAACTTATGCAATGCAAGTGTATGCATCTTTTGTAGGCAATAATATGGCACATAAGAAAACAACATTAAAATTACATTTTTATAATGGGTGTTTTAGAGAAAAACTACATTGATCCTAGAATTTTGAGGGTCAAAGTGTCAAAAATTTGTGTTCTGAAGCAAATATCTCACAATTGGATACAGTTACAATGCGGACTATTAGTAAATGAAAGGTAATTTGATTCCCTAAAAAACAAGCTATAACACTTTGAATTGTGATTATTAGTTTTCAAGATATAACGTTTTGAGTGAGTGAGGGTACAGGTCCGAAACACTTTTTTTTTCTTGGTCACCCTGTATATCCGTGGATATTGAAAATTGACCATCTCCGTAGAACAATTTTTTGCTCAAAATATATCCAGGAATAACCCCTTACAAGGTTATGCACGGAGTACCAAACACCCTGTATATGACATGTATTCATTAAAAATTCTCAAAGAATATGATGGGCAGCCTAAAAAGCAATTTTTATGAGTAAAAATAACATAATTAAATAAATAAATTAAAATCTGGAAGAAAAAGATCGATATCTAGGCTCAGGATGAGTCAAATTGAACTTCAAATCCCACAAATTCTTCGTCAGGATAGCTACAATAGAACTTGACTATAGACGTCAGATGAAGATTTGATTTGGACCATCTTTTTTTGGAAAAGACATAAGAAAAAATTTACTCGAAAAGATATTTTGTAATAACTTCATCAGATGAAATTTCTATGAAACCGGCTAAATTTAGACTGAATTTTGTTTCAATTAGTTAAGGTACATTTAATAAGAGGCAATGCCGCAAGTTTCGGTAGAATTGTGAGATGCTCATTTCCATCCAAAACCACAAATTCTTTGAAAATTGCCAAAAACGTTTTCAAAACCAGTCTATATCTCAGGTTTAGATAAACCGAATTTAACTGTATACCACTCAAATGAAAGTTCTAAATATCTGCAATTGAACCACATTTTTACTTTTTCATTATAGCTTAGTACAAAGTCATAAATCTCAAAAAACCTCTAAAACACACAAAAATTTGCAAATTTTGCTATTTTTCGAGTCCTTCCCCCACTCCCCCATTGTCTGCAATATTTTTATCGTAATCTACGCAAAAATAACAATGAGCTTTAAAAAAAACATCGAGATCGCAGCAGTTCGCCAAATAGACCTTTTTTGATCTAATCCGACTGGACTATGGGCTCAATTCACACTCCAGCCAGTGGTATTTTTTTAAGCATGAATTTTCTCGGTGATTTAAAAGTAAAACAGTTCTACTTCCAGAAGGCCTGTATACTCAGTAGATGGTTTCTGTTCGCTTTTTATCATTCAGTCTCCAATAACATCTGCAAATATTTGTTAGTAGCAGCCAGCACAACTGAAAAATATATAAGCTCCAACACTCGTTACAGTCGTTCTCACTCACCTTTCCCTACCTTCCCAATCCCATTTCTTCCCTCCAAAACTGTGTTCGTGCATTGCACATAAAGGCCAAAATTACCTATAACATAAGTCATTCTGTAAAAAAAAACCGGTATTTTTGTTTGTTGTGTTTTGCGAACATGGGTACTTTTCAAGTTAAAATACATATGTATGTACTTTCGGGTAGTCTTACGAGTTCTCACATTAGTTCCCGAGGTTTTGTACTTTAACTCATCGCGAAAGCAGAAGTATTCACATTTTTTTTTTGTTAAATTTTTATTTTTTATTTTTACGATTTGATTATTAAACTCTTTGACACAAGAAAGTACTATGAAAGCTATCATATCCCAGACATATTACACCCTACACCTTCGAAAAAAGGGTTTAAAGCGCGCCATACTAATCTTATAGACAAATTGAGCACATTAAATAAGATGGCTAAATTTTGACGATATAAGTTTATCAGCATCGGTGGCTCAGTGGTAGAATGCCCGCCCGCCATCGGCGCGGGTTCAATTCCAGTTTTTTTTTTCACGAATATTTTTTTTACGGTTCGATTATTAAATTCTTTGAAACATGAAAGTACTATGAAAGCTTTCAGATCCAAAAATAAATTTTGATCGCCAATAATGGCTATTATACAATACAAGTAAAGTGAAGGATATTAAGAATTCATATTCTTCTTCTTCAATGACACTAAAACCCAGTTCGGGACTTGGCCTCCTAAACTTCAGATTTTTTAAATTTTATTTTATGTAAGAGGATCCTTCGCACAATCTCTTACCTATAACTATCAGTTTTCACAAATTGTGGTGGCTCAAATATAGCGAATCAGGTAGTGTGCTGGAATTATGCCTCGGCTGGGATTTGAGCTCACGACCTTCGCATTGTAGACCAACACACTACCCACACCCAGGATAATAAAGTACATTGTTTCATTAATTATTAAACTCTTTTTCTCGAAAGAAAAGAAAAAGAAGATCAAAAAGGCATCTATTTAACAAAATAAAATTTTGCAGAGTATTCGGTATGAAAAAATCCGAAATACTATTTCGTAATAATAAATATATTTCGCTAAATTTGATTTTAACGAAGAAAACGTAAATAAAAAAATATACATA
Organism: Chorisops tibialis; assembly: GCA_963669355.1. NCBI lineage: Eukaryota > Metazoa > Arthropoda > Insecta > Diptera > Stratiomyidae > Chorisops > Chorisops tibialis. Next base: position 249,806,916 of record OY770262.1, read on the forward strand.
TGTAGGTACATTTGCCAAGTCACTGACAGAAAGCAAAAATTGAAATATTCGAAATAAAAAGTAATACAAACGTTTAAGTAACAAAAAGAAACTTAATCAAGTAAATGACTTTTACCGCTGCTTATCTTCTGACATGGCGTAATAAAGAAGTTAGTTATGGGCTAAGAAGGCGGTAAATCGCGAATTCAATAATAACAAGGTATTTTTTTTTTACTTTAGGTTTGGGGTTTTTTTTTCAATTAGTATTGAAGGCTATTTTTGAGTAGCCGGATATGTTGAAATAGACTTTTAGCATTTTTATATTATATAAAATGATTTCACAAATTTGAGATTATTGAACTGGAGCCTTTATACTTTTAATGAAAACCGAGAGTAGATTGTCGACGCAATATATAATTCCAGCACATTGCCTGCTTGGATATACCCTGGTCACCTTTATCTACGAAAATTAAAAATTCGTAGACAGAGGGTCGTGCGAACGGCTAACAACCCTTCCACAATAAGTAATGAAAAATGTTAAGGAACCTGAATGTCAGGAGGCCAAGGTCCGATTTGGGCTGTAACGCCATTGTAGTAGTAGTAGAAGAGAGTAGATTGTATTGAATCAGAGTTTTTACTTAAGTGGGAAAATAAAGAAGTATACCTAGGTACAGAAATGCAATAGCTTTTATTATAATTTTATTCATGGAATTTTACTTATTCGAATAATAAAGTACTAGCAACCAGCAAACCCTAAGTGACTGGTAGTGTAGTAGTTAAGAAAAACACTGAAGACTGGTGACCATGTGAAGATTATTGGCAACGCAATGCCGCAACGATACCAGACGGGTATCCAATACCTCACATACAAAATTTTTCATTCCAACTATACAATTGAATAATCTTTTTAGAAATCGACCCTGTACGTGCGTATCACCACATTCCGGTCGCACGAGAAGATGTCTACGAAACAGCCATTAAAACCCCTTTTGGATTGCATAAGTTCGTTTGTATGCCATTCGGTTTATAAAACGCAGCTCAATCATTTCAACGATTTATGAATGAAATTGTTAAAGGCCTCGATTTCATTTTCATCTATGATATCCTTATTGCGAGTAAAACCAAAGAAGAACATAAAAGAATTATGATTGGGCGTAATATGATACTCTAGATGAAATGAGAAAGAGTTCAATGTACTGGAAAATATGTCACCTCCAATTCTTTTAAATAATTAATAGTGACTTTTGTGTGGGAGGTGGTAGAAGGAGAGAAGGAAGGTTTGTAATTTTTGGATATGACACCTAATGTGGTATGCAAAATATTTCGTGCTGAATTTAAGGTTTGTAGCTTTCATTATTTTCAATTGTACATAATTTTTCTTAAATTGAGGCATTTGTATGGGAGGTGGCAAGATGATTTTGAAACTCCTTATCATCATCCTTATCACCACGCTTTGATTCAATTTCAAATTCGATAGTTCTAATATGTTCGAAGAAGAAATGCTTTTTTTGAATTTATAATACAGATATTTGTATGGGAGGGGGTAGAAGGAGTGAAGAGGAGCTGATAATTTTTTTTAGCATTTATTGCAATTATTAAAAAACAAATTCTGGCGAAATTTTAAGTTTATACTTTTTCTAGTTTTAATGGAAATCGATATAATGCACTTAACAAAAATTATACATTTGTATGGGAGGGGGTAGAAGGAGTGTACGGATCAAAACACATTTCTTTCTAGTTATTGATATTTATATTTTTATACTTTATGCAAAATATCAAGTTGATAGCTTTAACAGTTTCGAAGAAAAATAATTTAATTTAAATTTCAAAATTTCGTGAAATTTGTATGGGAAGGGGTAGAAGGAGTGAGGTGAAGTTGATAAAGTTTTCAATTTTGATTGGAATTATAATAAAATTAATTTTGGCAAAAATTCGTTTTTATAACTTTGCTAGTTTCAATGAAAATCGAAAAACTGCATTTTTCAAAATTATGCATTTGTATGGGAGGGGGTAGAAGGAGTAACGGGATCGGATCAATATTCCGTCATATTAATGACATCTATATCATAATACTTTGATCCACATTTCAAACCAATAGCTTAAATAGTTTCAAAGAAAAATCAATTTCAGAAAATTTCGGAATTTCGTGAAATTTGCATGAGAGGGGGTAGAAGGAGTGGGGGGATGTGGCCCATTCACGAACTTAAAGTTTTTTTTTTGCTAAAAATAACACACAACAAATTTCAGCACGATAGCTCAAAGCGTTCGAGAGTTATGCTGTAGACAGACGGACGGTAAGGCAAACACAATATACTCTCAGATTTCATCTAGAGTATAAACATGGTGAACATCTACACATTTTATTTCAACGTCTTAAACACTATGGTTTACGGATAAGGATGAGCAAATGTGCTTATGGGTCCACTTCTTTGAACTTCTTAAGTCATAGTATCACAAAAAACGTGATCGCACCGTCCAAAGATCGGGGAGAAGCTAGTAACAACTTAGCTATACCGACATCTATAAAACAAATACAACAATTTATTGGCATGGTGATTTATTACCATCGATTTCTACCAAAACTAGCAGAAATTTTAGCACCTATCCATGCACACTTGACAAAATTACTGCAATCTAAAAGTAAAAGGACAGTTGAGTGGCCAGATACATGTAGAGAATCTTTTTCGAAAATTAGCGATACTTAAACAAATGAACAATGGAGTATGGGAACCATTGGCTTTCTTTTCTAAACAGCTAACTTCGGGCAAACAAAAATATTCCGCATTCGACCGAGAGCTATTAGCATTTTTAATGATTAAACATTTTCGATATTTCTTGTGGAGGACAGAGATTTCAGTGTTTACACAGATCACAAGCCACTCACAAGAGCAATAATATCAAAAACTGACCGTAGTCCTCGCCAAAATTATTCATATAAATGGAAAGAATAATGTAATAGCAGATACCCTTCCACGGTCTTATAAAGATGAAGACGCTCTATCAATTTCTTCAAAAATCGAGCAGTTAATGAAATTACAAGAAAAAGATAAGGAACTCAGAACGCTGATAACCAAATCTGAGAAAACTAGTTAAAAATTTAAATTGAAATTACTGAAATACCCATTATCTAATACTAAACTATGGTGCGAAATTAGTACAGATAAAACTAGATTGTACATTTCAAGAGAATTGAGACGACGAATTTTCAATTCAATTCGCAACCTGTCTCATCCAGGTGTTCGCGCTACTAGAAAATTAATAAGTTCTCAGTACTTCTGGGCCGCTCTTACAAACAAGTAAATCAGTGGAGCACGATTCACCATAATCACATTCACTTTGTGTTTTTCCTAAAGAGTATAATAAGGAACGTTCCAAGAGTAACGTCCACCGACACTTTTGTCTCTCTCCATCCGAACTCCTTTAAGGTCCATTTTACTCCTCCCCTTTCTTCCTATTCCGACTCAACTGTGCATTGCATTAAAGAGTGACACCCTAAGTTAATCTCGGTGCCCAAAAGAAAGACAGCGTACTTCAAGCCTTCATCTGGAGTGTAAAAATAACAGAACGATAAGGTTAATTATTTGTTATAGTTTTCGATTCAGTGCAGGAACAGCATCCACAGAACTGATTAAATAATTAAAAACGATCCATCATCAATTTCAAATCAATACTGTCCTAAGTGGTTAACCATCAACTCCTTCCTTCACGAAAAGAGGTCACCAAACTTGCGTTACATCCTTCAAAACTTTCCGAACTACAAACAACCTTAAAGCGTGAACTATCCCCTCAAACATTTCAAACTAGATTACAATAAAACTTCTTGTCTATCGAAAAATACTTTCACTTTCGCTATTCGAATAGTATAGTCCAGGAATAGCTGCCTTTTGGCCAATAACACTAAAATTTGTGTCCATTCCGCGATGCATTGTCTCGCATAGCGGCGATCCTATTATAAGTCATAGTCCATAGTGAAGTTCGTGCAAAAATGTCTTGGTATTCTAACGACAAATGGTCACGCGAATAAAGCTTCCACTTTAACCGAATTTTTCCTTTATTATAATGGACATCGCGGTTAAACGGTTTTCATGTATGATAAGACACAGAGGGCTATTGCTCTACTATACCCGTGTCTCCTATCTGCCTTATACTTCCTATCGGTCTTTATATATTACGCAGAAAAGTGTTATACTTCCAGTTGTGGAAACCTATCGGAAACATAATTAATTTTACGTTTTTTTTTATAAGAGAGCCAACACTACCGATATATGATTTGGGGTTTCTAGGAGAGTTTTTCGAATTAATTTTCGGGAGTTAAAGCGACTTTTGACTAAAAGTAGGAGAGTGAGCTGGGACTATTCGAATCCATTGTTGAAGTAAATTGTGTATGTCGTCATGCTAAGCTATAAATTTTGTAATAATATGCATTTTAAATACTATCGAGTTTGATGTCTTCAATTAGTGATTATGCAGTGAATTTTGATAATTGGATTTTTCTTGTAAATGGCGGAAGTTTTCGGATGGAACAACATCCTCAATGGACTTGGGTAATAAATTTAGGCATATGATTCGGAGTTTGATAAAAGTCTCAGCAGAGAACGAAACATCATACAAATAAAGCACAACACTGTTAAATCAGGAAATCTTTCCTCTAAATATGATTATCACAAGCATTAAATTTATGTAGCTCATTTTTTGTGTACAACACAATTTGTATGGGAGATGGTAAAGGTGACGGGCGGATTTTGTTTATTTCTTGTTTTAATTAATTATTACAATCTTTAAATCTAAGATAACTAGTGAAAAAATTGAAATATTCTTACAATGTTTTTATAATTCACACGAGAGATAAGGGAAGAAGTAAAAAGATTTTTACTTTTGTTGCTGTGATAAAAAAAAAACTTTTCGGTAGATATATTTCATTGATACCTTAAAAAAATTGTTAAATCGCCATACTAGGTGGTCGAAGGAGTAGGAAAATTTGGAAATATTTGAGGTAGGGTATTATGTCCTGCAATGTATGATAGATACGTTTAGGCAATTTAGAGATATTGTCATTCTTAATAAAATTAATTTATTTTTAATTTTTAATTATTTCAAATTTATGGGATTTGGTGGTGAAATTGTATATTTTTTTAAGATTGATTTTCGTAGAATCACAGCTGCATTTTTGGTAAAATAAATCTTCTACCAAGTCCCATATAGCAATTTTTACAACAGTTTAATGCATATGTTGAAACGTACAATACATATATTGTGTTGTACTAGCAATCCCCGCGGCGAGAATCGCAATAATTAGCAATTTTTGAGAATGCTGTTAGTAATACATTATGTGGGATGTGTAATCTGCTTAGTTTAATGTTGTATTTTGTTAGAATCAGAAATATGAATTATCAAGAATGAAATCAATGATACACGTAATTGTATGGGACAGGTGATTTGAGATCATATACATCATAAAAAAATTCTAAATAAAATAACATTCAGGCCAAAAACACAACAGGACTACGGTTATATGTAAAGCCCAATCATACGATGCTATAGATGAAATCGAAATTTTTGTGATCTTAAGAAGTTTTATAGTTGTAGAAGGAGTGAGAGCATTGAACTAATCTGTTTCGCATCACGCTACAGTAGCTATAAAAATGTTTTGTTCCAAATTTAACCTTCAAAAATTGAATAGGTACTTAAAAAATTAGTGTATTGGATTAAGTGAAATTGTGCATTTTGTATGGGAGGTGGTAGGTGGAGTGGGGAGATTTTAGTGATTTCCTGGGAAACAACTATTTAGTATAAAATTTTAGCTCGATAAATGTTATACGTACTGCGAATATTAGTTTATAGTGTTTCATAAAAAATTGTAGTTTGTATAGGAGGTGGTGGACCGAGTAGGGCGATTCAAATAATTTATGATAAAAATAAAATGCTCTAAATTTCAAATTATTCGGTCTTATACTCGTAGTTTTCCAGAAAAATCAATTATTATATATATATTTTTGAAAGTGAGTCATTTTGTATAGGCGTGGTGGTATTGAAATAAGACTAAAGGCAGATTACATCTCGGGGCATACTAAACAAATTTTGAAAGTTTCATTTCAATCGGTTTAGCCGTTTTTGCGTGAAAGCCGGACAGACAGAGAAGAATCTTGAAGACGTGTGTTTCTGATTCGTTATTGTCCAAATAAAGCAAAACACTAACTTATAGTCATTTATAACCAAATAACAAACAGACACTACAATTATTTTTATATGTATAGATTAAAGTGGAATATACCTCCCTTTTCAATCAGTTCGGAAAAGTTTTTTTAATACACACACGAGCTTTTTTTCACATTTGACTCGATCGTCGCTCTATTATCGGTCTTGCTAGAGATGGGCAACTCATGAGTGAGTCAATCAAAATTGTCCAGTCAATGCACTGAGGCGACTGATGCGACTCACTACAAAAGAGTTGCATCGCATTAATTGTGTATTGTAAAGAGTCGTATGAGCATAGGGCTTTGATTACTGGCTCCGCGTATAAACGTAACTTGATGTTTTTTTTGCTGAGTAATTGAGTGAGTCTTGTGAGTGAGTCTTTTGAAGCATTCTTTTAGATGGACTCAATTAAATGAGTTGACACATCGGAATGAGTTATATTTCCAATCGATAGGTCTTGCTCACCTTTGAAACTTGATTGGCTTAAATTCTGGTTGGTTACCGTGTCAAAGTTATAGACCGCTGGCAATGATGCGTTTTCTGAAGTCTCTGTACCTGCGGTCATGCTCAATAGAGTCGGAAGTGGTTTTCACCTGGTTATGCTTTTGGAGAAAAATCAAATTCTTCGACACTAATTTGTCAAACACGCATTTCTCTTTCAGTGGATCTTGTAGAATCGTATCACAGGACTTAATCGATATCCTTTTCTGCTAACCCCCTCGACGATTATTTGCCACGAGATCTTAGGCTTTAGCGAACTTTTCGTAAGTAACCGGTATCGATGGCCATTCAACTCGATCGTCGTCGTGAATCGATTCTAGTCTTCCTGCAAAACGTGTGTGACACTTCGTAGTTGTTAAGGACCTAGCAGCCGAACTGAAAACCATCTGCAGCAAATGAAATGTTTCGGTTGTAGTTTTACCGAGTTTTTGGCAAATCTTATGCAGATACGTTGCTCTTGTTTATCGTAAGGACACACATGTACAATAGTATAGTAAACCCAGTATAATGCCGCCTCTACACACTGGCCATACGAAATGGCAAGTGCCCCTTAGTCAACATGTGGATGGACAGGGTTGGCGCTTGTGAAGGAGTTGGCGGACGTTGGCGCTTGCACTTGCCTCTCGCCATAGGGTTGTCTGTTTTTTATCCCGCGTCAAAGGAACTGGCGCATGCTCTCATGTGCCATGCTCGCCATTCACAAATTGGTGACATATTGCGCTAGCTATCTTGTCAAAAACTGTTCATCGTGATATTATTTTTATACTTGTAACACTAAGAAATAATGCTCGCACAGAGCCGCCAAGGGTACAGAAATATTTGTTGTCTCTCAAAAACCTCGATTCCGAGTTGCTGTCTGTCCGTCTGTCCGTCTGTCTACAACATAACTCTCGATAGCTTTGACCTATCGTGCTGAAATTTGTTGTATGTCATTTTGAGCAAAAAAGTAACTTTAAGTTCCTCCCATACAAATTTCATGAAATTTTGAAAATTAAAGAAATTGATTTTTCTCCAAATCCGTTTCAGCTATTGACTTGAAAATTAGGTCATAGTATAATGATATAAATATCATTAACCTCAAGAGATATTGATCTGATCTCCTTACTCCTTCTACCACCTCCCATACAAATGCACAATTTTCAAAAATGCATTTATTCGGTTTGCAATGCAACTAGCAAAGCCAAATGAACCAATTTTTGTCATAATTAATTTTATTATAATTGCAATTAATTTTGGAAAAACTATCAACTTTACCTCACTCCTTCTACCCCCTCCCATACAAATTTTACGAAATTTCGGAATTTCAATTAATTTAGTTTTCTTCAAAACCGTCAAAGCTATCAACTTTAAAATTTGAGAAAAGTATACTATTTTAAATATAATTGATGTCAAAAAATTTGGTTTTGATTCGGATATTCCTTCTACGCCCTCCCATACAAATGCAGAATTTTGGTAAATGCATTTAACCGATTTTCATAGAAACTAGAAGAAGTAGAAACTTGAAATTTCGTCAGAATTTGTCCCTTAATAATTGTAATAAATGCTAAAAAAAATATCGCCTTCACCCCACTCTTTCTACCACCTCCCATACAAGTTTTTATATTGGAAGTTCAAGAAAACTTTTTCTCCTTCGAACATATGAGAGCTATGGACATAAAAATTGTAACAAAGCAATGTAATTAGGATGTTGATAAGCAGATTCAAAATCAACCAAAATTCCCCCTCTTTCTCCGCCACCTCCCATACAAATACCATAAATTCAGACAAAAATTGTTCAATTTCCTTGAAAATTATGAAAGCAAGAAACTTTGAATTCAGCATGAAATATTTTATATTCTACGTTCAGTGTTACATAGAAAAATTACAAACCTAAGTAAGTATTTCACCTAGAGTATCATATGATTGGGCTTTACGCCCCATCATAATTCTGTTATGTTTTTCTGTGGAGTTGCATTTTTGCATTTCAACAATTATGAGTTGGACTAATGATCTAACATTAGAGTTTTTAGTCCTTCAAGCAGAAGCTGTAATTTGGGAGCTTACCCACTATCTACACAAAAAGTCATCAGACATGTCGACGTCGGCTTTGTAACTTGTGAACTAACAAGTTGGTGGTTGTTAAGCCAATATGTGGATTCCCATTTATGATGTGTGAAAGAACATCAAATGTGGGAACAGACGTTGGGCTGGCCATGTGGTCTAGTGTGTGGAACCGGCATAAGTAAAACATCTTTTCTTCTTCAATGCCACTACAGCCAAAATCGGGCCTCGGCATCCTGACATTCAGGTTCCTTAACATTTTACTTGTTATTATAGAAAGGTAGTTAACCCTTCGCACAATCCTCTATCTTCGAATTTCCATTTTCGCAGATTGAGATAACCCAGATATAACCACGCAGGTAGTGTGCTAGAATTATGCGTCGACCGGGATACGAACTCACGATCTTCGCATTGTAGACCAACAGGCTACCCACAAGGCTACAACCAGGAGTAAGTAAATTAACTGGTACAGCTCATATGCCTCAAGTTACATTACGTTTATACCAGCAGAAATTAGCGATAATTATTACAATCTATAAATTATACACAAACTGCACTTTTGAATGAAATACTATTGAAAACCACCGTTTTTTTTCAAAATTCGATCCTTTCTTTTGCAAAAATAGTTAAATGTTTACTATTAAAAGAAATGTCCATCGCTAGCCACATCTTTTTTTCCCATCTTTCTGGCAGCATATGGATTTCGCGTCATGGAAACTGCTCTTGTTTTGAGCTGATTCACGGATCGACACAATTTTTGGCTTCTTCGTAAGAATGGAAGTCCTGCTTAGCCAGGCCATGCGTCATCGATCGGAGGATAGTAGCCGGAAGGGGCGATGTCTGGGGAATACAGCGGGTGGAATCATCATCAATGGCGCGACAGCCCAAATCGAGCCCTGGCCTCCTGAAGTCGTCGCCTCCAATCGTCTCGATCCAAAGACCGCGTCCTCCAGCTGCTAATTTTTAGAATGGCTTTGCTGTCTTCATCAACCGAGTCTTCCCATCGCTTGCGTGGTTTGCCTACTGGCCGGTTACCACTCGCTTTGCCTTTCAGAGCACGTTTGGGGATTTTTCTGTCTTCCATTCGCTCTACATGGCCAGCCCACTGCAGTTTACGTAACTTAATGAACGTTGAAGCTTCTGGCTCGTCGTAGAGTTGATACAACTCATGGTTGTATCTTATTCGCCATTCCGTTCCTTCCTTCACAGGTCCCAAAATTCTTCGGAGGACCTTTCTTTCGAATGCGTTAACTGCTTTTTCGGAAGTTCGCGTTAATGTCCACGTCTCGCTGCCATAACAGAGCACAGGTCGTATAATAGTTTTATAAATCCGCAGCTTATTGTTCCTGTGCACTTTCTTGGATTTCATTATTGGAAGTACCGAATAATACGTCTTATTTGCTAGTATTATCCGTCGTTTGATTTCGTCTGTTTCATTACCGTCCTTTGCTAGATTAGCCCCAAGATATATGAAGTTGTCCACACTCTCCAAATTATATTCCGCAATTGTTATGTTTTGTCTGATTGGCGTTCTCCTTCTTGTTTGCGTCATTACTTTTGTTTTGCTTTCATTAATGCGCAACCCGACTTCTTTTGCGGCGGAGTCAAGATTGACAAATACCTCCTTAGCACTAGGGAAGGATCTTGCTAGAATGTTAATGTCGTCAGCGTATGCTACTAGTTGGGTGGACTTGAATAGTAGTGTCCCGTTGGTGTCGACTGGGATTTTTCGGACGACATACTCTAGTGCCAAGTTGAAAAGCATAGGGGCTAGACCATCTCCCTGCTTTAAGCCACATTCCGTTCGAGAGCTGGTTGTGGAATCGGTTTGTATTCTCACTTGGGATTCAGTGTTCGTCATTGTGAGTCTTGTTAGTCGGACTAGTTTTGGAGGAATTCCAAAGTCAAGCATGATTTGGTACAGTACGCTCCTGTCGATACTGTCGTATGCTTGTTTAAAATCTACGAATATTTGGTGCACGTCTGTGTTATATTCCCAGCATTTCTCAAGCACCTGTTTCACCGATAATATCTGGTCTGTTGTAGATCGTCCGGTTCTGAATCCGCCTTGGTATTCGCCAATTATTTGATTAGTATAGGGCTTAAGACGACGTTCAATAATTTTTGTCAGTATTTTATAGGACGTACACAACAATGATATACCTCTGTAGTTCTCACAGCAGAGTTTGTCTCCTTTCTTGTAAATTGGACATATAATGCTTTTTCGCCAGTCGTCGGGTATGATTTCCTCTGTCCAAATTTTGCATATCATACTGTGCAGTATTTCAGCGACACAGTTTCCACCGTTTTTCAGAAGTTCAACTGGTATTTCGTCAATTCCCGGCGCTTTGTTTCGTTTTTGGTCACATAGGGCTGCTTTGATTTCAGGAAGCGTGGGTGGTGTCGATGATGGTTCATCTTCGTCAGTTGAGGCTTGAATTGAAATGTTGTCTGTCGTTATCGATGCTACTGGGATG